>BSBM01001382.1:0-1202500 GCA_027924585.1 Larix kaempferi
TTCCTGCGATCTCCCCGCGGCTTTTAGCCTGTTTCCCACAATCCACTTGCGCAGTTTCGCCACAAACCCGCGATCCGTTTCCTGCACTTTTTTACCTGTTTTGAACCCAACACTTTTCTGCAATATTTTCTACACCTGCACAACCACCTGTTCTATCTGCATCCATACTTCCCTACAGCCTCTTTCTGCAGCTTGCTTTCTGTTCCATTTACAGATTTTTTTAAGTTTAAGCATTTCAATTGAAAAAAGAAAATTTTGCATTACAAGTTTAATTTATGCATTGTTATTATTAGTTAGGAAGTTGCCCACCCCGTGACACTTTTGATTGGGTTCATTACCTCACACGCACACACTCTGTCACCTAATTCAAGTGAGCCCTAAAATACTACTTAACACAACCAACATTCTAACCCCACTTGGGGAACACATAAGAATATTGTAGTTAGGTAGGACATGGGGGATAGGCATCCAAATAACACTCCTCGGTCACTTACACTTGAGACATAGTTGTTGTCGATTAGGGAACCAAAATCCCCTAGTATTTTTTGGCACTGTCACAACCAGTTTATCAGAGGGCCTCTCCCTTAGGAGGGTTAAAGTAGCCAGACTGGGTTCCAGAGGCCTGAGTGGAATACCGCAATCCATTCAGTAACCGAAGGCTACCTTCTCGTTGGTCTGCGTGTGGTGTTCTCTTTAGGCCCACACGGTGATAGGACGGAAGCTGCAAATTCACC
The DNA here is from genome assembly GCA_027924585.1 of Larix kaempferi. NCBI lineage: Eukaryota > Viridiplantae > Streptophyta > Pinopsida > Pinales > Pinaceae > Larix > Larix kaempferi. The sequence goes on from BSBM01001382.1 coordinate 735, forward strand.
TTTTCTGGACGTGTCATGAACGGGGTATCTTAGTTGCCTTTCTTCTAGGATTGTCTTACCTGGTGTCCATCCCAGTAGGGGGATATCTTTAGCCACTTGGCTCTACTATCCATATTGTCTGACTTGGATTTCATCACCTTGCAAAGGATATGTCTGGTTGAGTCAGAATACTATTTAGCTAGGTGTTTGCATGCTTCCTTACCTCCCTTTGGTCTAGCGAGTCCACTATTTTTATTTTTTAGGAAACCTGCTGCTTGTTGGTATTCTGACCATTGTTGTTGAGGCTCTGCTTATTGTAGCACAGGTGTTACAGTGAGTGTTTTTGATCTGGTTGTTGGCCTGAGTGCCGTATTTTTTGCGCTCTCCTTCTGCACACTTGGCTGCATTAGGGTTTTTGAGTTATTTTTCACTCTACACAACCCCCAGATACTTGACACCATCTGTCACCATTGAGTCCCCGAGACATTCCCGGTGCCTCTGAGGTGAGCCCCCGCAGCACGGTTCACTTGACATCACCCATCATAGACGTAGAGCTTCATCAATTGACACCACTCGTCACAGACCTAGAGCTTCATCACTCGACTCCATTCGTCGGCACCATACAACTCCATCCCCTGATCCAGATGCCCCTTATTTCACATCTGATTATGAGGCAGAGTCAGAACACCCCACTTATACTGCACCAACCAACCCCACGGCTTGCATGACTTCCAACCCTTTCTTTGTAGGGACCATTAGCAGAGCATCCACTACCACCCCAACTACCACACCCGCTTTGGGTATGCCCTCGATGGGGCCCACTCCCACCATTCCAGTCACTGTGCCAATTCCAGTGGCTACCATAGCCAACGCAGCCCCACTAGTGACTCACACTACACTTGGCAGCGCAGGACCTTCCCATACCACCTCCTTTCCTTTGCCTGGGGGAAATACCCCCAACCTGAATCCATCCCTCACACTTGGGGGAAGCGGTCCCACCATGGCTTCCCCCACCAACATGTCACATCCTTCTACTAGTTTGCCATTCATGGCTAGTCTCAACCTTCCTGACCTGGCCAGACTGACCAATGATCCCATCATACACGACCCTGCGTGGCCTCACATGCCCACCAAGCTCCGATTTGACATCCCTAAGTTTGAGGGCAAGGCAGGTGAAGACCCCCCATAACCATATTATGTCCCTTCCATCTATGGTGTTCCTCCAACTCCCATAGTGGATGACTCTATCCGACTCCGTCTATTGCAATGCACCCTCACTGGCTCTGCAGCCAAATGGTACATCGAGCAGCCACATGGGACCCATGCCACATTTACTTCCCTTGCCTCGACCTTCTTTCAGTTCTTTCAGTTACTTGTCTGCTATGATGCGGGAGTTGAGATCCTACTGTCTTGCAGATAGAATACGACCACCCACATCACTGACCATATTCATGAGTGGCGTCGACGCCGAAGCCTGTGCAAAATCAAGTAAGATGATCGTATCTTCTTATATTGGTTTCTAAAATATCTCCTTCCTCTCATTGCCAAGGATGTGGCATCCGAGTGACCCCAGTCCGAGGAAGAGGCCATCCTTAAAGCCCAACAATTTGACCTTATTTACGCCCAGTCTGGTTACCTCTATACCATCATACCTGACGCCCCCAATAGTGATTCCTCCTGAAACGACGCGTCGGGGGCATTGCCTCGCATAACCAGCCCTTTTCCATAGCACATACTAGCCCTGGACCCGACCTTTCGCAGGCTACATCCCATGGCACATCACCACCATTCCCACGGACCCTCATTCCCACCTCAGTGATTTGGCCATGCATCCCCCGCTTACGCCCCCCAGTCGCACCTCAGCCATATTACCCCCCCGCCGATCGCGCAAGCTCCTGTGTCCTCCCAAGCCCCCCTGCTTATTATCCACCACAGGAAGCACCTGCGGAAAACCCACAACCCGTTACACAGACATATCAGCAACCCCCACAAGGTTCAACACCTGCACTGCCTCCACCCACTTATTACCCACCGCAGCCCGCTCCCACACTTGCACAACCCCAAAACCCACACGATGCCCAAGGGCAAGTGTATGTCCAACTAAATCCGCAGCCCAACCAAAATAACCAACACCAACAAGGCCAACAAAACCACGGCAAAGGACGTAACCATGGGAACAACTCCCCTCCAGACCAAGGTGGTCAACCTCCTAATCCCCCGAACAATAATAACGTGTCACCTGCCAACCAAAACCCTGATAGGCCTCCCAAGCAAAACAAAAATCCTAATTTGCGAACAAACCATCCTTTTTTCTATTTGTGGGGTCTATGGCCATTACACACACGCTTGCCCACATTTGGAGTGGGCTCGACAACTTTGGACTGATGATGCCCACTGCCAAGGGCACACGGCTCCTCAAGCGCCACCTAACCCCGCACCACCTCAAACTCAACCCTTGGTGTTACATAACCCTTTACCAACCCAAGGTGTGGTGAACACTCAACCGTTGGCTCCCCCTCAAGGAAACACGCCACCACAACAACAAATCACTTATGCCGCTCCTAATCAACCCATGATAGACTCAGGTACCCATCACTTGTTAATGATGTCCTCTGCCGATGTCAACCTTCAAACCCGTCAGAACCAATATGGCTCCACCCCTGAAGCCCCTCCCGTCGACAAACATCGGAGCACTAATTGATAAGCCTCTACAGCTACCATGGATGAGACCCTCCACAACAAACATGACATCATGATTAAAGGCATTTGGTAGTTGGTACCTTGTGGGCACGACCTCCAATGGGTGGGAAGACGATTCAGAAAATGGCGTGATTGATGAATTCATGGTATTGGTAATATTAGATGTTGACATGTTTCAATTATATTTAATGCAATAGGTACCTCATAATATGTGTGAATTTTAGAATTTTTTTTTTTATAAATTAATTTTATTTATTTTTAAAATTTGAATAAAAAATACTTTACTAGGGAATTATATCCCATCCAACTTGTCCTAAAACAATTAGAAAATCAAAATAATGTATTTTATAAATTGTGAAATTTATTTTTAATTTTCAAAACATTGTGATTAATATTAAAAATGTATAAACATTGCAAAATTTTTTGGTTAAAAAGAAAACTACTACAAATTAATGAACCCAATGATTAGTATATCCCTACCTTTGCACATAATAAAAAAAATATCATTGTCCTTGGATACTTTTAAAAAACAATATATATTTTTGAATGAATATCTATATCCCTTACCTTTAAAGTGTATTTAAATTATTTGTATGCATTGAAGGAAGTGGGCTAAAGTTTAGATGATTTGGACTGTCTATCCAACGAAATTTCCAGTCAAAATCCTGTGAGAATTGTTGAAATTGTAGTTTCCAATTGTTGGAATTGCAGAATTTGAGGGCGTCGAATCCATTTTGCAATCAAAATTTCAATTTCAGCAACAAAAATTGCAATTTTAGCAACAAATCATGTTACCAAATTCCGGCCAAACTCACCGAAAAAATGTGCAAATCGTCTAAACTTCAATGCAATTCTAATCAATCTTCCATCACTTTCTAAGAAATCCAATAAAAACTTATAATTTTCTTCCATATTTAAAAAAAAATATGTATAACATTTAAATTATTTGTATGTGCATTGAACTTCTAATCAATCTTCCATCGCTTTCCAAGGAATCCAAGAAAAACTTAGAATTTTCTTCCATATTTTTAGAAAAATATGTATAACATTTAAATTATTTGTATGCATTGAACTTCTAATCAATCTTCCATCACTTTCCAAGGAATCCAAGGAAAACTTATATTTTTTCTTCCATATATATTTTTTAAATATGTATATATTTTTAAATAAATATCCATGTTCCTTAAAGTGTATTTAAATTATTTATATAAATTAAAGTTTTAACTAATATTAGATTACTTTCCAAGTAAACATAAAGACATGTAATTTTTAATATATATATCATTATCCTAAGATACTTTTCAAAAAACAATATATATTTTTAAATAAATATCCATGTCCCACTCAAGTTGTTTCCTATACATCATGCCATCACTTCAATACTTTTAGTTTGCAAATCAATCTATATTACCTTAGATAGGGGCATTGAACAATCTCTTGACCAAAAGCCTGCGGGCCACCCATCTTGTCCCATCAGAAACAGCTTTCCAACCCCAGCTGTCTAATTACTGCTCCCACCAGCTGACCAGTAATCCAATATTTATTTATTTATTTAATTTGGTAATCATTTCGACCATGATTCTATAGTGGATTGCTTATGATTAGAAATAAGCAAAGGTTACAATAACTATAATGCAAGTTTATTATAGTAAGTTCAAGAATAATTTGGACATGAGCGGACGGTGAGGGTTTCTACAATGGCATTGGGCGAGGGTTTGAAGCTGGTTTTTTTGGGCTACTGACACGACTTACTAACTTTTACAGGTTGTCGGAAGTGTCAATGAATGGGTGATAACACTAGGTTTTTGAGGCCGTTGTTTTTGGCACGGTTTAATGAGGTTTTTAGCGTTGTAACGACGAGTTTTAACACATTTGCAGGCTGCTAGAACTATCAAAAATCGACGTTTATCACTAGGCCGTCGGTGCGGTTGGTATCGGCTCGTTGAACACATCACTATCAGAGTAGCATTTGCTAATAATATTACCCTTGTTTTTACCCTTCTGGCTGCCGGTAGGTGTCTAAACGGATATTCTCACATGGCCATGGACGCCGTTGGCTTTGGAACAGTGTATATTATCCCTGTCGAGGTATCATTCTCTAATAATTTTTTTTACAGTTTTTCCCTCTAGATATTTGAAGGGTGGTGGCACACTCAAGGTGTGGTGCCCTCTTTCCTCGGAAAAGCGTGGGTTTATTTTTCATTTTTCAAGATTGACACAAACTGACAGAGGTTTTTGTTGGCCTTTTGATTAATAGAACCCGTGATTGCAAATAACCCTGTTTTGTGACTTTTGGCTGCTGGAATGGGGGATAACGTGCCAAATATAGTAATCCTGGTGAACAATAATATGAACATCTCAGACTTCATGATAGAGGAGGCTGGTTTATTCAAACCGGATATTTTTTTCAAAAACCAACTGAAAGGGAAACAGGCACGTAACACAAACAATAGACATGTGGCGCCTCGTGTCAAGTCGACAAAGGGGCATCTGACATCGGGGGGGGCACTTGTTGATGCTTCGGGTTTGGACCCATCTGTTGGTAGTGCTCGGGGGATGCCTGGACTGGGTAACTATGGCAAAACATTTCCTTCCTCCCGCTCGGCTAGAAGGTTGAATGAGAAGTATTTTTGTAGACCTGGTGAGGTCTGGTTAATGGTGGGAAGGGACGTTGGTCTGGAAGAAATCGTGGATTTCAACATGATAGTGCTTGTAGGCAAGTTCTCGTATCATGCTATGAATTGTAAAGACATTGTAAAATGGGTTATGGAGAAGTGGAACCCCATTCTAAATTACACCCCCCAGATTTTTGCAATGGCTTGCGGTTGGTATGGCTTTAAGTTTGAACAAGAATCACATTGCTCCAACATTCTGGAGAGACTGTGGCTTTATGGAGTGGGTAGTTTAATGTTATAGAAGTGGCAGACTGATTTTGATCCAGAAACTGCTTTGGTTCGGCTACGGCACTTGTGGGTATTCCTTCCAGGACTTCCACTGGCACTTTGGAACCATGGGGCTTTCGAAGCCATTGGTAAATGTATTGGACGGTTTCTTCATGTTGATGAGGAACATCATATTTGATTTGACCGCCGTATGGGACGGGTACATGTTGAGGTGGATATTTCATTGGGCCTTATTGATGTTCTTCACATTAACTGGCGTGGCCGTAAGCTCTCGCAAATCATTGACTATTGGGGCATCCCCTTCCGCTGTTCAAATTGCAAACGGGTGGGGCACTTGTGGTGCCAATGTAAGGAAAATGCATCTTCTGGTCATCTTGAGGGGGGGGGGCCTTTCTGGTCATCTGATGATGGTAGCGACATGGATTTGGATGCGTCGGGTTCGCTGGACGGCTTCTCCAATAGGATTCCCACCCATTTTTCTCCTAACTCGGCCTTGTTCCATAAGTTGGAATCACAGGACCCTTTTTTCTTCCATTCATTAAATGATTTGGATATCTCATTTATAAATGCTTTAGATTTAAACAATGGAAATAATGGAAATTATTTGAGTCGCCGTCATCACATTCCTAAGGCAACAAAATCCTTTGGGCCTAAGAAGGTTTCTAATGAGTCGTCCGAGGACGATGTCCCTGTCTCTGAGAATGAGTCATTTGTGAGAACTGCATATATAAGCCCATCCGATTCCTCTCCAGTTTTGTCTGTCTCTCCCGGACTCCCTACATCCGTTTCCCCGACTGTTATTATCTCCACTGATTCTGAGTTGCCTAACACTGGGCCGGATGTATTTGTGAGTGAGGATAATGAGACGAATCCTGGTTTGATTGCTTTTGACTCTGATGTAAGGGTGAAGGGGATAAATGGCTATAATCCTGCGAATCTATCGGGTTTAGATAGTCACCCTGTGGGACCTGGTGGGATATCGGATTCGATGGATAAAATTATACTTATTCCGTCATATTCAGATATGGTAAAAAAGACGCCCATCCCTACATTTTACAAAAATCGGATGGTGGCTGTGAATGAGCCGACCTGTGGGGATTTGGGGGGTACTTCGGGTCTGAAGAACATTGAGCTGGACGGGGATGTTAATAACAATACCTCCATGAATCCTCCTGAAACAAAAGGAGACATTTGTGTACAAAAGGGGGCACACAAGGGTGGACTAGCCCCCGAATTCTCTCCATTAAAAATGAGAAGTGCCAGAAAAAACAAGAAGTTCACTCTGGGGGGGATGGAGGATGACCGATGTAAGGTGGATTCCCCCAACTCTTCTGATACCCGGGCTTTTAGAGGAATGAAAGCCCTTGCTAGGGTTCGAAAATGATATTTTTCTCTAAATATCCGGGGTGTGGGGGGTCTACCCAAACAATTGGCCCCTCAAACGTGTTCTACATATTATCAATCCTGATTTGGTCCTTCTTCAGGAAACTATGTTTTGCGGGGAGAAGGCCCGCATATTTTTTAACAAAATTAAGCCGGGTTGGATGGTGTGTTCTGTGGATGCTGTGGGACTTTCTGGTGGTCTCTTAGCTGTTAAATTTTGAGCATTAATTCACAATACTCTAGGATCTTCACTGAGAGAATAACATATACAGTATATCAATGCATAACAATCATAATAAGCATGACAAGCATCACAAGAATCAAAAGCATGAGAGACAAGAGACACAGAGTTTCCGTGGGAAAACCCTAAGGTGAAAACCCCACAACTTCCTCAGAGATAGAGATAGCAATGGCTCAACCAAAGTACTACCAAAATACACTGAGATAGTCTCCTAGTAGCAGATGATCCTCCTCCTCACTAGGTGCGCCACTTTTTGAGTGAGAGAGATATGACTTTACAAATGATCTAAATAGAGATCTCCTGATCTCTATTTATACTAACCTGTTTTCCCAGTGACCCTTATGGGGATGACTTGTCTAGCTAGGTACATCCACAATATAATATATATTTCTAGGCCAACCCCACACATGGTGGTCTAATAACCCATCGGCAAGTACACACACTTGCGACACTTGTCAATCCACATGACGACACTTCCTTATAGAGGAATAACACATCTATAATAAGGGTACAATAAATATATATGAAATACATAGATGAAATACATTTCGAAGTTACATATACATCAAAACTCCCTCTTAACTAGGAAGGTATTTCTCGACACAGATCTGCTAGACAAGTCTTCTTCTCGGGATCATCGTCATCATCGTCACTGCTGCTGCTATCTCAACCAATCTTTGACTCTACTCGTCATAGGAAGTTCTACAAAGCTAGTCCTTTTTCATAATGGATGTAGTCCCACCACCTGCAGGTCTTCGTCATCACTGGCCATACTGTGGAAATCTCAGGACTTATTACGTGCATGACAAAACCTTAAAAGAGTCTCTTGACTAGCAAGAACCCTAAAGAGCATCTGAGGCCTTTTTCATCCTGTCCAGATCTCCAGGACTTATTACATGTGACCCCACCACAAAACCTCGAAAGAGAATCCCAGGACTGATTACGAGCACAAGGCTCAACCTATTGGATCTCCCAGGGCACAAATTACATGTGGTCACCACAAAACCTCGAAAGAGCATCCCAGGACTGATCACGAGCACAAGGCTCAACCTATCGGATCTCCCAGGGCACAAATTACATGTAGTCATGGAAAAACCTCGAAAGAGCATCCCAGGACTGATTACAAGCATACGGCTCAACCTATTGGATCTCCCAGGGCACAAATTATATGTGGTCATGGAAAAACCTCAAAAGAGCATCCCAGGACTGATTGCGAGCACACGGCTCAACCTATCGGATCTCCCAGGGCACAAATTACATGCCATAGGACAAAACCTCGAAAGAGCATCTGCCAGATATCCCAGGGCACAAATTACATGCCATAGGCAAAATCTCGAAAGAATATCTGCAGATCTCCCAAGGCACAAATTATATGTCCTCCCAAGCAAAACCTTGAAAGAGCATTTGCCAGATATCCCAGGGTACAAATTACATGCCATAGGCAAAACCTCGAAAGACTATCTGCAAATCTCCCAGGGCACAAATTACATGCTTATCTGCACAACCTGTTCCACGACCACAGAGCATCGACCTGATACTCACCATACATCAACCTGATGTACACATGATCATCCTGATCATCATCACTGCAACATCCTGCTACATGTCATCTGGAGCAACATCCTGAAGCTTGTCATCCATGATCATCGTGATCATACAATGCATCTACCTGATGCATACCAAGTATCTACCTGATACATATCATCATACATGATCCACCTGATCATACAATGTATCCACATATACATATAAATGATCCAACTGATCATACAAAGCAGAAAACCAGAACATCATCCTGATGCTCATCATGCAGCGCTTACATCCACAGCTATGTGAAGGATCCTCCTTCCAACATGCTTGGAATGGTTTCAGCAAATGTGTCCATCACTTCTTCCTCGAAGTGTCATCAATCTGAAGAACACCAAGCCTCTCCCTGAAGTACTCGAACTTCACCTGGCTAGTGGCTTCGTCAGCACATCTGCAATCTGCGCGTCTGTCGCAACGTACAGGAGCTTCACAGCTCCTCTCTGCACCATATCCCTGATATAGTGATATTTGATCTCTATGTGTTTCGGGCCTGTCATGAAATACTGGGTTCTTAGACAGCTTCACGCAACTCTGGTTATCACAGAAGATACCAGTAGCATCCAACGGGAGATCAAATAACTCAGACAGTAGCTTCCGTAGCCATACTGCCTCACAACTAGCTGAACAGGCTGCAACATACTCTACCTCAGTTGTACTCAGTGCTACGCAGGACTGCTTCCTGCTAAACCAAGAGATCACACCTGATCCCATACTGAAGCAACACCCATATGTGCTCTTCCTATCTACAGCACTGCCAGCCCAATCTGAATCAACATAACCCTGCAGGTTGAACTTTTGATTCGCTTCATACTTGAGCCCATAATCCACTGTACCCCTTCAGGTACCTCAGAACATGCTTTACAGCAACCAGATGAACACTCCTCGGATCTGTCAGGAATTGACTCAATGTGTTCACCGCAAAGCAAATATATGGTCTCGTGTTCGTCAGGTACATCAAGGACTCAATCATCTGACGATACATAGATACATCAACCGGCTCAGATGAAGCATCACATAGTGTTATACCTCTATATTTCACGGTGTCGCATCCCCATCACAAAACAAGTTGACGACACTTTCCCTACTGTTTTAAACCATCCAGAAGAGACAGATGATGAGTCAACCTTGAAGGTGAATCCACCCTGGCAAGTTTTGACCCACCTTGGACTTTATTTTTACACACTACCGCGCCTTGCTATCTTCCCAAAACGCGGTACTAGACACTACCGCGTGCTAATTTTTCCTCAAAGCGCGGGCAGTGCCTGCGTTCTGCAGACTTTGCAAAACGCGGTACCCTTTTAATAGCTTTTTGCCCTTGGCTTGTGGGATTTTGGATTTTCGAAGATAATGGAAGATTGGGTTCCTTGATTCGATCTCAACTCATCTCCTTCGATTAGAAACCCTGATCCACTTATCTCTCTTTAGATCCACCCATCTCTCTTGTTGGTTAACCTCACCATTCACTATAAAAGAGAGGCATGCCATTGGAAAAGGGGGAGGACTCTTGAGAGCACCAAACTTATGGTCTTGTAGCATTGTGGAGATAGATAGAGGAGAAGACACTTGGAGTTGGAGGATTGGCTTGGACATCAAGCACCCTTTGTAAGTAATCTTCAAGTTGTAATGGAATAACTTGTCTTGTTTTCCCAAATCATTTGTGTTAATCTTGTTTTAATGACATGATTTGTATCTTTCATAGATTTAGATCCTAACTCATGTTTCAGGTTGCTAGAGAATAGTGCATACTTGTGTTTTGGTTCCATTTTAACAAGTTTACTTGTGAAGACTTGGAGCTTGGAGCAAATACCAAAAACAAGCGTTTGGACATAAGGTCAGTTAAACTCCTTCTATTTTCTTTAGCATTTCAATCCTGAGATGTTTGTTAAATCTAGGGATTCAAGGTTGCATTTGTTTCGTTTTGTTCTTAGCCTAGAGTTAGTTAAAGTCTGCTTTAGCCTAAGGGAATTTTGACTTATCCGTAGGGCAGAATTCCACATAACAAGAATGGCGACTCCGCTGGGTTTGATTACTGCTTGATTGGTTCAATTCACAGTCATTTATCTTTGAATTGTGAGTTTTTATTGCATTTCAAACCAGCTTGAATCTTGGTCCTTTTTGACCCTTATTCACCCCTCCTCGCAGGATTTATCTCCCTGTTTAATTACTGAGTCCCCTGGGTTAGCAACAACCCTGAAAACTTTATTTTTTCTTTTCCAGTTGCGCTTTTTTCCTCTTGCCACAGTACCGCGCCCTCATAACCACTTCCAGCGCGGTAGTACCGCGTCCTAGGCCTTAATACCAGAGCGGTAGTTACACAGTGCCGCGCTTCAGTCAGGCTATAGCCCGCGGTAGTGTCTGCAAGTGTGTAAATTTTTTTTTATTATCTTTGCTTGGTTTCCTGAGTTCCTCTCTGCCTTAAGTAATCTTTACTGTTGCCTATTTTCCAGTTTGTATGGTCTGCTTATTACTTAGTTTGTGAGCTTGATTGATTGATTGAATTAAGTGGCACTTTTGACATATTGGTCATTTTTCAATTTGATTGCATTGACTTGACTTTTTCCCCACAACCAACTCAACACCACTGTCTTCTGTTACTGAACACTGTAGTTTTACAGTCATATTGTCATTATCATTTTCAGTAAATTAAAAAGATCATTGGTTGAAAGTAAATTTTGTTGTTTAAATTGAAAAAGTCTAGTGGTATTTTGCATAGGGAAATGAACCATTAATTTTGCCATAGAAATTCTCATTATAGAAGCATTGTAGATCGTAAAATCAGTGCATTGAAAAGAGTGTTTACTTCAGTTTGGCTTTGTTTATAAATCGAAAAGAAAAGAAAAATCTTTTACTTTGATTGCTTGTGAAAACTGTTATGCATATTTGATCGAAGAACCTCTATCTTTACCTTAGCTAGATTTCATCGAAGACAAGGGCTTGTTTGTGATTCATTCTCATTTGCATGGTTTGAGTCGTCATAACACCATCAAGTTTCACGTCCACTACCCGATTGAGTAAGGCAGCCACTAAAATTAATCACCCTAATTAAACCAACTTTAACCTCACTTGAGGAAATCAAAAGAATTTGGTAGTTAGGTAGGACACCGGGGATAGGCATCAAAATAATTCCCCCTTGTCACTTTCATCTGAGACATAGTCGTTGTCTTTAGGGAACTAAAATCCTCTAGTACTTATTGACACGATCACAGCTAGTTTGTGGAGGGGCCTCCTGACTGTTTCCAACTTTCAGGGGTTAAACGGCCGCGAGATTGAGAACCGGACGGACTCTGTGGAATACCGCACTCCACTTAGCCCTAAGGCAACATCGATCGCTGGCTTCTTCGGAAGGCTGAAGTGCCCAAAACCTTTTCCGACGTGTCATGAACGAGGTAGCTTAGTATCTATTCTACTAGGGCTCTTTTACCCAAGATCCCTTTCGGTAGAGGGATATCCTTCTTATATCGGTCTCTCATGTTGTATTGTTCGACTTGGATTTCATCACCTTGCGAAGGATACAGCCTGTTGAGGTCTCCAGCTCTTAGTTAGGAGTCTGCTTGCTATCTCATCTTTGTAGAGGGTCATTTTTTATTTATAGGGACTGCTTGTTGGCATTCTGGCCAGTTTTGTTGATTAGCTCGCTTATTGAGACACCGGTCTCAGTATAGATTTTAGAGCTTGCTTTTTTGGCCTGTGAGCCTTGCTTTTTCTAGCTCCTCTTTTGCACACTCGGCTGCATTAGAGTTTTTGAGTTCTTTGTTTACGATACTACACTCGATTTTCATTTTCCTGTCATCATGTCAGATCAACCACGAAGATCACGAAGACAACAGGGCCTAAGCCCTCCACCACCACCACCGCCACGGACTTCTGGTCCGCCTGCATCACGCATTCCTGCTCCTCCTGGCCGTGGTGCTGGTCGAGGAAACATTCCACCGCCGATACGTACAACATCTTCAGTTACGCCCGTAACTGCCACACACAGCACAGTATCAGAATCTATTACAGCTTCTATAACCACTAGCATGTCTGAGACTTCCACTGTCACCTCACCCACTGTCATTCCAGATTTATCTGTAACAGTGGACACAGTTACAGCAGCTGAACCTAGCACAACCCAGAGTACTAGACCAGAGGTCATCCTTCTACCGGATGCCAACACTTCTCGTCCATCAGACACTTTCCACGACGATATAAACGGATCTATTGGCACCACAGAAGGGTCCGACCAGGACATACCTGGCTTAATTTCAGTCCCAGGCGGATACGTTGAGATCATTGAAGATACTCGTCTACCTGACACACCTTTTGAACCTGATTATGGCTTCATTACTTCCCAGACGGAATTTCCGCCTGTTATTACTACGTCACCCAGTGTTCATCCTCAGGAGACAAGTTCTTCTAGCAACGTACCTCGCACTTTACATCTACCCAACATCCCACCGGGACACGAAATCATGGCTTCCATCCAGTCTAGCATGGTTAGCCTAGCGAACTCTCCGTTAGCATCGGCACAATTTAGACGCAACACAGAGCAAATGCTTTCGACAGCGTCTAGATACCCCCCTGTTTCTCGTCCTTCTGACTATAGGGATCCCAACGTCCCGTCTAGCACAGAATTTCATCATTCTTTTGCAGACGGCTCAGGACCTTCGGACTTTACTACACCTAGGTTCCTGCCGGATCCCCAAAATCTTTTTCAGGATATGAACTCGGACCCAGTTCTCGTTGGTCCTCCTATCATTGAACACGTGATGGACGACGCTGATACCCCTGGGCTAAATTCCCCACATTTGCTATCATCACCAATGTTTGGTGCACATTCTATGAGGGATAACCCAGTTTTTTCTCCGTCCTCACCTGTCCAATATGGACGACCTCCTCCGCAAATCGGTACTTTTGGCGCCGTTGGCCAATCCATGCTATCATATTTGACTAGCGGCGGAAGAACACCTAGTCATACTGCTGGATCTTCCGTTTCTACCGGAGGATCACCTTCAGCCACCATTTATACTATTTCAGGAGGTGGACAACCGACTGCAATGGTCCCTAACTCCAACATCCAAACCCTCCCTGGTGGGCCATCAACCCAACCAGCTGGGGGGCAACCTTCTGTAGGGAACCCCATTGTTAGTCAACAACCTCCAACTGGTGGGCCATCAACCCAACCAGTCGGAGGACAACTTTTTGCTGGGAACCCAGTTCCCAGTCTACAGCCTCCTCATATAGGGCCATCCAACCTAACTGCTGGCGGACAACCTATTGACTTGATCCAACAAGTTTCCCAACCAGCAGCGTCTACTCAGTTTGGTATGTACAATCCACCTGGCAGTGGACAACCTCATTCCGGTGTTCCAACCGGGCTTTACTCCCAACAACCCCCGTCAGGCATGCTTCCTTCTTGGGATCATCAAATCCCACAGAGTGGGGGGTACTCACTTTTCGGAAACTGGAACCAAGCTGGGGGGCAATCTCAGATTTCCCCCAACTTGAATTCTGGTTTCCCTTACCCTTCGGCTGCTACAACTCCATGGAACCCGTCACTTCAATTTCCACTCGTTCCTCAAGCAGGAACGAGTCTTCCATGGACACCACCGTTGCAGCCACCCCCCAACCCTGCTATGGGAAATCCTCCACTTACATAGTATGGTGGCAACATCCCTGGAACACAACAATTCCAAGGAACTTTTCCCCAACAAGGAACAGCAACCATTCCTGGGTATCAACAGCCTCAGGGTATTATACCCACTCAGCAGAACACTTACCAACCGGTTGCTTACAATCAACCGGTTAACCAGATGGCTTACTATCCGCAGAACTTCCAGCAGTATCCCGCGGGAAACACATATGGGTATAACACACAGCAGCATGCTATGCAGGGCCCTCCAGGGTTCTCTGCACCGCATGGTTATTACTCATACCCGCAGACCAACCGTCAACTTCCCTTCTTGGCCACACTTGACTTACCAGATTTGTCGAGGCTTATCAACGATCCTATATGGCACGAACCTCACTGGCCACCTATCCCAGCCAAACTACCATCGGACATTCCCAAGTTCGATGCCAAACCCGGGGAAGACCCCAAGAACCACGTGATGACCTTCCATCTTTGGTGTTCATCAAACTCCTTGATGGATGATTCCATCCGACTTCGGCTCTTCCAACGTACGCTTACCGGAACGGCAGCAAAATGGTACATCGAGCTACCACAACACTCTTTTCGTGATTTCAACACTTTGGCTATGCAGTTTCTGACACATTTCCAGCTTCCCATCCGGTATGAGACTGGAACAGAACTGCTAACTTCACTGCGTCAAACCACTTCCACACACATTTCGGATCACATCCATGAGTGGCGAAGACGCCGTAGGCTAATAAAGGCACCTATTCCAGATCAGCTACTTGCTGATTGGTTTACAAAATCCTTTTTGCCTCCCATAGCCAGAGACATTGCTATGCGCGGACCAGTTACGGAAGAACAAGCCATCTCGGCAGCACAATACATGGATTTAGTATATACTCAATCCGGTACTTTACATGAACTTCTTCCACATGCCTCCCGCGTTCACACTGATCCTACAAAGCCTACTACTGAACCACCCATTGATGGTATCGTTGGTTCAGTCAAGGCTCAGCCTGCTACCAACTCGACGGGGCAACAAGCTTCTGCTTCCCCCGCTTTTACCCAGGCCGCTTCAAAAGCTTCCACCTCTCCTGCTGTCTCCTCCGAAGTGAATGCAGTCCAATCTACATCACAACCATCCGGAGGAAAGAAGAAAAACAATCGTGGTAAACCCAAGAAGAACCAGCAGGAGAACCCCAAACCACAACCTACCCAGAATGACCAAAAACCACGTCGGAAAGCTAAGTTTCCCTGCTTGATTTGTCAAGATGATCATTATACGCGTGACTGTCCCTACAAGGACGAGGTCCATAAGTTCGTTAAAGGATCCTCTCGACCGGCAGTGCTAACTGACCCTTTCCCCCAACAGCAACAGCAAATGGTTGCCCAAGAAACCCCACAAGGGGGCAACCCGACCAATCCTTCCCGTGGAGAGACGTCCACAAACCGCGAAATCCTAATGACAAGTAATGAGGAGATTAATATCACCACTCGTTCAAAGACGTATGACAATCCTCCAAGTTCAACCAAACAATCGGAGATAGCCAAAGGCAAATCTCCTGCTGAAGATCCGATTCCTATTCCCCCCCCTAATGGTCATCTCCATATCAAGAGACCACTTATGGATACAGTGCTACGCCCACCCAAGGGCACCATACGAAAGGCGACATTCAATCCGAATGCACGAGCTGCCCAAAACTACAACATTGTTGAAGATTTGGCTCAAGCACCTTGCGCTATGTCAACTCTCTAGGTTCTCCAACACTGCCCCACGCAGCGTAGAACCCTACTTTCAGCACTGGGGGCATTGGACCCAGATACTTCAAACTCCATCATGTTTAACTTGGAGCACGCCAAACCTAGGATTTCTCACCAGTTAGCCTTCCAGGTGCATACGAAAATCCGTGGAAATGTTATCCACCGCACAGTGTTAGATGAGGGTGCTTCCACGTCGATTATGTCTTTGAACTGCTGGAGAGCCCTCGGCTCGCCTGAGGTCACAACTTCTCCCACTACTCTTAGAGCGTTTGACGGACATGGTTTTCAACCATACGGACTCATCCCCTCAATCGGTGTTGAACTGGGGGGCAAAACAGTATCCGTACACATCGAAGTCGTAGATGCACCTTTGGATTACAACCTCCTACTTGGTCGGAACTGGTTCTATGCCATGACTTCCATAGCATCTACAGTCTTCCGGATTGTACAATTTTCTCATGAAGGGAAAATTGTCACTATTGATCAATTGGATTACTGTATCCCAGACTCCCATCCGAACTCCGCCAATACCGTTCCGTTATTGGATCAACCTCGGTACCGGTTCCAAGACATAGGTGTTGGTCTCATGAAGGATTCATCCCTCATTGGAGTTTTTCCAGAGCTGGGAACCCATCTTCAACCAGTCAACATGATTTCATCGCATGTCACCCCGTCCGATGACTCATGGGTGATCCCGAGTCCTACTCAGATCCAAGGCTATGGCAATTCCATGCCTTTGAACAGAAACCTTGCAGCATATGACGCGATCCAATCAGCCACAGATTGGGTCGACTGTTCTACTGATCACACAGTGGCACAGCTCTCGACTGAAACTCATACACACCCACCATTGTTTGATCCTCTCAACTTGATTTTTCCCACCGACGAATCAATCATAGAGGTTATGTGCGGTAATGAGCCACCATGGGGAGATTTTCATCATCGATCTTCATTCCCCACCATTCAGTCACTTGAGCCTGACACCAAATCCAGTGCTTCACTTGGGATGGTTCAAACCAAGTTCCCCACTTCCCTCGACGAAGTATTTTCTGAAGGCAACTTGGCCAATCTTATGGCAACCACTCCCATCGACATTTCAGTAAAGCCTGGTATCGTGGAAAATGTACACATTGGCAAAACATGTACTTCTCTCGAGACGGAGTTCTATAATGCCTACTTTAAAACTTTCCGCGATGTTTTCGCTTGGAGTTATGAAGAGATGCCAGGAATCGACCCGTCGATTGTGGTCCACGAAATTCCAACTTTCCCTGGCGCCCGACCTGTTCGGCAAAAGCTTCGACCCGTTCATCCTCGTAAGGCAGCCGCCATTAAAGCAGAAGTTGAAAAACTTTTGCGTGCTGGTTTTATCTATCCTGTCCCATTGACAGAATGGGTATCCAACATCGTCCCTGTAGCCAAGAAACAGGGAACGATCAGAGTCTGTGTTGATTACCGTGATTTGAACAAAGCTTGTCCCAAGGACAACTACCCAACTCCGTTTATTGACCAGATCATCGATAACTGTGCCGGAAGTGTTATTTTTTCATTTATGGATGGCTTTTCTGGCTATAATCAGATCGATATCCTCCCAGCCGACCAGCACAAAACGGCCTTTATCTGCCCTTGGGGGATCTTTGCATATCGAAAGTTACCTTTTGGCCTCAAAAATGCCGGGGCAACTTTCCAACGGGCGATGTCCTACGCATTTCATGACATCAAACATATCGTAGAGCCATATCTCGATGACCTTCCCGCTCATTCTCGAACTCGGGAAGAACATCCAGATCACTTGAGTGCCATTTTCGAAAGGTGCCGGCGCTACAATATACGTTTGAACCCGCATAACTGCGTCTTCTGTGTAGAAGCCGGAAAACTGTTGGGCTTCATAGTCTCCAAAGACGGGATACGTCTAGATCCCGCAAAGGTAGCAGCTATCATAGCCCTGCCTTCACCTACCAATATTCCAGAACTTCAATGTTTGCAAGGGCATGCAAACTTTCTACGCTGTTTTATCTGTAATCTGTCCGAGATAACAAAAGGCTACATGCGGCTTCTCAAGAAGAATGTTCCCTTCATATGGGATGATGAAGCCCAACGCTCCTTTGATAATTTAAAGGCAGCCTTAACCAAAGATCCTGTGATTCAACCCCCCAATTACACACAGGACTACATCCTTTATCTCGCAGCCTCGATTTCCACCATTGGTATGGTGTTAGTCCAGGAAGACCACAACGGCATAGAACATGTGGTATACTATCTTAGCAAGAGTCTTCTCGACTCCGAAACTCGCTACTCACATGTTGAAAAGCTGGCTCTGGCAACAGTATTTGCTGTCCAGAGATTCCGTCACTACATCTTACTCCGTCGGACCACTGTCATCGCCGATTTCAATCCAATGTACTATATCCTCACACGACAAGTGCTTGGGGGCAAGTACTCCCGTTGGATTGTCATCCTTCAAGAGTTTGACTTGGAATTTGTCAAAGCCAAGTCTAAGAAATCTCTGGTCTTCGCTGAGTTAATTTGTCACTTGCCCCGTGCTACCGAGCAATCCGAGCCCATTGATTCTCTTCCCGACGAATCATTGTTCCTCATTAGCACGTCTGATCCATGGTATGGGGATATCCTCTTATATCTCCAAACCCAACGCTTCCGTCCCGATCTCACCCGCGATGAACGACGACGTATCAGACATCACGCAAAATATTACCTTATCGTGAACGATACTTTGTATCGACGTGGTGTCGACACTGTCCTTCGACGCTGTTTGACCTTAGATGAGGCGGAACGCGTTCTCAATGACTGCCACGCTGGAGCATGTGGTGGTCATCTCTCTGGGATGGCTACGGCCCAGAAAATACTGCGAGCAGGATACTTCTGGCCCTCAATTTTCAAAGTCTACATTGAAACAGTCAAGAAGTGTCCGCCATGTCAATTCTTTCATAGCAAAGCGCGCTCGCACCCTGCTCCACTCCATCCTGTCATTGCCGTCGGCCCCTTCTCCAAATGGGGCATTGATTTTATGCACTGTAAGCCCACTTCAGCTGGGGGGCATAGCTATGTCATAGTAGCTGTGGACTATTTTACAAAATGGGCTGAAGCGATGCCTACATATGCTGAAGACGGCAAAACAGCAGCGCAGTTCATATTCAATCATATCATAGCTAGATTCGGTGTCCCACAGTCTATTGTGACCGATCATGGTTCCCATTTTAGGAATCATATGATCGAAGAACTAAGTTCCAAACTGGGTTTTCGCCACGAAAACTCAACCCCGTATTACCCACAAGCTAATGGCCAAGTTGAAGCCATCAATAAGGTCCTGAAACGAATGATTCAGCGCATTGTGGGTACCCAAAAATCCAATTGGCACTCAGCTCTGTTCTCAGCACTGTGGGCATACCGAACCTCAGTGAAAAGTGCTACTGGGTTTACACCATTTCAATTGGTGTACGGCCTGGAAGCCATTCTCCCGATTGAATGTGAAATTCCATCACTCAAGATAGCCATAGAGCTACTTCCACACACTACTTCCGAAGAAGAACGGTTTCTATACCTAGCCAAGCTAGATGAAACCCGCCGCGACGCCGCTTTGGCTAATGAAGCTCACAAAAAACGCGTCAAAGCTCAATACGACAAATCCGTTCAACCTCGGATCTTCAATGAAGGTGACCTCGTACTTACATATGATCAGATGCATGATAAGCTTGGAAAAGGTAAACTTGAATCTATGTGGTACGGCCCCTTCATTGTAAAACGTGTCTTAGAAAAAGGAGCCTATGAACTAATCGATTGTGATGGTACGCCATTGGCACGGCCCCGCAACGGGCTATACCTCAAGCGTTTTTACGCGTGAGATTACCCTACGCGGGTTACTGCTTGTACATAATGTACTTAGTTTGCTTTTTGCTTTCTTTTTAGTATGCGCGTGAACCTTATGTATCTACTCTTACTTTGACTCGTGCCTTTATGCGCAGATGTCTACCTACTTTGGATTCGCTGACGGTGCAAGCCGACATACCCGGAATCTCGCTTCCGCAGCATGGGTGATCTATTCCCCCACTGGCGAGTTGTTTTCTTCAGGAGCCATTTGTTTAGGTCCCGCAACCAACAATATCGCAGAGTACCATGCAGTCATTGGTCTCTTGACAGAGGTTGCTTCACTCAGGATTGACTCCTTATCGGTCT
The DNA here is from genome assembly GCA_027924585.1 of Larix kaempferi. Lineage (NCBI taxonomy): Eukaryota > Viridiplantae > Streptophyta > Pinopsida > Pinales > Pinaceae > Larix > Larix kaempferi. The sequence goes on from BSBM01001382.1 coordinate 21,091, forward strand.
TTTTAGACTCCCAGCTCGTGGTTTCTCATCTAAACCGTGTTTACACAGTTCGCGATCCTACATTACTTCGTTTATTTCGAAGAGTACGCCTCTTGGAACGGTCATTTGATTTTATCACATATCAACACATACCGAGAGAATTCAATTGTATTGCCGATTCATTGGCTAATTACATTTTGGATTGGCATCTTGCCCATACATAAACACATCATAAAAAATAAAATGCACAAGTCATTGTAAATATTTAGATCATAAATAGGTCCTGTATATAAAAGTGTTTTTTTTCCAAAATACATAAAGTTTGTGTCAAAGACAAAATTGGGGATCAAATCCCATATAAAAAAATTGGCCCTCAAAGCCTACATATCGTGTACATGCCGCAAAAAGATCGAAAGACCATCTATGGAGACCTAGGAGACCTATCATGTCCCTCATCGGACTCCTCCCGCTGCTGGTGGTAACACATCACAGCTCGAACCACCTTCCGAAGAAGTCGACTGATACGTCCAGGTACACCCACAGTATGCCGCTGGAGGTGGTAGGGAACATCATCCATCCGCATAGCAGGGATACCATGGGTCAATCCCTGCAGGTTCCTCTCAATGTCCCGGACACCTCCTGCCTCGTCTTCATCTTCTTCTTCGACAGGATCAGCTTGACGATCTACACCGCCACGACGTAGTGGAGAGTATCCAGCTGGCCTCTGTGGTTCACGATCTGCAACATGCGTGCGAATATACATTAGAAGTCTTTTACACATTCTAAAAAAGCATTAAAAATTAAATATTCAAAAATACATGTCCATGAAGGTCATACCAGAGTTGTCCCAGTCATCATCTTCTGGCAAAGCCAAGTCAATATCCTCACGGAAATCTACCCCTGAATAGGGATAGTCGTCAATCATGACTATCTGCTCCTCTAGCCAAGAGAAAAAGTCCTCTCCAAAGGCTAGCCGCTGAGGTCCCCCAAGGCGTCCAGCGTAGTCACTCCATCGAGCCATCCATGGCTCAGTAGGTGGACGAGGACGCATAGATATCTGTGGACGCAGTAATGGCACTCTTGCCAGAAAGAAAGTAACCAGGATGCTCCCATACCCAAACTGGGTATTTTTCCCAGTTCTACATTTGTGCACCTGTTCCTTCATGTTGGACAACACTGCATCACACCAGTTGAAAACTGTTCCTCCCATGCACTCTGCTGCGAGATTTACCTGTGTGCGGGTTGCCTGATGTGGGCTCACGCTTCCTGCTGCACGTGTAATAGTGAATAGCAAGGTTTTAAAAGGAAGATTTGTGACCTCTTTTATGGCCACTTTCCCACTCTTCTTACTCGAACCCGCCTGACAATATCGAGCAATCAAATCATCCGTGCTTGATTCTGAAGCGGTGTACCCAGTAAAATTCGGCCGGGCCCCTCTTTTCGAGAGGCCCGTGAGGAAGTAGATGTCTTCAAGTTGAATTTCAAGCACATGCTCTCCCACTCGGAAATCTTGGATATCGGGGTCCCACAATTGAACAAGGTGAGTAAGGAGCTTAGGTTGTTGGCGGATCCCTTTGGTCTTGAAAAACTTTAGCAAACCACATTCTCGCAATGCGGTCACGGTTGGTAAGTCATTTTCGGCTGCAAAATCATCCGCTTCGTGCTCCCTCTCTTTCCAACTCACCATTTTGCTCCAAATAAGTTGCAAATCCCTGCAAAAAGGCAAACAAAGCAATTAGTAACTATTTGACAACTTACTTTCAGCAAAAAATTGGAGAAAATTTAATTTTTTGAACTTAAATTTCGCACGTGCCGCGCCTGGAGGACACCCTATCGCGCGGCAGTCCACAGTGCCGCGCCTCATTTTGGGGTTACAGCGCGGCACTGTTGAACAGTGCCGCGTTTTTCGATAGGGGACCCGCGCGGTAGTACGGCGGGCGATTCTTGCCTAAAAGGGCTTGCCAAAAAATTAAATTTTTCCCGGTGAAAACAAAAATTTCTTTCATGAAATGAAAGAGGGGCTCAAGCACTCTTACCTGGCGCAGACGGCGGTCAAAATGGTGTCCCAGAACTCTCGGTATCGATCCTTGAAATTTTGCTCCAAAATGGGTAAAAATGTCTCCTTTGGGTAAAAAGCACAAATGAATAGTAATTTCTATTTTTACCATGCCTTATATAGCATTTTTTCACATTTTTTTAATTAATTAATTACTATTTCAAATAAATAAACCCTTGTTCACATTTGCTAATGCCCGGTTGTTGAGCATTTATTGACAGGATCTGCGGTAGAAATGGGATGCATTCATACTGGTGTTTATTCATAATTTGACCTTCATATTGAGCCCACTTTATCTTTTTCGTGCTCTGGATTTAAAACTTGAAAAAGATTCCAAGCGCTTTCACACCTGTCTCGTGCTTGTCAAACGCAAGTAAACGGTGTCGAGTACGGTCAACTTTACTCATGCTCGTTAAACGATGAGGAAAGTATTATCCTGGTTGTATTTTACTCTTTTTTCGGACCAGAATAATTTAAAATTTACGAAAAAGACCATAGGAGTCCATAGTTAAGCTCTTTTCAGACTCCTTAAAATTGAAAAGATTGCCAAGTGATCTTGATTCTTTCACACTTGTAAAAGTATTTGAAAGGTCGTCTATTCGGTGATAGGTTACCCCTTTTTCGGCCCGTCTAGACTATTTACGAGAAAGGTATACCTCAGTCAATCTCGGCTGGGAGAGTTCTCTCGGGAATTGTTTTACACTTTTTTGGGACCGAGGGACTAAATTTTACGAAAAAGTACATTATGGAGCTTCCTTTAAGTTTTTTAGGCTCTCTAAATATGAAAAAATACCGAGTTTTCCTTCCTTGGGCTCGTTAAAATATTAACATCGAAGGACCCACTTTGGGACGAACCCCTCCTTTCTCAGGTTCGTAAAACATGTGAGATTGGACTCATACACAAGATGAGCTACACCGAGCATCTGTTATCCTCTTCAAGCTCGTAAAACAAGAAAGAGGTACTCGTCCATCATGTCGGGGAAATATGGGGAAACAAGTCAAGTTTATCTATGGCAGCTTGTCAGTCATTACCTTTGAACATGGCATGTGTCCATCTCTTGTCTATATTTGGGTATCCGTCTTTCATTGAGTCATAGTCATCATCATGGGTCGTCTCCCTGGCCACGAGTCCACTCATCCGGTGTCTATTCTCTATTTATCAATAATCCCTGCTGCCAAGTCTTGTTACATGCCGTTATATGTTCAAAGGGTTGCATTGTATCGAGTCATTCATTGTGTCAGGCCTCCGCTGTGTCAGTACATACTCCATTACTTCATCATCCCATCATATGTGCCGATTTCGTGTCGATGATGTGGGAATCATTATGGCCCACCTTCGACGAGTCTATTCCTGTCGACACCAAATCACTATCCGGGAATTAGACTTAGAAATCAACCATTAGTACCTTGGTACCTGCATGCCTCAATGGCAGGTTTCCTCGTGTTTGACAGCAGGTTCACCTCATTGACCTCTGATCAAGCGATCTCTCGGATGCTCGACATCAACTTATTCATTCGCATTTCGTTGAGATGTACTATTGATACCTTGGGAATCATTGTCATTATTGATGATCTCCCTCGCATTTGTTAACGGTCCACATCATTGACCGGTAATCAAATGGTTTCTTCCATGTTCGACTTCAACACCTTGTAATCACATGGTTAGATTCGTATCCTTATGCGATCGGGTAGAAGACCCTGGGCGCATCACTGTATCTTGACTGCGTCCAGGCTGCGATGGAGATGTCTCTTGTATTGTCACACAGATCCACTTATTGTATTGGTCATGGCTGTGTCATTATTGTCTCATGGATCTACGATTGTTCATAGTAGCCATGATCTGTCCACAGTTTACATTATCTCAGTACTCATGGATCTGCAATGTATTGGTCGGCAGCCATGCTTTGAGTCATTTGTTTCCGAGCATGGGAATGCCCGCCTCGGTGGTCTATCTAACACTTTGTTTCTATTTCAGCTCCGTGTCGCTCTCCTTGATGCTATCTCTGCAATTATATTCGTAAAGTCTTTCGGCCATCAGTCCCTTCCGACCTCGCACTTTAGGGGGCATCTGTTATACCTCTATATTTCACGGTGTCGCATCCCCATCACAAAACAAGTTGACGACACTTTCCCTACTGTTTTAAACCATCCAGAAGAGACAGATGATGAGTCAACCTTGAAGGTGAATCCACCCTGGCAAGTTTTGACCCACCTTGGAATTTATTTTTACACACTACCGCGCCTTGCTATCTTCCCAAAACGCGGTACTAGACACTACCGCGTGCTGATTTTTCCTCAAAGCGCGGCAGTGCCGCGTTCTGCAGACTTTGCAAAACGCGGTACCCTTTTAATAGCTTTTTGCCCTTGGCTTGTGGGATTTTGGATTTTCGAAGATAATGGAATATTGGGTTCCTTGATTCGATCTCAACTCATCTCCTTCGATTAGAAACCCTGATCCACTTATCTCTCTTTAGATCCACCCATCTCTCTTGTTGGTTAACCTCACCATTCACTATAAAAGAGAGGCATGCCATTGGAAAAGGGGAGGACTCTTGAGAGCACCAAACTTATGGTCTTGCAGCATTGTGGAGATAGCTAGAGGAGAAGACACTTGGAGTTGGAGGATTGGCTTGGACATCAAGCACCCTTTGTAAGTAATCTTCAAGTTGTAATGGAATAACTTGTCTTGTTTTCCCAAATCATTTGTGTTAATCTTGTTTTAATGACATGATTTGTATCTTTCATAGATTTAGATCCTAACTCATGTTTCAGGTTGCTAGAGAATAGTGCATACTTGTGTTTTGGTTCCATTTTAACAGGTTTACTTGTGAAGACTTGGAGCTTGGAGCAAATACCAAAAACAAGCGTTTGGACATAAGGTCAGTTAAACTCCTTCTATTTTCTTTAGCATTTCAATCCTGAGATGTTTGTTAAATCTAGGGATTCAAGGTTGCATTTGTTTCGTTTTGTTCTTAGCCTAGAGTTAGTTAAAGTCTGCTTTAGCCTAAGGGAATTTTGACTTATCCGTAGGGCAGAATTCCACATAACACATAGAAGCTTCAAATTCGATGCCATAGGTGTGGCCATGGCCTTGCAATCCATCATCTAGAATCTCTTCAGGATATCTATTGTGTACTTCCCTTGACCAAGGAATATCCCACCTGCACTCTGCCACACCTCCATACCTAGGAAATAATGCATCATTCCCAAATCTTTCATATTGAACTCAGTAGCAAGCTTTCTCTTAGTATCTGCAATTAATATGTCATCTCCTGTTACAAATAAGTCATCAACATATATGAGTAGAATCACAGGATTCCCTTCCTCAACCTTGTAGTAAAGGTTGGAATCCGCTTTACTCTTGGTAAAGCCCAAACTAGATAGGAAACTGTCCATCCTACCACACCAAGTTCTGGGAGCTTGCTTCAACCCATACAAGGCTTTCTTCAATCTGCACACATATGACTCCCTGTCATGTATTTCAAAACCGAGTGGCTGCTCCACATATACTTCCTCTTCAACTACACCATTCAAGAAAGCAGTCTTGACATCCATCTGGTGTATTTTCCATTTCATTGTTGCAACTAGGGAAAGTATTGTTCTGATGGAAGTATACCTAGCTACAGGTGCAAAAGTTTCTTCATAATCTATTCCCTCTTTCTGAGAGAAGCCACGAGCTACAAATCTTGCTTTGTATTTTTCTACACTGCCATCTGCAGCATGCTTGATTTTGTAGATCCATTTGGAAGTCACAACAGACTTCTCTTTGGGTCTTGGGACAACATCCCAAACATCATTCTTCATTATTGATTGGTATTCCTCAACCATGGCATCCTTCCATTCTTTCTTTTCCGCTACTTCTTCATAACTGGAAGGTTCTTTGTTAATAATGTCACAGAGTAAAGTGTTAAGATTTAATATGCTAAGACAGAAAATAGCAGCATTACATTCCATTTCACAATAATAGCATATACAGGATCACTAAAGAAACAACAAGCACATTATAAACACAAGAGACACAGATTTATCCTAGGAAACCCTCATGGGGTAGAAAACCCAGCAAATCTTCCTCAATATAGATGACAAGCAAATACAAAAGATGTAACCCTGAGCATAAGCTCCTCCTTCTCCATAGCAGACCTCTCTCTCATAAGTGCGCCACTCTCAAGTGAGTGAGTATGTGTGTTAAATGAGGAATACACCTCCTCTATTTATACACTACTCCGACTTGTCTTTTACACAAATCATGTAGGCTCGGATTTAACCATTGGGTTAAATACCCCATTACAACTGACTGGGATGACCCCTCTAGGGTGGTCTAATAACCCTTTGACCCACATAACACATACAGGGCCGACCCCCACTAGGGAATTCTAATAACCCAATTTACCACATTCCGACGGAGGAATAAACATCTCTGGATATACAATAAGATCTTCACGGAGGAATGAATCATCTCCGGAATAATAAAGTACAAATATAATGTTCTTTGAAGTTACAATATCTCAACATTCCCCCTTAACGAGAAGGATATTATAACAGCATCTGCACGAGAAAGGAGTCATCAACGTCATACATGATACATCTATAAATCATTGGAAGCTTTCTCAACATCATCAGTAACTCAAGCAGTTATTGGAACATCTTCAATACTGGAACATCAACATCTTCAGTACTGAGTCTTTATCTTCTGCAGCACTCGAACAGCTACAACAACATCAACATCTAGATCCTCACGATCATCAGCATTGTCATCATACGATCATCAGCATCGGGATCATCTCGATCTACAGCATCTGGATTATCACGATCTACAGCATCTGGATCATCACGATCTACAGCATCTGGATCATCTCGATCTACATCATCTGGATCATCTCGATCTACAACATCTGGATTATCACGATCTACTGCATTTGGATCATCACGATCTATAGCATCTGGATCATCTCGATCTACAGCATCTGGATCATCTCGATCTATAGCATCTGGATCATCATGATCTACAGCATCTAGATCATCTCGATCTACAGCATATGGATCATCATGATCTACAGCATCTGGATCATCTTGATCTATAGCATCTGGATCATCACAATCTACAGCATCTGGATCATCACGATCTACAGCATCTGGATCATCACGATCTACAGCATCTGGATCATCACGATCTACAGCATCTGGATCATCTCGATCTACAGCATCTGGATCATCACGATCTACATGATCAGCAACATCGTCACCTAAATCAACACGATCAGCAGCATCGTCAACTAGATCATCAGTATTAGTATCCACACCAATACAAGTATACACATCATCAATACAAGTATCCTCATCAATACAAGTATCCTCATCAGTCATGTATGCATAGCAGCATACCCTACAACACACACGATCATATTACAGGATGATCAATCCCGCTCCCTTTAGGACATAGATCCATGGATGATACAATCTAGATCAAGTTCCAGGATGATCAATCCTTATCACTTTAAGACAAGTCTCATGTCTAGGGACGATGCAATCCCATCACGTACATTTTGAACCCAGTTCACGGACGATGCATTCCTCTCATGTACATTTTGAACCCAGTTCATGGACGATGCAGTCCTCACGTACATTTTGAACCTAGTTCACGGACGATGCAGTCCTCACATGTACCTTTAAGACAAGTCTCATGTCTAGGGATGATGCAATCCCATCACGTACATTTTGAACCCAGTTCATGGTCAATGCAGTCCTCACACATACCTTTAAGACAAGTCTCATGTCTAGGGATGATGCAATCCCATCACGTACATTTTGAACCGAGGTCCAGGGACGATGCAATCCTATCTTCAATTCTCGGACACATCAGTCTACGGATCAATTCCGGGACCTAAGTACAGGGAAGATACAATCCCCTACCTGTTCATTCAGGATTTCATTATCGGAGACCCAGTCTACGGCTCAATTTTGGGACCGAAGTCCGGGGAAGATACAATCCCCCACCTGTTCATTCAGGACTTCATTATCGGAGACCCAGTCTACGGCTCAATTATGGGACCGAAGTCCGGGGAAGATACAATCCCCCACCTGTTCATTCAGGACTTCATTATCGGAGACCTAGTCTACGGCTCAATTCTGGGACCGAAGTCCAGGGAAGATACAATCCCCCACCTGTTCATTCAAGACTTCATTATCGGAGACCCAGTCTACGGCTCAATTATGGGACCGAAGTCCAGGGATGATCCAATCCCCACATGTCCACCAAGGACTTCATTCTCGAAAGACATACGTCTACGGCTCTCTTTAGGACTGAAGTCCAGGGATGATCCAATCCCCTCATGTCCACCAAGGACTTCATTCTCGAAGACATACGTCTACGGCTCTCTTTAGGACTGAAGTCCAGGGATGATTCAATCCCCTCATGTCCACCAAGGACTTCATTCTCGAAGACATACGTCTATGGCTCTCTTTAGGACTGAAGTCCAGGGATGATTCAATCCCCTCATGTCCACCAAGGACTTCATTCTCGAAGACATACGTCTATGGCTCTCTTTAGGACTGAAGTCCAGGGATGATCCAATCCTCACATGTCCACGAAGGACTTCATTCTCGAAGACATCTGTCTACGGCTCCTTTTAGAACATATGTTCAAGGATGATGCAATCCTTCTTCTTTCTTGGAGACACATGTCTACGGCTCACTTTAGGAGTGAAGTCCAGGGATGATCCAATCCTCACATGTCCACGAAGGACTTCATTCTCGAAGACATCTGTCTACGGCATGTGTTCAAGGATGATGCAATCTCTCTGTCACCTTAGACCCTGTCTAAGGACCATCCACCAACCTCTCTGTCGGCATCACCAATATAGGTATCCACATCATCGACCTCACTGTCGATGCAGGCAATCTCATCATAAGTGATCACATCACCCCCCCTTTCGAGGAGGGTCCTTCTGAACTATATTAAGTTTGTCTCGGAAAACTTTACTTGAGGTAGAAGTTTGGTTAGTACATCGGATCGGTAGAGGTTTGGTTAGTACATTGGTAACTTGTTACAAATTTGAACTTTAATTCCTTTCTGCACCATATCTTGTATATAGAAATGTCAGATCTGTATGTGCTTTGACTTATCATGGAACACTGGATTCTCTGCCATTTTGGTACAACTCTGTTTGTCACATAGGATCATAGTTGGGTCCATTTTTATGTCAAACAATTCTGAAGCCATACTGCTTCACAACTAGCAGAGCAAGCAGCCATATATTTCGCTTGTGCTGAGAGCCACACTAGATTGCTTCCTGCTAAACCACGAGATCATGGCTGATCTCAGACAATAACATCCTCTTGATGTGCTCTTCCTGTCTGATACAATTTCTGCCCAATCAACATCTGTGTAGCCATCTGAAGTCATGATCTCTACGATAACATAGATCAAAGTCTATCGTATCCTTTAGGTGCCTCATCTCATGCTTTGCAACTAACAGGTGAACACATCTAGTTTCCACTAGATACTGACTCAAGGTGTTCACAGCAAATCATATATTTGACCTAGTATTCGTTAGACACATCAATGTCTCAATATTTTGTCTGTAGAGAGTTATATCCACTAACTCTGATGAGTCATCTGCTAACAACTTCAAGTTGGAATCTATGAGAGTGGCCATTCCAACACATCAAGTCCTTTTAATATTTCTCAGCATACTTTCCCTGGTTGAGAAAGATTCCTTCTGAGCCTTGCCATACTTCCAGACCTAGGAAGTAATGCATCAATCTGAGATCTTTCATTTTCATTTCTGCAGCCATCTTCTATGATCTGTTTCTCATTCCTTGTCAGAAAGAGATCATCGTCATACAATAATGGTATGATAGGTTCATCATCCACAACCTTAAGGTAAAGGTTAGGATCAACTTTACTTCTGGTAAAGCCCAAGCTTTGTCAAGAAGCTGTCAATTGTCCATCATTCACACTCTGTATTGAGTGATCTGCTGCATATCTATCTGTTCCATCTCTCGTCAGATGGGTCTACTGATATGAGCCTCAAAATCATTCGAACTCTGTGGTGAGTTCCTTCTTGCATCCATGTCATATGTGTATAGAAGCCATATTCAACCTTGTAGCAAAGGTTGAGATCCACATCACCCATGATGATCATTAAGCTCATCAATTGACTACCAATCCTGGGTACCCATACAGAACCTGATTCACACTTCTTCTTTAATTACACCATTAAGAGAATGGTCTTATCTATCCACTTGGAGCAAACATCTTGTTATGATTCTCTTCCTCTTTCTAAGAGAATCTTCTAGCCATGAGCCTTCTATATTTTGTTTGATTTGTAAATCTTCTTGTTGAACATCCATCACTTGTTCGGTGTTCATCATTCTTCATGATCTTTCCTACAAAACAAAATTAAGTACATGATTAGTAATACTTCATAGTCATGAAATCATGTTGACATGATAACCTATTATGCATACAGATATCATTTACATAGTTATGCAACTATCTTGACCAATACTTTGGCACAACACTTTTCCATATCCTGTATGCATACAGTGGCTATCTAGATGCCTTCCATCTCTACCAGAACATACTATCGAGAGTGTGCACAGCTCTCAGCATGTCAGCAAAGAGGTTTCATTCTAGACAAGCAACAATGGAATGTTTGTCCAACTTACCAATCATATGCATATTAGTAGTATATTGTTCAATACTCTATGAATGTTTACACTCAGCATGATATATTCTGGGAATACAAATATGCATACAAGCAATATCATTTACTATTTGAAATAACAACTCAAATACTTATCTTTTATGTTTGTGTGGTTGCCTCTCGCTTGATCTTCTATATGTCTTTTGAAGTTCTATTCATTCTGTACCACTGTGCATGCTCAAGTGTGCACTAGTGACATCCTCATGATCTCATACACAAACATACATTCATTATAATTCTAAATAATCTTGAATATGTATAGTCATGATCATTAGTATTCAGGGTTTCAGGGAAGTCTTCTTTTACTCATGCATATTCTTGTTTGATCATGGGACTCTTCTGGTTAGTTAAATCATCAATCAAGATAAGAGACATAATGTGCATAAACCCTTGATTAACTTTATGAATAAGCATAACCAATCATACCAAGTATACTTATATAAGGGATCCTAACACAAGGTAAGATTCTAACATGACATAGGAAAACATACCTGGATTAGTATACCTGCTTAGTTATGTCTAACATACCTAATCAATATCTTCTTTGTTCTCTTCAATGATTTAGAGATCCTATGCTGGAACCTGCATATCTCATAAGTTAAGCATAATAGAACAAAGTCATACATACCTCGTAAGTAGAACTTCTATGTGATCAAAGATTATGTTGTCATGGTCATGGAACTTGATTTGTCTTTCGTGATGTACCTGTATCTTGTTAGCAGACAACATCAACCTCATACAACACCATAATGCATTAGTACAATCATATAGCCCTAATCAAAGAATGTCTTCGATCATTCACATGCATTCATACCGTTACTAGGGTGATAAAACAATTCTAACATTAATCAAGATTGTACTAATAAACAATATGAAGACAAACACATTATGAACTTAATCAAGAATCAGATTTCAAGACATACCTAAACCTCCTTAAGTCATACCTGTCGAGACTTCTTGTAGTCTTCTTATGTAAGGCCTTAGCCTCAACTCCCCCTGAAACTTGATCTGGAGCTTGATTAGGGTTTGTTAGAAAAACCCTAAAAATTCAATCTTTGACTTTCACACTTCTGAATGGATGGAAGGATGTGTCTTGCTGAGCTGATCAAACTAGCATACTTCAATTTTGAAATCTCCAAATTTGACCCCTCAAAATTGCCTTCGAAACTTTTGAATCTTCTGGACAGGATCCCGAACTAGGGTTTAATGAAGCCCACCCTTATGTCCAATCAAAAGGTTTGATCCAAGGCTCTAAACTCTTATTTTTCTGAGGAGCTTCCATCCATGGTTACAGACTTCAAAAATTCCAACTTTTGCTGAAGCCCTAATTTTCCATCTTTCCGATCAAAATCCTGAACTGGGGTTTGATCAAGCCCTGTTTTCTACCCAACCAAAAAATTCGATATTGGACTCTAAATTTCGATTTTCCTAAGTAGCATTCAACCGTGGATTCTAATTCCAAAAATTCTAACTTTCTCCGAAACCCTAAATTCCGGAAGCCAAGAATGAAGGTGCTCCAAAAATAATTATGTTTTGACAGAAATATGTACCTAATTTTTTCTGCTATAACTCCGAACTTTTCGCTCCACAGGGTCTGAAAACGTTTTCTATGGTAGCCTGACCTGTCATCTTTCCATCCTGATAGGTCTGACCTCAATTGGATTTTCTGAGAGAGAGTTATTCCAAGTGTCGCAACGTGACCTGTTTATGGGATAAAACAGGAGAGCAAACTTGTATGGCGTTCCATGTCTCACTGGTTCAGCTTCGGCCTCTGAAAACATTTCCTGAGATAGTAGAGTCTGTGTACTACCTGTAACTTTTTACGAAATTACATTTGGAGCTTCCTAGCCCAAGGTATGACCTTTGTTCCTAGGTCACCTGATTTTGACTGAGATCTAGAAGAGACAGAAACCCTAACTTGTACTGATCATAACTCACAAAGTACAACGAATTTGAGGGTTCCCTTTGGACACAAGGTATCTGGGGATGTTATCTACTACTTGTAAAATTTTCAAATCCTAAACCTTCACATAAATGGATTTATAGAGAAATTTCCACGATGACTGTTTTTTGCTATGTAAAACCCAAACCTTCAAATTGTCGCAAGTGAAGCAAGTGTCGTAAGTGCCATACATTGCCTTCCTTCAGGTTAGCTCTGATACCATGTTAAGATTTAATATGCTAAGATAGAAAATAGCAGCATTACATTCCATTTCACAATAATAGCATATACAGGATCACTGAAGAAACAACAAGCACAGCATAAACACAAGAGACACAGATTTATCCTCGGAAACCCTCATGGGGTAGAAAACCCAGCAAAGCTTCCTCAATATAGATGACCAGCAAATACAAAAGATGTAACCCTGAGCATAAGCTCCTCCTTCTCCATAGCAGACCTCTCTCTCATAAGTGCGCCACTCTCAAGTGAGTGAGTGTGTGTGTTAAATGAGGAATACACCTCCTCTATTTATACACTACTCCGACTTGTCTTTTACACAAATCATGTAGGCTCGTATTTAACCATCGGGTTAAATACCCCATTACAACTGACTGGGCCGACCCGTCTAGGGTGGTCTAATAACCCTTTGACCCACATAACACATATAGGGCTGACCCCCACTAGGGAAGTCTAATAACCCAAGTTACCACATTCCGACGGAGGAATAAACATCTCCGGATATACAATAAGATCTTCACGGAGGAATGAATCATCTCCGGAATAATAAAGTACAAATATAATATTATTTGAAGTTACAATATCTCAACATAAAGCAACATAGATGGTATGTGATTTGGTTCTCTTCTTTGCTCTGTGTTCTTCTTCTGGAATGCCAAATCTTTCTGCATCTTGAATGAGCTCTCTATCCCATGCAAGTTTCCTCTTGTGAGAGTTATCCTCACGGGGTGGATCTACAAGTTCTTGCGGATCTTCAAACTCACGAACAACTTCTGGAACCGATTCAGTCATGTTAGTGTCTTGAAATCTAGTTTCCTTAGGTTCTTCATAAATTTCGATAGGTGCCTTCCTTGATTTGATGAATGCTGAGTTTTCATCAAATGTTACATCCCTGCTGACATCAATCTTCTTGAACCCTGGAAAGTATATTCTGTAAGCCTTCGAGCTTTCACTGTAACCCACAAAGATACCTTTCTTTCCTGAAGGATCTAGTTTAGTCCTCTTTTCCTTTGGGACATGAGTGTATAATGGACAACCAAATATTCTGAGATGGCTGACTTCAGGTTTCATACCAGAAAAGACCTCTTCTGGTGTCTTGTTGTCCAATATCTTGTGGGGTGTTCTGTTCTGCACATATACAGCTGTTCTAGCTGCTTCTACCCATAGATGCATAGGTAGATCCTGGTCATGCAGCATTGCCCTTGCTGCTTCCATGATTGTTCTGTTCTTCCTTTCTGCAAATCCATTCTGTTGAGGATTATAAGGAGCAGTCAACTCCCTCTTAATCCCTAAATCACTACAAAGCTTCTTGAAGTCACCTGAGGTGAATTCTCCACCATTGTCAGATCTGAATGTTTTGATTTTCTTCTCAGTTTGATTCTCCATCAAGGTTTTGAATTCCTTGAACTTATCAAACACCTCATCTTTGTTCTTCAAGAAGTATACCCAAGTCTTCCTGGAGAAGTCATCAATAAATGAGACATAGTAAACATACCCACTCAGAGAACTGGATGACATAGGACCACATACATCTGAGTGGATGATTTACAGGATGTCTTTTGCCTTGATTTCACTGCTTGGGAAAGCCTTCTTAATGTTCTTACCTTTTGCACATCCTTTGCAAACACCTTCATGTTTGGTCTTGATTTCAGGAAGACCCTCTACAGCCTTGCTTGCAATTGGAAGTGCCCTATAGTGCATATGAGCAAGTCTTCTATGCCAGAGTTCACTTGGCTCCATGGATTCATGTACCATGGCATGTTCAGGTTGTCCCTTCAATTTATACAAACCTCCCTCTTGCTCTCCAATCACTACTGCATCATCTATAGTCTTTCCCTTTGGCCACATTAGGACTTTGCCATCCACAAATGCAACCCTCATACATTTTGCATCCAATGCAGCGATGGAGAGTAAGTTCTCCTTGAGTCCAGGTACATAAAGGACTTCTTTCATCTTCAAATATTTTCCAGAATCTAGGCTGTAGGAGGCTTCACCACTTCCTTTGATTGGGTATTGATAATCATCCCCAAGTTTCACCTTATGGGGTGATTCGTGTTCAGATAGATTCACAACAGATTCCTTAAACCCAATCATGTGTTTGGAAGCCCCACTGTCAATCAACCAATCATTACAACCATGGGAGATAGTACCCGTGAGAGCAGAAATTAGAACATATTCTTCTTCACTTGATGAGTCATCATCACTATCACTTTCTGCCCTAGCCTTCTTCTTTGGGGGTTCATCATCTTTGGTAGCATGAGCATGATATCTTCTTTTGTTATTCTTCTTCTTCTTATTGAAGTTGTTGTTGTTGTCTTTCTTCTTCTTGGGACAATCTGAAGCAAACTGTCCCTTCTCATTGCAATTGAAGCATCTGAGATCTTTCTCATCTTTATGATAATGGTGGTGTGAGAATCTCCTATTATGAGATGATTCCTTCTTGGAATTGCCTTTCCTAGCATGTGCTGTGAGAGCTTGATCTTCATTTCCCATCTTTTCTTCTCGGGCCACAAGCCTAGCTTCTTCTTGAGAGCATTCTTCCCGCAATCTATTGAAGGAGATAAACTTCTTCCTTGCACAAATTCCTTGAATAAAGGAATCCCATGACCTGGGTAGGCCATTTAGAGTGGTCATCACCACTTCACCATTCTCCACCATTTCATCCACTGCTTCTAGTTGTTCCTTGATCTGGGAGACCCTTGAAAAATAAGATTGAATGGTTTCTCCATTTTGAAACTTTACTCCTTTCAATTGTTTCCGCAGGGTCATCTTCCGATTTATGTTCTTCCCTTCAAATAGCTTGGTCAAAGAGTCAAACATCTCGCTGGGTGTCTTTAGAGAAGACACATGGGGTATGAGATGGTCTTTGATAGAATCGGCAATGATTCTCTTTTCCTTAACTAAGTTTTTCTTATGAAATACCTTAGCCTCTTCATCCTCTGGGATAGGGATGTCTTCTTTTACTTATGAGTCCAACTCATTCTCTTCCAGGATTAACCCAATCCTATACTTCCAAGCTCGGAAGTTATCAACTCCTTCAAGCTTATCCTCAAGCTTGGTATGGTGAAATATCTTAAAGAGTACTTCAAATGGAAATAGAAAAGATTTAGGTCTTACCACTTGAAATGCTGAAAACTGGATCTGGTCCCGGATTAGGGTTTGTCGGAAAAACCCTAAAAATTCAAAATGTGAATTTCAATTTTTTGAAAGGATAGAAAGATGTGCCTTGATGAGCTGATCAGCCTGGTGTATTCAGAATTTGAGATTAGCAAAGCTTTACCCTTCATATTTGTCTTTTTGTCCTCCCGGGTTCACTCGGGAGAGCCCTGAGTTAGGTTTTGCGTTTCCTGGAGATCTACCCAGCCAAAATTCTCAATCCAAAGCTCTAAACTTCGATTTTTGCAAGGAGCTTCCAGCTATGTCTTCAGATTTCAGAAATTCCTATTTTTGTGGAAACCCTAATTTTTAGGGCCAAATCTGAAAATGCTCAGAATTGAATTCTGATTGGACAGATAGATTCTACTTGATGAGTAGAGTCAATCTACTATACTGCTTTTCCAAAATCTATGGAGAGAAACCCAATAAACAAGAAACTCAAGTTTTCGTCACTGCAAAATGTCTTCTTCTCAGGTTAGCTCTGATACCATGTTAAATTTTGAGCATTAATTCACAATACTTCACTGAGAGAATAACATATATAGTATATCAATGCATAACAATCACAATAAGCATGACAAGCATCATAAGAATCAAAAGCATGAGAGACAAGAGACATAGAGTTTCCGTGGGGAAAACCCTAAGGTGAAAAACCTCACAACTTCCTCAGAGATAGAGAGAGCAATGGCTCAACCAAAGTACAACCAAAATACACTGAGATAGTCTACTAGTAGCAGATGATCCTCCTCCTCACTAGTGCGCCACTTTTTGAGTGAGAGAGATATGACTTTCCAAATGATCCAAATAGAGATCTCCTAATCTCTATTTATATTAACCTATTTGCCCAGTGACCTTATGGGACCGAATTGTCTAGCTAGGTACATCCACAATATAATATATATTTCCGGGCTGATTCCACACATGGTGGTCTAATAACCCATCGGCAAGTACACACACTTGCGACACTTGTCAATCCACATGATGACACTTCCTTATAGAGGAATAACACATCTCTAATAAGGGTACAATAAATATATATGAAATACATAGATGAAATACATTCCGAAGTTACATATACATCAACATTAGCTACTTGGAATCCATTGGTTTTGAGGCTAAATCCATCTATTATCTCTTTGGGTATTTTATTGTCTAGAAATATCGGGGGATCGGGAAAGAACATAAATATCATCAATTGTTATGGCCCTTATTGTGATAGGGTGGCTTTCTGGGACATGGCTGTCTCGGGTCATTTGCTGGAATTGGAGAACTTAATACCTACTGGGGATTTGAATTTCACATGGGGGGATAAGGAATTTTGGGGCAATTCGGCTAGGTGGGATCCCCTGGGTACCTATTTTATTAATCTTTTCACAAAATTTTCCCTGATTGATGTGGCTCTGTGGCCAATGGCCCCAACTTGGTCAAATGGTAGGAAGGATGAAAATCTGATTCAGAAACGCATTGATCAATTCTTAATCTCGGAATCTCTACTTGATTGTTTCCAGAATTACAGGTCCTGGATTCAGCAAATTAAAATTAGTGATCATATTCCTATTATCTTTCAATTTGATGCTGAGGCCTCACACCAATTTCCCATTCAAATTCAACTCCACATGGCTTTCGGATGTTGAATACACTGTGGGGGTGAGAAAAAACTGACAACATATAGATGTATCGGGGGAGAGATCTGCGATGGACAAGCTGGCGGTGAAACTCAAGGCCATTAAAGATTATACTATATTGTGGGAAAAAAATAAAAAAGCATTGTTGGGAACAGAACTTGCTGAGATTGAAAGGGAAATGGAAACACCGATGCAGCGGTCTGTGTGTCCTGGACTCACCATAGTGGAAACTACAAAACTCTCTTCAATGGAGAGTCGAAAATTGAAGATTCTTCTTATTCATGAGGAAACTTGGAGATTGAAGAGCCGAGCCATATGGCTCAAAGCTGGGGATCTGAACACAAATTTTTTTCATCATTTTGCGGATTCTCGGAGGATGCAAAATACTATTTGGGATCTATTGAAGAGCCGAGCCATATGGCTCAAAGCTGGGGATCTGAACACAAAGTTTTTTCATCATTTTGCGGATTCTCAGAGGATGCAAAATACTATTTGGGATCTTAATGATCACACTGGTCGGGGGATCAGGGGGGATGTGGAGTTGATGGATGAGGCAGCTCATCAATTTCAGGAATACTATTGTGACCCCAAGAACACAACATTGGTGGAACAATTTAAGATTATTAAGGAATACCCCTGGATGTTTAATGAATTGGAGGGGGACAATATTTTTATGGATGTTACTTTGATGGATGTGGAAAACACCTTGCGGGGCTTTGCTAAAGATAAATCTCCTGGCCTGGATGGGTGGACGGTGGAACTTTTTATCCATTTTTTTGATATTATGGGGGAGGAACTCTAGATGGCTATGGATGAGTCCCGGAAATTGGGCACTGTCTCTGGGGCATTAAACTCTACTTATCTGGCACTCATTCTGAAAACATCCCATCTGGATAATTATAATGAGTTCAGGCCTATTGCTCTTTGCAATTTAGTCTACAAGATAATTTCCAAGATTATTGCTGATCGGATCAAACCAATCCTTTCAAGACACATATCTATTGAGCAGTATGGTTTCTTATAGGGCCGTCAGATCCATGATGCTGTGGGGTTGACTCAAGAAATTTTTCACAATGTAAAGCAAAAGAGGCTTGATGCGCTCATCCTTCAATTGGACTTAGTGAAAGCATATGATCGGGTTGATTAGAATCTTTTGAGATTAATTTTGATCCAGATCGGCCTGCCATGGAAGGTGATGAAATGGATTATGGACTGTGTAACATCGGTTAATTTTGTTGTATTAATTAATGGTCATCCATCGGAATTCTTTAAAGCATCCCAGGGTCTTCGTCAGGGATTCCCACTATCTTCGTTTCTTTTCCTGTTGGTCATTGAAGGACTGAGACTCACCATTCATAAGGCAAAAAGGGAGGGGCTGATTGTTGGCATTAAAATTACAAGAGATATAACTGTTACACACTCTCTTTTTGTGGATGATGTTATGCTTTTTGGCTTGGGTATCCTTACAGAGTGGATTCAGTATAAGAAGATACTTGACTTTTTCTGCTCAGTTTCTGGTATGATCATCAGTTATATAAAATCACAATTTTTGAAACATTCCCTGTTGGCTGATGTGGAACTGTCGATTAGCTCTTTTCTGCCTTTAAAATTTAAGGAGATGGAAGCTGGAACAAAATATCTGGGCTTCTTCATTAAGCCTTCTAATTATCTGATAAATGACTGGTCATGGCTTGTTAGACGATTTGAAAATCGTATTGGTCATTGGAGTTTTCGACACTTATCCATGGGCGGCAGGATTACGCTGGCAAAAGTTGTTCTACAGAATTTAGGTGTCTATTGGTTTTCACTGTGTAAAAATCCAAGATCCATCCTCGGTCTTATTCAAAGGAAGTTGTTCAGTTTCTTATGGTCGGGTGGTGGAGCGCAGGAAAAATTTCATCTTATAAAATGGTCTGTTTTGGCTCGACCCTGGAACTTGGGGGGATGGAATATAAAGGAACTCGATCTTTTTGTCACGGCCTTACATGCAAAAAGTCTTTTGCGTGCAATTTTTGATAATTCTGTTTGGGGGAGGATTATCAAAGCCAAGTACCTGAAAAATACTTCTGTTGCAAATTGGCTCCGTATGGGTCGTCGTGCTACTATGGGTGTATCAAATTTTTAGAATGGATTGATGGGATCTTTCAATGTTATTGCTCAAAGGATTGCATGGATTCCTGGTAATGGTCATGACATTAAACTGGGACTTGATCCGA
This sequence comes from Larix kaempferi, assembly GCA_027924585.1. Classification (NCBI taxonomy): domain Eukaryota; kingdom Viridiplantae; phylum Streptophyta; class Pinopsida; order Pinales; family Pinaceae; genus Larix; species Larix kaempferi. Next base: position 41,010 of record BSBM01001382.1, read on the forward strand.
TCTTAGGGGGACCATCCGTTCATATCTTGTCGTTGGAATTAAGGACTCATCTCAGAACAAATGGATTTTGCACCCTTGCACATGCGGTAGGTCGGTATAAGGATGGGCGTTCTTTATGGATCTCGGCTCCACAGCTGGGATTGACTGGTGTATTGGGGAATGAATGGAAAGAATATATCAGGCCTTTTTATCAATCAAACATTCAATTATCTGAGTCATCGGGCATATTAGCTTGGTCGTGGGATGTGACTCATGGCAATGTTTCAGCTAAATTGGCATATGATGCAATGTTTGCTGCGTCTCATACTTAGACTCGTTGGTGGTTCAAATCTATCTGGAAGCTAGCCCTTCCACTCAAGATTAAATGTTTTATTTGGCTGGCGTTGTGTAATAAGATTCTTACTTGGGACAATTTATGTCGACGTGGTTTCATTGGTCCGGGATGGTGTCCCCTTTGTTGTTCACAGGAGGAATCAGTTGCTCATCTCTTCTCCTCCTGTCCCTTCATTCGGGATCTTTGGAAGCAAATTGCATCTATCTCTGGTATACAATTCCTCTAGAGGCATCCTTCTCTTAGTGAATGCCTGGATGCTTGGTCCCGTCATTCCAATGGGTGTATTGAACTCCCATACTTTATGATCTGGGAGGTGTGGAAAGCTTGAAATTCTCGAATATTTTAGAACTATGTACCTCATCAAGATTGGATCTGCTATAGAACCCTAGCTGCACTCAAGGAATATACTTCAATTCATGGAGTTGATGATGGTAGGAATGTTCTGAGCAAGAGATGCCGGATGGCTCCTCCGGTCCTGGTGTACCCATGTGGCTTCTTTGATGGGGCAGCTGTGGGTGGACCTGGGGTGGGAGGGGCGGGTGCAATTCTTCACATTTCCAACACTGTTTCTTTCCATATCTGGCTAAATCTGGGTATTGGATCTAATACACACAGTGAATTATGCGCCCTATGGCTCTTGCTATTTTTTGCTCGCTCCCGACAGATTTCCTCACTTGTGATCATGGGTGACTCGTTATCTATTATTTCTTGGGCTAGAGGCATTTCACCTCTCAATGTTCTGCTCCTCACTCACTGGATGGAAGCGGCTCGGAAGCTAATTCTTGAATTTGAGCATACACATTTCGCTCATATCTTCAGAGAGGTGAGTATGGAGGCTGATATACTCTCCAAGCGGGCTCTTTACTCTTAGGCAGGGGTCATCATGTGGCAGGAATGGCGGGAGGATCTTCTCTTTACCCATGGTTCTTATCATTTACATTGGACATGATACTTTTATTTTACTATCTAACTACTCATTTTGATATCATTTCAGTATTTTGCGGCAACGACATATATTTTTATGACTAATATTTCTATGTGCAGATTCTTAAATTGCACAGGTTCCAACTCCTTGTTGGGCGTTCCATCTTCATAAACATTTTGCGGCTATATATATTACAGCCTCCTACTGTAGCTGGTTGTATTTTTTGTTATCAGATGTATAAACGTTTTAAAAAAACTTAGCTATGTGCTATTGTGACTTGCATGGAAAGATCATTACTCTTCTATCGTCATTGGCATTGGATGGGCCATGGTATATTCGGCCAGCTGGTCTTGAGACTTATTTATATTATGTTTTTACTTATTAGTTGCCGAGGCCTATATTGATGTTCATCTATAGGATGTTTTCGTGTTTGCTTAATGGATACTTTAGTGATTTGTGGCATTGTTTTTTAGGGACTTATCTGAACTAGTTGTTGATACTTTGTTGTCTATACGATAGTTTTTCCTTGGTCTTTTTATTGACAGGGTTTGTTACCTATGTACTCATATGACAGCTGGACATATTTACTGTTTCGCATATTAATAGTAAGTTGAATTTTTCTAGGGAAAAAAAAAGCTCAAGAATAATTAAGTGTTTATTAAGTTCACGAGCAAAGGAAAATATAAACTTACCTTTGTAAAAAGGAGTAAAAGCTAAGCATTGCTGCAGAGCATACGGTAGCTCAGTGTTTAGGGTTTGTTGGATCTCGGACTCGAAATATTGAATTGCCGCATTTAATGATTTGCAACTCAATTTAGGGCTAACTGTAAAAAGGGTAGGTTAACGATCTTTTTATTGACAGTCAAATTGCTGCCCGGAAATCTAAGGTTGGAATTGTTAAATGCAGTACAAGTTGCGCTAGTTGGATAATTTAATGTAATTTGGGAGGAAAAATTACAAATTTGATAATGGAAATTTATGATTAAAAATAGTAAACCAAAGGATAGGTTAATAATTTGATAATGGAAATTTATGATTAGAAATAGTAAACCAAATGAATTTTTTTTCACCATTTTCATTGAGCAACTTGTCTGCGAGCCAGCTATGGTCCATATGAATTATTTGGTTCTCTGTCTTATCGTACCGTTCCCAACATATGAAGGATTGATTGAAGTGCCAAAAATCAATGCTTTTGTTATTATCAACTTTATTCGATAAAACTCAGCCGTGGAAACAAAACAGAGTGAAGCTTCCTTGAAGCTTCGTATTAATGGGTGGCTTGGTAGTGTACCATCCTGAGTGCGCAGAAAATTATTCGCCCGAGTACCTGCGCAGAAAATTTGTCCACCGGGTGATGCGGACGATCATTTTCACTTTTGCTTTGCTATGGAGTTGTTTGAACAGCTACATTGAACGATCATTTTCACTCTTGTTTTCTCTATGAAATTCATGACTTGCAGACAGCTAGACTGAACGATCACTTTCCCTTTTCATGTTTTTTCTATGGACTTTATTTGTTGCAGACAGCTAGATTGAACGTGTCCCTATAGCTCTTCATTATTGTTATTTCAGGTGAGAGTTGCATTGCCCGATTTCAAATTTCGGCTTTTCGACTCTCTATCGTTCTTTGCTTTTCCTGCTCTCAGCCTCAGCTTCTTCTAAAACAATGAAGAAAAGCGGCTCCTGCTCCTGTTTTCCTTGCTTTTCAGGTAGTAACAACCCTTCTGCAGATGTTGATGTTGATACCCCAAATCCCTCTGCTACCCAAAATCCTTCTTCTGTTGTTGTTCATATAAACTATGCTTCTTCAGCAGTTGCTACAGAAACCGTTGCAACACGGCAAGATCCCCAAACTCCTCCATCAAAGTCTGATGCCCAAGTCAAGAAGAGAATTGAGCCCTCTCTTTCTTCTTCTTCTTCTGCCGTTCCAGCTGTTGCTGTTAAGCAGGATGATGTGGTGCCTCCTCCTCCATCAGGTGGTGTTTCCTCTTTCACCGTTCCACCCCGTCCCCCATATGGTGCCTCCTCTTCCACTGTTCCAGAAGCTGCTACCTCCTCTTCTTCTAAATGCGTTTCAGCGGTGGTCATGGCTACACACGATATTCATCACTCCCAACAATCGACTGCCTACTCCTCTTCTCAAGCTGATGCTTGTGTTGATGATAAGGCTGGAGAAGGCAGCTCCTCTTCTCTTCAGGGGATGCCTTCCTCTTCTATTACCAACACAAATAAAGATGCTGCTGCGCTTGAAGGAGACGCTGTAGATGTCGATCTCGACGGCTTCATAGAGCACATATCCCAATGCTTGAAACTCATCGAGGTAAAATGCTTGATATCAATATTGTTATTTTAGATGTGCATCTGTAGATTGATAAAACAGCTCACAGAGTGGATGCAATTTTGTTTCCTTTTGTTACAGAAAGGGAAAAAATCGTCACAAACAAAGGGGGCTCAAGTTCAACAATATTGGCCCCCTGCTTCCAAGACAGTCTCCAAATTAAAAGATATGTTATCAGAGGGAATCAATGTCGTCGTGCGTATTAAACTTGGACTCTTGTCATTTCACAATGCTTAGTTCATAGAACTTTTTATTCATGAGGTGAAATTCGAATATCGCGTCCATCATCTAATCTCTTCGTTTATCTAATTTATTTTATCATATTCAGAAAGATGTTATTCCTGGTGACTCGATCAAGACAGCTGTTAGCGGTCTCCTTCGAGGTATGGGTTCAGCACACCTGGTTACTGCAGGTCTTGTTGCCATTGCAATTATTCTGGAGAGGCTTGAAGATGTTGCCGCCAACAAAACTGGGTGCCTTCGTCTACTGAAGGAAATGATATTCCTGGCCAAAGTTGTCAAGCAATTTAAAGAACGCCCTCAGTTGAAGGAAGGAATGCACGATCTAATCAAAGAAGCAACTCAATTGATAGTCGAAGGCTATGCCATATGCTGCAATCAGATTGATTCGACAAAATTTTCCAGGTGAGTAATCAACACCGCCATGTGCTGTATCTAATATGTTTGCTGTATTGTTTATTTATTGTTATGCATATATAGCAGAGCCCCACAACTTTGCTACACAATCCTTAAACTATCCAATGTTGCATAGACCCGCAAAGAAACCAAACCGAAGCATCCAATGAATTTATGCAAATCTGTCATGGTAAATATAGTCTCCAAGCTGTCCCCGATTTGGTGCAAATCTGCTTTCCTTTGCAAAAGTAAATCTGGCGCTCTCTCTTTTTTACATATAAAATAACAGCTATCTTAAGGTGAAGGTGTAAGTTAGTTATAAGTAACTAAATAGAAGCCCAGATTCCAATACCTGCCAAAATCAAGAAAGTGTCAGTAAAACAACTTTTAAAAATATTTTCCAACCAAATTCATAGGTCACACGATGACAACCTTCTAACAAGTTTCTCTTAGTAGGAGTTTAGACAAATTATCATTCAACCCACAGCATAAGAATCCTTTAAATTCATTTCAGATTAGGAATTATAAATACGGAAAAATGAACCTAGCTGTTAATTCTTTCTTTTCTTTGTAATCATGTCTGTTGTATGTTGTAATTGATATGATATTTAATGTTTAAAGAAGATGACAAAATTTATTATAACTTAGTTGTCGTTGATAATGACTAAAATCATCATTAATTGTTATCCATAAATGCAAATTGACTCATCACACTTATTCAAGAAAAACTAAACCACCTCAATAACCAAGTCACCTAAAATAACCTGTAATGGAGTAGACTTCCATTGTGATATATGACATTGAAAAAGAATTAAAACATCGTCCCACAAAAATTATATATAAAATTTGTAAAACAATTAAAATAGAAGATAAAAAGCACTTTCTTTTGAAATACATAGCTTACAAAAACATTAATTAATTATAATTTTCAAAACACTTTTAATAAAACCCAACTCCATAACTTATTAATTAACAAAAATTAAATAGAACTCATAAATTTCATTTATATGAGTTTTTTAATAGTAAAAACAACATGATAAACCAAAGTTTTTAATCTAAGATGTTAGTTTATGGCTACCTCAACCTGCTACAAATTTTAACACACTTAGGAAAGAACATTTAATCATTATAAATATTAATGATGATTATTATAATAATTTTGAATTATTAAATAAGTTTATAAAGTAGATTTTATGTTAAGATTTTTATTAATGAAATAAAGGTAAGTTTTTTTTTAAGTAATACAATAATTTTATTAAATACTAATAAAATTATTAAATATTTTAAAATAATAAGTAAAAAACTAAAATTAAATTATAATCTAAAATAAAAAAAATGTTGTAAAAATAGTATACTTGTAATGTTAATTAGAATAATAAAAGACCAGGGTTGGCAGGTGCGGGGGGGAGTAATTCTAGACTCCACGGGGAACAAGCAGAAAGACTTTGCCTAAGGCATTGGGAGAAAGACCAACAACGCAGGGAAATGGCTAGGACTCATCAAAGGATTGGAGACTGCAGCCAGCCTTGGAATTAAGAAGCTCACAGTTCTCGGAGACTCTCTAATCATAATCAGAGAAGCCAGGGGTATTATTTCCAAAAGGAAAGACCCCATCTCCAAAATGCATCACCTTCTTCAATGCATCAGTATTGAATTCCATGAGGTCACCTTCCTTCATATTCTGCGAGGGTTGAACGAGAAAGCGGACGAGATGGCGAATATTGGAGTTGAGCTTGCTTATGGCACCCTAAGGCCCACTAATGATATTTTGGAAACTTCTTGGATCCCTTAAACCGAGTTGGAATTAAGACTAAGTCCTAAGATCCTACATTCTACCCCTTCCCTCATTCATGGACTTTACTCATTTAATTAGCATCATAATTGATATTTATTGGGATCTCTCCCTTGGAGAAGTGACGGCTCTTTCCCCTCTCGATCGCTGCCCTCGCATGCATGAAGTTAATGATCCACAGAGTACTGCCAGTTGGATGGCATGCGGATCCTTTGGATTGATAAAACCTCACCTCCGGGCATTCTCCAGAATTCATTCCTATGTTTCCTATCTTCTTGTTGCCCTATTCGGTCTGGATCTGTGTTTGTTGTTTGTTGTTTGGAAAGTTCTCTGTGTTGGTAAGGAAATGGGTCATCATGGAGTCGGCGTGGTGGGGAGCACCATTGCTGTGGTGTTGGGCGTTATCAGAGGGATGAGAATCCCACCCGTGGAAGGTGTTGCAAGACGAGACAAGGATCCAATGTTGGGTGTGTCAGGGGAGTACAGCCAGAAGAAAGGTGGGGCAATTCAGTAGAGCACGAGAGCCACCCTGGACTTGGCCCCTGCCGAAGGCACACAGGGGTAGGGAACATCATCGGGCAGGACGGGAAACGCATCATTTCTAAGTTTAAGGTGGAGTTCCTGGACCGTCTGTAGGATTTGGAGTTGCAGGTGAGAATGGTTCATGGTGAAAACATTGAGTTCAAGAAGGTAATATCTCGTCTCTATAACTTTGCAACTGCTTCTCACTCTAAGGTCAAAGCTCAGAATATATGTGTGGCTGAAAAAATAGAGCATTTGGAGGAAACCTTGGGTCTGGCCTACCCCCGCAAGGCCCGAAAACTCAAAGTGACTGGCAACGAGCTTGAGGACATCAATCGAAAGATGGAGAAGTTGCAGAAGTTCATGGAAACAACTGGTAACTTCGTGGACTTTAGCACTGAAAAGAATATGGTTGCGAACTCTGTGGGTGTGGCCATGGACGTTGGTCCTCACTAGCAGCTTGTCTTCTCTGGTCACGGGTTGGATGTTTAGTTTATTTATGTTATCTATGCTTTCTAGCACTATGCACAGGAACTCTGTTACTTTCAGTTTAGGCTTTAGTATTTTGTTGGCATCTTGGTTGGGATCAATGCCCAGATTTTGTATAAGGCAGACTATCAACAATGTTCTTCTTCTGCATACTTCTCTTAGGATAGTTTGTTAGATGTTATAGTTTCCACAGGACAGAAAGGTATCATGCTAATTATCAGCTGGAACATGATGAATTTGGATTGATGGTTGTATTTCTTTCGTAGGAGCAATCTGATTAGTCTCTTTTGATGTAATTTTCCTTTTTTTATATATAATCAATGCTATTAGCCGTTTCTGTTAAAAAAAAAAGAATAATAAAAGATATTGTTGAAAAAACATCAATTTTTTTATTATCAAATACATCATTTTCATATTAATATAAGTTATAAATGTTACTTGAAGTGGATATTTAAAAGATTAGAGATAGATCTTAAATCGAACTTATTTTATTAGAATACTTATTTATTTATTATCTTCTTAATTTTAAATGTCCACATATTATGATGTATTTTTGTAAAATGTTGAGAATATATAACATTAATTTTTGACTTCATATGACTCATTATGAACTATCATGATCCTAGTTTTGTCAATTTCTTATGCTTCCCTCTTGCAAAATCTTACCATATAGAAATAGTGAAGTTTTGTTTCATGATCATCTTCCCAGGTTGAAGTTCTATACTACTTTTTTATCCTTGCCTTAGATCTCTAGATCCATTCCAACAAAAGTATTAGGAAAGGAAATGAATGACAATAAGGAAATGAAACTTCAATCCAAAATGTTTTTGGATAAATTCTTGATAAGTTTTATTATTGTAATCTTTTGATAAAAATTTGTTAAATAATGTAAAATTATTAGTCATAATATGTTAAAAAACACAACTATGTACATCTGTTGAAAAATAATCCAAGATCCTACAATGGGAGGACAACATGCAAAAATACTAAACATATTTGATTTCTTTGTCATTCACTGTAAAGCTATGGTTATAAACATAATTACTTTTCTTTATTACAATCATAACTTAAATAAAAATAATACATTCATAGTTGTTATTAAAAAAAACATTCATTGTAAAGCTATAGTTATAAGCATAGTTGCTTTTTATTTATTACAATCATAACTTGAATAAAAATAATACAATCATAGTTATTAAAAAAAACATAATGTTGAATAAGTTTAAAATCGTTAATTATAAATAGATAATAAGCTATTAACTCATTATTATTAAATATGATATATTTTTTAATTTTAATTTTAAATTAGTTTTGTCAACTAATTTTAACTCAAATATAACTAAGGCACTACAATAACATGTAGAACTAGTAGTATAAACACTTCAAAACATTTTAAAATCAACATCTAAATAATATAAAATATTTTAAAACCAATCAATATTAATCAATTTACATGAGAATTTTAAATCATAAAATAGAGATATTAAATTTTCTTGGATATATAGTAAATTAAATATATATTTGTTTGGTATTTTATACATGAAAATTTGTATACATACGTAATTTACTTTTGAAAATAAAAAATTAAAGTAAACTTAAAAAGATTAGGCTAAATCTCTTAATTTAATCAAATTTAAAAATTTAATATTTAATTTTGAAAATAATAGGGCCCTCACATGAAGTTGAGGGACCTTTTAGATGCAATTGTGCTTTCACGAAATGCGCTAGGATTTAGTAAAATGAAAATGCACGCTCGTTGCTTTGAACTAGGCATGGGTAGTCACGAGCCTGCCATGTCACTTAACACCTAGGATATGAAATCATATCGCGTGAGCGTTATTAATTCAATAATGCGCGAGCGTTATGAATTCAATAATGCGCGAGCGTTATAGAAATTCATAATGCACACGCGTTATGGATCACTATAACACTCGCACATTATGTATCCAAAAACACGCTAGCGTTATGGTAATCTACACAATTTGCATTTTCATCAAAACCTTATTTAATAGTTTCTTCCCAAGAAAATAAATTTCAGTTAGAAACAGATATATGGAAACAAGCAGAGTTTTCAGAAAGAAAAGAGAGTGTTACAGAAGAAGAAGAAGATAAGACAGAACAGTCAGAAAGGCCAAATCCAAATCAATCTGTCAAGTCTGAACCAGAAGTTCAGTCAGAACCATCTGTACATATAATAACTAGATCCAAACCTATTTCTAAAGAAGACAAGGGTAAAGCAAGCATGTCTTTAGAAGAAGCTGCTAAGAAATTTCCCACCTTCATATTACCATCTTTAAAGTCTCATCTTAAAGCTCATGTGTTCAAAGAAGTAAAATATCCTCGAATTGAAGAAGATCTATTCGCTGCTAATACCAGTGGATACATATTGGATATAGATAACTCTTCAGATCCAGGTGAATCTATAAGGATTTGGATAGGAGCTTTGTATCAGATGCAGGTGACAACAAAAATGGATAATGTATCCATTGTCACCTTAGCTGAAAAAAGGATGGGAGGAATTGTGTTTGACTGGTGGATGACGCTTACTCCAAATGAGAGGCATGCAGTAGCAGTCCAAGGTTTGGGAATGCTAGAAGCTTTACTCAAGACTCAGTTTGTCCCTGAGCCAGTAGACATTAAAAAACAACAATTATTGGATTTAGCAAGAATGGAACTTAAAGATGTAAAATATCTAGAAGAGTTCTGTAGAGATTATATGAGCAAGGTATTTAAAGCTCATTTGATGAATGATATAGCTCAAAAGATAGCTTTTCTTTCTAAGTTACCAGGAAACTTGGGAGATATGATAATCAAAGATATAGAAAATCAACAGAAATCATTGGAGACTATTTACTGGATAGATTTATTGTTCCAATGTAAGGAAAAGGTTAAATATCTTTGTTGGCAAAGAAAAGCCCATGAATTAACTCCCAGTACTGCAGTCTGCAAGCAAGTTCTTCCATGGACTCCCTTTAAGAATAGAAGGAAAAGAAGTAAGAAGTATGGAAAATACAAAACTAAGAAGGTTGCTAATCCAAAGAAACCTTTTTCTAAGTATAGGTTTCTTAAGAAAAGAAAATCTCCTAAAAAGAAAAATTGTTGTTTTATTTGCAAAGATGTTGGACATTTTGCTAATAGTTGTCCGAAAAATTCTTCTCATAAGATGAAAGCATGTTTCGATATAGAAGAATTTTAGGATAATTGGTCAGTGGTAGATACTGATGAAGAAGTCTCAGATGTATATATAGTAACTGAGGATTCAGATTCAGATATAGATAATGATCCTATTGAATCTATAAATAAAATGAGTCAGTGTATAAATCTCAGTTGTGAAGAAAATTTGTCTAACTTTGAGTCAGAAGAAGAGCTACATTACAGCTCTCAGTTCTCAGACGAAACAAGTTTAGAATGGACTGATCCTGAAGATCTTGAAGATCTTCAAATCAACAGATATAATCCAACAATAGATCTTAAAGGAAAGCAGATAGTTAAATATGATGACACATCAGTAGCCTCTACTTCTACTTCAGCTTTCCAAACTCTCTGTCCATTCAGTAAACAAATTTCAGAATCTACTCCACTCTCGGTACCTGAATATGACCTTCCCGCAGAATCAGCGATGCTGAAAAAGATTATGAAAACAGATAATCTTTTGTTTATTCCAGTTCAGGTCAAAATAAAGGATGAGTGGGTACATGTTGATGCATTTATCGATACTGGAGGATCTAATAACCTTGCTAGACCTTCCCTATTCAAAGGACTTTGGAAGCCTTTGAAGAATTTAATGGTTTCTGAAACCATTGGTGGACAAATTCAGTTAACCCATTATGTTGATAATGTCTCTTTAAAAATTGGGGGGGAAGTGGTCAAAATTTCAGTTATTCAGCAGTATGATCCATCGACAAGTTTGTTTTTAGGCATGCCATTCATTAATTAAGTCTTACCAGTCACCATAGCACATGATAAGCTTATATTCAATTGTAAGAAAAAGGCTGTAACTGTTCCTAGGCTTAATGTTGTTAATTCTGAAGCCAGGAGAGATCAGAAATAGAAGAAAGCTTATTTAAGAAATCCCGAGAAGGATTCTAATGACTGGATTGAAGTAATTAGACTTTATGATAAAAAACTAGAAAAACAGATGCATCAGAAGGCAACCAAAAACATAGATTGGGATGAAGAACAAAAAATGCTATTTGAAGATTTGCTGAGGAATTGTTCAGAAGATCCCCAAAAGTTTTGGAACATAAAAGGACCAACTCAAGAGATAATCACCATGCATGACAATGGTGTGAGTGGTAAAGCAATTCCCTGCACTGCTAATGATGAGCAGGAAATAAAGAAACAAATACAGGAATTGCTAGAGTTAAATCTGATAGAACCAAGCACTTCTCAGTATTGCTGTGTAGCAATGATTGTGAGAAATCATGCCAAAATAGTAAGAGGTAAAGCTAGAATGGTTATTAACTATAAACCATTAAATGCTATAACTATGGATTTTAAATATCCTTCACCTCGTCCAGAGATTATCATGCAGAAAATACAGCATAGCACTTGGTTCAGCAAGTTTGACATGAAGTCAGGATACTACCAAATAAAGATTGAAGAAAAAGATCAGCATAAAACTGGTTTTAGCTGTCTTGCAGGTATGTTTCAATGGAAAGTTGTTCCATTTGGTCTAAAAAATGCTCCTGCCTATTTCCAGAAAAGAATGGATTCAATTTTTGGTAAATATGACTTCATAGTTACATATATTGATGATATATTGGTACATAGTACAGATCTAAATCAGCATAAGCAACATTTGCATATATTTATCAAGGAAATACATGATAATGGCATCGTACTGTCAGAAAAAAAAGACGATACTCTTTGTTAATGACATTGAGTTTCTTGGTTTACACATATATAAAGGACAGGTACAGATGCAACCTCATGTTGTACAAAAAATAGTTCAGTTTCCTGATAAATTAGAAGATACTAAGTCAATTCAAAGGTTTTTGGGTATTCTCAATTATGTACATAAATATATTCCCAGATTGTCAGAAAAAACCTCTGCTATTCGCAAACATCTGAATCATGGCTGGTCAGATGAAGCTACTCAAGCTGTGAAATCCATTAAACAAGAATGTTCTCACCTTCCTGTTCTTAAACCACCCGGTGATGGTTTACTTATTTTACAGACCGATGCCTCAGATGAATTCTGGGCAGCTATTCGTTTTGAAAAGGGTGGAGATTATACAGAAACACTTTGTGGATATGCGTCTGGTGAATTATCAGCAAGTTAGAAAAACTATTACACAGCTGAAAAGGAGACCTTAGCTATCTTTAATGGCATTCAGAAATTTGAAATATATTTAGCACCTAAGAAGTTTGTTATCAGAACAGACTCTATGAACTTCAAATACTTTCTTAATGCAAAAATAGACAAACAGATGGCTAGAGGAAGATTGCTTTCATGGCAGAATTGGTTTGTACAGTATGATTTTGACATTGAATGGATTCCAGGTAATTCTAACTATCTTGCTGATACATTAACCAGAGAAATGGAAAAGAAGAATATTTTCATCAAATTGCTGGATCCACATTGCAAAGTATATTTGAGCTAGCGGAGGAAGACTCCAAATGTACATTTGTATATAGGTTCATGTTACTTGAAGAGATCCTGCCAGACCTTGTAATGGAAATAAAGAAAGTGGTCGGGCTAAGATTGCAGAGAAATAAATGGATCAGAAAATGCCAAGCTTGGAAAACTAGGAACGTTGGAACAACGCTGGGCCTAAAAGATGAACTGGTAAAAGTATATCCTTTACCCAACTTAAAGGTAAAGTTATATTTCAGTTCGCTAGATGACTTATGGATGAATCATTACAGTAAAGAAATGATTCAGATTTCAAGAACTCTGAATTATTATAATTGGGTTGGAAGCTTAGACTTTTCATACTCAATTTTTCTTGGTGCTAAGCTTATGGATTTATCCGAAGTCCCTATAAACAGAGAAGTAGGAATTTTCCTACTATCATTAAGAATTGCAGATTTATTGGGTGAATTAAGAGCAGCATTTCTACAATCCACAGCTAATGTATTTAGTCCATCCCATATGTTTCCAATGTATGAAATTTGGGACAGTTTTCAATTTTCCAATCTGCAAAACTATCCCATATTTCATACATAGGGAAAGTATGAGATGGACTAAATACATCACCATTAGTCTGCAAAAATGCAGCTCTGAGTTCTCCCAATAAATCCATGATTCTTAAAGAAAGGAGAAAGATGCCTATATTCTTGTTTATTGGTACTTCAGATAAATCCATTAACTTTGCTCCAAGAAAGATTGAATAAGAAAAATCTAAACTCCCAACCATATTGTAATAGTTTAAAGTATTCAGAACCTGGATCATCTTTTCATCATACTTATTCATCCAGAGATCATTTAGAGAACTGAAATATAATTTGACTTTGAGATTGGGTAGAGGATATATCTTTACCAATTCATCTTTTATACCCAATGCTGGTCCAACATTTCTGGTCTTCCATTCCTGGCACTTTCTTATCCATTTATTGCGTTGTAACTGGAGGCCAACCACTTTCTTTATTTCCTGTACCAAATCTGGAAGTATTTCCTCCAACAGACAAAACTTGTACACAAATGTGGCTTTTGAATCTTCCTCTGTTAGCTTGAAAATACTAGTACAGTGTGGATCCAGGAGCTTGATCAGAATGTTCTTCTTTGCCATTTCTCTGGTCATAGTATCAACAAGATAATTATCATTTCCAGGTATCCATTCTATATCAAAATCATATTGCAGAAACCAATTTTTCCATGCAAGTATTCTTCCTCTAGCCATCTGTCTATCAATCTTAGCATTTAGGAAATATTTAAAATTCATGGAATCAGTTCTAATAATAAATTTCCGTGGGGCTAGATAGAGTTCAAATTTCTGAATGCCATTAAAGATGGCTAAGGTTTCTTTATCTGCAGTGTAATAATTCTTCTGGCTTGCTGTGAATTCACCAGATGAATATCCACAGAGATTTTCTGGACAATCCCCCCCTTTTTCAAAAAGGGCAGCCGCCCAAAATTCATCAGAAGCATCTGTCTGTAGGATAAGTAATCCATCACCAGGCGGTTTAAGTAAGGGAAGATGTGAACATTCTTGCTTGATTTGCTGTACTGCTTTAGTGGCTTCAGCCGACCATCCATGATGTAAATGTTGTCTAATAGGAGCAGTTTTTTCTGATAACCTCGGAATATATTTATGGACATAGTTTAAAATACCCAAAAACCTTTGTATAGACTTAGTGTCTTCTAACCGATCTGGAAACTGTGAAATTTTTTGAATAACATGGGGTTGCATTTGGACTTGACATTTATATACATGAAGTCCAATAAATTCAACATCATTTACAAAAAGTATCATTTTCTTTTCAGATAACACAATTCCATTTTCCTGTACTTCTCTGATAAATATTTGCAGGTGCTGCTTATGCTAGTTTAAATCAGAACTGTGTATCAGAATATCATCAATATATGTAACAATGAAGTCATATTTCCCAAAAATAGAATCCATTCTTTTTTGGAAATAGGCAGGAGCATTATTCAAACCAAATGGAACAACTTTCCATTGAAACATCCCTGCGGGGCAACTAAAACCAGTCTTATGCTGATCTTCTTCTTTGATTTTAATCTGGTAATAGTCGGACTTCATATCAAATTTACTAAACCAAGAACTATGCTGAATCTTTTGCATTATAACGTCAGGACGAGGCAATGGATACTTGAAATCCATAGTGATTGCATTAAGGGGCTTGTAATTTATCACCATCCTGGCTTTTCCTCTGACTATTTCAGCATGATTTCTTACTATCATCGCCGCACAGCAAAACTGTGAGGTACTTGGCTCTATTAGATTTAAGTCTAATAATTCTTGGATTTGCTTTTTCATTTCTTGTTCATCACTAGCATTACATGGGATGGCTTTACCATGAACACCATTATCTTGCATAGTGATAATCTCTTGCATGGGACCTTTTAGGTGCCAGAACTTCTGTGGATCTTCAGAACAGTTTTTTAACAATTCTTCATACAACATTTTCTGTTCATCATCCCAGTCTATATTCTTAGCCGCTTTCTGATGCAGCTGCTTTTCTATTTTTTCTTCATATATCTTGATTACTTGCATCCAGTCTTTAGAGTCTTTATCTGGATTTCTTAGATAAGCCTTTTTCTGTTTTTGCTCTTTCCTGGCTTCAGAGTTTGCTACATTGAGCCTAGGAACAACGACTGCTTTCTTTTTGCAATTGAAGATAATCTTATCTTCTGCTATTGTTACTGGTAAAACAGAATTGATAAAAGGCATTCCCAAAAAGAGATTGGCTAAAGGATCATATTGTTGAATGACTGAGATTTTGACAATTTCCCCCTAAACCCTAAACCCTAAACCTTAAAACCCTTTCGGATCTCTTGCATGAAAGCTCTCAAATACTCAGAGATTTTAGCAGTCGGTTTAGGGTTTAGGGTTTAAGGGTTTAGGGTTTAAGGGTTAGGGTTTAGGGGTTAGGGGTTAGGGGTTAAGGGTTAGGGTTGAGGGTTGAGGGTTGAGGGTTTGGGTTTGGGTTTAGGGTTTAGGATTTAGGGTTTGGGTTTAGGGTTTGGGGTTTGGGGTTATGGGTTAGGATTTAGGGTTTAGGGTTTAAGGTCACTACGCAGGAAGAGCCAATGTGCAGAAGATATTGCGAGCAGGGCTATGGTGGGTTTAGGGTTTTTAGGGTTTAGGGTTTAGGGTACCAAAATAAGGGAATACTAAGCGATACAGATCTTCTGAGACAAATATGCTGCTAACTAATATATATCCTTCAAAACCAGATAAACAGAACAATTTCTTCGGCTACTCTTTCATAAGTATATTAAGAGGACAACTTGAGGGTACCTACTTTCGAGACCAAGTGCACCTATGCACCGGCGCAACACCTTTTCTCGCCTATCCTTCGGCTTCTATAACGACGGCTCCAACGGGTCTCCTCCCTTTCGGATCTCTTGCTTGAAGGCTCTCAAATACTCAGAAATTATAACGGAATAGTCGTACTGACTATCGGCCCAGAAGGATTCTCTATTATATCAAAACAGTATTACAATAAGAAACAAACTCAGAAAGAATCTGAACACTCAAACTCTTACTCTCTCGACTCAAGACTCTAGCTCTTGCTCTCGCTCTTCGTGTTGTGTAGAAATGAGAGACGAGCCATGCTTATATAGCAAATTACAACCGCCTTAACCGATACATTCGGTAAGAGCCGGTGACACTTTATTAACTAGATATGACATAAAGAGACTCTTATGAGGGTCCTGTCGCATTTTTGCTATTCGCGACGGTGTCTACTCAAAGAATCTCGTACAATATTTTTATATGAAAAGCCAACTATGCATAGTAACTTGGCTCTTCGGACTCTAAAAGATAAAAGATGCTTTTAGATATTTACAAAAGTAGATTCCTGCCCTTTGCTTTTTGCGAAGGGTCACAGACTCACATACTTTCTTCCTCGCTATCCATAAATGGGTCCTGCATTTCTTCATCAGTATTGTCACTGTCGTAAGGCTAGCCCACGAACAATGAATTTACCCATTCGAGGTCTTCTTCTGTAGAGGGCGGTGCTTGAGCATCCTGGAAATCATCCACGTATAAGGTGGGTGCCTCTACGCTATCGCTTGGCATATCTTTAAACCAACCTGTATCTTGTTCTTTAGATCTTGAGCATTCTCCCTTTTCCATAACCCTAGGCTTTGGCTTAGGTTTATCATTCATTTTCTGTTTCTTTCTTTCCCATACAGCTGGAAAGGAAGCTGCATCTATTTCATTACACTGGAAACTATCTCTTCTTACCTTTACAGGAGGAGGAAGAGTTTCCACTGCTAATTCGATTCCATCTAGGAATTCGATATCAAAGATAGCCAAAGGAGCACAGGCTAATTCTATTTCATGCCTGATCCAGTTGGTGCATAATTCTGACAATCCTTCTTTTTGTTGCCATCCCAACTCAAAGATCATATGAGAGCAGGCTCTGGTGGTTAATAAGATATTTAATATTACAAAATCATCTGGTCCCCAATTACCAGAAGATACAACAATGGTTATCAAGGATTTCTGATTAATAATAAGCTTAGAAGGCTTATTATCAGTCGCTTGTTCTTCAAGATCAATTATCATCCTCTTCTTGTGTTCCAGAGAGATTGTTGGGAAATCAATAAACCAATTAGTAAATTTAACAATTAACTCTTGATTTCTTGAAAACTTAAAAAGTTCATACCTATTTGCTTCATATACTTGGTTGAACGGATTAACTGATAACATTGTTTCCATATCCAAGGAGTGGTGTTCCCATGGGGCTCCATAGTTCTTCATGAACTGCAGTGTTCTCTCAATACACTGGGTGGTCCTGATAGATCTCTTTTTCTGACAGATCCCTTCTCTAAGTTCCCAATCAGCAAAACTATCCCATATCTCATACATGGGAAACATATCTGATGGACTGAACACATCAACTGTAGTCTGGAGAAAGGCTGCTCTTAACTCACCCATTAAGTCTGCAATTCTGAGTGATAGTAGGAATAATCCTACTTCTCTAATTATAGGGACTGCTGAGAGATCCATAAGTTTATCTCCCAAAAATATAGAATAGGAGAAATCTAAACTTCCAATCAAGTTGTAATAATTCAGAGTCCTTAAAATATGAATCATTTCAGGACTGTAATGATTCATCCATAGATCATCTAATGAGCTGAAATACAATTTAACTTTAAGGTTAGGTAGTGGATATACCTTCACCAGCTCATCCTTCAGGCCTAATGCAGGTCCAACATTCCTTGTCTTCCATGCCTGACACTTTCCTAACCACTTATTTCTCTGTAACCTCATACCAACCACTTTCTTTATTTGTTCTACCAAATCAGGTAAAACTTCTTCAAGCAGCGCAAATCTATATACAAATGTAGTCTTTGAATCTGGTACCTCTAAGAAGAACATACTTGTATCATGAGGATGCATTAATCTGATAATCACGTTCTTCTTGGCCATCTCTCTAGTTATTGCATCAGCAAGATAGTTAGTATTGTCAGGAATCCATTCCACATCAAAATCATACTGGAGAAACCAGTTTTGCCATGATAACAATCTACCTCTAGCCATTTTCCTATTCTAGCATTCAAGAAATATTTGAAATTCATAGAATCAGTCCTGATAATAAACTTCTTAGGTGCTAGATATAATTCAAACTTTTGAATCCCATTAAAGATTGCTAGAGTTTCCTTTTCGGCAGTGTAATAATTCTTCTGGCTGCTAGAGAATTCACCAGATGTATAACCACATAAATTTTCAACCAAATCCTCCCCCCTTTCAAAAAGAATGGTGGCCCAGAATTCATCTGAGGCATCAGTTTGTAGGATCAATAAACCTTCACCAGGAGGTTTGAGTGCGGGAAGATGGGTACATTCAGCTTTAATTTCTTTGATTGCTGCTGTTGCGGCTTCAAACCAACCATGGTTGATATGTCTGCGGATGGCGGCTATCTTTTCTGATAATCTTGGAATATATTTATGAATATAATTCAGGATTCCAAGAAACCTCTGAATAGACTTACCATCTTCAAGCTTATCAGGGAACTGTACAATTTTTTCAACCATATGGGGCTGCATCTGTATTTGCCCATTAAATATATGTAATCCGAGAAATTCAATACTATTCACAAAGAGAATCATTTTCTTTTCAGAAAGAACCAGACCATTCTCTTGAACTTCTCTAATAAACAACTGCAAATGTTGTTTATGTTCCTCTATACTTTTGCTATGTACAAGTATATCATCTATATACGTGACAATGAAATCATATTTGGAGAATATTGCATCCATTCTTTGTTGGAAATAAGCAGGTGCATTCTTTAAACCAAAAGGAACAACCTTCCATTGGAACATACCTGCAGGACAGCTAAAAGCCGTTTTATGCTGATCTTCTTCTTTCATTCTGATCTGATAGTACCCTGATTTCATGTCGAATTTACTGAACCAGGTGCTATGCTGTATCTTCTGCATGATAACTTCAGGTCTAGGCAAAGGATACTTAAAATCCATAGTAATAGCATTTAATGGTTTATAATTAATAACCATACGAGCCTTGCCTCTGACTATCTCTGCATGATTTCTCACAATCATCGCTGCACAACTATATTGAGATACACTTGGTTCTATTAAATTTAATTCCATTAATTCCTTTACCTGCTTATGCATTTCTTGTTCATCTGCAGCAGAGCAAGGAATCATTTTTCCATGAACACCATTTTCATGCATGGTGTTGATCTCCTGAATAGGTCCGGACAGCTTCCAGAACTTCTGTGGATTTTCTGCACAATTCTTTAGCAGTTCTTCGAACAACTGTCTTTGTTCATCATCCCAATCTATATTCTTTGAGGTCTTTTGATGAAGCTTCATTTCTAGCTTCTCATCATATTTTCTCAAAACTTCTTCCTAATCGCGGGAATCTTTTTCTTCATTTCTTAAATAAGCTTTCTTTTGCCGGGATTCTTTCTGAGCTTCAGAATTAGCTATATGAAGCCGTGGTACCGTTACTGCTTTCTTTTTACAATTAAATATTATCTGATCATGAGCAATGGTAACTGGTAACACCGAATTAATGAATGGCATTCCAAGAAATAAACTTGCAGACGGATCATATTGCTGAATAACTGAAATTTTGACAATCTCCCCCCCAACTTTTAAAGAAATATTATCCACATAGTGAGTAAGTTAGATTTGTCCTCCAATGGTTTCAGAAACCAGGAGGTTCTTCAAAGGTTTCCATAAACCTTTAAACAGGGAAGGTCTAGCAAGATTGTTAGATCCACCAGTGTCGATAAAAGCATCGACATTAACCCATTCATCGCTAACTTTGACCTGAACTGGTATGTAAAGCAGATTATCTGTCTTCATTATCTTCTTTAGCATCTGTGTTTCTGCTTCTAAATCATATTGAGGAAGGACCATAGGAGTTGATTCACTGATCTTCTTACTAGCCGGACATAATGTCTGATAAGGAGATGATGAAGTAGAAGGTTCTAAAGAATCATCATAGATAACAATACCTTTACCTTTATCAGGATTAGGTATTCTAGGTTCATCATCTTTTTCACTTTCATAATCTGACCATTCTAACTCAGTGTCAGGAAATTCAGAGCTGTAGTGTAGCTCTTCTTCAATATCGGAATCAAAATCAACTTGAGACAACGTCTCTTCACATTCTAAATTTGTACATCTGTTCATTTTATTTACACTTTCATTCTCTGGCAACTCTGTATTTGTTTCTGAATCTTCTGTTACTATATATACATCAGAAAACTCAGCTTCTGAACTAATCACAGACCAATCATCTTGAAATTCTTCAATATCAAAACAAGCTTTTAACTTACTTGAAGAACTTTTAGGGCATCGATTGGCATAATGTCCCTCATTCTTGCAAATATAACAGCAATTTGTTTTCTTAGGAGCTTTTCTTTTCTTAAGAAACCTATATTTGGACAAAGGTTTCTTAGGGTTTGCTACCCTCTTTGTTCTATACTTCCCATCATATCTCTTCTTTCCTTTTCTTTTCTTATTCTGAAAAGGAGTCCAAGGAAGTACTTGCTTGCATACGTCCATACTTGGAGTTAGATCATGAACTTTCTTTTGCCAGCAAAGATATTTGACTTTCTCTTTGCATTGGAATAATAGATCAACCCAGTATATATTTTCTAGGCTTTTGCCTTGATTTTCAATATCTTTGAGAATCATATCTCCTAGATTTCCAGGCAATTTGGACATGAAAGAATCTTCTGTGCAAGATCACTCATTAGATGAGCTCTGAAAACTTTTCTCATAAACTTAGCACAGAATTGTTCTAAATATCTGACATTCTTTAGCTCCATTCTAGCTAAATCTAGTAACTGCTGTTTCTTAATGTCAACTGGTTCCAGGACAAACTGTGTTTTCAACAGAGTTTCTAACATACCCAATCCTTGCATTGCCACTGCATGTCGTTCTTCAGGTGTTGGTGTCATCCACCAATCATATACAATTCCTCCCATTCTCTTTTCTGCAAGAGTCATAATAGACACATTGTCCATCTTGGTAGTGACTTGCATTTGATATAGCGAACCAATCCATATTCTTATAGTTTCTTCCGGATCGGAAGATCTATCAATATCCAGAATGTAGTCGCTTGAATTTGCAGCAAATAAGTCTTCTTCAATCCTAGGATATTTCATTTCTCTAATGATATGTGCTTTCAAAGCTTTTATGGATGGCAGAACAAATGTGGGGAACTTTTTGGCTGCTTCTTGTAAGGACATTGGGGCTTTACCTTTAGAAGGTTTTCTAATTAATTGTTCAGAAGGTTCTGACTGAACCTCTAGATCTGATTTTACTTGAGCTTCAGATCTTCTTTCTTCTTCTTCTTGTGGCTCTTCTTTTTCAGAAACCGTTTCTTCTTTTCCAGACCTTTTGTCTGGTTCCCATATATCGGTTTCAAATCTAAAACGAGGAGCCTGAGCTTGTTCTCTTCTTCTTTCTCTTTTTCTTCTTCTCCTTTCTTCTTTTTCTTTTTCTTGCCTCTCTTGAGATTCTCTCAAAATTCTCAGGTTGTTTAAGATTAGATCATGCCGACAACCTAAGTCGTCTATTACATCTTCGGCGTATGAACACCATGTAGTCAAGTAGTTTCCTACTTGGTATAACTGATCCAGATCTTTAGGGTTTGAGGCATCATGTTCTATTATGGGAGCACAATCTGCTCTGGTAGGAGGCTGACGAGATGAGGAAGAGGAAGTGCAAAATTTTGTTTTCGGTGGCCATCTCCCCCCCCCCCGAACAAAACGATGGTTCTGATAGGACCATTCTTCTTGGGGTGTGAAAATGACTCGGGTATGATGCATTTTATTAACAACAGAAGGAAGAAAAGGTTTTTCTTCAGGAATATACAAAGACGAGGATGTATCCTCAGGGATATATATAGGAGTATGGGCAGACTGGACAGACTTGGCTTTAGCCTTAGCTTTGCGTTCTTCATAATCTTCAATTGTAACAGAGGATATAGGTTTCGAGGATGGAGGTCCAGAACTTAGCTTTTTTGGTCTTTGGTTTGAGGGTTGAGGGTTGAGAGTTGAGGGTTGAGGGGTTGAGGGTTGAGGGTTGAGGGTTGAGGGTTTAGGGTTTGGGTTTTAGGGTTTAGGGTTTAGGGTTCAGGGTTCAGGGGTTCGGGTCTCGGGTCTCGGGTCTAGGGTCTAGGGTCTAGGGTCTAGGGTTTGGGTGAGGGTTCAGGGTTCAGGGTTTAGCGTTTCGGGTTTCGGGTTTTGGGTTTGGGGGGTTTCGGGTTTCAGGTTTAGGGTTTAGGGTTAAGTGGTTCAGGGTTCAGGGTTCAGGGTTTGGGGTTCGGGGTTCGGGGTTCGCGGTTCAGGTTCGGGGTTCAGGTTCGGGGTTCGGGTTTAGGGTTTCAGGTTTAGGGGTTAGGGTCTAGGGTCTAGGGTTAGGGTTAGGGTTTTGGGTTTAGGGTTTAACCTGCAACAGATGAAGAAAATGCTGAGTGGGTTAACTCAATGCTTATCAGAGACAGCAATGATGAAGATGATGACATAGATGATCCAATGATAGATATGGACCCCTTTGGTGATGGATGGAGCACCGACTAATTCCAAAGAGCCAAGCTACTATTGGCTTTTGTAAATATCTTATGGAATCTTATCTTTTAGAAAAAGGAAGAGTCAAGTTACTGTTTATACTTGGCCTTTCAAATAAATATCTTGTACGAGATTGCTTTGAGTAGACACCGTCGTGAATAGTAAAAATATGACAAGACCCTCAAAGATTCTCTTTATGTCAAGTCTAGTTAGGAAAGTATTACCGGTTGCCACCCAAGGTATCGGTCATGGCGGTGGAAAAATGCTATATATAGGTGTGTTCTCCTCTCATTTAACATCAGAGCAAGAGCGAGCACAAGAAGCTGAGTCTCGAGAGCAAGGAGAGTTAGTGTGAGTCTTGAGTCCCTGAGTCTTTCTTTATTGTAATGCTGTTTTGAGTTATTAATATAGAAGCCTTCTGGGCCGATAGTCAGTACGACTATTCTGCTACAATTTCTGGATATTAGAGAGCTTTCATGCGATAGATCTGAAAGGTGAAGACCCGTTGGATTTCCGCCTTTGAGAAGCAGAAGGACAGGCGATATAGGCGTTGCAGCAGTGTTTGGTACACTTGGTCTCGAAAGTAGGTACCCTGGAGCAGTCCTCTCTGTATATTTATGAAAGAGTAGTTGAAGAAATTGTTTTGTTTATCTGGTTTTGAAGGAAGCTATATTATTTTATTAAGCAGTATATTCGTCTCAGAGGATCTCTGTGTTATTTCTTTGTTCCCCGTTATTTCTGGTATCAAAGCCCGTTACTTTCTTTGGACTTCCAAAAGCTTATCTTACGATGGCCTTCCTCACTAGATCTTTCTCTCTTATTGACAAAAGATCTGTATCTGAAGTTAGCTCTCGTACTCATGAAGTAGATTTAAATGATGAAAATCAAGTTGTTGATCCCTCTAGTTGGAATCCTCCTGCTCTGCATGCTACCGATACCTACCCTCAATCTCCTTTACAATTTTTTAAGAAAACTATTCTGAAAGAAGTTGAGTTAACAATTAAGATATCTGGTCCGTCCACATAGATAGTGGCCTTGAAACTCTTCAGTCCCGAAGAGTTGAAAAAGTTTAAAAAGTATGTGGAAGAGAAGAAATTCTCCTATGTCCATTTCGGTGGATGTATAATTGGCTTAGCTCCCTTGTTCAGACAAGGAATAAATTCTCCCTGCATAGCTGAACTATTCGATACTCGACATCTGAACTATGGTCATGCTCGTATCGGAACCATTACCGGTAACCTGTCTAAAGGTTGTCAGTATGGAACCCTCTATCCTGATTATGCAATCAGTCTCACCGAAAAATACTTGAATGAGTGTTGGAAACTCATGATTGGAGTACAAGGGTTATCCATGATTGATGACAGTGAATATCTCTCTGTCATAATACATACCTCTTTCCAGTTAACCCGTACTGCCCATCCTAAATTAAAACAACCTGTTTTGAGAGACTGTGTTACAGTTGGATTAACCAACGCAGATGTTGAAGAGGTGAATTATGATGATATAGGTTTGCCTGCCGATTGGTATTTCCAATACAAAGCAATCGAAAATGGACCACAACCATCCAAGGATACTAAGATAGTTGCTGAAGACGACAAGGTAATGATCAGACCTCATAAAGAAATTCCTGAAAAGCTTCGGCCTATTAGGAAACCTAGAAAAAGTTCCCAGCCTATATCTGCTGTGTCTATTGAAGATTATGAAGAAGCAAAAAGCAAAGCCAAAGCAAAAGCGAAGTCTGTTCCTCTTGTTCATATTCCCAAAGAACCGACTTCCACATCTTCCTTGTATATTCCTGAAGAAAAACCCTTTATTTCTTCTATCAATAAGATGTATCGCAACAAGTTTGCCTATACCTATGAATATTTAGTAGATTGTGAATCTGAGTCTGATGTTGAATCTGAGTCTGACATTGAACTCTATACTGTTGAACAGTATGAAAGTAATTCTGAAGATGATGCCTTTCCCTATCGATCTAAAATGTATAGATCCCGTGTTGTGTTTGAACCCCAACAAGAATGGTCTTATCTAAATCATCGTTTTGTAAGGGGGGGGGAGATGGCCACCTAAAACCAAATTCTGCACTACTTCCTCAATGTCCCAACAACCGACCACCCATGCTGACTGTGCTCCTTTAGTTGAACATGATTCTGCCAATACCAAGGATATGGATCGGTTATATCAGATGGGAAATTATCTAGCCACCTGGTGTTCCTATGCTGAAAATTGCATTGATGATCTGGGATGCCAGCATGAACAGATTTTAAATAATCTAAGAGTCTTGAAAGAAACTCAAGACAAGATTCGGGCAGAAAAAGAAGAAAGAAGGAGACTTAAATCTGAAAAGAAGAAAAGAGTCCAAGCACCAAAATATAGGTTTGCTTCATAAGCTTGGGAAAGAAAAGATATATTCTCTCATCAAGAGAAAGAAGAAGAAGAAGAAGTAGAAGAAGGAATCTAGACAGAAAAGTCTGAGAAATCTGAAGAAGCAGAATCCTCTAAAAGAGAAGTTCAGTCAGAACCTGAGGTTCAATCAGAACCTTCTGTGCATATTACTACACATAGTAAAAAGCCTCTTAAGAAAAAGTTAGAAGCTGTTTCGTTGAAAGAAGCTGCAAAGAAGTTCCCTACCTTAATACTCCCATCCATTAAAGGTCAGTTTAAAGCTCATATCTTTAGAGAAGCCAAGTATCCCAGAGTGGAAGAAGATTTATTTCCTGCAAACTCTACCGGTTATACCTTGGATCTTGATAACTCATCTGACCCAGGAGAATCAATCCAAATTTGGATTGGTGCTTTATACCAAATGCAAGTGACTGCAAAGTTGGATAATGTATCTATAGTCACTTTGGCTGAAAAGAGAATGGGAGGTATTGTGTATGACTGGTGGATGACTCCATCCCCAGAAGAAAGACAAGTTGTAATGGAACAAGGTTTAGGAATGCTAGAAGCATTACTGAAAACACAGTTTGTCCCGGAACAAGTAGATGTATATAAGCAGCAGCTATTAGATCTGTCTAGAATGAAGTTGACAGATGTAAAATATTTAGATGCTTTCTGTACAGCATATATGCAAAAGATATTCAAAGCTCATCTCATGAATGTGTTAGGAACCTATGTAAACCCTTCTCTTTACTATGTTAGTATATTGTTATTGGACGCATATGCTTTGTAAGTCGTCCCGTAGTATTTGTTGATCCGTAGTTTATATTAGCCCATAGTATTGACCCATAGTATTGGACGCATATGCTTTGTAAGTCGTCCCGTAGTATTATATGTCCCATGGTTTTGACTCATGGTATTGGGCATAGACTTAGTATATAAGTGTGTGTTGAGGTCATTGAAGGCACCGTGGAGTTAATTGTATTGAGCTTGCTCAAAGGAGGTTGCCCCCTCGAAGTGGCCCGTGATCAATATAAAAGTGATTATGTTCTATTATTTCTGCTATTTCGCATATTCTTAGTAATTAATTGTTGCAGGTGCATCTCAGAATGACCTTTCTCAAAAAATAGCATTTCTGTCAAAACTTCCTGGAAATTAGGGTTTAGGGTCTAGGGTGTTTAGGGTTTAGGGTTGAGGGGGTTTAGGATTTAGGGTTTCAGGTTTCGGGTTTCGGGTTTCGGGTTTAGGGTTTTTAGGGTTTAGGGTTTAGGGTTTCGGGTTTAGGGTTTCAGGGTTCAGGGTTCAGGGTTCAGGGTTTAGGGTTTAGGGTCTGAAATTCTCTTACATTCATTTTGGTGGTTGTCGTATTGGCTTAGCCCCTCTGTTTCGTCAAGGAATTAATACTCCCTGTATTGCTGAGCTTTTTGATACTAGACATCTGAATTATGAACCTGCTAGAATAGGAACTATTACTGGTAATCTCTCAAAAGGTTGTCAGTATGGTACTATCTATCCAGATTATGCTATAAGCCTAACTGATAAATATTTAAATGAGTGTTGGAAACTCATGGTGGGTGTCCAAGGTTTATCCATGGATGACGACAGTGAATATCTGTCAGTTATTATACAAACCTCTTTTGAGTTAACTAAAACTGCCCATCCTAAGCTAAAACAGCCAGTCCTCCGTGATTGTGTCACAGTTGGCCTTACCAATACAGATGTCGAAGGCGTAAGTTATGATGATATAGGTTTACCTGCCGATTGGTATTTTCAATACCAAGCTATAGAAAATGGACCTAAACCATCTAAAGATGTTAGGGTGGTTGCTGAAGATGGCAAGGTAATGATACGACCTCATAAAGATATACCTGAAAAAGATGGGCTGCATAGAAAACCTAAGAAAATCAGTACTAGACCTATATCCTCTGTTTCTATCGAAGATTATGAAGAAGCCAAGCAAAAAGCCAAAGCTAAAACTAAGTCTAGCTCTCCAGCTCCAATTCCTGAGAACTCTACCACCACATCCTCTTTGTATATTCCAGAAGAGAAACCTTTTCTTTCTTCCATAAATAAGATGTATAGAAATAAGTTTGATTATACCTGTAAATACTTTGTTGAAGCTTGTCCTTTACAAGTGCCTGACGAATCCGACTCCGAAGCCAGTTGTCTCGAGTCTGAACATTCTAACTGTGAAGATGATGAAGCCTATCCCTATAGCTCTAAAATGTATAGATCCCGAGTTGTGTTTGAACCCCAACAAGAATGGTCTTACCTAAATCATCATTTTGTAAGGGGGGGGAGATGGCCGCCAAAAACCAAATTCTGCACTACTTCTTCTAGTTCCCAACAGCCTACTACCCATGCTGATTGTGCTCCTTTAGTTGAACATGATTCTGCCAACACTAAAAATCTGGATCAACTCTACCAGATGGGAAATTATCTCACTACCTGGTGTTCTTATGCTGAGAACTGTATAGATGACCTAGGATGCCAGCATGAGAAGATCTTAAATAATTTGAGGCTTTTTCAAGAGTCTCAAAATAGAAGTATGACAGAACATAATGAAAGAAGGAGACAGAAAGATGAAAGAAGGCAACAGAAGGCAGCAAAGAAAAAGGGTAAAACCCCAAGATATAGATTTGCCTCTGAACCATGGGAAAATAAAGATGTGTTTTCCATTCAGTCAAAAGAAGAAGAAGAGGAAAAGACTGAAAAGTCTGAAGCAGAAGAAAATACTGAGAAATCTGAAGCAGAGACTTCTAGAAGAGAAGTTCAGTCAGAACCTGAGATTCCATCAGAAGCTAGTGTCCCTATAGTAACTCATAGGACACATAGCAAGAAGAAAGTAGAAAGTGTGTCTTTAAAAGATGCTGCTAAGAAGTTCCCGACATTCATACTCCCATCTATTAAGGGTCAGTTTAAAGCCCATATCTTTAGAGAAGCCAAGTATCCAAGAGTGGAAGAAGATCTCTTCCCAGCAAATTCATCTGCCTATACTCTAGATATAGATTACTCATCTGATCCAGGAGAATCAATCCGCATTTGGATTGGTGCATTATATCAGATGCAAGTAACAGCCAAATTAGATAATATATCTATTGTATCTTTGGCAGAAAAAAGAATGGGAGGCATTGTGTATGACTGGTGGATGACTGCATCAGTTGATGAAAGATAGCATGTCATGGAACAAGGTTTAGGGTTGCTAGAAGCCTTGCTCAAAACCCAATTTGTTCCTGAACCAATAGATGTATATAAGCAGCAGCTATTAGATCTGTCTAGAATGAAATTGACAGATGTAAAATATTTAGATGCTTTTTGTACAGCATATATGCAGAAAATATTTAAGGCTCATCTTATGAATGAACTCTCACAGAAGATTGCTTTTCTGTCTAAACTACTTGGTAATTTGGGAGACATGATTATCAAAGTTATTGAGACTCATGGAAAGACTCTAGAAACAATTTACTGGATTGATCTTATCCATCAATGCAAGGAAAAGATCAAATATTTATGTTGGCAAAAGAGAGTCCATGATCTAACTCCTAGTACTTCGGTTTGTAAGCAAGTATTACCCTGGACCCCTGTCCAGAATAAAAGAAGAAAGCCGAAGAAGAGATATGGTAAGTTTAAGACAAAAAGGGTTGCTAATCCTAAGAGACCTTTTAGAAAATATAGATTTGTGAAGAGAAGAAGGTCTCCTAAGAAGAAGAATTGCTGTTTTATTTGCAAAAATGAAGGACATTATGCAAACAGCTGTCCCAAGAGTTCTTCCAGCAAATTAAAAGCTTGTTTTGAAATTGAAGAATTCCAAGATGATTGGTCAGTGGTAGAATCTGATGAAGAGTTATTAGATGTGCATATAGTTACTGAAGATGAAGGGAATGAGCCTAGCGGGTCCGCATATTCAATTAATAAAATGAATCATTGTACAGATTTGTATTGTGATGAAATTTTAAGTGATGAAGATGCATCATCAGAAAGGCATTATTATGATGAAACAGATGAAACAAGTTTGGAATGGACAGATGATGAAGATGAAGATGAAGATAGTGTGATTAGTGTTGAAGATCAAGAGGACAAAGGAAAAAGGCCTTTGGTTCAGCCAGAAGCTAGCATAACCTCTACCTCCTCTTCCACTTCTACTTCCCAGCTTCAAACCCTGTGTCCATTCGCAAAAAAGATTTCTGAATCTAATCCCATGCCTTTACCAGCCTTTGATGTCCCGGCTGAAACAGCCATGCTCAAAAAGATTCTTAAAACTGATAATCTTTTATTTATCCCAGTCCAAGTCAAGGTTAAAGATTCTTGGGTAACTGTCGATGCTTTCATCGATACCGGTGGTTCTAACAATCTTGCCCGACCTTATCTGTTTAAAGGTCTGTGGAAACCTCTTAAGAACCTCATGATCTCTGAAACCATTGGAGGTCAAATCTAGTTAACCCATTATGTAGATAATATTTCTTTAAAACTTGGGGGGGAAATTGTGAAAATCTCTGTCATACAACAATATGATCCAACTGCAAGTTTATTTTTGGGAATGCCTTTTATTAATTCTTTATTGCCTGTTACCATTGCTGAAGATTCAATAATCTTCAACTGTAAAAAGAAAGCAGTAGTGGTACCTAGACTCAGAATGGCTAATTCTGAGGCAAGAAAAGATAAGTCACAGAAGAAGGCTTATCTCAGAAATCCTGAAAAGGATTCAAAAGATTGGATTGAAGTTATACAGAGATATGAGCAGAGAGGAGATAAAACTCTACAACAAAAGGCTAATAAAAATATTGAATGGGATGAGGATCAACAACAGATCTATAAAGATCTATTAGTTAATTGTGCTGAAGATCCGCAGAAGTTTTAGAAAATGCAAGGACCTATTCAAGAAATCCAGACCTTGCATGATAATGGAGTACATGGAAAACCTATTCCATGCACAGCAGCTGATGAGCAAGAAATGAGAAATCAGATTAAAGAATTGCTGCAATTAAATCTGATTGAGCCCAGCACTTCACAATATAGTTGTGCTGCAATGATTGTCCGGAACCATGCTGAGATTGTCAGAGGAAAAGCAAGAATGGTTATTAATTATAAACCATTGAATGCAATTACAATTGATTTCAAATATCCTCTGCCAAGACCTGAAGTAATAATGCAGAAAATCCAGAACAACAAATGGTTCA
The DNA here is from genome assembly GCA_027924585.1 of Larix kaempferi. Lineage (NCBI taxonomy): Eukaryota > Viridiplantae > Streptophyta > Pinopsida > Pinales > Pinaceae > Larix > Larix kaempferi. The sequence goes on from BSBM01001382.1 coordinate 71,295, forward strand.
GTAAGTTCGATATGAAGTCTGTTTATTACCAGATTCAAATCAAAGCAGAAGACCAACACAAGACAGGTTTCAGCTGTCCTGCAGGAATGTATCAATGGAAGGTTGTACCTTTCGGCCTTAAAAATGCACCTGCTTATTTCCAGAAGCGTATGGATTCCATTTTCAGTGAATATGATTTCATTGTCACTTACATTGATGATATCTTAGTCCATAGTCCTATTTTGGACATGCATAAACAGCATTTGCAGATATTCATCAAGGAAGTCTATGAAAATGGTATTGTGCTCTCTGAAAAGAAAATGAAGATGTTCACTCAGACAGTTGAATTTTTGGGTCTTCATGTGGAAAAAGGTATTGTACATATGCAACCTCACATTGTACAGAAAGTCAGTAGTTTTCCTGATATATTATCAGATACTAAATCTATTCAGATATTTTTAGGGATACTTAATTATGTACATAAGTATATCCCAAGGTTGTCACAGAAGACAGCTCCCATCAGAAAACACCTCAACGGTGGATGGTCCGACTCTGCTACCCATGCTGTTCAGCAGCTTAAAGCTGAATGTCAAAATCTCCCTAGTTTGAAGCCGCCTGGAAATGGATTTCTCATCCTTCAAACCGACGCCTCGGATGAGTTTTGGGCCGCTGTCCTTTTTGAAAGGGGGGAGGATGGTGATGAAAATTTGTGTGGATATTCCTCTGGAGAATTTACAGCCAACCAGAAAAATTATTACACTGCAGAAAAAGAAACTCTTGCTATTTTTAATGGTATCCAAAAGTTTGAATTGTATCTAGCCCCTGCCAAGTTCTTGATTAGAACAGACTCCATGAATTTTAAGTATTTCTTGAATGTTAAAATTGATAAGCAAATGGCTAGAGGAAGAATCTTAGCATGGCAGAATTGGTTTCTGCAATATGACTTTGATGTTGAATGGGTACCTGGCAATACTAATCATTTGGCTGATGCAATGACCAGAGAAATGGCGAAAAAGAATATCATCATCAGACTAATGGATCCAAAGTTCCCCAGTATGTTCGAATTGCAGGAAAAAGATTCAAGGCAGACATTGGTATACAGAATATGCTTACTTGAAGAAGTTCTACCTGAACTAGTTCTGCAAATCAAGAAGATAGTTGGAATGAGACTGCAAAGGAACAAATGGATCAGAAAGTGCCAAGCATGGAAGACCATAAACGTGGGTCCTTCTTTAGGGATAAACAATGATTTGGTAAAAATCTATCCCTTACCCACTTTAAGAGTTAAGTTATTCTTTGGCTGCCTAGATGATCTATGGATGAATCAGTATGATGATAAACAGATCAAATTTCTGCAAACCCTGAACTATTATCATTTGATTGGCGCCTTGGATTTCTCTTATGCTTTGTTTTTGGGTGCAAAATTGATGGACCTATCAGAAGTACCTGTAAATAGAAATATAGGTATTTTTCTTATATCTTTAAGAATTCCTAATTTATTGGGAGAACTAAAAGCAACATTTCTACAATCAACTGGAGATGCTTTCAGTCCAAATCATGTTTTCCCTATGTATGAATTATGGGAACCTCTTGCTGATTGGCATATGGTAAATGGAAGGTGTACAAAGAAACGATCCATCAGAACTTCACAGTGCATTGAAAGAACTCTCTACTATATGAAGAGGTATGGTTCGCCTTGGGAATATCATGCCCAAGATACTGAATCCAAGTTGGAAATGAATCCATTTGATCAGGTATATGAAGAAACCAGGTATGATCAGTTCAAATTTTCTAGAAATCAAGAACTGATAAATAAGTTCACCAAATGGATGTTAGATTTTCCTAAGATTTCTTTGGACCACAAAAGGTATATGTTGATGGAATTAGAAGAAATGCAGTCTGAAGACAAGCCTTTCAAGTTGATTATAAATCAGCAATCTTTAATAACAATACTTGTAAATAATGCTAGCTGGGGTCCCGATGATTTTGTTATTTTAAATATTTTGTTGGATGGAAAAGTGTGTTCCAGAATGATGTTTGAATTTGGATGGATTCATAAGAATGGAATCACAGAGATATGCCTGAACTGGATCAGGCATGCCATTGAGATGGAGTGTTCTCCTATAGAGCCTTTCAAGATAGAAGATCTCGATGGAATAGAATTAAGAGTCGAGTCTATTCCTCTACCACATAAAATTCGGAAAGATGGATTTCAAGAAGTAGAGATAGATTCTCATGCTTTCCCCTCTGCGTGGAAAAGATTTGGAAAAGAAATAGAAAGGCCCAAGCCTAAACTAAGATTAATGTTTCATGGAGAAAGCTCTAACACTAATAAGCTGGATACTGGACAGTCTCCGCCTCCTCCAGACAGTCGGGAAGCTCCCACACTGTTCGTGGATAAGTTTCCAGAAGGACAAGAGCCAGCTACGTCAGATGAAGATGTGAATTGGGTCAATACAGTGATCTTAAATCTGGCCGACAGCAATGATGATGATTCTGATATGGATATCAGTGATGGATGGGATGACTAATCCCAGGTGTCATGCTTTTGTAAAATATCTAAGGGAATCTTGCCCTTTGTAAAAAGTTAGAGTCAAGTTACTATTTGCTTTTGGCCTTTCGGCATAATATCTTGTACAAGATACCATGAGTAGACACCATCGCGAATAGTAAAGATGCGATAGGACCCTCATGAGTTCTCTTTATGTCTTTGTCATAGTTTAGAAAGTGTCACCGGTTCCTACCTAAGGTATCGGTTGTCTAAAAAGTTGCACCGGCTACTACCGAGAGTATCGGTTCAAGCGGTGGAAATTTGTTATAAATAGAGAGCTCCTCTCCTCATTTACACAATCGAAATCGAGAGAGCATCGAGTCATCGAGAGAGTTTAGAGTTTGAGTCTGTAAGAGTCTGCGAGACTTCGAGTCTCTGAGTCTGCTTGTAAAGTTTGTTTTGAGATAATATAAGAAGCCTTCTGGGCCGATAGTCTGTAAGACTATTCTGCTAATCTTCTGAATCTTGAGAGCTTTCATGCGATAGATCCGAAAGGCGAGGACCCGTTGGATTGCCGCCATTTCTGAAGCCGAAGGACAGGCGATTGAGGCGTTGCGTCAGTGTTTGGTACACTTGGTCCCGAATGTAGATACCCTGGAGCAGTCCTCTCTGTATTTCTGCAAGAATTAGTTTGAAAGAGTTTTATTGATATCGGGTTTTGAAGGAAGTTTAGGGTTTAGGGTTTAGGGTTTTGGGTTTCGGGTTTCGGTTTCGGGGTTAGGGGTTAGGGGTTAGGGGTTAGGGTTTAGGGTTTAGGAATACCCAAAACCACAACTGAAATATTTAAAATTAAACTCTTAAAAACTGTGGGTTATGGGCTCACAACTAGATAAACTTCTAGTTTTCGACACAATATGCCAATAAGAGAGTCTATGAAAATAATGAGAGATCTTCTGAGGCGAATATTAATGATAATTAAAATAACTTCCTTCAAAACCAGATAAATCGCAAAATTTTTTCTACTATGCTTGCAGAAATACACAGAGAGGACTGTGCCAGGGTACCTACTTTCGGGACCAAGTGCACCAAACACTGAAGCAACGCCTTAATCGCCTGTCCTTCGGCTTCACAACGGCGGCTATCCAACGGGTCCTCACCTTTCGGATCTATTGCATGAAGGCTCTCTTGCACTCAGAAGTATAGCAGAATAGTCTTACAGACTATCGGCCCAGAAGGCTTCTATATTAATATCAAAATAGAATTACAATACTCAGAGACTCTTTACAGACTCAACTCTCTCTTCAAGCTCTAAAGCTTTGATCTCCCTGATTTCTGAATGAATCAAATGAGGAGCGGACTACCTTATTTATAGTATTTTTCCACCGCCTTAGACCGAAACATTCGGTAGCAGCAGGTTACACTTTTTCCATAACCGATTCCTTAGGTAGTAACCGGTTGAACTTTCTAACTAATGACTCTGACAAAAAGAGAAACATGAGGGTCCTATCGCATCTTTACTATTCGTGATGGTCTCTACTCATGGAATCTCGTACAAAATAGTAACTTGACTCTTACTTTATTCAAAAAGCAAGATACCCAAAAGATAAGATATTTACAAAAGACCAATAGAAAGATAACAACAAGATGATTCTTTAATCATCCCATCCTCCATCATCGATGCTCATGTCGGAATCATCATCATTGCTGTCGTCCATTCCTAGGATCACTGAATCGACCCATTCTAAGTCTTCATCTTTAGTGGCAGGCTCTTGTCCATCTGGAAATCTGTCCACGAACAGTGTAGGAGCTTCTTGACTGTCACGAGGTGGCGGAGATTTCTCTATATCAGAATTTGCTGATTTAGAACTCTCACCCGGATACATTAACCTTGGTTTGGGTTTAGGTCTTTCAGCATGATGTTCAATCTTTTTCTAGGCTGATGGGAAAGCTCTGGTGTCTATTTCGACTTCTTGAAAACCATCCTTTCTAACTTTGAAGGGCATTGGAAGATTTTCCACCCTTAACTCAATTCCATCTAGGTTTTCAATGTTAAAAGGTTCCAATGGTGAGCATTCCATTTCTATGGCTTGCCGAATCCAATTCAAGCATATTTCAGTTATTCCTTTCTTATGTAGCCAGCCAAATTCAAACATCATTCTTGAGCATACTCTACCATTCAACAGAATATTTAAAATAACAAAGTCATCTGGTCCCCAATTAGCATTATTTACAACAATGGTAACCAATGTCTGCTGGTTAATGATCAACTTAAAGGGCTGATCTTCAGACTGCTGCTGCTCTAATTCAGTCAACATATATCTTTTATGATCCAAAGGACTTTTGGGCAAATCCAACATGCATTTAGTGAACTTGCTAATTAATTCTGAGTTCTTTGAGAATTTGAACTCTTCATACCTGGTATCATCATATATATATGGTCAAATGGATTTGGTTCTAGGCTGGAATGCATTTGTTCCCCATGATATTCCCATGGAGATCTATACTTTTTCATATAATACAAAGTCCTTTCTATGCACTGAGATGTTCTGACACTTCTCCTTTTCTGACAACTTCCATTAATCATCTGCCAATCGGCAAAGGGTTCCCATAACTCATACATAGGAAAAGAGTGATCAAGACTGAAGGCATTTCCATTAGTTTGAATGAATGCAGCTCTTAACTCACCCAGTAAGTCAGGAATTCTTAATGAAATAAGAAATATACCTATCTTTCTAGTGATAGGCACTTCAGACAGGTCCATTAACTTGGCGCCCAGAAACAGAGCATAAGAAAAATCTAAAGCCCCAAACAGATTATAATAATTCAAGGTCTGCAAAACCTTAATCTGTTCATCATCATATTGATTCATCCATAAATCATCAAGGTAGCTAAAGAATAACTTTACTCTTAAATTTGGCAAAGGATAAATCTTTACCAAATCATTAGCGATCCCCAAAGTAGGACCGACGTTTCTGGTTTTCCATGCTTGGCATCTCTTATCCAGCGGTTCCTTTGTAATCTCATTCCCACGATCTTCTTGATATGCACTGTTAGCTCAGGGAGCATCTCTTCTAAAAGCAGGAATCTGTATATAAAAGTATACTTTGAATCTTCTTCCTGTAACTTGAACACACTTGGAAACTGTGGATCCATTACTCTGATGATGATATTTTTCTTTGCCATTTCTCTGGTAAGTGCATCAGCCAAATGATTAGTATTACCTGGTACCCATTCAACATCAAAATCATACTGCAAAAACCAGTTTTGCCATGCTAATATTCTTCCTCTAGCCATCTGTTTATCTATCTTAACATTCAAGGAATATTTAAAATTCATTGAATCAGTTCTTATCAAGAACTTGGCAGGGGCTAGATATATCTCAAACTTTTGGATACCATTGAAAATAGCAAGAGTTTCTTTTTCAGCTGTGTAGTAATTCTTTTGGCTAGCTGAGAATTCACCAGAGGCATAACCACATAAGTTTTCATCACCATCCTCCCCTTTTTCAAAAAGGAAAGCTTCCCAATATTCATCTGAAGCATCTGTTTGCAGAATGAGCAAACCATGACCGGGCGGCTTTAAACTAGGGAGATTTTGACATGCCAGCTTAATCTGTCTGAGGACTGCAGTAGCCTGTTGGGACCATCCACCATGAAGGTGTTGTCTGATAGGTGTTGTCTGCTGAGACAACCTAGGAATATATTTATGCACATAATTGAGTATACCCAAAAATATTTGAATAGATTTTGTATCTGGCAACTCATCAGGAAAACTAGAAATCTTCTGTACAATATGAGGTTGCATATATACAATACCCTTTTCGACATGAAGACCGAGAAACTCAACTGTCTGAGTAAACATCATCATCTTCTTTTTAGAGAGCACAATTCCATTTTCATAAACTTCTTGAATGAATATCCTTAAGTGTTGCTTATGAAGTTCCAGAGTAGAACTATGCACTAGGATATCATCAATATATGTTACTATAAAATCATACTTACTGAAAATGGAGTCCATTCTCTTTTGAAAGTATGCAGGAGCATTCTTTAGGCCGAAAGGTACCACCTTCCATTGGAATAATCCTGCTGGACAGCTGAAACCTATTTTATGCTGGTCTTCTTCTTTTATTCTAATCTGATAGTAGCCAGATTTCATATCGAACTTGCTGAACCACTTGCTGTTCTGGATTTTCTGCATAATAATATCAGGACGTGGAAGAGGATATCTAAAATCAACAGTAATTGCATTTAATGGTTTATAATTAATAACCATTCTTGCTTTTCCCCTTACAATTTCAGCATGGTTCCTTACGATCATTGCAGCACAACTATATTGTGAAGTGTTGGGCTCAATCAGATTTAATTGCAGCAATTCTCTGATTTGATTTCTCATTTCTTGTTCATCTGCTGCTGTACAAGGAATGGGTTTTCCATGTACCCCATTATCATGCAAGGTTTGGATTTCTTGAATAGGTCCTTGCATATTCTAGAATTTCTGTGGATCTTCAGCACAATTAACCAATAGATCTTTATTGATCTGCTGCTGATCCTCATCCCATTCTATATTTTTGTTTGCCTTTTGTTGTAATGTCTTGTCCGCTTTTTGCTCATATCTCTGTATTACTTCAACCCAATCTTTTGAATCTTTCTCTGGGTTTCTCAAATAAGCCTTTTTCTGAGGATTATCTTTTCTTGCTTCAGAATTAGCTAGTCGGAGTCTAGGCACCATTACTGCTTTCTTCTTACAATTGAAGATTATAGAATCTTCTGCAATGGTGATCGGAAGCAGACTATTTAGAACAGGCATACCGAAAAATAGGCTAGCAGTTGGGTCATACTGTTGGATAACAGAGATTTTAACAATTTCCCCCCCAAGTTTTAAAGAAATATTATCCACATAATGGGTTAATTGGATCTGACCACCAATGGTTTCAGAAACCATTAGGTTCTTCAAGGGTTTCCATAGACCTTTAAATAGAGAAGGTCTGCCAAGATTATTAGAACCACCAGTGTCGACGAATGCATCAACTGAGACCCATGAGTCTTTAACTTTGACTTGGACTGGGATAAATAACAGAGCATCAGATTTGAGGATTTTCTTGAGCATGGCTGTTTTAGCCGAGACATCATATTTTGGCAAAGGCATGGGATTTGATGGAGAGATTTGTTTAGGAAATGGACATAAGGTTTGTAGGCGAGAAGAAGGGACACTAGGTTCATCAAAGGTTTGGACAATATCCTTCCCTTTCTCATTGAGCACACTTAGACTGCTTTCTGCATCAGTCTCACTTTCATCATCTGTCCATTCCAAACTTTCTTCTTTTGTTTCTTCATGTTCAGAATAATCAAATTCTGAATCGGACTCTTCTGCTTCATTCCCTTCAGGAAATAATTCTTCATAACAATTTAAATCTGTACAAAAATTCATCTTATTAACTGTATTTACATTTTTATCTTCCTCCTCTTCTGTAACTATATATACATATGACAGATCATCTTCTGATTCAACAACTAACCAATCATCTTGAAATTCTTCAATTTCAAAACAAGCTTTTAGCTTACTTGAGGAGCTCTTAGGACAGCTCTTTGCATAATGTCCTTAATTTTTGCAAATGAAGCAACAATTTCCCTTTTTCGGAAATCTTCTCTTTTTCACAAATTTATACTTTCGAAATGGTCTTTTAGGATTAGCTACCCTTTTTGTTCTAAACTTACCATATCTTTTTTTAGATCTTCTTTTCTTGCTCTGGACAGGAGTCCAAGGCAATACTTGTTTACACACAGATGAGCTGGGAGTTAAATCATGGACTCTTTTCTGCCAACAGAGATATTTGATCTTTTCTTTGCATTGATGAATAAGATCAATCCAGTAAATAGTCTCTAGAGTCTTTCCATGAGTTTCAATATCCTTGATATTCATATCTCCCAGATTTCCTGGTAGTTTAGACAAGAATGCTATCTTCTGTGAAAGGTCATTCATCAGATGAGCCTTAAATATCTTTTGCATAAATGCTGTACAAAAAGCATCTAAATATTTTACATCTGTCAACTTCATTCTAGATAGATCTAGGATGTTAAATTTTCTGAATTTACTTCAATATGATCTAGGATCTTAACTGAGAGAACAACATGTACAGCATATCTACAGCATATCAATCATGGAGACAATAATGCAAGCACACAAGAGACACAAAGATTTACTTGGGGAAAACCATAAAGGTGAAAAACCCCAATAACTTCCTCAGAGATAGATAGAGCAATGATACAACCAACCAATAGAGATAGCCATAACCTAGCAGCAATCCTCCTCCTCCATAAGTGCGCCTCTCCTCCTTGAGAGCATGTGTGAGAAGTGAGTGAGTAAATAGAGTGCCTCCCGCACTCTATTTATACTTGACTTGACTTGCCTTTTTACCTAACTCATGTAGGCTCGAACTTAACCACATAACATAATGCTGAGTGGGCCGACCCCCAATAGGGTGGTCTAATAACCCTTTGACCCACATGGCCGACCCCCAATAGGGTGGTCTAATAACCCTTTGACCCACATGACTTATACAGGGCCGACCCCAAATAAGGTGGTCTAATAACCCATCAAGTATAAGTTACGACACTTACAATATAAATGACGACACTTCCTTATAGAGGAATAATACCATCTCTATAGGAATACAATATACATATATGTGAAATACATTCCGAAGTTACATATACATCAACACTCCCTCTTAACTAGGAAGGTATTTCTCAGCACAGTTCTTCTAGCACAAGTCATCTTCTCTGGATCATCGTCACTAGATAATCGTCATCGAGTCATCATCATCGTCACTGCTGCTGCTATCTCAATCAATCTCTGAATCTACTCGTCATAGGAAGTTCTACAGAGCCAGTCCTTTTTCATACTGGATGTAGGCCCACCACCTGCAGGTCTTCGTCATCACTGGCCATACTGTGGAATCCTCGGGACTTTTACGTGCGTCACAAAACCTCGAAAGAGCATCCCAGGCTGTTACGAGCACACAGCTCTACCTATAGGATCTCCCAGGGCACCGAATTACATGTGACCTCACCACAAAACCTCGCAAGAGCATCTGCCAGATATCCCAGGGAACCGAATTACATGCCATAGGCAAAACCTCGAAAGACTATCTGCAGATCTCCCAGGGCACCGAATTACATGTGGTCATGGCAAAACCTCGCAAGAGCATCTGCCAGATATCCCAGGGAACCGAATTACATGCCATAGGCAAAACCTCGAAAGACTATCTGCAGATCTCCCAGGGCACCGAATTACATGCCATAGGACAAAACCTCGAAAGAGCATCTGCCAGATATCCCAGGGAACCGAATTACATGCCATAGGCAAAACCTCGAAAGACTATCTGCAGATCTCCCAGGGCACCGAATTACATGTCCTCCCAGAGCAAAACCTCGAAAGAGCATTTGCCAGATGTCCCAGGGCACCGAATTACATGCCATAGGCAAAACCTCGAAAGACCATCTGCAAATCTCCCAGGGCACCGAATTACATGCTCATCTGCACAACCTGATCCACGGCCACAGAGTATCAACCTGATACTCACCATACATCATCCTGATGTATCCATGATCATCCTGATCATCATCACTGCAACGTCCTGCTGCATGTCATCTGGAGCAACATCCCGAAGCTCGTCATCTATGATCATCCTGATCATCACTGCAACATCCTGCTGCATGTCATCTGGAGCAACATCCTGAAGCTCGTCATCTATGATCATCCTGATCATCACTGCAACATCCTGATGCATGTCATCTGGAGCAACATCCTGAAGCTCGTCATCTATGATCATCCTGATCATCACTGCAACATCCTGTTGCATGTCATCTGGAGCAACATCCTGAAGCTCGTCATCTATGATCATCCTGATCATCACTGCAACATCCTGCTGCATGTCATCTGGAGCAACATCCTGAAGCTCGTCATCTATGATCATCCTGATCATCACTGCAACATCCTGCTGCATGTCATCTGGAGCAACATCCTGAAGCTCGTCATCTACGATCATCCTGATCATCAATGCAACATCCTGAAGCTCGTCATCTACGATCATCCTGATCATCAATGCAACATCCTGCTGCATACCAAGTATCTACCTGATACATATCATCATACATGATCCTCCTGATCATCAATGCAACATCCTGCTGCATGCCAAGTATCTACCTGATACATATCATCATACATGATCCTCCTGATCATCAATGTATCCACCTGATACAAATACAAAACATATGATATATATCACCATACATGATCCACCTGATCATACAATGTATCCACCTGATACATATACAGATACATGGTCCAAGCATCCAACATGATGCATATAAAATACATACACATGATCCAACTGATCATATCCAGCATCCAACATGATGCGTACATACATACATAAAATGATCCAACTAATCATATCCAGCATCCAACATGATGCGTACATACATACATAAAATGATCCAACTGATCATATCCAGCAGAAACTAGAACATCATCCTGATGTTCATCATCCAGCGCTTACATCCACAGTCATGTGAAGGATCCTCCTTCCAACATGCTTGGAATAGCTTCAGCAAATGTGTCCATCACTTCTTCCTCGAAGTGTCCTCGATCTGAAGAACGCCAAGCCTCTCTCTGAAGTACTCGAACTTCACCCTGGCTAGTGGCTTCGTCAGCACATCTGCAATCTGCTCGTCCGTCGCAACATACAGGAGCTTCACAGCTCCTCTCTGCACCATATCCCTGATATAGTGATATTTGATCTCTATGTGTTTCGACCTGTCATGAAACACTGGGTTCTTGAACAACTTCACACAACTCTGCTTATCACAGAAGATACCAGTAGCCTCCAACGGGAGATCAAATAACTCAGACAGTAGCTTCCGTAGCCATACTGCCTCACAACTAGCTGAACATGCTGCAACATACTCTGCCTCAGCTGTACTCAGTGCTACGTAGGACTGCTTCCTGCTAAACCAAGAGATCACACCTGATCCCATACTGAAGCAACACCCAGATGTGCTCTTCCTATCTGCAGCACTGCCAGCCCAATCTGAATCAACATAACCCTGCAGGTTAAACTTTTGATTCGCCTCATACCTGAGCCCATAATCCACTGTACCCTTCAGGTACCTCAGAACATGCTTTACAGCAACCAGGTGAACACTCCTCGGATCCGTCAGGAACTGGCTTAATGTGTTCACAGCAAAGCAAATGTCTGGTCTCGTGTTCGTCAGGTACATCAAGGACCCAATAATTTGACGATACTTAGAAACATCAACTGGCTCAGATGAAGTATCGCAAAGAAGCTTCAGATTCGATGCCATAGGTGTGGCCATGGCTTTGCAATCCATCATCCCAAATCTCTTCAGGATATCTACTGTGTACTTCCCTTAACCAAGGAAGATCCCACCTGCATTCTGCCACACCTCCATACCTAGGAAATAGTGCATCATTCCCAAATCTTTCATATCGAATTCAGCTGCAAGCTTCCTCTTGGTATCTGCAATCATTCTGTCATCTCCTGTCACAAATAGGTCATCCACATATAGTAGTAGAATCACAGGATTCCCTTCCTCAACCTTGTAGTAAAGGTTGGAATCCGCTTTACTCTTGGTAAAGCCCAAACTGGATAGAAAGCTGTCTATCCTACCATACCAAGTTCTGCACACATATCTGACTACACCATGCTGTCTTGAAATCCATCTGGTGTATCTTCTATTTCATCACTTTTATATTTCTCAATGCTGTCATCTGCAATATGCTTGATTTGATAGTTCCATTTGGAAGTCATAACAAACTTCCCTTCACGTCTTGGGATTACATCCCAAACATCATTCTTCATGATCGACGGATCATTCCATTTCTTCATCCCAGATCCTGGGAACTTCAATATCTTCAATAGATATCTTTATTGCTGAACAAATGTTGTAGTTCTTCTTTTGTAGGAGATGGCATACGATCTTTCCTACACAACAAGTTAAATTGCATGATTAGAAAACATCTCATAGTTTCCAGAACAAATTCTTACACATAAAGAAATATGCCATACAGTCATGCAATTATCTTAGCCAATGCTTCAATACAACATTTATCCATATCCCGTAACTTTCTAGATGCCTTCCAATCTCTACCAGAACATTGTTAGGAGTGTGCACAACTCCCAACATGTCAGCAAAGAGGTTTCATTCTAGATAAGTAGCAATGGAATGTTGTATAGTGCCATAGGCCACTTACCCATGCATATTAGGAGTATACTGTTCATCAATGCAATTATTCTAATATGCATAATACACAACCTAATTCTAGGAACATCAGTATATACATTATTGAACAATTTTATTTAAACAAACAAATATGCAAGAAATGATGATTAAAATACTTATCTTTCTTTGTTCGTTGGGTGGACTCCCTCTGAGTCTTTGCTTCCTTGCAGGAGCTGCTGGAGTCCTAATCTGAGGTAGCTTCTTCTACACCTTTCTGTTGTGAAATGTAGAGAGATGATCAACTCCCTCTGAATATCTGCATCCTTGCAGAAACTACTGAAGTGTGCTCCTTTGCTTTCTTGCAGGAACAACTAGAGTGTGCTCCCTCTTGATCTTTGCTTCCTGAATTACCTGTTCTTGAACTCATATTCATCCTTGGTCCCTATGCATGCTTATTAGTATCATGAATGTGTTATCCTTGTGAACTCATATAAAATCATACATTCATTAGTATACTATTAAAACACAATAATCTCAAGCATGTATAGTCATGATCATTTCAAACAGAAATAATAAGCATTAGCATTCAAGGATTCTTATGGTTAGTCAAATCATAAGAAACATAACATGTCTAAACCTGTAATTACTCAAGCCTATGACTCTTCAGGTTAGTTGAATCATCAATCAAGATAAGAGATATAAAATGCATAAAACCTGTGATTATTCAAACCTATACCATCATGATTCTTCTGGTTAGTCATATCATCAATTATGGTAAGAAACATAATATGCATACAATCATGATTATTCAAACCTATGACTTCATGAATAATCATTATCAACAATAGTATAAGATTCTATCCCAAGGTAGGATTCTATCTTGATATAGGAAAAACATACCTGGATTAGCATGCTAGCTATTTATGTCTAACATACCCGCATAATGTCTTCTGGTTCTTCTTCAATGACTTGTGCTAGTAACCTGTATATCTCATAGGTTAACTATTACAAAACCAAGTTATACATACCTCGTAGATGGATCTTCTATGAGATCCATGACAATGGATGAATCTTTGTCCTCATGTTATCATGATCATATGTTCTTGGACCAGAACATGATCTGTCTTTCTTGGTGTACCTTTCATGTTAGTAGACAACATAAACCTCATACAACACCATAATGCATTAGTACAATCATAAGTGTCAACACCCTAACCAATGAATATCTTCTATCATGCATTCATAATTTTGTTAAGGTGATACAACAAATCTAAAATCAAAATTGTACTAACCGTAATAACATGAAGACAAACATACCATAAACTTAATCATGGACAAATATCGAAACATACCTCGATGAGTCATACCTGTCGAGATCGCTTGTAATCTTCTTATGTAAGGCCTTATCCTCATCTCCCTCTGAGACAGAAACTTCTTTCACTTATGTAGGTGATCAATCCATCTTCTTCTAGGATTAACCCAATCCACTTGATTTGCAAGAACTGGACCTTGAGCTGGATATGGGTTTGTCAGAGAAACCCCAAAAATTCAAACTTTGAATTTCAACCTTTCGATAGGATAGGAATATGCGCCTTGATGAACTGATCAAACTGGTATATTCAGAATTTGAAAACTGCAAAGTTTCACTCCTCAATTTTGCCTTTGAAACTTCCGGATTCACTGGACGTGACCCTAAACTGGGGTTTGATGAAGCCCACTCTTTTGCCCCATCAAAATGTTTGATCCAAAGCTCTAAGCTTCTATTTTTCTGAGGAGCTTCCAGCCGTGGTCACAGATTTCAAAAATTCCCATTTTTACAGAAGCCCTAATTTTCCACTTTTCTGATCAAAGTCCCGAACTAGGGTCTAATCAAGCCCGGCCTTCTGCCCAACCAAAAATTCTGATCTTGGTCTCTAAATTTCTATTTTGATGAGTAGCATCCAGCCGTGGTCTCCGATTACAAAAATTCCAACTTTCTTCAAAGCCCTAAATTCCGGAAGCCATGAATGAAGGTACCAAAAAACAATTCTGTTTTGACAGAAATATGTACCTGATTGTTTCTGGTGTAACTCCGAAATTTTTGATCCACAGGGTCTGAAAAAAGTTTTCTGAGATATCCTGACCTGTTAGCTTTCCATCCTGACAGGTCTGACCTCAATTGGATGTTCTGAGAGAGAGTTATGCCAAATGTCTCAACGTGACCTGTTTTGGGAAAATACAGGAGAGCGAACTTGTACGGCGTGCCACGTGTCACTGTTTGACCTTCGGCCTCTGAAAAAGTTTTTTTTGAGATAGCTCGGCCTGTTATCTTTCCATCTTGACAGGTCTGACCTCAATTGGATTCTCTGAGAGAGAGATATGCCAAGTGTCGCAACGTGACCTGTTTATGGGATAATACAGGAGAGCGAACTTGTACGGCGTGCCACGTGTCACTGTTTGACCTTAGGCCTCTGAAAACGTTTTCTGAGATATCTCGGCCTGTGTACTACCTGTCACTTTTCACGAAATGTCATTTGGAGCTTCCTATCCCAAGTTATGACCTTTTTCCCAAGGTCACCTGATTTTGACTCAGATCTGGAAGAGGCAGAAACCCTATATTGTACAGATCATAAATCACAAAGTACAACGAATTAGAGGTTTTCCTTTGGACACAAGATACCTGGAGATCTTAGCTTCGTCCTGTAACAATTTCAGATCCGAAAACTTCGCCAAAACGGATTTATAGTGAAAGTGCTACGATGACTGGTTTTTGCTATATCAAGCCCTAGCATCGTAAGTGCAACAAGTGTCATACATGCCATATCATGCCTTCTTTCAGGCTAGCTCTGATACCATGTTAAATTTTCTGAATTTACTTCAATATGATCTAGGATCTTAACTGAGAGAACAACATGTACAACATATCTACAGCATATCAATCATGGAGACAATAATGCAAGCACACAAGAGACACAAAGATTTACTTGGGGAAAACCATAAAGGTGAAAAACCCCAATAACTTCCTCAGAGATAGATAGAGCAATGATACAACCAACCAATAGAGATAGCCATAACCTAGCAACAATCCTCCTCCTCCATAAGTGCGCCTCTCCTCCTTGAGAGCATGTGTGAGAAGTGAGTGAGTAAATAGAGTGCCTCCCGCACTCTATTTATACTTGACTTGACTTGCCTTTTTACCTAACTCATGTAGGCTCGAACTTAACCACATAACATAATGCTGAGTGGGCTGACCCCCAATAGGGTGGTCTAATAACCCTTTGACCCACATGGCCGACCCCCAATAGGGTGGTCTAATAACCCTTTGACCCACATGACTTATACAGGGCCTACCCCAAATAAGGTGGTCTAATAACCCATCAAGTATAAGTTACGACACTTACAATATAAATGACGACACTTCCTTATAGAGGAATAATACCATCTCTATAGGAATACAATATACATATATGTGAAATACATTCCGAAGTTACATATACATCAACATAGGAGCTGCTGCTTATATACATCAACTGGTTCAAGGACAAACTGTGTCTTAAGTAAGGCTTCTAACAATCCTAAGCCTTGTTCCATAGCATGCTGTCTTTCATCCACAGTTGCAGTCATCCACTAGTCATAAACTATACCTCCCATTCTTTTTTCAGCTAATGAGACAATAGAAATATTGTCTAACTTGGCAGTTACTTGCATTTGGTATAAAGCACCTATCAATATACGAATGGATTCTCCTAGATCAGAAGAATGATCAATATCTAGAGTATAGGCAGAAGAATTGGCGGGAAACAGATCTTCTTCCACCCTAGGATATTTGGCTTCTCTAAATATATGTGCTTTAAACTGACCTTTTATAGATGGGAGTAAAAAAGTAGGGAACTTTTTTGCAACATCCTTTAATGATACTACTTCTGATTTTTTCTTAGACTTTGTCTTGTGACTGATTAACGGAGCAGAAGATTCAGACTTTATTTCAGGATCTGTCTGCACCTTTCGGGTGTCAGATTTTTCTTGCTCAGCTATATCAGTCTGTTCTTCAGTTTGTTGTTCTATCATAATGGCCTTTTTATCTCGCTTGTTCTCCCTCGTAGATAAAAGAACCGTATCAGAAGTCAGTTCTAGAACTGCTGAAATAGATCTTAATGATGAAAATCAAGTAGTAGATCCCTCTACCTGGAATCCTCCAGCCCTTCATGCTACTGACATATATCAGCAGTCCCCATTAAAGTTTTTCAAGAAAACTGTCTTAAAAGAAGTAGAGATGACTATCAAGATCTCTGGTCCTTCTACCCAAATAGTTAATATGAAATTCTTCACTCTTGAAGAAATCAAGAAGTTCAAGAGGTATGTTGAAGAGAAGGAATTCTCTTATATACATTTTGGTGGTTGTCGTATTGGTTTAGCTCCTCTATTCCGACAAGGAATTAATACACCTTGTATTGCTAAGTTGTTTGATGCATGGCATCTGAAGTATGAACCTGCCCGAATAGGAACTATTACTGGCAATCTCTCTAAAGGATGTCAGTATGGTACTATCTATCCTGACTATGCTATAAGTCTCACTTACAAATATCTGAGTGAATGTTGGCGATTGTTAGTTGGTGTGCAAGGCTTAGAAATGTCTAATGACAGTGAATATGTTTTAGTCATATTACAAACCTCTTTCCAGTTAACCAACACAGCCCATCCTAAATTGAAACAACCTGTGCTTAAGGATTGTATTACAGTGGGATTAACCAATGCAGATGTCGAAGGGGTGAATTATGATGATATAGGGTTACCAGAAGACTGGTATTTTAAATATCAGGCTATAGAAAATGTCCCGAAACCCTCTAAAGATACTAGAGTGGTTGCGAAAGATGGTCAAGTCATGATTCGACCATATCGAGAAGTTCCTGATAAAGATCGGCCTCGTAGAAAGCCTAAGAAGACCATTACCATCCCTAAACCTATATCCTCTGTGTCCATAGAAGACTATGAAGAAGCTAAACAGAAAGCCAAAGCTAAAGCTAAATCTGTGTCAATCCCAGATGAACCAGCCACTACCTCTTCTTTGTATATACCTGAAGAAAAACCTTTTCTTACCTCGATCAATAAGATGTACAGAAATAAATTCCTGTATTCCTACCTATACTCTTGTCAAGTAGATGATGCTCCTGAATCGGATAATGAATCCTGCATTTCTGAGGATGATGATGGTGACTTTCCCTCAACCAGTAACTCTAAAATGTACCGATCCCGAGTTACTTTTGAACCTCAACAAGAATGGTCCTACCTAAACCATCGTTATGTAAAAGGGGGGAGATGGCCGCCTAAAACCAAATTCTGCACTACTTCATCTAGTTCCCAACGGCCTACTACCCGTGCTGATTGTGCTCCTCTAGTGGAACATGATTCCTCCAATCCAAAGGATATGGATCAGTTATATCAAATGGGGAATTATTTGGCCACTTGGTGTTCCTATGCTGAGAATTGCATAGATGACCTTGGATGTCAGCATGAGCAGATATTAAATAATTTGAGAATCTTGAAAGAATCTCAAGATAGAGCTCAAGCTGAACATGATGAAAGGAGACAACAGAAAGAAGAAAGAAAGTTAAGAAAGGCTGAAAGAAGAAAGAAAGCTCAAGCGCCTCAATATCGATTTGCATCAGAAGCTTGGGAACAGAGAGATATTTTCTTTGTAGCAAAAGGAAAAGAACAAGAAGTCAGTGCATCAGGAAAATCAGATGAAGAACAAACTGAAGAACAGACTGATATAGCTGAGCAAGAAAGATCTGACACAAGAAAAGCACAGTCAGATCCTGAAGTGAAATCTGAGTCCTCTGCTCCACTAATCAGTCACAAGACAAAGTCTAAGAAAAAGTTAGAAGTAGTATCATTAAAGGATGCTGCTAAGAAGTTTCCTACTTTTGTACTCCCATCCATAAAAGGTCAGTTCAAAGCACACATATTTAAAGAAGCCAAATATCCTAGGATGGAAGAAGATTTGTTTCCAGCCAATTCCTCTGGCTATACCCTAGATATTGATCATTCTTCTGATCCAGGAGAATCAATTCGTATCTGGATAGGTTCTTTGTACCAAATGCAAGTAACTGCCAAGTTAGACAATATTTCTATTGTCTCATTAGATGAGAAAAGAATGGAGGTATAGTCTATGACTGGTGGATGACTGCAACTGTGGATGAAAGACAGCATGCTATGGAACAAGGCTTAGGATTGCTAGAAACCTTACTTAAGACACAGTTTGTCCTTGAACCAGTTGATGTATATAAGCAGCAGCTCCTAGATCTATGTAGAATGAAGTTGACAGATGTAAAATATTTAGATGCTTTTTGTACAGCATTTATGCAGAAGATATTTAAGGCTCATCTGATGAATGACCTTTCACAGAAGATAGCATTCTTGTCTAAACTACCAGGAAATCTGGGAGATATGATTATCAAGGATATTGAAACTCATGGAAAGACTCTAGAGACTATTTACTGGATTGATCTTATTCATCAATGCAAAGAAAAGATCAAATATCTCTGTTGGCAGAAAAGAGTCCATGATTTAACTCCCAGCTCATCTGTGTGTAAACAAGTATTGCCTTGGACTCCTGTCCAAAGCAAGAAAAGAAGATCTAAAAAAAGATATGGTAAGTTTAGAAAAAAAAGGGTAGCTAATCCTAAGAGACCATTTCGGAAGTATAAATTTGTAAAAAAGAGAAGATTTCCGAAAAAGGGAAATTGTTGCTTCATTTGCAAAAATGAAGGACATTATGCAAATAGTTGTCCGAAGAGCTCCTCAAGTAAGCTAAAAGCTTGTTTTGAAATTGAAGAATTTCAAGATGATTGGTCAGTTGTTGAATCAGAAGATGAACTGTCAGATGGATATATAGTTACAGAAGAGGAGGAAGATGAAAACGTAAATACAGTTAATAAGATGAATTTTTGTACAGATTTAAATTGTTATGAAGAATTATTTCCCGAAGGGAATGACGCAGAAGAGTCCGATTCAGAATTTGATTATTTTGAACATCAAGAAACAGAAGAAGAAAGTCTGGAATGGACAGATGATGAGAGTGTGACTGATGCCGAAAGCAGTCTAAGTGTGCTTAATGAGAAAGGAAAAGATATTGTTCAAGCTTTTGATGAACCTATTGCCTCTACCTCTCGGCTACAAACTTTGTGTCCATTTCCTAAACAAATCTCTCCATCAAATCCCATGCCTTTGCCAGAATATGATGTCCCAGTTGAAACAACCATGCTCAAGAAAATCCTCAAAACTAATAATCTTTATCCCAGTCCAAGTCAAAGTTAAAGACTCATGGGTCTCAGTTGATGCATTCATCGACACTGGTGGTTCTAATAATCTTTGGCAGACCTTCTCTGTTTAAAGGTCTATGGAAACCCTTGAAGAACCTTATGGTTTCTGAAACCACTGGTGGTCAGATCCAGTTAACCCATTATGTAGATAATATTTCTTTAAAACTTGGGGAGGAAATTGTTAAAATCTCTATTATCCAACAGTATGACCCAACTGCTAGCCTATTTTTGGGTATGCCTTTTCTAAATAGTTTGCTTTCGGTCACCATTGCAGAAGATTCTATAATCTTCAATTGTAAGAAGAAAGCAGTAATGGTGCCTAGACTCCGACTAGCTAATTCTGAAGCAAGAAAAGATAATCCTCAGAAAAAGGCTTATTTGAGAAACCCAGAGAAAGATTCAAAAGATTGGGTTGAAGTAATAAAAAGGTATGATCAGAAAGCGGACAAAATATTGCAACAAAAGGCAAATAAAAATATAGAATGGGATGAGGATCAGCAGCAGATCTATAAAGATCTATTAGTCAATTGTGTTGAAGATCCACATAAATTCTGGAAGATGCAAGGACCTATTCAAGAAATCCAAACCTTGCATGATAATGGAGTACATGGGAAACCTATCCCTTGTACAGCAGCAGATGAACAAGAAATGAGAAATCAAATCAGAGAATTGCTGCAATTAAACCTGATTGAGCCCAGCACTTCACAATATAGTTGTGCTGCAATGATTGTAAGGAACCATGCTGAAATTGTAAGGGGAAAAGCAAGAATGGTTATTAATTATAAACCATTAAATGCTATTACTGTTGATTTTAGATATCCTCTTCCATGTCCTGATATTATTATGCAGAAAATCCAGAACAGCAAGTGGTTCAGCAAGTTCGATATGAAATCTGGCTACTATCATATTAGAATAAAAGAAGAAGACCAGCATAAAACAAGTTTCAGCTGTCCAACAGGATTATTCCAATGGAAGGTGGTACCTTTCGGCCTAAAGAATGCTCCTGCATACTTTCAAAAGAGAATGGACTCCATTTTTAGTAAGTATGATTTTATAGTAACATATATTGATGATATCCTAGTGCATAGTTCTACTCTGGAACTTTATAAGCAACACTTAAGGATATTCATTCAAGAAGTTTATGAAAATGGAATTGTGCTCTCTGAAAAAGAAGATGATGATGTTTACTCAGACAGTTGAGTTCCTTGGTCTTCATGTCGAAAAGGGTATTGTATATATGCAACCTCATATTGTACAGAAGATTTCTAGTTTTCCTGATGAGTTGCCTGATACAAAATCTATTCAAAGATTTTTGGGTATACTTAATTATGTGCATAAATATATTCCTAGGTTGTCTCAGCAGACATCACCTATCAGAAAACACCTTCATGGTGGATGGTCCCAACAGGCTACTGCAGCCATCAGACAGATTAAGCTAGCATGTCAAAATCTCCCTAGTTTAAAGCCGCCCGGTCATGGTTTGCTCATTCTGCAAACAGATGCTTCAGATGAATATTGGGCAGTTATCCTTTTTTAAAAAGGGGAGGATGATGATGAAAAATGATGTGGTTATGCCTCTGGTGAATTCTTAGCTAGCCAAAAGAATTACTACACAGCGTAAAAAGAAACCCTTGCTATTTTCAATGGTATCCAAAAGTTTGAGATATATCTAGCCCCTGCCAAGTTCTTGATAAGAACTGATTCAATGAATTTTAAATATTTCTTGAATGTTAAGATAGATAAACAGATGGCTAGAGGAAGAATATTAGCATGGGAAAACTGGTTTTTGCAGTATGATTTTGATGTTGAATGGGTACCAGGTAATACTAATCATTTGGATGATGCACTTACTAGAGAAATGGCAAAGAAAAATATCATCATCAGAGTAATGGATCCATAGTTTCCAAGTGTGTTCAAGTTACAGGAAGAAGATTCAAAGAAGACTTTTATATACAGTTTCTTGCTCTAGGAAGAGATGCTCCCTGAGCTAACAGTGCAGATCAAGAAGATCGTGGGAATGAGATTGCAAAGAAACCGCTGGATAAGAAGATGCCAAGCATGGAAAACCAGAAACGTCGATCCTACTTTGGGGATCGTTAATGATTTGGTAAAGATTTATCCTTTGCCAAATTTAAGAGTAAAGTTATTCTTTAGCTGCCTGGATGATCTATGGATGAATCAATATGATGATAAACAGATTAAAATCTTACAGACTTTAAATTATTATAATTTGTTTGGAGCTTTAGATTTTTCTTGTGCTCTGTTTCTGGGTGCAAAACTAATGGACCTGTCTAAAGTGCCTATCAATCAAAAGATAGGTAAGTTTCTGATTTCTTTAAGAATTCCCGACTTATTGGGAGAATTACGAGCTACTTTCATTCAAACAATGGTGATCCCTTCAGTCCTGATCACTCTTTTCCTATGTAATAGTTATGGGAATCCTTTGCCGATTGGCAGATGGTTAATGGAAGTTGTCAGAAAAGGAGAAGTGTCAGAACATCTCAGTGCATTGAAAGGACTTTATTCTATATGAAAAAGTATGGATCTCCATGGGAATATCATGGGGAACAGCTACATTCCAGTCCAGAAGAAAATCCATTTGACCAGGTATATGATAATACTGGGTATGAAGAATTCAAGTTTTGCAAAAACCCTGAATTAATTGATAAATTCACAAAATGGATGCTGGATTTGCCCAAAAGTCCTTTGGATCATAAAAGATATATGTTGACTGAATTAGAGCAGTAGCAATCTGAAGATCATCCCTTTAAGTTGATTATTAACCAGCAGTCATTGGTTACCATTGTTGTAAATAATACTAATTGGGGACCAGATGACTTTGTTATTTTAAATATTTTGTTGAATGGTAGAGTATGCTCAAGAATGATGTTTGAATTTGGCTGGCTACATAAGAAAGGAATAACTGAAATATGCTTGAATTGGATTCGGCAAGCCATAGAAATGGATGCTCACCATTGGAACCTTTTAACATTGAAAACCTAGATGGAATTGAGTTAAGGGTGGAAAATCTTCCAATGCTCTTCAAAGTTAGAAAGGATGGTTTTCAAGAAGTCAAAATAGACACCAGAGCTTTCCCATCAGCCTGGAAAAAGATTGAACATCATGCTGAAAGACCTAAACCCAAACCAAGGTTGAAGGCGGTGGAAAATTTGTATAAATAAGGTAGTTTGCTCTTCATTTCGATCATCCTTCAATCATCCTTAGATACTTGGATCCTTCGATCCTTCATCCTTCGATCGAGAGAGCATCGAGTCTATAAGGTTTCGAGTCTGTGTGAGTTCTTTGAGTCTTCTATCTCTGAGTATTGTAATATCATTTTGATTATTAATAGAGAAGCCTTCAGGGCCGCTAGTCTGCATAGACTATTCTGTAATATTGAGAGCTTGCATGCGAAAGATCCGAAAGGAGAGAACCCGTTGGATTGCCGCCGTTTAGAAGCCGAAGGACTGGCGTGTTGAGGTGTTGCAGCAGTACGTGGTGTACTTGGTTCCAAAAGTAGGTACCCTGGAGCAGCCCTCTCAATTTCTGAAAAAGTTATGCTTATTATTTGGTTTTGAAGGAAAATCTGTTAATTTTCTGAAAGCTGTTATATTCATCTCAGTAGATCTGTGTTATGAAGTCATATCTTTAGAGGATTCATCGAATTGCTTATAGTGAACCCATAACCCACAGGCTTATAGCTCTTAAAAGTCTTCCGCGTATCGCATTAACTCTGCCTATCTGCCTATTTTTGGTATCAGAGCCTTGAGTTTTAAAAAGATCTTATCCTAATGGCTTTCTTAACTCGTACTTTCTCTCTGGTCGATAAAAGAACTGTGTCTGAAGTTAGCTCTCGATCTACTGAAGTAGATTTAAATGATGAAAATCAAGTAGTTGATCCATCTACCTGGAACCCTCCAGCTTTACATGCTACTGATATCTATAAGCAGTCTCCTATGCAGTTTTTAAAGAAAACTGTTTTGAAAGAAGTAGAATTGACCATTAAGATCTCTGGTCCTTCAACTCAGATTGTAAATCTGAAGTTGTTTACTCCTGATGAGATTAAAAAATTTAAGAAATATGTTGAAGAGAAAATATTCTCTTATATTCATTTTGGCGGATGTAGAATTGGTTTGGCTCCCTTATTTCGACAAGGCATAAATACTCCTTGTATTGCTGAATTGTTCGATGCTAGACATCTCAAGTATGAACCAGCAAGAATTGGAACTATTACTGGTAATCTTGCAAAAGGATGTCAGTATGGCACAATCTATCCCGATTATGATATTAGTCTTACTGACAAGTTTTTAAGTGAATGTTGGAGATTACTAGTAGGAGTACAAGGGTTAGAAATGATTGAAGATAGTGAGTATGTCTCTATCTTATTGCAGACCTCTTTCCAGTTAACTAATACAGCCCATCCAAAGCTTAAGAAACCTGTCTTACGCGACTGTATTACTGTCGGTCTGGATAGACATCATATTGAACTGGGCCATTAGATAATGTAGTTTCTACCCCCCCAATTAATGCTTGAGTGAAGTAATGCCAGCGGTTGTCTAGAAGTGCAGAAAAGACAAATGTATTATGGCCTTTACGATGGAGAGCATTAATTCCTATTCGGACCATGCCTAAATGAACAAAATGATATTTATGTTGGCGTGCTTGTTCTAATTGTTGAGGTTCAAGAAGGGGAATGGTCAACATGGTCCGAGAGTTTAATTCAGAGCGGACAGAGTTTTCTTTTATTTTAATATTACTTAAGGCACGAAGCTGAAACATATGTAAGCCTTTATAGACTTCTAAAGGATTTATTGTAGGTAGCTTCCAATTTACAGACGGATTAGACTCAGGATAATCTAAGGATGCAGAATTTGAACTACTACTATCATCTTGTAAGATTTGAGATAGACCATCTCGCAAAGTTTCTTCATTTTCAATATCTTCAAATCTCTTTGAACCAAAACAACCCATGGAATTTGCAGAAGATTCCATTATGATAGAGTAAACAGAAATATATAAGAGTTTCCTTGCCTGGGCAATATGGGCGACCCTTTGCTACGATAAGTCAACAGCCGAACGCAATCCACAGCTCTTCAAATGCCTTCTCCACGGCAACACGAGCTTCCTCTGCGCTATTCACGGCCTCAATCAGCAGCACGTCCACTCAGCATATGGCTTTTCGAACAGACAATTCCTGATCTCAAATATACTCACTAGTTCACTCGACAATATTTAAACATTTGATTCAGAGACTTGGCGTATATAATCACGCATTTCACGCAAAATGATAGACGCAATGCAAGATAACAAGATAATAGCAACTGATATTAATAGTATGATGAACACGAGTTCATACATCGAAGCAGAAATACAAAAGAGCTACAAAAGAGCCAAGTAGCTCTTTTGTATTTCTGCTTCGATGTATGAATTCGTGTTCATCATACTATTAATATCAGTTGCTATTATCTTGTTATCTTGTTATAAGCAGAAATACTTGGCTCTTTTGTAGATCTTTTGTATTTCTGCTTCGATGTATGAACTCGTGTTCATCATACTATTAATATCAGTTGCTATTATCTTGTTATCTTGCATTGCGTCTATCATTTTGCGTGAAATGCGTGATTATATACGCCAAGTCTTTGAATCAAATGTTTAAATATTGTCGAGTGAACTAGTGAGTATATTTGAGATCAGGAATTGTCTGTTCGAAAATCCATATGCTGAGTGGACGTGCTGCTAATTGAGGCCGTGAATAGCGCAGATGAAGCTCGTGTTTCCGTGGAGAAGGCATTTGAAGAGCTGTGGATTGCGTTCGGCTGTTGACTTATCGTAGCAAAGGGTCGCCCATATTGCCCAGGCAAGGAAACTCTTATATATTTCTGTTTACTCTATCATAATGGAATCTTCTGCAAATTCCATGGGTCGTTTTGGTTCAAAGAGATTTGAAGATATTGAAAATGAAGAAACTTTGCGAGATGGTCTATCTCAAATCTTACAAGATGATAGTAGTAGTTCAAATTCTGCATCCTTAGATTATCCTGAGTCTAATCCGTCTGTAAATTGGAAGCTACCTACAATAAATCCTTTAGAAGTCTATAAAGGTTTACATATGTTTCAGCTTCGTGCCTTAAGTAATATTAAAATAAAAGAAAACTCTATCCGCTCTGAATTAAACTCTCGGACCATGTTGACCATTCCCCTTTTTGAACCTCAACAATTAGAACAAGCACGCCGACATAAATATCATTTTGTTCATTTAGGCATGGTCCGAATAGGAATTAATGCTCTCCATCGTAAAGGCCAAAATACATTTGTCTTTTCTGCACTTCTAGACAACCGCTGGCATTACTTCACTCAAGCATTAATTGGGGGGGTAGAAACTACATTATCTAATGGCCCAGTTCAATATGATGTCTATCCAGACTTTTCAGTTGCCTTAGATGACCCCTATATTTCCAAATGTTTAACCCTCGGTGTTCAAACCCAAGGATATGAAGGTTTCCTTGGAAAGTCAAAAAACTTGTCTATCTTTTATGTTACCTGCATACGGGTTTATAACACCACCATTCCTGCAATTTTGCATACACAAGAAGAAGGCAAAGAAACTGTCACTCTGATTCAATATGACAGTTCATGTAATCCAGTAGCCCCACAGGTCATACCAAAAAGAGATTTGTGTCCACCTGACGCTTGGGTTACAAAGTGGCAAAGACAAAACAAAGCTCCTGTCAATCTTGCTCAATCCATTATCACAGAATATGATGACAAGGTTGTTACTAGGTTTCCTAGACATTCTGCCACTTCAGTACCAAATCAAGTAGCTATCCCATCACAGTCAGTTACCTCAGCTGCAAACTCTATGGTGACTATTGATCCTGCTATTTGTTCCCAGATAGCTAACATGGTACTCAAACAGTTACAAAGCGGATTGACCACACAGCCTGCAGATCTTAGTCAATCCATTACACAAGGAGTGTGTAATCATCCCCACTGTACAAAAACTTTCTGTCAAGTTGGAAATATGCCTCAACATAAGGATGGGGATAGAAGAATTGATATGTTGAGATTAGAGGCATGTGAAGAAGGAGAACAGGAAGAATTTCAGAAGACTATTCTTTTTAGTCCTCATGAAGAAGTCCTTCTTCAAGGAAGACCTGCAAATGATAAAAGAGGTCTATGATGGGATAAAGATTTTTCTATTCCATCATTTAGAAAAAATCCAGTCAATCCTATTTCAAAGAAAGCTTATCAGCCTAGTGATTCATAAATTATAAGATTTCTGAAAATCTTCAAGGGTATTGGACCCTTTGATCCCAATGATGACTGGAAGAAGAAAATGTTTAACTGGGATATATATACACACGAGAAAGAAAATGTTTATTATCAAGAAATGAAATGTTTGCCAAAAGGAGAAAGAGGAAATTTCAATGCTGCTAATAATGAGAAATGGCAAGCATGGATGAAAGCAAACAACATGTGGATATCATTTTATGAATGGTATTATCCTAGTTTGAATGATGTTGAAAAGAGTTTGGTCAAACAACTTCGTAATGAAGCAAAGAAGAAAAAGATAGACCCAGACTCTTATGTTGATCAGCAGATGGAAAAATCTGCTATTACTATAGTAAAACCTTTGACTATCCCTACATTTTCTGAAAGCATACAGAAAATGATGACGAAGCCAAATACTCCAAGGCATTTAATTCAAATTAGAGAAAAGGGAAAACAATTAGTCAAAGATGTCTGTGCCCTGTATGGTATAAATATGATTCGGCATGGTCAGCCTGTCAAGCACCAATGGGAACTGCTAGATGGCAGTATAATTGAAACAAATACAAACTTTCCTCCATGGAACAATTTTGTAATTTCTGGAAAGGATGGGAAGAAATACAAGGTCTGTGCTTCTACTGTAGAAACAGATAACCTAGGTTCAAAGGAGGTTATTGCAGCCTATAATTGGACGAACCTAGCATTATCTAGTTTAGAACAATTTTTGAAAAGAGAATTTTCTTCAATGGATGCTCAGCACCATAGTCTGCAAGTACAGTTAGAAAAACTGAATCAGAAGCTAGAAGATCAGAATGGAATGTATTTAAGCAGTCTATCTACTTTAACCACTAATGACAAAACTTTGGCTCAAAGTATTGATAACTTGTCATTAGAAACAAAACAAAAGGTTCATGATGTAGCTGTTGCACATGGAAGAGAATTAGTGCGTGTCAATAAGAATCTTACCCAGATCACAGTCAAGCTAGAAGGAATTGGCACCAACATAGAACAACTCCATAAAAAGAAAAGTTATGATACTGCTTATTCAACTACAGCTTCTGTATTTAGTCATGCTCCTATTCCAGAAAATCCTCCCTATCATATGTAGACCCAGTCTGTAGAAATTCGAATGCAGACTCCAGCCATGATCAAATTCCCTGCTGCTCCTGTCGGTTATGCACCATCCAGTTTTGATCATTCTTTTTATAATATTCCTGTCAAGGCCGAAAAGCCTTCCTCTTCTCGTGTCCGTATTACAGAAGTAATGGATACAGTTCATGCAAAAGAGGAAGAAGAAGAAACATTCAGATTAGATAGCCTTGAAGAAGTTCCTTCTGTGGAACAACTAGAAAGTTATATTAATAACTTTTCTGATGATGAGAAAGAACCCAGTGCACTCCATGCTATTAATGAAAGGACACATTCTTATAGTAAATGGAATCCTGCACCAGATCGTAGGGACACCATGAAAACAGAGTATCATAAACACTGGTCAGTCAGCTCTACATATTCATGGAACATTGATAATTGCACTGAAGCCGAAATCATGACAGTCCTACATTCTATGCTTGTTTGTTATAGGACTTATCTTGCAGATGAAGTATCCCCAGTCAATGCCTGTAAACGCATCATGGGTGGTTTTGAAGGAAACCTTGATGCCTGGATTAAAGCAGAAAGTCTTAAAGATACCAATTTAATTAATTCTTGGGAAAAAGCTGTTCTGCTCAATGCTGATGGAACAACTCATATGGATCCAGTCACCACAATGCCTATAAATAATATGATGGGTTGTCTGTTATATGGTATCCAGGTCAACTTCATAGGTTTTCCCCAAATCACAAATGAAATTACCACCATCACCTTGACTGCTATGCGTCTCTATGACATGAGACATTTTGATGAATACTTCAATGAATATCTCCAACGGCTTCATACTCTCAGTCCCAGTTTAATCTTAGAATCTCGTTGGAAAGAAGTTTTTGTATCTTCTTTACCGAATTGGGTTTCAGCTGCAACTGCTGCAAAATTACCCAATATTGGAGAACACAAGTTTGGTGTCATCCGTCAAGCCGTCAAAGCTGTCATTATAGAATTGTGTTCCTAGATGAAAGTTGCTCGAGCCGCCCAGCATCCCAGTAAGCCACATGGTTATCAGCACCTCTGTAAACAATGGCATCTCACTCAGCCTAAGCAGCATCTTGGGGGGCGTAAGTCTCATAAAAAGCACAAGCATAAGTCTATGAAACATTCAAAAACTCACCACAGACCAAGAACATTTTATGGCAAAGATCCTGCTAAGTCTTCAAAGTCCAAGCACAAAAATTATAGGCATACATCTGTTTATTCCAAAGAACAGAAAAATGTCATTTGCTATAATTGCAATAAGGAGGGACATCTAGCAAAAGATTGTAAAGAACCAAAGAAACCAATGAAACAGAAATTTTACAAGAATAGAAGAGGCCAGATAAATAGTATAGAAATACTAGAAGATTTTGATCAATTGTTGACTGAATCTAGCTCAGAAGATGCAGTAAATTATATATCAGAATCTGAGAGCTCTTCAGAAAATTCTGATAGCTGCAATTGCTTTGACTGCAACGCCCATTGTGAATGCAGTGATCCTAATTTATGTTCATGCAATAGTATTTCGATGATGAAAGGAATGGCTGCAGAAGAAGAACAAATCAGGTATTTATTCAATCAGATGATGGCAGCTACAGATCCCCAGATCAGACAGCTATATCAAGATTCATTCAATGAAAAGCTGAATAACGTAAATAAAGCATCTTCTAGCAGACCAGAGAAGAAAACAGAAAAAGGATATTTTCCTCCTGCAACATTAATGTCTGTAGATGGATTAACAAAACAGTTTAGAGTCAGAGATTTTGGAGAAGATTTGCCTCAGACTCTACCAGCAATTCATACTGCAGTAAAGGAAATAAGGAAAGAGCTGAAAGATCTCAAACAACACTGTAATGAAAATCATACCAGTCTTTCAACAAGGATTACAAGCATGAATATAGAACAACCCCAGTCATCCAAATCTGATGATTATGAAGAAATCAGAAATCCTGTTCTGAAGGAAATGAGAAGACCGCCAAAAGAAAAGAAAATCAGACAAAACCTGGTAGACCCAATCACAGGAAGTCCTTACTTACCTGAGAGTGATGATGAAGAAGATAGAGAAAGATTGGGAGTACATGTGATGAATAAAGACACTATGTATATAGTTCTTATCCAGGTAAAGGTTGGTTCAGAATTCAGAATTTGGAAAACACTGATGGATACTGGAAGCAGACTGAATGTTGTAAATAGTGCTATTATTCCTGCTCATCTCAGAAGACCATCCTTATGTTCCAAGATAGTTTCAGCTGGAGGAGATGTACAGGTAAAATATCAAGTAGATGTTGATATGTTTTTGAATAAGGATTATGGTATGAAGATGGTTTTCCCACTGGTAAGTGGAATTGATTGTGCTATGTATTTAGGAACTCCATTCTTCAAAAATTTTGATGTCCATGGTGCAAAAGTTCATCCGATTACTAAGCAATATGGATATTTTGTACAGTTAGGAAAGATGGAAGCCTTTTTCCCTTTTGTTTCAAATAACACTCCAAATGTAAATAGGAGAATTGAAAGATTAGAGGAATCTCTGAATTCATTGGAATTACATAAAGAAGTCATCAGAATCCAGGAACAACTGGACAAGGGTTTATTTTCAGGAGAAATCAAAATGATCACAGAAAAATTCAAGGAATGCTGCTTAGACGATCCAAATCATTTTTGGCACATCAGGAAGCAAGAAGTCAGCCTTCCACTGAAACAAGGATTTCAAGGAAAGTTGCGCAGATCAAAGGCCATCCCAATGAATGAAGAACATCTTAAATGGTGCAAAGCTGAGATCAAAGAATTGTTGGAAAAAGGTTTGATCAGGAGAAGCCACAGCCCTATTGCCTGCTATGCTTTCTACGTCAATAAAAATGCAGAGAAGGCCAGAGGAAAGCCAAGACTCGTGGTAAATTACAAGCCTTTGAATGCAATCCTTGATTATGATGCATATCCCTTACCAAAGCCCAGTATGCTACTAGCTCAGATTTCTAAGTCCAGAATATTTTCCAAGTTTGATTTAAAGTCTGGATTCTGGCAAATTGGGATTAAAGAAGAAGATAAATGGAAAACAGCCTTCTCTGTTCCACAAGGGTTTAGGGTTTAGGGTTCAGGGTTCAGGGTTCAGGGGTCCGGGGTCCAGGTCAGGGGTTCGGGGTCAGGGTTTCGGGTTTCGGGTTTCGGGTTTGGGGGTTTAGGGGTTTAGGTGTTAGGGTTTAGGGTTTAGGGGTTGGGGGTTTAGAGTTTAGGGTTAGGGGTTTGGGGTTTGGGGTTGGGGGTTGGGGGTTTAGGGTTTCGGGTTTCGGGTTTCGGGTCGGGGGTTCGGGGGTTCGGGTTTCGGGGTTCGGGTTTCGGGTTTCAGGGTTCGGGGTTCGGGTTTCGGGGTTAGGGGTTTAGGGTTTGGGGTTTGGGGTTTAGGGTTTAGGGGGTTTTTTGGGTTTAGGGTTTAGGGTTTAGGGTTTTAGGGTTTAGGGGTTAGGGGTTTGGGGTTTGGGGTTAGGGTTTAGGGTTTTAGGGTTTTAGGGGTTAGGGTTCAGGTTTTTGGGTTCAGGGTTTTGGGTTTAGGGTTAGGGTTTAGGGTTCCCAATTAAAAATTTTCTTTTTCCATTCATCCTGAGGATCATAAGGCCCTATTCCTTTATAGATCTTTAAAAATTTCTGAATGTCAGAAATACTGGGCTTATAGGCCTTTTTGGAGATTGGATTCACAGGATTGAATCTGTAAGATGGGATATCATTTGTGTACCAGCCTAGTCCACTTTTATCTGTGGCTGGTCTTCCTTGCAGAAGAATATCTTCTTGTGGATTGAAGATAACAACTTGCTGATATTCTTCCATACCAGATTCTTTTTCAAATTTCAGCATATCAATCCTCTTTACTTCATCTTTATGCTGCGGCATATTTCCTATCTGACAGAAAGTCTTTGTGCAGTGAGGATGATCACAGACACGTTCAGGTAAAGACTGTGGTAGACCAGACTGTAGTTGATTTAAAACTAAGTTGGCTATTTGCTGACAGATCTGAGGAGTAATTGAAATTTGACTTGGGCCAGCAACACAAGGAACAGTAGTCTGCAGAGACGACTGTGGTCTAGAAGATTGAAGTTTTGGAAATCTGGTGATAACTTTATCATCATACTCTGTGATGATAGAATGAGCTAAATTTACAGGAGGTTTGGTTGGTTTGGTCCATTGAGTTACCCAATCATCAGGAGGAATCAGATCTCTTTTATTTATGGCTTGAGGTGCAACAGGATTACAAGAACTATCATATTGGATCATAGTCACATATTCTTTTCCATCTTCTCTAGGATGTAATACTACTGGAATAGTAGTATTATAGAATCGTATACAGGTAATGTAGAAGATAGAAATATTTTTTGACTTACTCAGGAAGTTCTCATATCCTTGAGTTTGCACTCCAAGGGTTAAACATTTGGAAATATAATCATCATCTAAAGAGACTGAAAAATCTGGATAAACATCGTATTGAACTGGACCATTGGCTAATGAAGTCTCTACCCCCCCAATTAATGCTTGTGAGAAGAGGTTCCACCGGTTATCTAACAGAGCAGAAAAGGCAAATGTGGGTTGACCTCGACGATGTAAAGCATTAATTCCAATTCTGACCATACCAAGATGAACAAATTTATATGGCTTTTACGGGCATCGGCTAACTGTTGTTCATCTAAAAGAGGAATGGTAAACATATTTCGAGAGTTAAGCTCAGAACGAATAGATTTTTCTTTGATTTTAATACTGCTGAGAGCACGAAGTTGAAAAACAGAAAGACCCTTATATACATCAGACGGGTTTATAGAAGAGAGTTTCCACGTAACAGAAGGACTGGACTCAGCATAATCTAAAGTAGCAGAATTTACATCAGAAGAATCAGACTGTAAAACTTGCGACAATCCATCACGCAATGTTTCCTGGTTTTCTATTTCAGAAAATCGACGCGAACCAAATCTTCCCATGGAACTAGAAGTAGTATCCATTATATCTGATGACTGAAAAGAAGAAGGTAAGAGTTACCCTTGCCTGGACAAAATATGGCAGCCTCTTGATGCAGATAAGTCAACAGCCGAACGCAGTACACTCTACGCCTCAAACGCCCACACGGCTACACGGCTTCACGAGCTATCCCCTAGCGCTATTCACGGCCTCAATCTGCAGCACGCTCACTCGATACTTTGCTCCGACAATTTGTTTTCTCAGACAACTCACAAATCACTCATACAGATTCATTGACATTCACATTAGTTGCAGCAACATCAGAAATATAATCACAGATATCGCGAGAACAGATAGTAGCAATAACAGAGATAAGAATGATAGCAACTGAGATCAATATTATTATAGTAACGATGATAACATCCATTACATATGGCTCTGCAATGAGCACGACTTGACGCTTACAAAAGAGCAAGAACAAGCTCTGAAATTATAACAACAAACGAGCACTTGGTAAACACACTCCAGGCTCTGATACCATTTAGGGTTTAGGGTTTAGGGTTTAGGGTTTTAGGGTTTAGGGTTTAGGGTTTAGGGTTTCGGGTTTGGGTTTTTGGGTTTGGGTTTTAGGGTGTAGGGTGTAGGGTGTAGGGTCTCGGGTCTTGGG
Organism: Larix kaempferi; assembly: GCA_027924585.1. Taxonomy (NCBI): domain Eukaryota; kingdom Viridiplantae; phylum Streptophyta; class Pinopsida; order Pinales; family Pinaceae; genus Larix; species Larix kaempferi. The sequence continues at coordinate 105,306 of BSBM01001382.1, forward strand.
TGTAGGGTTTAGGGTTTAGGGTTTAGGGTTCTGGGTTCACGGTTTAGGGGGTTCAGGGTTCAGGGTTCAGTGTTTTTTTAGGGTTTAGGGTTTAGGGTTTTTCTAGGGTTTAGGGTTTCGGGTTTCGGGTTTAGGGTTTCGGGTTTAGGGTTTTAGTGTTTTAGGTTTAGGTTTTGGGTTTTAGGTTTGGGGTTTGGGGTTCGGGGTGTAGGGTTTCGGGTTTCGGGTTTTAGGGTTTAGGGTTTATGGTTTTGGGGTTCGGGTTTGGGGTTTCGGGTTTCGTTTTCGGGTTTGGGTTTCGGGTTTTGGGTTTCGGGTTTCGTTTTTTCGGGTTTCGAATTTCGGGTTTAGGGGTTCGGGTTTAGGGGTTAGGGTTTAGGGGTTAGGGTTTAGGGGTTAGGGGTTAGGGTTTAGGGTTTAGGGTTTAGAGGTTAGGGGTTAGGGATTGGGGTTTGGGGTTTGGGGTTTAGGGTTTAGAGTGGTGGCTAACTTCGGTTCAAGCCCTTCGGCGCTGGCATTTTAAGTGTGTTATAGGGTGTGTGAAAGGTCCTGTTGAACTGGTATCAGAGCAAGGTCTGGTTTGAAATTTATCGCCAGCTACCTATTGTATTCAATGGATGTAATCATTATCGCCATAATAATATTGATTTCGCTTGCAATCCTCATTGTCTCTGTAATTGCTTCTATCTGTCTGAAAGATATTATGTCTTACATTTCTGATGTCGCTGAGTCAAATATCAATACATATGTTTGAGTAAATTGAGTGATCTGAGAAAGCAAATTGCCAAAGCTCTGTATCGAGTAAGCGTGCGGATCGATTGAGGTCGTGAATAGCTCGGGGGGTGATGCTCAGTAAGCCGTGTTGCCGTGTTGGCGTTTGAAGGCGTTGGAGCTGTGTACCGGGTTCGACTGTTGACTTATCATCTGCAAGAGGCTACCGTATTTTGCCCAGGCAAGGGAAACTCTTACTCTCTCTATTTATTCTAGCATATCTGAAATGGATACTTCTGCAAGTACCATGGGACGTTTTGGCTCTCGTCGATTTCAAGAAATTGAAACAGAAGAAACTCTTAGAAGTGGTTTACAGAATATGTTGCAAGATGAATGTTCTACGTCTGTAAATTCTACTACCTTAGACTATCCTGAGTCCAATCCTTCTGTCAATTGGAAACTTCCTTCTATTTCTCCGTCTGATGTCTATAAAGGTTTGAATATGTTTCAGTTGCGTGCCCTTAGTAGTATTAAAATACGATAAAATTCTATTCGTTCTGAATTAAATTCTCAGTCCATGTTTACAATTCGTCTCCTTGATGAAAAACAACTTCAAGAAGCCCGAAATGCCCATTATAAATTTGTACACCTTGGCATGGTTCGTGTGGGAATTAATGCATTGCATCGTCGAGGTCAACCCACCTTTGCATTTTCTGCTTTATTAGATAACCAGTGGAACCTCTTCTCGCAAGCTTTAATTGGGGGGGTAGAGACCACACTGTCAAATGGTCCAGTCCAATACGATGTCTACCCAGACTTCTCTGTTTCATTAGATGATGTGTATATTTCAAAATGTTTAACGCTGGGAGTGCAAACTCAAGGATATGAGAATTTCTTGAGTAAGTCTAAAAATCTGTCCATCTTTTATATTACCTGTATTCGGTTCTACAATACTACAATTCTTGTAGTATTGCATCCTAAAGAAGATGGAAAGGAATATGTCACAATGATTCAATACGATAGTTCCTGCAATCCAGTAGCACCCCAAGCAATAATGAAACGAGATCTGATCCCTCCTGACGATTGGGTTACAAAATGGACTAAGCAAACTAAGTCTCCTGTAAATCTGGCTCAGTCTATTATTACTGAATATGATGACCGAGTAGTCACGCGGTTTCCCAGACAGCAACCTTCAAGATCTATTTCTCAAACTGCTGTTCCTAGCCTCGTTGCAAACAGTCAAGTAACTGTTTCACCTCAAATTTGTCAGCAGATAGCAAACTTTGTTCTCGAACAGCTGCAGTCAGGTCTCCCCAGTTCTGTCACTTCTTCAGTCACCCAAGGAGTCTGCGACCACCCACACTGTACAAAAACATTTTGTCAGCTTAGCAGCATGCCTCAGCATAGAGATGCTGATAAAAGGATTGATATGTTAAAATTCTCTGAACAAAGTGACTTCTCTGAATATCAACAAGTCACTATATTCAATCCTCATGAAGAAATACTCTTGCAAGGAAGACCAGCCACTGATCATAGCGGTTTAGGATGGCATAAAGATACAGTTCCGACATGGAGGAAGCATCCTGTTAACCCTATCTCTAAAAAGGCCTATAAACCCTCTGATTCTGAAATTCTTAGATTTTTAAAAATCTATAAGGGTATAGGACCTTATGATCCTAATGATGAGTGGAAAAAGAATATGTTTAATTGGGACATATATACACATGAGAAAGAGAATGTGTATTATCAGGAAATAAAAAGTCTGCCTAAAGAACAGAGAGAAGACTTTAATGTCTCGAATAATGAAAAATGGCAGCAGTGGATGAAAGCAAATAATATGTGGATATCATTTTATGAATGGTATTATCCTGGTCTGCAAGATGTAGAAAAAGATTTGGTAAAACAGCTTCGCTTTGAAGCTAAAAAGAAAAAAGAAAATCCAGATTCTTATGTTGAAAAGAATCTACCAAAAATAGAAATACCAATTGTTCGGCCATTAGCTCTTCCAGTTTTTTCTGAAAAGATTCATAAGATGATGACTAAGCCCAATTCTAGAGATCTATTGTATATAAGAGAAAAGGGGAAAAACTTAGTCAAAGATATTTGTGCATTATATCAAATAAACATGATTCGTCATGGTCAACCAGTCAAGCACCAGTGGGAACTTCTAGATGGCTCAGTCATAGAGACCAATACTACCTTTCCACCCTGGAATAACTTTGTTGTTACTAGAAAGGATGGTAAAAAGTATAAAGCCTGTGCTTCTACTTTAGACAGTGAGAATTCTACTCCAAGAGAAGCTATTGCAGCTTGTAACTGGACAAACTTAGCTCTGTCTAGTTTAGAACGGTTTTTAAAGAAAGAATTCTCTACAATGGAAAAGTAGAAGACCAGAACAGCATGTATCTCAGTAGTCTCTCTACTCTTACGGCAAATGACAAAACGTTAGCAAAGAGTATAGATGATCTGGCCATTGACACAAAAATGAAGATGCATGATATTGCTGTTGCACATGGGAAATAATTGGTTCGTGTAAATACTAATCTGCAAAAGATAAATGTTAAAGTTGATGAAATAGGAACCAATGTCTCCAATCTGCAAAAGAAAAAATCTTTTGAGTCTACCTACTCCACTGTATATACCAAGCCCTCTATTGAGTCTTCACCATTTCATGTACAGTCATCTCAAGTTACTTCTGTAGAAAGTCGAATAAAGATACCGACTGCTATTCAGTTTCCTGAACCTATTGTAGGTTATGATCCATCAAGTTTTGACCATTCCATGTATAACATCCCAATCTATTCAGAAAGGTCAAAGAAGCCATCCTCATCATCCTCATCTTCTAAAGTGCAAATTTCTGAGATCCCAGAAGATGAACCTGAATTCAGATTAGACAGTATTGAGCCTTCTCCAACTGTAGAACATCTTACTGAAGTCCTTGATAATCTGAATATTTCTGATGATGAAAATTCTTATCCTATTGAAGATCAAGTCCAAGCTTGAAACCCCAGGTCACATTCCTCTTCATCATGGAACCCTGCTCCTGATAGAAGAGATATAGTTAAGACAGATTACCACAAATACTGGTCTGCTAATTAAATCTATTCCTGGAATATTGACAATTGTTCTGAAGCTGAAGTCATGTCTACTCTCCATTCAATGTTGGTTTGCTACAGAACATATTTAGCAGATGATTGTAGCCCTGTTAATGCATGTCGAAAAATTATGGGAGGTTTTGAAGGTAATCTTGATGCTTGGATCAAAGCTGAACAAGTCAAAGATCCAAACTTAATCCATTCTTGGGAACAAGCTCAGCTAAAAGATAAGGATGGACATGTTTGTATGGATCCCGTTACCACAATGCCTATTAGCAATATGATGGGATGCCTCATGTATGGTATCCAAGTTAATTTTGTTGGTTTTCCAGAAATCAACAATGAAATAACAGCAGTCACGCTATCATCTATGCGGTTATATGATATGCGTCATTTCAGTGAATATTATAATGAATTCCTTCAACGATTGCATACTCTCAGTCCCAATATGATATTGGAATCTCGCTGGAAGGAAGCTTTTGTTGCTTCTCTACCGCAATGGGTTAGCACAGTAGTTACCACTAAGCTTCAAAATGTTGCAAATCATAAGTTTGGTGTTATTCAACAAGTTGTCAAGACTGTTATCTTAGAACTTTGTACGCAAATGAAGATTGCTAAAGCTGCACAGAATACGCAAAAGCCACATGGCTATCAACAACTTTGCAAGCAATGGCACCTGCAGCAGCCTCAACAGCATCTTGGGGGCCGTAAGCATCGAAAGTTTTCATCAAAAGCTAAACCCAAACAGCATAAAGCAATGAATAGATCAAAGCCAAAAACTTTCTTTGGCAAAGATCCTGTTAAGTCTGCCCATAGAGAACAGCACTACCGCCATTCCAAAATAGTCCATCGTCCGCAACAACAATCTTCAGAAATAAAATGCTATAATTGTGGAAAGAATCATTATGCTAAAGACTGCAAAGAACCAAAGAAACCTTTGAAGCAAAAATTCTACAAGAACAGAAAAGGCAAAGTCAATAGCATAGAGATTCCTGAAGATTTTGAATCATTTTTATCTAGCTCAGAAGATGCAGAAAGTGATGTAGTAAATTGTTTATCAGATGGATATGATAGTGAATCAGATAATTGCAATTGTATAGAATGTGATGCTAACTGTTCATGCAGCGACCCAGATTTCTGCAACTGCATTGCAATGATGAAAAATTCTGATTCAAAAGATGAAGAGATTCGATATCTCTTTAATCAAATGATAGCAGCCACTGATACACAAATTCGGAAGTTATATCAGGACACAATGAATGATAAGCTCAATGCATCTAATAAGGAGTCTGAGCCTTCTTACAGCAAAAAGAAATATGTTCCAAAAGCATCCTTGTTATCAGTCGAAGGAATGACTAGACAATTCAGGATACAAGAATTTGGAGAAGATCTGCCTCAAACTCTACCTGCAATTCATCACGCTGTAAAAGAATTGCGTAAAGAATTGAAGGAGTTGAAGCAGCAGAATAATATGGAACATTTGAGTCTTTCTGGCAGAATAACAAGCCTTTATATGCAGAAGCCAGAATCTTCATCTCAGTCAAAGAAAGATGAAGAAGAAGAGAAAAGAAATCCCATCCTTCAAGAGATGAGAAAGCCATACAGAACTCCAAAGATCACCAGGCTAGATTCTCAAGGTAATCCATATCTCCCTGATAGTTCAGATGAAGATAATGATAGGAGAGATAAATTAGGAGTTCATGCTTTGAATAAAGACATCACCTATGTTGTCTTAATAAGAGTCAAGGTTGGAAATCAGATAAGATTTTGGAAGACTCTTATGGATACTGGTAGTCGTGTGAATGTTGTAAATTAGAACATTATTCCGGTGCATCTAAGGAGACCAAGTACCTGTGAGAAGATCATATCAGCAGGAGGAGATGTAAAGATCAAATATCAAGTAGCTGTTTATATGTTTCTTGATTCTAAAATTGTTGTTAACTTGATATGTCCATTAGTTACAGGGATTGACTGTGCTATGTATCTTGGTACACCCTTCTTCAAGCAGTTCGATGAGCATGGAGCCAAGACACACCCTGTAAGTAAAAAGTATGGATATTTTGTTAAGCTGAAAGATAAAGAATGGTTTTTCCCATTTATTCCAGTTTCTTCTCCAAATGTAAATAAAAGGCTGGAAAGGTTGGAAAAATCTATTCTTAGACTAGAATTACATAAAGAAGTCTTGAAGATTCAAGATCATCTGGATAAAGGAACATTCTCTCGTGAAATCAGAGAACTCACAGATCAATTCAGAGAACTATGTTCTGAAGATCCAAATCATTTCTGGCATGTCAAGAAACATGAAGTTTCTTTACCATTAAAGGAAGGTTTTTCAGGCAAGTTGCGCAGAAGCAAAGCCATCAGCATGAATGCTGAACAAATGCAATGGTGTCATGCTGAGGTAAAAGAATTATTAGAGAAAGGGCTAATCAGAAAGAGCAAAATCCCTATTGCTTGTTTTGCCTTTTATGTAAATAACAACTCGGAGAAAGCCAGAGGAAAGCCTAGATTGGTAGTCAATTACAAACCACTCAACTCATTACTTGACTACGATGCTTATCCTCTTCCCAAGCCAAGCATGCTACTTGCACAGATTTCTAAATCCAAGATTTATTCCAAGTTCGATCTCAAGTCTGGATTTTGGCAAGTAGCCATAAAAGAAAGTGATAAATGGAAAACTGCATTTTCAGTTCCTCAGGGTCATTATGAATGGAACATCATGCCCTTTGGCTTGATGAATGCTCCATCAACATTCCAAAGGATCATGGATGAGACCTTTTCAGGTATGGATAGTTTTTGCAAGAAATATATTGATGATATTTTGATTCATTCTAACTCCATACAGGAACATATTAAGCATTTGAAGATCTTTATGAAGAAGGTGCAGGAAAATGGAATAGTCCTATCTTGGACTAAAATGAAGCTATTCCAAACCAAGATTGATTTTCTTGGATATCAAATACAACATGGATCTTTTTCTGTGATCCAGAGGAGTCTTGATTTCATTGACAGGTTTCCAGACAAAATACAAGACAAGACTCAATTGCAGCGGTTCTTAGGGAGCTTGAATTATATCTCTAAGTTCATTAAACATTGTGCTCAAGACCGCAAGCTGTTAAATGAACGGTTAAAGAATGATCCGCCTGCCTGGTCTGAACAGCATACTTTAGCCGTTAAAAGAATAAAGGATAAAGTCAGAAATATAGAACCACTCTCACCAATCAATGAAGAATGGAAGAAGATCATCTACACAGACGCTAGCCATATTGGTTGGGGAGCAGTTCTTTGTCAGATAAATCCAGAAGCTTCTAAAGTTAATCAGGCTAACTTAGAAGTATGTCAATATGCATCCGACTTATGGGACAAGACACAAAGAAAATGGCCAAGTATAAAAAGAGAATTAAAGGCAGTTTGTTTAGGCATAGAAAAATTTAGAGATTTTGTAATCTATACTCATTTTGTAGTCAGAACAGATTGCAAAGCTCTACAATCTGCCATTGTCAAATGTGACTTTTAAGATGGAGCCATTGTCCGCTGGATAATGAAATTAAGTCAGTATCATTTTGATATTGAATTTGTAGAAGGCAAAAAGAACTCCTTTGCTGATATGCTATCCAGAGAGTTCTTAGAAGAAACAGGCCTAGCCGTTAATGCCATACGGTTAGAAGATGAAGAGGTCCATATTGAAGATTATAAGCAATCCTGGATTACTTATAATTATTCTGATAGGTTAACAGAAATTCAAGAAAGATGGCGCCCTATTCAACTAGTCACAAAAAGAGAAGGATTTGATAGACTACTAGAATGGGATGAAATTCAAATCCAAAACAGAGAGGTAATTGATAGTTTATTTTATCTAAATTCTCTTGGTCTAATCCGCTATTTCATAACTCCTTTTCCAGATGATGAAGAGAATGAAATTCAATGTATCCGCATCATCATTGATCATTTTGCTAATCTTGGATGGCGTGATGAATACAATTCTGATCGAGTTGCTGCCAGCTTTTTCAAGATCATGATGTACCAGAATTATGCTTGCAACTTTTTCTATCTGATCAGATTCTCTTCTAGATTTTCAAATGATGATATTAATGAAATGCGGGAGATAGACCCCATGCCTGACTGGATGGATGAATGGTGGCCCAAATACGGAATCAGCAAATGGGTGACAGAGCCAGCAGAACTTTGCCGTATAAACAACAATGGCTTCACAGTCCCAGGATTGACTAGACAGCACATGCTCAGCAGAAAGATAGTGGAAGACGTAGTGGGCATCTCAGAGTTTGAATTCAGAGACTGTTGCAGACACTTTCGGCAAGAGTGGATAGTACAAAACCATTATGTAGCCAGGCTGGTGCCGTATCAAGATTCGCAAATCCCAGATTTCCATGAGTTGGTCGACCCCATTCTGAATCCATACAATGTACTAATATTTGTGAATCCTCCGGATAATAGTGATGAACCTGGTTGGGAGTCCGAAAGAATTACAACTGTCCAGACTTTCGGTCTTCTAGCATGTGGCCATAGATCCTCTGAAGATTATGATTATTCGGTCCTAAATTATTTTGATGATATATATCAAGTCTAGGATTCCGACAGTGGTGGATCCCCGAGTTTGCGTTCATTCTCGGTTACCAAAAACTTGAATTATTGTACTTAAAGTTATTCGAGTTTTCGTGCATTCTCGTGACAAAAACATGCATAATTGTAAGGTCCTTTAATCGATTTCGACCATACTGAAATCTGATGCTTTGTACAAAATCTTGCTTTAGTCAGTTGTCAGTCTTACTTTCGGCTAAAAGCAAAAGAGATTCGGTCCCCAATGCCTACGGCTGTCTCCTAAAGAGACTAGGGACGAGATAACATATATGATTTCATATCTGCCCGAATCTTGATCTTTCGTGCCAAGGAAGTAAGGTTTTGATTATAAATAAGCCCGCAGATGAAGGATAGAGATCATCTGGGAATGAATTGTAATATCTAGTGTAAGCAAGTGTCTGTGTGAGAGTGAGTCTTTAGTAATAGTTTCAGCATTTATTGCTTTGTCTATAGGAAGCTTGTGTCTGCAATATCAGAGGATTAATTTCTCTGTGCGCTTTCCCCCAGCATAAGAGTGGTGGCTAACTTCGGTTCAAGCCCTTCGGCGCTGGCATTTTAAGTGTGTTATAGGGTGTGTGAAAGGTCCTGTTGAACTTAAAACAGGACCTTTCACACACCCTATAACACACTTAAAATGCCAGCGCCGAAGGGCTTGAACCGAAGTTAGCCACCACTCTTATGCTGGGGGAAAGCGCACAGAGAAACTAATCCTTTGATATTGCAGACACAAGCTTCCTATAGACAAAGCAATAAATGCTGAAACTATTACTAAAGACTCACTCTCACACAGACACTTGCTTACACTAGATATTACAATTCATTCCCAGATGATCTCTATCCTTCATCTGCGGGCTTATTTATAATCAAAACCTTACTTCCTTGGCACGAAAGATCAAGATTCGGGCAGATATGAAATCATATCTGTTATCTCGTCCCTAGTCTCTTTAGGAGACAGCCGTAGGCATTGGGGACCGAATCTCTTTTGCTTTTAGCCGAAAGTAAGACTGACAACTGACTAAAGCAAGATTTTGTACAAAGCATCAGATTTCAGTATGGTCGAAATCGATTAAAGGACCTTACAATTATGCATGTTTTTGTCACGAGAATGCACGAAAACTCGAATAAATTTAAGTACAATAATTCAAGTTTTTGGTAACCGAGAATGAACGCAAACTCGGGGATCCACCACTGTCGGAATCCTAGACTTGATATATATCATCAAAATAATTTAGGACTGGAAAATCATAATCTGTAGGAGATCTATGTCCTCTAGCTAAGAGACCGAAAGTTTGGACAGTTGTAATCCTTTCGGACTCCCAACCAGGCTCATCACTGTTTTCAGGAGGGTCCACGAATATAAGTACATTATATGGATTGAGAGATGGGTCGACCAGCTCATGAAAATCTGGGATTTGCGAATCTTGATACGGCACCAGCCTGGCTACATAATGGTTTTGTACTATCCACTCTTGCCGAAAGTATCCGCAACAATCTCTGAATTCAGACTCTGAGATGCCCACTATGTCTTCCACTATCTTTCTGCTGAGCATGTGCTGTCTAGTCAATCCTGGGACCGTGAAGCCATTAATGTTGATACGGCAAAGTTCTGCTGGCTTTGTCGTCCATCTGCTCATCCCGTACTTGGGCCACCAGTCATCCATCTGAGTTGTTGTTTACATAAAAGGCAAAACAAGCAATAGGGCTTTTGCTCTTTCTGATTAGCCCTTTCTCTAATAATTCTTTTACCTCAGCATGACACCATTGCATTTGTTCTGCATTCATGCTGATGGCTTTGCTTCTGCGCAACTTGCCTGAAAAACCTTCCTTTAATGGTAAAGAAACTTCATGTTTCTTGACATGCCAGAAATGATTTGGATCTTCAAAACATAGTTCTCTGAACTGATCTGTGAGTTCTCTGATTTCTCGAGAGAATGTTCCTTTATCCAAATGATCCTGAATCTTTAAGACTTCTTTATGGAGTTCTAATCTAAGAATAGATTTTTCCAACCTTTCCAGCCTTTTATTTACATTTGGAGATGAAACTGGAATAAATGGGAAAAACCATTCTTTTGCTTTCAGCTTAACAAAATATCCATACTTTTTACTTACAGGGTGTGTCTTGGCTCCGTGCTCATCGAACTGCTTGAAGAAAGGTGTACCAAGATACATAGCACAGTCAATCCCTGTAACTAATGGACATATCAAGTTAACAGCAATTTTAGAATCAAGAAACATATCAACAGCTATTTGATATTTGATCTTTACATCTCCTCCTGCTGATATGATCTTCTCACAGGTACTGGGTTTCCTTAGATGCACCGGAATAATGTTCTGATTTACAACATTCAGACGACTACCAGTATCCATAAGAGTCTTCCAAAATCTTATCTGATTTCCAACCTTGACTCTTATTAAGACAACATAGGTGATGTCTTTATTCAAAGCATGAACTCCTACTTTATCTCTCCTATCATCTGAACTATCAGGGAGATATGGATTACCTTGAGAATCTAGCCTGGTGATCTTTGGAGTTCTGTATGGCTTTCTCATCTCTTGAAGGATGGGATTTCTTTTCTCTTCTTCTTCATCTTTCTTTGACTGAGATGAAGATTCTGGCTTCTGCATACAAAGGCTTGTTATTCTGCCAGAAAGACTCAAATGTTCCATATTATTCTGCTGCTTCAACTCCTTCAATTCTTTACGCAATTCTTTTACAGCATGATGAATTGCAGGTAGAGTTTGAGGCAGATCTTCGCCAAATTCTTGTATCCTGAATTGTCTAGTCATTCCTTCGACTGATAACAAGGATGCTTCTGGAACATATTTCTTTTTGCTGTAAGAAGGCTCAGACTCCTTATTAGATGCATTGAGCTTATCATTCATTGTGTCCTGATATAACTTCCGAATTTGTGGATCAGTGGCTGCTATCATTTGATTAAAGAGATATCGAATCTCTTCATCTTTTGAATCAGAATTTTTCATCATTGCAATGCAGTTGCAGAAATCTGGGTCACTGCAAGAACAGTTAGCATCACATTCTATACAATTGCAATTATCTGATTCACTATCATATCTATCTGATAAACAATTAACTACATCACTTTCTGCATCTTCTGAGCTAGATAAGAATGATTCAAAATCTTCAGGAATCTCTATGCTATTGACTTTGCCTTTTCTGTTCTTGTAGAATTTTTGCTTCAAAGGTTTCTTTGGTTCTTTGCAGTCTTTAGCATAATGATTCTTTCCACAATTATAGCATTTTATTTCTGAAGATTGTTGTTGCGGACGATGGACTATTTTGGAATGGCGGTAGTGCTGTTCTCTATGGGCAGACTTAACAGGATCTTTGCCAAAGAAAGTTTTTGGCTTTGATCTATTCATTGCTTTATGCTGTTTGGGTTTAGCTTTTGATGAAAACTTTCGATGCTTACGCCCCCCAAGATGCTGTTGAGGCTGCTGCAGGTGCCATTGCTTGCAAAGTTGTTGATAGCCATGTGGCTTTTGCGTATTCTGTGCAGCTTTAGCAATCTTCATTTGCGTACAAAGCTCTAACATGACAGTCTTCACAGCTTGTTGAATAACACCAAACTTATGATTTGCAACATTCTGGAGTTTAGTAGTGACAGCTGTACTAACCCATTGCGGTAGAGAAGCAACAAAAGATTCCTTCCAGCGAGATTCCAATATCATATTGGGACTGAGAGTATGCAATCGCTGAAGGAATTCATTATAATATTCACTGAAATGACGCATATCATATAACCGCATAGATGATAGCGTGACTGCTGTTATTTCATTGTTGATTTCTGGAAAACCAACAAAATTAACTTGGATACCATACATGAGGCATCCCATCATATTGCTAATAGGCATTGTGGTAACAGGATCCATACAAACATTTCCATCTTTATCCTTTAACTGAGCTTGTTCCCAAGAATGGATTAAGTTTGGATCTTTGACTTGTTCAGCTTTGATCCAAGCATCAAGATTACCTTCAAAACCTCCCATAATTTTTCTACAGGCATTTACAGGACTACAATCATCTGCTAAATAAGTTCTGTAGCATACCAACATTGAATGGAGAGTAGACATGACTTCAGCTTCAGAACAATTATCTATATTCCATGAATAGATGGAATTAGCAGACCAGTCTTTGTGGTAATCTGTCTTAACTGTATCTCTTCTATCAGGAGCAGGGTTCCACGATGAAGAGGAATGTGACGTGGGGTTTAAAGCTTGGACTTGATCTTCAATAGGATAAGAATTTTCATCATCAGAAATATTCAGATTATCAAGGACTTCAGTAAGATGTTCTACAGTTGGAGAAGGCTCAATACTGTCTAATCTGAATTCAGGTTCATCTTCTGGGATCTCAGAAATTTGCACTTTAGAAGATGAGGATGATGAGGATGGCTTCTTTGACCTTTCTGAATAGATTGGGATGTTATACATGGAATGGTCAAAACTTGATGGATCATAACCTACAATAGGTTTAGGAAACTGAATAGCAGTAGGTATCTTTATTCGACTTTCTACAGAAGTAACTTGAGATGACTGTACATGAAATGGTGAAGACTCAATAGAGGGCTTGGTATATACAGTGGAGTAGGCAGACTCAAAAGACTTTTTCTTTTGCAGATTAGAGACATTGGTTCCTATCTCATCAACTTTAACATTTATCTTTTGCAGATTGGTATTTACACGAACCAATTCTTTCCCATGTGCAACAGCAATATCATGCATCTTCATTTTTGTGTCAATGGCCAGATCATCTATACTCTTTGCTAACGTTTTTGTCATTTTCCGTAAGAGTAGAGAGACTACTGAGATACATGCTGTTCTGGTCTTCTACCTTTGTGTTCAGCTTTTCTAACTGTGTTTGCAGACTGTAATGCTGAGCATCCATTGTAGATAATTCTTTCTTTAAAAACTGTTCTAAACTAGACAGAGCTAAGTTTGTCCAGTTACAAGCTGCAATAGCTTCTCTTGGAGTAGAATTCTCACTGTCTAAAGTAGAAGCACAGGCTTTATACTTTTTACCATCCTTTCCTGTAACAACAGAGTTGTTCCATGGTGGAAAAGTAGTATTCGTCTCTATGACAGAACCATCAAGAAGTTCCCACTGGTGTTTTACTGGCTGACCATGACGAATCATGTTTATTTGATATAATGCACAAATATCTTTGACTAAGTTTTTCCCCTTTTCTCTTATATACAATAGATCTCTAGAATTGGGCTTAGTCATCATCTTATGAATCTTTTCTGAAAAAACTGGAATAGCCAATGGCCGAACAATTGCTATTTCTATTTTTGGTAGATTCTTTTCAACATAAGAATCTGGATTTTCTTTTTTCTTTTTAGCTTCAAAGCGAAGCTGCTTTACCAAATCTTTTTCTACATCTTGCAGACCAGGATAATACCATTCATAAAAAGATATCCACATATTATTTGCTTTCATCCACTGCTGCCATTTTTCATTATTCGAGACATTAAAGTCTTCTCTCTGTTCTTTAGGCAGACTTTTTATTTCCTGATAATACACATTCTCTTTCTCATGTGTATATATGTCCCAATTAAACATATTCTTTTTCCACTCATCATTAGGATCATAAGGTCCTATACCCTTATAGATTTTTAAAAATCTAAGAATTTCAGAATCAGAGGGTTTATAGGCCTTTTTAGAGATAGGGTTAACAGGATGTTTCCTCCATGTAGGAACTGTATCTTTATACCATCCTAAACCGCTATGATCAGTGGCTGGTCTTCCTTGCAAGAGTATTTCTTCTTGAGGATTGAATATAGTGACTTGTTGATATTCAGAGAAGTCACTTTGTTCTGTGAATTTAATCATATCAATCATTTTATCAGCATCTCTATGCTGAGGCATGCTGCTAAGCTGACAAAATGTTTTTGTACAGTGTGGGTGGTCGCAGACTCCTTGGGTGACTGAAGAAGTGACAGAACTGGGGAGACCTGACTGCAACTGTTCGAGAACAAGGTTTGCTATCTGCTGACAAATTTGAGGTGAAATAGTTACTTGACTGTTTGCGACGAGACTAGGAACAACAGTTTGAGAAATAGATCTTGAAGGTTGCTGTCTGGGAAACCGCGTGACTACTCGGTCATCATATTCAGTAATAATAGACTGAGCCAGATTTACAGGAGACTTAGTTTGCTTAGTCCATTTTGTAACCCAATCGTCAGGAGGGATCAGATCTCGTTTCATTATTGCTTGGGGTGCTACTGGATTGCAGGAACTATCGTATTGAATCATTGTGACATATTCCTTTCCATCTTCTTTAGGATGCAATACTACAGGAATTGTAGTATTGTAGAACCGAATACAGGTAATATAAAAGATGGACAGATTTTTAGACTTACTCAAGAAATTCTCATAGCCTTGAGTTTGCACTCCCAGCGTTAAACATTTTGAAATATACACATCATCTAATGAAACAGAGAAGTCTGGGTAGAAATCGTATTGGACTGGACCATTTGACAGAGTGGTCTCTACCCCCCCAATTAAAGCTTGCGAGAAGAGGTTCCACCGGTTATCTAATAAAGCAGAAAATGCAAAGGTGGGTTGACCTCGACGATGCAATGCATTAATTCCCACACGAACCATGCCAAGGTGGACAAATTTATAATGGGCATTTCGGGCTTCTTGAAGTTGTTTTTCATCAAGGAGAGGAATTGTAAACATGGACTGAGAATTTAATTCAGAGCGAATGGAATTCTCACGAATTTTAATACTACTAAGGGCACGCAACTGAAACATATTTAAACCCTTATATACATCAGACGGAGAAATAGAAGGAAGTTTCCAATTGACAGAAGGATTGGACTCAGGATAGTCTAAGGTAGTAGAATTCACAGACGTAGAACATTCATCTTGCAACATATTTTGTAAACCACTTCTAAGAGTTTCTTCTGTTTCAATTTCTTGAAATCGACGAGAGCCAAAACGTCCCATGGTACTTGCAGAAGTATCCATTTCAGATATGCTAGAATAAACAAAGAGAGTAAGAGTTTCCCTTGCCTGGGCAAAATACGGTAGCCTCTTGCAGAAGATAAGTCAACAGTCGAACCCGGTACACAGCTCCAACGCCTTCAAACGCCAACACGGCAACATGGCTTACTGAGCATCACCCCCGAGCTATTCACGACCTCAATCGATCCGCACGCTTACTCGATACAGAGCTTTGGCAATTTGTTTTCTCAGATCACTCAATTTACTCAAACAGATGTATTGATATTTGACTCAGCGACATCAGAAATGTAAGACATAATATCTTTCAGACAGATAGAAGCAATTACAGAGACAATGAGGATTGCAAGTGAAATCAATATTATTATGGCGATAATGATTACATCCATTGAATACAATAGGTTTAGGGTTTAGGGTTGAGGGTTGAGGGTTGAGGGTTTAGGTTTAGGGTTTAGGGGGATTTTAGGGTTTAGGGGGTTTAGGGGGTTTTTAGGGTTTAGGGGGTTTAGGGTTTCGGGTTTCGGGTTTACGGTTCAGGGTTCAGGGTTCAGGGTTTAGGGTTTAGGGTTTAGGGTTTTTTTAGGGTTTAGGGTTTTTTAGGGTTGTTTAGGGTTTAGGGTTTTAGGGGTTTAGGGTTTAGGGTTTAGGTTTCGGTTTCGGTTTCGGTTAGGGTTTGGGGTTTGGGGTTTGGTTTAGGGTTTAGGGTTTTAGGGTGTAGGGTTTAGGGTTTAGGATTTAGGGTTTAGGGTTTTGGGGTTTGGGGTTTGGGGTTTGCGGTTTAGGGTTTATTGTTTATTAGGGTTTATGGTTGTTTAGGGTTTAGGGTTTAGGGTTCAGGGTTTAAGGGTTCAGGGTTCAGGGTTCAAGGTTTCGGGTTTCGGGTTTCGGGTTTTAGGGTTTCGGGTTTCGGGTTTAGGGTTTTGGGGTTCGGGTTTGGGGTTTCGGGTTTGGGTTTCGGGTTTGGGTTTAGGGTTTAGGGTTTTGGGGTTTGGGGTTTAGGGTTTAGGGTTCAGGGTTCAGGGTTCAGGGTTCAAGGTTTAAGGGTTCAGGGTTCAGGGTTCAGGGTTTCCTGTTTCGGGGTTCAGGGTTCCGGGTTCCGGGTTCCGGGTTTCGGGTTTCGGGTTTAGGGTTTCGAGTTTCGGGTTTAGGGTTTAGGGGTTAGGGTTTTAGGGGTTAGGGTTTTAGGGGTTTAGGGGTTAGGGTGCAGGGTGCAGGGTGCAGGGTGCGGGGTTCTGGGTTCTGGGTTTTCGGGTTTTCGAGTTCCGGGTTCGGGGTTCAGGGTTCAGGGTTAAGGGTTTAGTCGTTCAGGGTTCAGGGTTCAGGGTTCAGGGTTCAGGGTTTTTAGGGTTTAGGGTTGAGGGTTGAGGGTTTAGGGTTTAGGGTTTAGGGTTGAGGGTTGAGGGTTTGGGGTTTGGGGTTTGGGGTTTTGGGGTTTTGGGTTTGGGTTTAGGGTTTAGGGTTTAGGGGGTTTAGGGTTTAGGGGTTTAGGGGTTTAGGGTTTTGGGGTTTTGGTGTTAGGGTTTAGGGTTTAGGGTTCAGGGGTTCGGGGTTCGGGGTTGCGGGTTTCGGGTTTCGGGTTTCGGGTTTCGGTGTTCGGGGTTCGGGGTGAGGGTGAGGGGTGAGGGGTTCGGGGTTTAGGGTTTAGGGTTTAGGGTTTAGGGTTCGGGTTTCGGGTTCGGGTTTCGGGTTTCGGGTTGAGGGTTGAGGGTTGAGGGTTGAGGGTTGAGGGTTGAGGGTTTAGGGTTTAGGGTTTAGGGTTTAGGGTTTAGGAATGGAACATTATGCCTTTTGGATTGTTGAATGCCCCTTCAGCCTTTCAGAGAATCATGGATCAGGTATTTACAGGTATGGATGACTTCTGCAAAAAATACATAGATGATATCTTAATTCATTCTATGAATATTCCTGATCATATTAAGCATGTCAAGATCTTCCTTGGAAAGGTCAAGAGTCAAGGAATTGTATTATCAGAATCGAAAATGAAGCTGTTCCAAACAGAGATTGAATTCCTTGGCTATAAAATCAAATATGGATCATACCAGGTCATCCAGAGAAGCCTGGACTTTATTCATAAATTTCCCAATGAAATCACTGATAAGACTCAACTTCAAAGGTTTTTGGGAAGTTTAAATTATATCTCAAAATTCATTCCTCATTGTGCTCAAGACAGGAAATTTTTGAACCAGAGATTACAGAAGAACCCAGTTGCATGGACAAAGGAACACACAGAAGCTGTGAAAAGGATTAAAGCTAAGGTAATGAGGATTAATCCTTTGTCCCCTATAAATGAAAAATGGTCAAAAATTATTTAGACAGATGCAAGCAATGAAGGATGGGGAGCTGTTCTCTGTCAGTTAAATCCAGAGAAAGATGAAATAGATATATGCCAATATGCTTCCGGTTTATGGGATAAAACACAGAAAAATTGGATGAGCATGAAAAAAAGAATTAAAGGCAATCTGTTTAGCTATAGATAAGTTTAGAGATTTTATTATCTACACTCGTTTCACAGTTAAAACAGATTGTAAAGCATTAAAACCTGCCATCCATAAGTGTGATTTTGAAGATGGAGCTATTATTCGATGGATAATGAAATTAGCTCAATATTCTTTTGATATTGAATTCGTAGAGGGAAAGAAAAATGCTTTTGCTGACATGTTATCCCGCGAATTCATAGAAGAGAATCAAATCCTCATCAATGCTATTTGGCGCAATGACGACGAAATAATAATTGAAGGAAGACGTGGTGGGAATCTGCAGTATGAATTGACAGATAGATTGATCGACATCAATGAGCAATTTATCCCAATTCAGATGGTACGGGAAAGGAAAGGATTCCCTAGATTACTTCGTCTTGAAGAATTGCTTGAAACTCAGGATAAAGTTCATGAAGCTTTATTCTATCTCCAAGGAATAGGCTGTATCCGATTCACAAGTTTTGTATTCCCGGGAGATGCACATGAAATGCAGGGCATCCGTATCATAATTGACAGATTCTGCAATCTGGCAAATCACAGAGAATATAATGAAGAACGTGTCGCCGAAAGTTTCTTCACCATGATGCAGTACCAAAATTATGCAGGTAATTTCTTTTATTCCCTAAGATTTTCTTACAGATTTTGTTTTGAAGGCAGGGACAGGATGCATCGAATCGTCCCTTTTCCAGAATGGTTCGATGAATGGTGGGACCTATATGGCATGAGTCGGTGGAATCTTCGTCCGGAAGATTTTGCAAGATTTTACTTTGAAGGCATGACTACTCCAGGGTCCACCAGGCATTATGAATTATCACATCGCAATGTCCAACAACTTGCAGATGTACCTGAGCATATTTTCAGAGCCGAAATCAGATATGATGCTGCTTTATCATGGATAGTGGAGAATCACATGACCTGTCGATTTGTACCTCCTCAAGATGCCCAATATCCAGAATGGCATGAGTACATAGATGCTGCCAGCAATCCTTTTGAAACCATTATCTTCGTAGATCCTCCTGAGAATATAAATGATGATGGGTGGGAAAGTGAGCGAACCATCACTACCCAATCTACTCTTTATGCTGAAGATTTTGGTACAGATTATTATTCGCACTATGTCCATCAGATGATCACTGAATTGTAACTATTCATGTCTAGTTTCTTGACAGTGAAGAAACCCGAGTCTGGACACGTCCTCGGAAATCAAAGATATGTGTCAGTGTAATTATTCTTTGTACAGCTTTTGCTTTTGTGCTGTCATCTTTTTGTAAGGGTGTTTCGTAGGATTTCTACCTTAATGAAATCTCTATGCTGTAAAGTTAGATTCTTGTACTAAAAGTAATGAGGATTCGGTCCCCAATGCCATCATGCTGTCCCAAAAGGACTAGGGATGAGATAACAGACATCTTGTCTGCCCGAATCTGAGCTACTTTTCGTATGAGTGAAGTTTCGTAGGAAGGAAGTTATGTGGCCTATAAATAAATGAAGCTCTTCATTAGGAAGGCGTCGGGTTTTCGGGAGTAAGGGTTCAGAGTCTAGAGTTTCTACTTCTGCATTTGCACTCCATCGTCGCGGCCTTCCTACTTTTGTCTTTTCTGCTTTATTAGACAACCGATGGCCTAACTTCAGTCATGCCTTAATCGGGGGGGTAGAAGCACCACTTTCAAATGGTCCAGTGCAATATGATACTTATCCTGATTTCTCAGTCGCCCTTGATGACCCATATATTTCAAAATGCTTGACCTTGGGAATACAAACTCAGGGATACAAAGGATTCAAATCTCAGTCCAAGAACCTTTGTATATTCTACATCACATGTGTCAGATTTTATAACACGACAATCCCTGCAGTTTTAAAAAGTAACCGTCAAGGTGATGCAGTAACTTTCATCCAATATGATAGTTCCTGTAATCCAATTTCCCCTCAAGCCATAAAAAAACAGGATCTTTGTCCTCCTGATGACTGGGTTACACAATGGCAACAGCCAGCAAAGGAGCCAGTTCATTTGGCTAATTCTTTGATAACATAGACTTCAGATAAGGTTATCACCAGATTTCCTCGTCAAAACTACAGAAGATCTTGCAGTGTATCTTCTACTACTGTTCCGACATTATCAAATCAAAACAGTTTCAGAATATCTCCAGAGATTTACAGTCAGATCAGTAGAATGGTAGTTAAAGAGTTAAAAGAAGATCCTACGTTCAAAAGTGGTCCAAGTTCTTCTTTAACCTCTAGTATATGTGACCACCCACACTGTACAAAAACTTACTGTCAGTTCTCCCAGATGCCTAGACATAAAGACAGTAGTGAAAAAGGACATGATATAAATATGGTTAAACTTTCAAATGAAGAAACATCATGCTCCTTTAGTTGCAAGTTTATTAGGCTTGACCAAGAAGAAATGTTAATGAAAACATTAGAGCCTAAAAGAGACCGTCATGGTCTAGGATGGGTTGATCAGACACCCATACCTGATTATAGGTACAATCCCAAATATCCTATTCCTAAAGGAATTGAGATACCCACAGATGATGAGATTAGAAAATTCTTTAAGATCATGAAAGGGATTGGTCCCTTTGACAGAAAAGATCTGTGGAAAAAGAAAATGTTTAACTGGGATTGTTACACCCATGAAAAAGCTGCCCTCTATCACTCAGAAGTTAGATCTTTCCCTAAACAGGACAGAGCTGCTTATTATAAATGCAATAATGATGCATGGGCAGAATGGATGGAAAAGAATAATCAATGGATTTCTTTCTATGAATTTTACTATCCTAGCTTGAATGAGGTAGAACAACAAATGTTAAAACAATACAGGAACCAAGCTAGAGTTAAGAAAGAAAATCCAGGAAAAGCTGAAGAGTTGGTTAAAGAAAATCCTGTTCATATAGTCCAACCGTTAGCTTTACCAGTCTTCAGTGAGAAAATTCAGAAAATGGCTAGCAGGCCTAATATTCCTTTTCATCACCGAGAAGTACAAGCAAAAGGAAGACAGTTTTTAGAACATGTCTGTGATGAATTAGGAATCCAAATAAATATGATGCAGTCTGCCAATATACAAAAACATAAGTGGGAATTATTAGATGGATCCGTAATTACAACTACTTCTAGTTTCCCACCATGGCAGAATTTTGTCATAAAGACCCGGGACAATAAGTTATACAGAGTATTCTCCTCTGTACTTGAAAATGAAGGGAATTCTACTAAAGAAATAATTGCCGCCTGCAATTGGTCAAATCTTGCACTTAACAGTTTAGAAGATTATTGTAGAAAGCAGTTTCCTTCAATAGAAAAAGCAATTTTTACGGTTCATGATGCAGTTGATAAAGTTTATACAAGGTTGAGTTGGACAATGGATGAATTCAATAAGCAGTTTGCAATGATTATAACTAATGAGCAAAAGTTAGCAAATGCTCTAGATAATATGACTGCGGAAAACCAGAAAAGAGGTCATAATGTTGCAGTGGCACATGGCAGAGAGTTAGTCAGAATAAATAATAATCTCAAGCAAATTACTTCTGACTTAGGAACTGTTAAAGAGGGTGTTGAGTCCATGAAAAAGAAACATACTTTTAACACCACCTACAAGGATACAGTTCTATATAGACCAAAAGTTGAGCCAATGCCTTATCATGTTCAAACCAGTAGCGTGGCCAGTCAAATCCAAACTCCTGCAAAGATAGTTTTTCCTGAGTCATCTTCCGATTATACCACATTCAATCATTCTTTGTATAATCTTCCTTATAAATCTGCTGCATCGTCCAGTTCTCAATCTTCTGAGTCATCCAAACAACCAGAAGATGAAAAAGATAATCCTGAGGATTTTGAGATAAGATATCTTACTGAGGAGATGTCCCATGTCCAAATTTGTGCAATCCAATCTCCTTCTTTAGAACAACTTGAATCTTATCTTGATCACATGGATAGCAATTTAACAGAGGAATCAGATTTTGATCCTGCAATCCATGCAACTTCTGATAGATCTAAATATCATACTACTTGGCAACCTGCCCCAGACCGCAGAGATGTTATGAAAAGTGAATATCATAAAGATTGGTCTGCAACTTCAACTTATTCATGGAATATTGACAACTGTACAGAGGCTGAAATAATGTCAGTATTGAATTCCATGTTAGTTTGCTACAGGACTTATATCTCCAATGATGATGGTCCTATTACTTCTTGTCAAAGAATAATGGCTGGTTTTGAGGGCAATTTAGATGTTTGGCTTAGAGCAGAAATGGCTGCTAACCCAAATCTTATCCACTCTTGGGAAACTTCTGTTTTGTTAAATCCAGATGGTAGTACTCATATGGATCCCAAGACTACACTTCCAGTTAATAATATGATGGGTTGTCTTCTTTATAGTATTCAAGTCAATTTTGTTGGATTTCCTGAAATAACTAATGACTTGACCACAGTCACCCTTTCTGCTATGCGTCTCAAAGACATGCGCCATTTTGATGAATATCTGAATGAATACATGCAACGCTTGTATACTCTCAGCCCCAATCTGGTTCTTGAGCCTCGATGGAAAGAAGTCTTTGTTGCTTCTTTACCCAAATGGATTAGTCAAGCTATCTCTCAAAAGCTGGTCAATGTTGGTCAATATAAATTTGGTGTCATCCGTCAAGCTGTGCGTGCTGTCATTGTTGAATTATGCACCCAAATGAAGGTTGCTCGTCAGGCAACTCATCCCACTAAACCTGGTGGTTATGCCCATCTTTGCCGTCAATATCATCTTGATAGCCCGAAGCCGAATCAGGGGGTGAGGAAACGCCATAAATTCCGCAAATATAGTAAAAATCATCGCAGTCACAGCCAATCAACAGCAAAGCCTCACAAAGTGAGAACATATTATGGTAGAGATCCGGCATCAGCCCATCAACCAGAAAGACAACCAGCAGGAAGAACAAGAAAATATTATAGAGAAACCAATCTCTATACTAAAGGAAAAGAACAGAATATTATCTGCTATAATTGTGGAAAACCTGGCCATAGATCTTCTGAATGCAAACAGAAGCCCACAGCTAAAAAGCAGAAGTTCTACAAAAATAAACAGGGCAAGATAAATTTCATTGAATATCCTTCAGATTTTGAAAGATCTCTCTCTAGTGAATCTGATAGAGAATTAAATGCATTCTCTGCTTCTGATTCAGAATCTTCTAGTGTAGAAGATTGTAACTGCTTTGATTGTGGCAATAACGACTATTGTGAATGTAGTGATCCAGATGAATGTTCATGTTTCAGGATAGCCATGATGAAACCAGGTAATGATCCTGATTCGCATATCAAATATTTATTCAATCAAATGATCACTGCACAAGATCCTCAGCTAAAAGAAATGTATACCAAAGCTTTTAATGAAAAGTTAGCTGAAAGAAATAAGAAGGAGAAGCCAGAATCCTCTAAAAAGGAATCTAGCTATTTGCCACCATCTTCTCTATATTCTGTTGAAGCTCTAACTAGGCAATTCAGAGTTGCAGAATTTGGAGAAGACCTGCCTCAGACACTTGTAGCAGTACATCAAGCAGTCAAAGACTTGAGAAAAGAAATAAAGCAAATAAAAGAAGACTGTAAAATGAATCATACTTCTTTGTCTGCAAGAATGTCTACCATTCTGATCAAATCAGAAGGAGCAAAATTAGAATCAGAAAATGAAATAGAGAGAGAAATGCATCAGGAAGAAGAAGAAGAAAAGCCCAAGAAGAAAGGAAAAGGCCAGAGAACAATCATCCATCCTACATTACAGATCCCATGTATAGTCAGTGATAGTGATGAAGATGAAGATAAACCCACAGAAACTATGGGTATAGCTGCAATCCAGAAAGATGTGACCTATGTAGTTCTGATGAAGTTCATAGTTGGAAGGCAAGAAAGAATTTGGAAAGTTCTTATAGACACGGGTTGCAGATTAAATGTGATAAATACAGCCATCATTCCAGCAAGATACAGAGAGCCAACTACCTGTTCACAGGTTTCTACTGCTGAAGGTAATGTTGATATAAAGTATCAGACTACTATTGATATCTGCATAACTGATACTCTAGGTATGACCATAGTTTGTCCCCTTGTACATACGATAGACTGTGCCATGTATTTAGGAACTCCATTTTTGCAAAATTTTGATGTCCATGGAGCAAAAGTTCATAATGGACAATTTGGTTATTTTCTGCAAGTTCAAGGTCAAGAAGCCTTCTTCCCTTTTGTTCATACTAAGGTTCCAAATGTAAATAAGAGATTGAACAGGATGGAAGCAGAGCTTAATAAGTTGGAAGAAAGATAGGAGGAGCTCAGAATCCAGAATCAGCTAGAGCAAGGCAGATATGCTAAAGAAATCAGAACAGTCTATGACATGGCGAAACAGTTTTGTTCTGAAGACCCAAATCATTTCTGGCATATCCAGAAACATGAGGTAAGCCTTCCATTAAAGCAAGATTTTGCAGGCAAATTAAGAAGGTCTAAGGCTATACCTATGAATGAAGAACAGTTAAAATGGTGTAAAGCTGAAATTGAAGAATTATTGAAGAAGGGTTTAATAAGAGAAAGTTATAGCCCTATAGCCTGTTATGGGTTTTATGTAAATAAGAATGCTGAGAAAGCTAGAGGAAAACCCAGGCTAGTGGTGAATTATAAGCCCTTAAATGCTGCTCTAGATTATGATGCTTATCCATTACACAAGCCCTCTGTTCTTTTAGCACAGATATCCGGATCAAAAATCTTTTCTAAATTTGATCTTAAATCTGGATTTTGGCAAATTGCAATCAAAGAAGAAGACAGATGGAAGACTGCCTTCTCAGTTCCTAATGGGCATTATGAATGGAACATTATGCCTTTTGGATTGATGAATGCCCCTTCAGCCTTTCAGAGAATCATGGATCAGGTATTTACAGGTATGGATGACTTCTGCAAAAAATACATAGATGATATCTTAATTCATTCTATGAATATTCCTGATCATATTAAGCATGTCAAGATCTTCCTTGGAAAGGTCAAGAGTCAAGGAATTGTATTATCAGAATTGAAAATGAAGTTGTTCCAAACAGAGATTGAATTCCTTGGCTATAAAATCAAATATGGATCATACCAGGTCATCCAGAGAAGCCTGGACTTTATTCATAAATTTCCCAATGAAATCACTGATAAGACTCAACTTCAAAGGTTTTTGGGAAGTTTAAATTATATCTCAAAATTCATTCCTCATTGTGCTCAAGACAGGAAATTTTTGAACCAGAGATTACAGAAGAACCCAGTTGCATGGACAAAGGAACACACAGAAGCTGTGAAAAGGATTAAAGCTAAGGTAATGAGGATTAATCCTTTGTCCCCTATAAATGAAAAATGGTCAAAAATTATTTATACAGATGCAAGCAATGAAGGATGGGGAGTTGTTCTCTGTCAGTTAAATCCAGAGAAAGATGAAATAGAAATATGCCAATATGCTTCCGGTTTATGGGATAAAACACAGAAAAATTGGATGAGCATGAAAAAAGAATTAAAGGCAATCTGTTTAGCTATAGATAAGTTTAGAGATTTTATTATCTACACTCGTTTCACAGTTAAAACAGATTGTAAAGCATTAAAACCTGCCATCCATAAGTGTGATTTTGAAGATGGAGCTATTATTCGATGGATAATGAAATTAGCTCAATATTCTTTTGATATTGAATTCGTAGAGGGAAAGAAAAATGCTTTTGCTGACATGTTATCCCGCGAATTCATAGAAGAGAATCAAATCCTCATCAATGCTATTTGGCGCAATGATGACGAAATAATAATTGAAGGAAGACGTGGTGGGAATCTGCAGTATGAATTGACAGATAGATTGATCGACATCAATGAGCAATTTATCCCAATTCAGATGGTACGGGAAAGGAAAGGATTCCCTAGATTACTTCGTCTTGAAGAATTGCTCGAAACTCAGGATAAAGTTCATGAAGCTTTATTCTATCTCCAAGGAATGGGCTGTATCCGATTCACAAGTTTTGTATTCCCGGGAGATGCACATGAAATGCAGGGCATCCGTATCTTAATTGACAGATTCTGCAATCTGGCAAATCACAGAGAATATAATGAAGAACGTGTCGCCGAAAGTTTCTTCACCATGATGCAGTACCAAAATTATGCAGGTAATTTCTTTTATTCCCTAAGATTTTCTTACAGATTTTGTTTTGAAGGCAGGGACAGGATGCATCGAATCGACCCTTTTCCAGAATGGTTCGATGAATGGTGGGACCTATATGGCATCAGTCGGTGGAATCTTCGTCCGGAAGATTTAGCAATATTTTACTTTGAAGGCATGACTATTCCAGGGTCCACCAGGCATTATGAATTATCACATCGCACTGTCCAACAACTTGCAGATGTACCTGAGCATATTTTCAGAGCCGAAATCAGATATGATGCTGCTTTATCATGGATAGTGGAGAATCACATGACCTGTCGATTTGTACCTCCTCAAGATGCCCAATATCCAGAATGGCATGAGTACATAGATGCTGCCAGCAATCCTTTTGAAACCATTATCTTCGTAGATCCTCCTGAGAATATAGATGATGATGGGTGGGAAAGTGAACGAACC
Organism: Larix kaempferi; assembly: GCA_027924585.1. NCBI lineage: Eukaryota > Viridiplantae > Streptophyta > Pinopsida > Pinales > Pinaceae > Larix > Larix kaempferi. The sequence continues at coordinate 131,757 of BSBM01001382.1, forward strand.
ATCACTACCCAATCTACTCTTTATGCTGAAGATTTTGGTACAGATTATTATTCGCACTATGTCCATCAGATGATCACTGAATTGTAACTATTCATGTCTAGTTTCTTGACAGTGAAGAAACCCGAGTCTGGACACGTCCTCGGAAATCAAAGATATGTGTCAGTGTAATTATTCTTTGTACAGCTTTTGCTTTTGTGCTGTCATCTTTTTGTAAGGGTGTTTCGTAGGATTTCTACCTTAATGAAATCTGTATGCTGTAAAGTTAGATTCTTGTACTAAAAGTAATGAGGATTCGGTCCCCAATGCCATCGTGCTGTCCCAAAAGGACTAGGGATGAGATAACAGACATCTTGTCTGCCCGAATCTGAGCTACTTTTCGTATGAGTGAAGTTTCGTAGGAAGGAAGTTATGTGGCCTATAAATAAATGAAGCTCTTCATTAGGAAGGCATCGGGTTTTCGGGAGTAAGGGTTCAGAGTCTAGAGTTTCTACTTCTGCATTTGCATTCTCTTTCTGTAGTAAGCATTGTTTGCTTCTCCTTAGGAAGCTTGTGTCGCTGATATTCAGAGACTGATAAATCTCTGTGAAGCATCCCCCAGTTTAATCGGTGAGTGAGCTACGGCTTTTATGCTCCGGAGGCGCTGGATTCTTGCATATTTTCATATAGTTTGAGTGTGTTTCTGGTCTGAGATCTGTCAATATCTCGATCGGTTTAGGGTTCAGGGTTTCGGGTTTCGGGTTTCGGGTTTCGGGTTTCGGGTTTAGGGTTTAGGGGTTTAGGGTTTAGGGTTTAGGGTTTAGGGTTTAGGGTTTAGGGTTTATGGTTTTGCTTCTGTTTGTAGACAAGTATTGCCCTGGACTCCAGTGCAAAATAAGAAAAGAAAAAGCAAAAGAAAATATGGCAGATTTAGAACAAAAAGGATAGCAAATCCTAGGAAACCTTTTAGGAGATATAAGTTTATAAAAAGAAGAAAGTTTCCTAAGAAGAAGAATTGTTGCTTCATTTGTAAAAATGAAGGACATTATGCTAATAGCTGTCCAAAGAGTTCTTCAAATAAAATGAAAGCATGTTTTGAAATTGAAGAATTTCAAGATGATTGGTCAGTGGTAGAATCAGAAGATGAAGTTTCTGATGTGTATATAATCACAGAGGATGAGTTAGAAGAAAATGAAAGATTTGTAAATAAGATGAATGTTTGTAATGATTCTTGTTATCAAGGGAATGAAGCCGAAGTGTCCGATTCAGAATTTGAATATTCTGAACATTCTGAAACAGATATAGAAAGTTTGGAATGGATATCTGATGAAAGTGTTACTTCTGACAGCACTTTAGAACATCAGTCAGAGGAAGATAACATTGAAGATGTCAAAGGTAAGAAGGTAATTTCTGAATATCATTCAGATCCATCATCCAGTTCCTTTGTGTCTACTTTATGTCCATATCCCAAACCTATTGCTCCACAAAATCCCATGCCTTTACCAAATTATGATTTTCCTTCAGAACATAGTCTGATCAAGAAAATTATCAAGACTGATAATTTACTCTTTATCCCTGTCGAAGTCAAGGTCAAAGATCAATGGGTAGCCGTCGATGCTTTCATAGATACTGGTGGTTCAAATAACCTGACCCGTCCAAGTTTATTTCAAGGTCTCTGGAAGCCCTTAAAACACCTCATGGTTTCTGAAACCATTGGTGGACAAATTCAGTTTACCCATTATGCTGATAATCTTTCTTTAAAAGTTGGGGGGGAAATTGTCAAAATCTCTGTAATAAAACAATATGATCCAACTGCCTCTTTATTTTTGGGAATGCCTTTTATTTCAAGTGTCCTACCTTTTACCATTGCTGCAGATTATGTGATATTTAATTGTAAAAAGAAAGCAGTTAAAGTCTCAAGACTTAAAGCAGCAGACACTGAGTCTAAAAAAGGCTCCAATCAAAAGAAGACTTGCACTAATCCAAAAAAGGATTTAAGGGATTGGATAGAAGTCATACAGACTTATGAACAAAAGATGGATATGAGCTTACAGCAAAAGGCAAATAAAAATATTGATTGGGATGAAGAGCAGCAACAGATCTATAAAGATCTGTTAAGAAATTGTGCAGATGATCCTCAAAAGTTTTGGAAAATAAAAGGTCCTATTCAAGAGATCCAGACTCTTCATGATAATGGAGTACATGGAAAACCTATTCCTTGTACTGCAGAAGATGAAAAAGAAATGAGGAATCAAATAAAAGAATTATTAGATTTGAATCTGATTGAACCAAGTACTTCACAGTATAGCTGTGCTGCTATGATAGTTAGAAATCATGCAGAAATAGTTCGAGGTAAGGCAAGAATGGTTATTAATTATAAACCATTGAATGCAATTACAGTTGATTTTAAATATCCTTTGCCTCGTCCAGATGTGATTATGCAAAAGATAAAAAACAGCAAATGGTTCAGTAAGTTTGACATGAAGTCAGGCTATTATCAGATTCAGATAAAAGAAGAAGACCGACATAAAACTGGGTTCAGTTGTCCAGTAGGATTATTCCAATGGAATGTTGTTCCTTTTGGATTAAAAAATGCACCGGCTTATTTTCAGAAAAGAATGGATTCAATTTTTAGTAAGTATGATTTCATTGTTACTTACATTGATGACATTCTAATTCATAGTGTTACACTGGAAGAGCATAAAGTGCATTTGAGAATTTTTATCCAAGAAGTCTATGAAAATGGAATAGTTCTCTCTGAGAAGAAAATGATGATGTTTACCCAGACAGTTGAATTTTTGGGTCTTCATGTGGAAAAGGGAATTGTATATATGCAACCTCATATTGTACAGAAAATCGATAGTTTTCCTAATGAGTTGCAGGATACCAAAAGTATTCAAAGATTTTTAGGTATTCTGAATTATGTACATAAATATATTCCAAGATTGTCACAGATAACTGCTCCTATAAGACAGCATCTCAGAGGAGGATGGTCTTCCCAAGCTACTGAAGCAGTGAAACATATTAAACAGCTGTGTCAACATCTTCCCAGTCTTAGCCCTCCAGGAGATGGTTACTTAATATTGCAAACTGATGCCTCTGATGATTTTTGGGCAGCAGTTCTTTTTGAAAGAGGGGAGGATGGTGTTGAAAAATTGTGTGGTTATGCATCTGGTGAATTCTCAGCAAGTCAGAAAAATTATTATACTGCTGAAAAGGAAACCCTTGCCATTTTTAATGGTATTCAAAAGTTTGAAATCTACCTAGCCCCTGCCAAGTTCTTAATTAGAACTGATTCTATGAATTTCAAATATTTTCTAAATGTTAAGCTTCATAAGCAAATGGCTAGAGGTAGAATATTATCATGGCAGAATTGGTTTTTACAGTATGATTTTGATGTTGAATGGATACCATGAAATACTAATCATCTTGCTGATGCCATGACCAGAGAAATGGCCAAAAAGCACATTCTCATAAGAGTTCTGGAGCCAAACTATCCAAGTATCTTCAAATTGGAAGCTCCAGATACAAAAGAAACCTTTGTTTACAGGCTAACACTGCTTGAAGAAATACTTCCAGATATGGTAACAGAAATCAAGAAAATTGTGGGAATGAGGCTACAAAGAAATAGAGTGATCAGAAGATGCCAAGCATGGAAGACAAGGAATATCAGTCCTATTCTAGGGCTTGATAATGATATGGTAAAAATCTACCCTCTGGAGAATAGAAGAGTAAAACTGTTTTTCAGTTGTTTGAATGATTTATGGTTGAATACTTATACTGAAGAACAGATGTATGAATTACATAAGTTAAATTATTATAACCTGATTGGAGCAGTAGATTTTTCATATGGATTATTTTTGGGTGCCAAGCTAATGAATCTATCAGAAGTTCCTATTACTCAGCAAATTGGAACTTATCTGATAAGTTTAAGAATTCCTGATTTATTGGGAGAATTAAGAGCTGCATTCCTGCAGACTAATGGAGATGCTTTTAGCCCAGATCATGAGTTTCCCATGTATGAATTATGGGAGCCTTTTGCAGATTGGCATATGCAGGAAGGAAAATGTACCAAGAAGCAAACCATAAGACATTCTCAGTGCATTATGAGAACATTGTATTATATCAAGAAATATGGAGCTCCTTGGGATGTTCATGGTAAGCAGCAGTTAAAAGGCCCTGATATTGATCCATTTGATCAAGTATATGATAATTCTAGGTTTGATGAATTTAAGTTCTCAAGAAATACAGAACTTATAAATAAATATAATAAATGGATGATAGATTATCCAACTGTACCTTTAGATCATAAAAGGTATATTTTAAATAAGTTGGAAGAGCAGCAACAAGCAGCCCAGCCATTTAAGCTGATTATAAATCAGCAATCACTGGTCTCTGTTATTGTAAAAAATGGTGAATGGGGTCCAGATGATTTTGTCATTCTAAATATCTTAACTACTACAAGAACATGTACCAGAATGATATTTGAATTAGGATGGTTGCATCAAAGGAACATTACTGATCTCTGTTTGAATTGGATTAAACATGCTATAGAAATGGAATGTTCTCCATTAGAGCCCTTCAAGATTGAAAATCTTGATGGAATTGAATTAAAGATTGAGAATCTTCCTATGCCTCACAAGTTTCGCAGAGATGGTTTCCAAGAAGTGGAAATAGATTCTAGAGCTTTTCCTTCAGCTTGGAAAAAGGTGGAAATGCATGTAGAGAAAAGAAAACCAGAACCAAGGTTACTTTATCCAGGTGAAAGTTCTAGAACCAGAGAACAAGAAGAAGAAAGATCTCCACCTCCAAAAAATAGCCATGAAGAGCCAACTCTTTATGTTGACAGATTTCTAGATGGTCAAGAACCTGCTACGGAGGATGAAGAGATTGAATGGGTAGACTCTGTCATCTTAGGTCTGCATGACGACAGCAACGAATCAGACACTGACATGAGTCTTGATAGTGGAGGATGGGATGATTAATCCTATCTTTTAAGTGTTGTTTTCTTATTGAATGTAAATAAATATCTAAGAGAATCTTATCTCTTAGTGATGAGTCATAGTTTGCTTTATGTAAAAGAGAAACATGAGTAGACACCATCGCGAATAGTAAAGATGCGATAGGACCCTCATGCTATCTTTATTCTTACTTTTTGTTTGTAAAGTGTTACCGGTAGCCACCTAAGGTATCGGTTATAGAAAAAGTTTTACCGGGTGTTTTCGACTAGTCCGGTTGAAGGCGGTGAAAAATTTGTATAAATAAGGCATTAGCCTCTCATTTCGATCATCCTTCGATCGAGAGAGCCTAGAGTCCTTAGAGTCTAAGAGTTTTTTTTGGGTCGAGACTTCCAGTCTCTGATAATTCTGTAATGTTATTCTGCTTATAATAGAAGAAGCCTTCTGGGCCGCTAGTCTGTAAGACTATTCTGTCAAAGAGTCGTGTAAGAGAGCTTGCATGCAATAGATCCGAAAGAGGCGTTGAACCCATTGGAGTCACAGCCGTTGAAGCCGAAGGACAGGCGTAAGGCAAAGGCGAGAGTGTTTGGTACACTTGGTTCCGCAAAGTAGGTACCCTGGCGCAGCCCTCTCTGAAGTCTTATTTGATTTGAAGACATCTTATATTTTATCTGGTTTTGAAGGAGTCTTTTATTTAAAGTTTGAATTCAATATTCGTCTCAGAAGATCTGGTTATCTGGTTATTAATTGTAGACCCATAACCCACAGGCTCTAGTGTCTAAAGTCTTCCGCATACCGCTCTAACTCTGTAGTTTCCTTTATTTTGGTATCAGAGCCTTGTTTTTAAAAGTTTATCCTGAAATGGATTTTCTTTCTCGATCTTTCTCTACTGTAGATAAAAGAACTTCTGAAATCAGTTCTAGAACAGCTGAATTAGATTTAAACGATGAAAATCAGATTGTCGATCCGTCTAGTTGGAATCCTCCATCGCTTCATGCGACAGATGTATATAAACAGCCTACTTTAAGGTTTTTTAAGAAAACGGTGTTAAAAGAAGTAGAAATGACTATCAAGATATCTGGCCCTTCGACATAAATAGTGAATTTGAAGTTTTTTACTTCAGAAGAAATTAAAAAGTTTAAAAAGTATGTCGAAGAAAAGAAGTATTCTTATATCCATTTTGGTGGATGTCGTATTGGCTTAGCTCCTTTATTCCGTCAAGGAATAAATACTCCCTGCATAGCAGAATTATTTGATGCAAGGCATTTAGAATATGATGCAGCAAGAATTGGAACCATTACTGGTAATCTTGCAAAAGGATGTCAGTATGGAACCATATATCCCGATTATGCCATAAGTCTCTCTGATAAATATTTGAGTGAATGTTGGAGACTCCTGGTTGGAGTTCAAGGTTTAAAAATGGCAGATGACAGTGAATATGTCTCTGTTATTTTACAGACCACTTTCCAGTTAACCAACACAGCTCATCCTAAGTTAAAACAACCAATCTTAAAAGATTGTGTTACAGTGGGACTTACTAATGCTGATGTAGAAGGGGTTAATTATGATGAGATAGGCTTACCTAATGACTGGTATTTTCAATATAAGGCTATTGAGAATGGACCAAAACCCTCAAAGGATACTAGAGTGGTTGCTGATAATGGTCAAGTTATGATTAAACCTTATGTTGAGTCTCAAGAGCCTCGTAGAAAACGCACGAAAACTAGTTCACTTCCTAAAGCTTATCCTAGAGCTACTACTCTCGAAGATTATGAGGAAGCTAAAAAGCAAGCTAAAGCCAGAGCCAAAATACCTGAAGTCAGTATTCCGACTACAAGTCAGTCTTTGTATATACCTGAAGAAAAACCTTTTCTTCCTTCTGTTAATAAAATGTATAAAGGGTCATCCTTAGATGAATATTTTGCCAAGTTTGGTCATGAGTCTGTGAAATCCCAATATTCTTGTGTACCTGATGATGATGATGATGATCCATCCTCTTCCTATATGCATAGATCCCGAGTTCAGTTTGACCCTGTCACTGAATGGTCTTACCAAAACCATCGTTTTGTAAAAGGGGGGAGATGGCCACCTAAAACTAAATTCTGTACTACTTCTTCAAGTTCCCAACAACCACCTACCAGAGCTGATTGTGCTCCTCTTATTGAACATGATTCTTCCAATACCAAAGACCTAGATCAACTATACCAAGTAGGAAATTACCTTACTACCTGGTGTTCCTATGCAGAAGATTGTATTGATGATCTTGGTTGTCAACATGAGCAAATATTGAATAATCTGAGATTGCTACAAGCATCCTCCGATAGGTCTCAAGCTGAGAGAGATGAAAAAAGAAGATTAAAGGAAGAAAGGAGACAGAAAAGAGCAGAAAGGCATAAGAAGCAAACTTCTAGTTATAAGTTTGAGCCTTTTGAATCAATGGATATTTTCTCTATGAAGGGAAAATAAATAAAGACAGAAGAAGAAGAAGAAGTCAAAACAGAATCAGAAGAGTCATCAGAAGCAATTCCTGTTATTGAACAAGGGGAAGGTTCTAAAGATCCAGAACCTGAACAATAAGTGAAATCTGAATCCTCTGTTCAGATAGTAAAACACAAGAAAAGATCTAGTAAAAAGCAGACTGAAAAGAAGTTAGTTTCATTGCAAGAAGCTGCAAAGAAATGTCCTACATTTATATTACCTTCTCTTAAAGGACAATCTAAAGCCCATAGAATTAAAGAGATTAAGTATCCAAGAATAGAAGAAGATTTATTTCCTTCAAATTCATCTGGATATACTTTAGACATTGATTTCTTGTAGCCTCATTCCCACAATTTTAGGGAATGAGGCTACAAGAAATCAATGTCTAAAGTATATCCAGATGAATTTGAAGGAAATAAATCTTCTTCTATTCTTGGATACTTAATCTCTTTAATTCTATGGGCTTTAGATTGTCCTTTAAGAGAAGGTAATATAAATGTAGGACATTTCTTTGCAGCTTCTTGCAATGAAACTAACTTCTTTTCAGTCTGCTTTTTACTAGATATTTTCTTGTGTTTTACTATCTGAACAGAGGATTCAGATTTCACTTCTTGTTCAGGTTCTGGATCTTTAGAACCTTCCCCTTGTTCAATAACAGGAATTGCTTCTGATGACTCTTCTGATTCTGTTTTGACTTCTTCTTCTTCTTCTGTCTTTATTTCTTTTCCCTTCATAGAGAAAATATCCATTGATTCAAAAGGCTCAAACTTATAACTAGAAGTTTGCCTCTTATGCCTTTCTGCTCTTTTCTGTCTCCTTTCTTCCTTTAATCTTCTTTTTTCATCTCTCTCAGCTTGAGACCTATCGGAGGATGCTTGTAGAAATCTCAGATTATTCAATATTTGCTCATGCTGACAACCAAGATCATCAATACAATCTTCTGCATAGGAACACCAGGTAGTAAGGTAATTTCCTACTTGGTATAGTTGATCTAGGTCTTTGGTATTGGAAGAATCATGTTCAATAAGAGGAGCACAATCAGCTCTGGTAGGTGGTTGTTGGGAACTTGAAGAAGTAGTACAGAATTTAGTTTTAGGTGGCCATCTCCCCCCTTTTACAAAACGATGGTTTTGGTAAGACCATTCAGTGACAGGGTCAAACTGAACTCGGGATCTATGCATATAGGAAGAGGATGGATCATCATCATCATCATCAGGTACACAAGAATATTGGGATTTCACAGACTCATGACCAAACTTGGCAAAATATTCATCTAAGGATGAACCTTTATACATTTTATTAACAGAAGGAAGAAAAGGTTTTTCTTCAGGTATATACAAAGACTGACTTGTAGTCGGAATACTGACTTCAGGTATTTTGGCTCTGGCTTTAGCTTGCTTTTTAGCTTCCTCATAATCTTCGAGAGTAGTAGCTCTAGGATAAGCTTTAGGAAGTGAACTGGTTTTCGTGGGTTTTCTACGAGGCTCTTGAGACTCAACATAAGGTTTAATCATAACTTGACCATTATCAGCAACCACTCTAGTATCCTTTGAGGGTTTTGGTCCATTCTCAATAGCCTGATATTGAAAATACCAGTCATTAGATAATCCTATCTCATCATAATTAACCCCTTCTACATCAGCATTAGTAAGTCCCACTGTAACACAATCTTTTAAGATTGGTTGTTTTAACTTAGGATGAGCTGTGTTGGTTAACTGGAAAGTGGTCTGTAAAATAACAGAGACATATTCACTGTCATCTGCCATTTTTAAACCTTGAACTCCAACCAGGAGTCTCCAACATTCACTCAAATATTTATCAGAGAGACTTATGGCATAATCGGGATATATGGTTCCATACTGACATCCTTTTGCAAGATTACCAGTAATGGTTCCAATTCTTGCTACATCATATTCTAAATGCCTTGCATCAAATAATTCTGCTATGCAGGGAGTATTTATTCCTTGACGGAATAAAGGAGCTAAGCCAATACGACATCCACCAAAATGGATATAAGAATACTTCTTTTCTTCGACATACTTTTTAAACTTTTTAATTTCTTCTGAAGTAAAAAACTTCAGATTCACTATTTGTGTCGAAGGGCCAGATATCTTGATAGTCATTTCTACTTCTTTTAACACCGTTTTCTTAAAAAACCTTAAAGTAGGCTGTTTATATACATCTGTCGCATGAAGCGATGGAGGATTCCAACTAGACGGATCGACAATCTGATTTTCATCGTTTAAATCTAATTCAGTTGTTCTAGAACTGATTTCAGAAGTTCTTTTATCTACAGTAGAGAAAGATCGAGAAAGAAAAGCCATTTCAGGATAAACTTTTAAAAACAAGGCTCTGATACCAAAATAAAGGAAACTACAGAGTTAGAGCGGTATGCGGAAGACTTTAGACACTAGAGCCTGTGGGTTATGGGTCTACAATTAATAACCAGATAACCAGATCTTCTGAGACGAATATTGAATTCAAACTTTAAATAAAAGACTCCTTCAAAACCAGATAAAATATAAGATGTCTTCAAATCAAATAAGACTTCAGAGAGGGCTGCGCCAGGGTACCTACTTTGCGGAACCAAGTGTACCAAACACTCTCTCCTTTGCCTTACGCCTGTCCTTCGGCTTCAACGGCTGCGACTCCAATGGGTTCAACGCCTCTTTCGGATCTATTGCATGCAAGCTCTCTTACACGACTCTTTGACAGAATAGTCTTACAGACTAGCGGCCCAGAAGGCTTCTTCTATTATAAGCAGAATAACATTACAGAATTATCAGAGACTGGAAGTCTCGACCCAAAAAAAACTCTTAGACTCTAAGGACTCTAGGCTCTCTCGATCGAAGGATGATCGAAATGAGAGGCTAATGCCTTATTTATACAAATTTTTCACCGCCTTCAACCGGACTAGTCGAAAACACCCGGTAAAACTTTTTCTATAACCGATACCTTAGGTGGCTACCGGTAACACTTTACAAACAAAAAGTAAGAATAAAGATAGCATGAGGGTCCTATCGCATCTTTACTATTCGCGATGGTGTCTACTCATGTTTCTCTTTTACATAAAGCAAACTATGACTCATCACTAAGAGATAAGATTCTCTTAGATATTTATTTACATTCAATAAGAAAACAACACTTAAAAGATAGGATTAATCATCCCATCCTCCACTATCAAGACTCATGTCAGTGTCTGATTCGTTGCTGTCGTCATGCAGACCTAAGATGACAGAGTCTACCCATTCAATCTCTTCATCCTCCGTAGCAGGTTCTTGACCATCTGGAAATCTGTCAACATAAAGAGTTGGCTCTTCATGGCTATTTTTTGGAGGTGGAGATCTTTCTTCTTCTTGTTCTCTGGTTCTAGAACTTTCACCTGGATAAAGTAACCTTGGTTCTGGTTTTCTTTTCTCTGCATGCATTTCCACCTTTTTCCAAGCTGAAGGAAAAGCTCTAGAATCTATTTCCACTTCTTGGAAACCATCTCTGCGAACCTTGTGAGGCATAGGAAGATTCTCAATCTTTAATTCAATTCCATCAAGATTTTCAATCTTGAAGGGCTCTAATGGAGAACATTCCATTTCTATAGCATGTTTAATCCAATTCAAACAGAGATCAGTAATGTTCCTTTGATGCAGCCATCCTAATTCAAATATCATTCCGGTACATGTTCTTGTAGTAATTAAGATATTTAGAATGACAAAATCATCTGGACCCCATTCACCATTTTTTACAATAACAGAGACCAGTGATTGCTGATTTATAATCAGCTTAAATGGCTGGGCTGCTTGCTGCTGCTCTTCCAACTTATTTAAAATATACCTTTTATGATCTAAAGGTACAGTTGGATAATCTATCATCCATTTATTATATTTATTTATAAGTTTTGTATTGCTTGAGAACTTAAATTCATCAAACCTAGAATTATCATATACTTGATCAAATGGATCAATATCAGGGCCTTTTAACTGCTGCTTACCATGAACATCCCAAGGAGCTCCATATTTCTTGATATAATACAATGTTCTCATAATGCACTGAGAATGTCTTATGGTTTGCTTCTTGGTACATTTTCCTTCCTGCATATGCCAATCTGCAAAAGGCTCCCATAATTCATACATGGGAAACTCATGATCTGGGCTAAAAGCATCTCCATTAGTCTGCAGGAATGCAGCTCTTAATTCTCCCAATAAATCAGGAATTCTTAAACTTATCAGATAAGTTCCAATTTGCTGAGTAATAGGAACTTCTGATAGATTCATTAGCTTGGCACCCAAAAATAATCCATGTGAAAAATCTACTGCTCCAATCAGGTTATAATAATTTAACTTATGTAATTCATACATCTGTTCTTCAGTATAAGTATTCAACCATAAATCATTCAAACAACTGAAAAACAGTTTTACTCTTCTATTCTCCAGAGGGTAGATTTTTACCATATCATTATCAAGCCCTAGAATAGGACTGATATTCCTTGTCTTCCATGCTTGGCATCTTCTGATCACTCTATTTCTTTGTAGCCTCATTCCCACAATTTTCTTGATTTCTGTTACCATATCTGGAAGTATTTCTTCAAGCAGTGTTAGCCTGTAAACAAATGTTTCTTTTGTATCTAGAGCTTCCAATTTGAAGATACTTGGATAGTTTGGCTCCAGAACTCTTATGAGAATGTGCTTTTTGGCCATTTCTCTGGTCATGGCATCAGCAAGATGATTAGTATTTCCTGGTATCCATTCAACATCAAAATCATACTGTAAAAACCAATTCTGCCATGATAATATTCTACCTCTAGCCATTTGCTTATGAAGCTTAACATTTAGAAAATATTTGAAATTCATAGAATCAGTTCTAATTAAGAACTTGGCAGGGGCTAGGTAGATTTCAAACTTTTGAATACCATTAAAAATGGCAAGGGTTTCCTTTTCAGCAGTATAATAATTTTTCTGACTTGCTGAGAATTCACCAGATGCATAACCACACAATTTTTCAACACCATCCTCCCCTCTTTCAAAAAGAACTGCTGCCCAAAAATCATCAGAGGCATCAGTTTGCAATATTAAGTAACCATCTCCTGGAGGGCTAAGACTGGGAAGATGTTGACATAGCTGTTTAATATGTTTCACTGCTTCAGTAGCTTGGGAAGACCATCCTCCTCTGAGATGCTGTCTTATAGGAGCAGTTATCTGTGACAATCTTGGAATATATTTATGTACATAATTCAGAATACCTAAAAATCTTTGAATACTTTTGGTATCCTGCAACTCATTAGGAAAACTATCGATTTTCTGTACAATATGAGGTTGCATATATACAATTCCCTTTTCCACATGAAGACCCAAAAATTCAACTGTCTGGGTAAACATCATCATTTTCTTCTCAGAGAGAACTATTCCATTTTCATAGACTTCTTGGATAAAAATTCTCAAATGCACTTTATGCTCTTCCAGTGTAACACTATGAATTAGAATGTCATCAATGTAAGTAACAATGAAATCATACTTACTAAAAATTGAATCCATTCTTTTCTGAAAATAAGCCGGTGCATTTTTTAATCCAAAAGGGACAACATTCCATTGGAATAATCCTACTAGACAACTGAACCCAGTTTTATGTCGGTCTTCTTCTTTTATCTGAATCTGATAATAGCCTGACTTCATGTCAAACTTACTGAACCATTTGTTGTTTTTTATCTTTTGCATAATCACATCTGGACGAGGCAAAGGATATTTAAAATCAACTGTAATTGCATTCAATGGTTTATAATTAATAACCATTCTTGCCTTACCTCGAACTATTTCTGCATGATTTCTAACTATCATAGCAGCACAGCTATACTGTGAAGTACTTGGTTCAATCAGATTCAAATCTAATAATTCTTTTATTTGATTCCTCATTTCTTTTTCATCTTCTGCAGTACAAGGAATAGGTTTTCCATGTACTCCATTATCATGAAGAGTCTGGATCTCTTGAATAGGACCTTTTATTTTCCAGAACTTTTGAGGATCATCTGCACAATTTCTTAACAGATCTTTATAGATCTGTTGCTGCTCTTCATCCCAATCAATATTTTTATTTGCCTTTTGCTGTAAGCTCATATCCAGCTTTTGTTCATAAGTATGTATGACTTCTATCCAATCCCTTAAATCCTTTTTTGGATTAGTGCAAGTCTTCTTTTGATTGGAGCCTTTTTTAGACTCAGTGTCTGCTGCTTTAAGTCTTGAGACTTTAACTGCTTTCTTTTTACAATTAAATATCACATAATCTACAGCAATGGTAAAAGGTAGGACACTTGAAATAAAAGGCATTCCCAAAAATAAAGAGGCAGTTGGATCATATTGTTTTATTACAGATATTTTGACAATTTCCCCCCCAACTTTTAAAGAAAGATTATCAGCATAATGGGTAAACTGAATTTGTCCACCAATGGTTTCAGAAACCATGAGGTGTTTTAAGGGCTTCCAGAGACCTTGAAATAAACTTGGACGGGCCAGGTTATTTGAACCACCAGTATCTATGAAAGCATCGACGGCTACCCATTGATCTTTGACCTTGACTTCGACAGGGATAAAGAGTAAATTATCAGTCTTGATAATTTTCTTGATCAGACTATGTTCTGAAGGCAAATCATGATTTGGTAAAGGCATGGGATTTTGTGGAGCAATAGGTTTGGGATATGGACATAAAGTAGACACAAAGGAACTGGATGATGGATCTGAATGATATTCAGAAATTAACTTCTTACCTTTGACATCTTCAATGTTATCTTCCTCTGACTGATGTTCTAAAGTGCTGTCAGAAGTAACACTTTCATCAGATATCCATTCCAAACTTTCTATATCTGTTTCAGAATGTTCAGAATATTCAAATTCTGAATCAGACACTTCGGCTTCATTCCCTTGATAACAAGAATCATTACAAACATTCATCTTATTTACAAATCTTTCATTTTCTTCTAACTCATCCTCTGTGATTATATACACATCAGAAACTTCATCTTCTGATTCTACCACTGACCAATCATCTTGAAATTCTTCAATTTCAAAACATGCTTTCATTTTATTTGAAGAACTCTTTGGACAACTATTAGCATAATGTCCTTCATTTTTACAAATGAAGCAACAATTCTTCTTCTTAGGAAACTTTCTTCTTTTTATAAACTTATATCTCCTGAAAGGTTTCCTAGGATTTGCTATCCTTTTTGTTCTAAATCTGCCATATTTTCTTTTGCTTTTTCTTTTCTTATTTTGCACTGGAGTCCAGGGCAATACTTGTCTACAAACAGAAGCAAAACCCTAAACCCTAAACCCTAAAACCTAAACCCTAAACCCTAAACCCTAACCCTAAACCCTAAACCCTAAACCCCTAAAACCCTAAACCCTAAACCCTAAACCCAAAACCCTAAACCCAAAACCCGAAACCCGAAACCCGAAACCCGAAAACCGAAACCCGAAACCCTAAACCCTAAACCGATCGAGATATTGACAGATCTCAGACCAGAAACACACTCAAACTATATGAAAATATGCAAGAATCCAGCGCCTCCGGAGCATAAAAGCCGTAGCTCGCTCACCGATTAAACTGGGGGATGCTTCACAGAGATTTATCAGTCTCTGAATATCAGCGACACAAGCTTCCTAAGGAGAAGCAAACAATGCTTACTACAGAAAGAGAATGCAAATGCAGAAGTAGAAACTCTAGACTCTGAACCCTTACTCCCGAAAACCCGATGCCTTCCTAATGAAGAGCTTCATTTATTTATAGGCCACATAAATTCCTTCCTACGAAACTTCACTCATACGAAAAGTAGCTCAGATTCGGGCAGACAAGATGTCTGTTATCTCATCCCTAGTCCTTTTGGGACAGCACGATGGCATTGGGGACCGAATCCTCATTACTTTTAGTACAAGAATCTAACTTTACAGCATAGAGATTTCATTAAGGTAGAAATCCTACGAAACACCCTTACAAAAAGATGACAGCACAAAAGCAAAAGCTGTACAAAGAATAATTACACTGACACATATCTTTGATTTCTGAGGACGTGTCCAGACTCGGGTTTCTTCACTGTCAAGAAACTAGACATGAATAGTTACAATTCAGTGATCATCTGATGGACATAGTGCGAATAATAATCTGTACAAAAATCTTCAGCATAAAGAGTAGATTGGGTAGTGATGGTTCGTTCACTTTCCCACCCATCATCATTTATATTCTCAGGAGGATCTACGAAGATAATGGTTTCAAAAGGATTGCTGGCAGCATCTATGTACTCATGCCATTCTGGATATTGGGCAACTTGAGGAGGTACAAATCGACAGGTCATGTGATTCTCCACTATCCATGATAAAGCAGCATCATATCTGATTTCGGCTCTGAAAATATGCTCAGGTACATCTGCAAGTTGCTGGACAGTGCGATGTGATAATTCATAATGCCTGGTGGACCCTGGAATAGTCATGCCTTCAAAGTAAAATCTTGTTAAATCTTCCGGACGAAGATTCCACCGACTGATGCCATATAGGTCCCACCATTCATCGAACCATTCTGAAAAAGGGTCGATTCGATGCATCCTGTCCCTGCCTTCAAAACAAAATCTGTAAGAAAATCTTAGGGAATAAAAGAAATTACCTGCATAATTTTGGTACTGCATCATGGTGAAGAAACTTTCGGCGACACGTTCTTCATTATATTCTCTGTGATTTGCCAGATTGCAGAATCTGTCAATTAAGATACGGATGCCCTGCTATTCATGTGCATCTCCCGGGAATACAAAACTTGTGAATCGGATGCAACCCATTCCTTGGAGATAGAATAAAGCTTCATGAACTTTATCCTGAGTTTCAAGCAATTCTTCAAGACGAAGTAATCTAGGGAATCCTTTCCTTTCCCGTACCATCTGAATTGGGATAAATTGCTCATTGATGTCGATCAATCTATCTGTCAATTCATACTGCAGATTCCCACCACGTCTTCCTTCAATTATTATTTCGTCATCATTGCGCCAAATAGCATTGATGAGGATTTGATTCTCTTCTATGAATTCGGGGGATAACATGTCAGCAAAAGCATTTTTCTTTCCCTCTACGAATTCAATATCAAAAGAATATTGAGCTAATTTCATTATCCATCGAATAATAGCTCCATCTTCAAAATCACACTTATGGATGGCAAGTTTTAATGCTTTACAATCTGTTTTAACTGTGAAACGAGTGTAGATAATAAAATCTCTAAACTTATCTATAGCTAAACAGATTGCCTTTAATTCTCTTTTCATTTTCTTTTTCCTTTCTTTTTGGGCTTTTCTTCTTCTTCTTCCTGATGCATTTCTCTCTCTATTTCATTTTCTGATTCTGATTTTGCTCCTTCTGATTTGATCAGAATGGTAGACATTCTTGCAGACAAAGAAGTATGATTCATTTTACAGTCTTCTTTTATTTGCTTTATTTCTTTTCTCAAGTCTTTGACTGCTTGATGTACTGCTGCAAGTGTCTGAGGCAGGTCTTCTCCAAATTCTGCAACTCTGAATTGCCTAGTTAGAGCTTCAACAGAATATAGAGAAGATGGTGGCAAATAGCTAGATTCCTTTTTAGAGGATTCTGGCTTCTCCTTCTTATTTCTCCCAGCTAACTTTTCATTAAAAGCTTTGGTATACATTTCTTTTAGCTGAGGATCTTGTGCAGTGATCATTTGATTGAATAAATATTTGATATGCGAATCAAGATCATTACCTGGTTTCATCATGGCTATCCTGAAACATGAACATTCATCTGGATCACTACATTCACAATAGTCGTTATTGCCACAATCAAAGCAGTTACAATCTTCTACACTAGAAGATTCTGAATCAGAAGCAGAGAATGCATTTAATTCTCTATCAGATTCACTAGAGAGAGATCTTTCAAAATCTGAAGGATATTTAATGAAATTTATCTTGCCCTGTTTATTTTTGTAGAACTTCTGCTTTTTAGCTGTGGGCTTCTGTTTGCATTCAGAAGATCTATGGCCAGGTTTTCCACAATTATAGCAGATAATATTCTGTTCTTTTCCTTTAGTATAGAGATTGGTTTCTCTATAATATTTTCTTGTTCTTCCTGCTGGTTGTCTTTCTGGTTGATGGGCTGATGCCGGATCTCTGCCATAATATGTTCTCACTTTGTGAGGCTTTGCTGTTGATTGGCTGTGACTGCGATGATTTTTACTATATTTGTGGAATTTATGGCGTTTCCTCACCCCCTGATTCGGCTTCGGCCCATCAAGATGATATTGACGGCAAAGATGGGCATAACCACCAGGTTTAGTGGGATGAGTTGCCTGACGAGCAACCTTCATTTGGGTGCATAGTTCAACAATGACAGCACGCACAGCTTGACGGATGACACCAAATTTATATTGACCAACATTGACCAGCTTTTGAGAGAGCTTGACTAATCCATTTGGGTAAAGAAGCAACAAAGACTTCTTTCCATCGAGGCTCAAGAACCAGATTGGGGCTGAGAGTATACAAGCGTTGCATGTATTCATTCAGATATTCATCAAAATGGCGCATGTCTTTGAGACGCATAGCAGAAAGGGTGACTGTGGTCAAGTCATTAGTTATTTCAGGAAATCCAACAAAATTGACTTGAATACTATAAAGAAGACAACCCATCATATTATTAACTGGAAGTGTAGTCTTGGGATCCATATGAGTACTACCATCTGGATTTAATAAAACAGAAGTTTCCCAAGAGTGGATAAGATTTGGGTTGGCAGCCATTTCTGCTCTAAGCCAAACATCTAAATTGCCCTCAAAACCAGCCATTATTCTTTGACAAGAAGTAATAGGACCATCATCATTGGAGATATAAGTCCTGTAGCAAACTAACATGGAATTCAATACTGACATTATTTCAGCCTCTGTACAGTTGTCAATATTCCATGAATAAGTTGAAGTTGCAGACCAATCTTTATGATATTCACTTTTCATAACATCTCTGCGGTCTGGGGCAGGTTGCCAAGTAGTATGATATTTAGATCTATCAGAAGTTGCATGGATTGCAGGATCAAAATCTGATTCCTCTGTTAAATTGCTATCCATGTGATCAAGATAAGATTCAAGTTGTTCTAAAGAAGGAGATTGGATTGCACAAATTTGGACATGGGACATCTCCTCAGTAAGATATCTTATCTCAAAATCCTCGGGATTATCTTTTTCATCTTCTGGTTGTTTGGATGACTCAGAAGATTGAGAACTGGACGATGCAGCAGATTTATAAGGAAGATTATACAAGGAATGATTGAATGTGGTATAATCGGAAGATGACTCAGGAAAAACTATCTTTGCAGGAGTTTGGATTTGACTGGCCACGCTACTGGTTTGAACATGATAAGGCATTGGCTCAACTTTTGGTCTATATAGAACTGTATCCTTGTAGGTGGTGTTAAAAGTATGTTTCTTTTTCATGGACTCAACACCCTCTTTAACAGTTCCTAAATCAGAAGTAATTTGCTTGAGATTATTATTTATTCTGACTAACTCTCTGCCATGTGCCACTGCAACATTATGGCCTCTTTTCTGGTTTTCCGCAGTCATATTATCTAGAGCATTTGCTAACTTTTGCTCATTAGTAATAATCATTGCAAACTGCTTATTGAACTCATCCATTGTCCAACTCAACCTTGTATAAACTTTATCAACTGCATCATGAACCGTAAAAATTGCTTTTTCTATTGAAGGAAACTGCTTTCTACAATAATCTTCTAAACTGTTAAGTGCAAGATTTGACCAATTGCAGGCGGCAATTATTTCTTTAGTAGAATTTCCTTCATTTTCAAGTACAGAGGAGAATACTCTGTATAACTTATTGTCCTGGGTCTTTATGACAAAATTCTGCCATGGTGGGAAACTAGAAGTAGTTGTAATTACGGATCCATCTAATAATTCCCACTTATGTTTTTGTATACTGGCAGACTGCATCATATTTATTTGAATTCCTAATTCGTCACAGACATGTTCTAAAAACTGTCTTCCTTTTGCTTGTACTTCTCGGTGATGAAAAGGAATATTAGGCCTGCTAGCCATTTTCTGAATTTTCTCACTGAAGACTAGTAAAGCTAACGGTTGGACTATTTGAACAGGATTTTCTTTAACCAACTCTTCAGCTTTTCCTGGATTTTCTTTCTTAACTCTAGCTTGGTTCCTGTATTGTTTTAACATTTGTTGTTCTACCTCATTCAAGCTAGGATAGTAAAATTCATAGAAAGAAATCCATTGATTATTCTTTTCCATCCATTCTGCCCATGCATCATTATTGCATTTATAATAAGCAGCTCTGTCCTGTTTAGGGAAAGATCTAACTTCTGAGTGATAAAGGGCAGCTTTTTCATGGGTGTAACAATCCCAGTTAAACATTTTCTTTTTCCACAGATCTTTTCTGTCAAAGGGACCAATCCCTTTCATGATCTTAAAGAACTTTCTAATCTCATCATCTGTGGGTATCTCAATTCCTTTAGGAATAGGATATTTGGGATTGTACCTATAATCAGGTATGGGTGTCTGATCAACCCATCCTAGACCATGACGGTCTCTTTTAGGCTCTAATGTTTTCATTAACATTTCTTCTTGGTCAAGCCTAATAAACTTGCAACTAAAGGAGCATGATGTTTCTTCATCTGAAAGTTTAACCATATTTATATCATGTCCTTTTTCACTACTGTCGTTATGTCTAGGCATCTGGGAGAACTGACAGTAAGTTTTTGTGCAGTGTGGGTGGTCACATATACTAGAGGTTAAAGAAGAACTTGGACCACTTTTGAACGTAGGATCTTCTTTTAACTCTTTAACTACCATTCTATTGATCTGACTGTAAATCTCTGGAGAGCTACGGCTTTTATGCTCCGGAGGCGCTGGATTCTTGCATATTTTCATATAGTTTGAGTGTGTTTCTGGTCTGAGATCTGTCAATATCTCGATCGGTAAAAGGTCCTGTAAAAATGGTATCAGAGCCTGGTGTTTCCAGTGATTTGTAATCCAGTATTATGACACTAATAATATCCATTGTGTTCATCAGTATTGCAATTCTTCTATTCTCTTATATCTGCTCAATAGATCTTCTGAATGCAAACAGAAGCCCACAGCTAAAAAGCAGAAGTTCTACAAAAATAAACAGGGCAAGATAAATTTCATTGAATATCCTTCAGATTTTGAAAGATCTCTCTCTAGTGAATCTGATAGAGAATTAAATGCATTCTCTGCTTCTGATTCAGAATCTTCTAGTGTAGAAGATTGTAACTGCTTTGACTGTGGCAATAACGACTATTGTGAATGTAGTGATCCAGATGAGTGTTCATGTTTCAGGATAGCCATGGTGAAACCAGGTAATGATCCTGATTCGCATATCAAATAATTATTCAATCAAATGATCACTGCACAAGATCCTCAGCTAAAAGAAATGTATACCAAAGCTTTTAATGAAAAGTTAGCTGAGAGAAATAAGAAGGAGAAGCCAGAATCCTCTAAAAAGGAATCTAGATATTTGCCACCGTCTTCTCTTCACGGCTATGCTTCAGCTCCTCCGGTGCTATTCACGCCTCATCCACGAGTGTCCACTCAACATAACAGTTTTCGAACAGACAATTCCACAATATGCACTTACTCACTCACTAGACATTCTCAGATTCAAAAGATATCATATCAGAAGCAATATCGACACAGTCGTGGTAATATATTGAGCAGATATAAGAGAATAGAAGAATTGCAATACTGATGAACACAATGATATTATTAGTGTCATAATACTGGATTACAAATCACTGGAAACACCAGGCTCTGATACCATTTTTACAGGACCTTTTACCGATCGAGATATTGACAGATCTCAGACCAGAAACACACTCAAACTATATGAAAATATGCAAGAATCTATGGATGGCAGGTCCTGGATTTGCATATTTTTACAGGACCTTTTACCGATCGAGATATTGACAGATCTCAGACCAGAAACACATTCAAACTATATGAAAATATGCAAGAATCCAGCGCCTCCGGAGCATAAAAGCCGTAGCTCGCTCACCGATTAGACTGGGGGATGCTTCACAGAGATTTATCAGTCTCTGAATATCAGCGACACAAGCTTCCTAAGGAAGAGCAAACAATGCTTACTACAGAAAGAGAATGCAAATGCAGAAGTAGAAACTCTAGACTCTGAACCCTTACTCCCGAAAACCCGATCCTTCCTGATGAAGAGCTTCATTTATTTATAGGCCACATAACTTCCTTCCTACGAAACTTCACTCATACGAAAAGTAGCTCAGATTCGAGCAGACAAGATGTCTGTTATCTCATCCCTAGTCCTTTTGGGACAGGACGATGGCATTGGGGACCGAATCCTCATTACTTTTAGTACAAGAATCTAACTTTACAGCATAGAGATTTCATTAAGGTAGAAATCCTACGAAACACCCTTACAAAAAGATGACAGCACAAAAGCAAAAGCTGTACAAAGAATAATTACACTGACACATATCTTTGATTTTCGAGGACGTGTCCAGACTCGGGTTTCTTCACTGTCAAGAAACTAGACATGAATAGTTACAATTCAGTGATCATCTGATGGACATAGTGCGAATAATAATCTGTACCAAATTCTTCAGCGTAAAGAGTAGATTGGGTAGTGATGGTTCGTTCACTTTCCCACCCATCATCATTTATATTCTCAGGAGGATCTACGAAGATAATGGTTTCAAAAGGATTGCTGGCAGCATCTATATACTCATGACATTCTGGATATTGGGCATCTTGAGGAGGTACAAATCGACAGGTCATGTGATTCTCCACTATCCATGATAAAGCAGCATCATATCTGATTTCGGCTCTGAAAATATGCTCAGGTACATCTGCAAGCTGTTGGACAGTGCGATGTGATAATTCATAATGCCTGGTGGATCCTGGAATAGTCATGCCTTCAAAGTAAAATCTTGCTAAATCTTCCGTACGAAGATTCCACCGACTGATGCCATATAGGTCCCACCATTCATCGAACCATTCTGGAAAAGGGTCGATTCGATGCATCCTGTCCCTGCCTTCAAAACAAAATCTGTAAGAAAATCTTAGGGAATAAAAGAAATTACCTGCATAATTTTGGTACTGCATCATGGTGAAGAAACTTTCGGCGACACGTTCTTCATTATATTCTCTGTGATTTGCCAGATTGCAGAATCTGTCAATTATGATACGGATGCCCTGCATTTCATGTGCATCTCCCGGGAATACAAAACTTGTGAATCGGATACAGCCCATTCCTTGGAGATAGAATAAAGCTTCATGAACTTTATCCTGAGTTTCAAGCAATTCTTCAAGACGAAGTAATCTAGGGAATCCTTTCCTTTCCCGTACCATCTGAATTGGGACAAATTGCTCATTGAAGTCGATCAATCTATCTGTCAATTCATACTGCAGATTCCCACCACGTCTTCCTTCAATTATTATTTCGTCATCATTGCGCCAAATAGCATTGATGAGGATTTGATTCTCTTCTATGAATTCGCGGGATAACATGTCAGCAAAAGCATTTTTCTTTCCCTCTACGAATTCAATATCAAAAGAATATTGAGCTAATTTCATTATCCATCGAATAATAGCTCCATCTTCAAAATCACACTTATGGATGGCAGGTTTTAATGCTTTACAATCTGTTTTAACTGTGAAACGAGTGTAGATAATAAAATCTCTAAACTTATCTATAGCTAAACAGATTGCCTTTAATTCTTTTTTCATGCTCATCCAATTTTTCTGTGTTTTATCCCATAAACCGGAAGCATATTGGCATATTTCTATTTCATCTTTCTCTGGATTTAACTGACAGAGAACAGCTCCCCATCCTTCATTGCTTGCATCTGTGTAAATAATTTTTGACCATTTTTCATTTATAGGGGACAAAGGATTAATCCTCATTACCTTAGCTTTAATCCTTTTCACAGCTTGTGTGTGTTCCTTTCTCCATGCAACTGGGTTCTTCTGTAATCTCTGGTTCAAAAATTTCCTGTCTTGAGCACAATGAGGAATGAATTTTGAGATATAATTTAAACTTCCCAAAAACCTTTGAAGTTGAGTCTTATCAGTGATTTCATTGGGAAATCTATGAATAAAGTCCAGGCTTCTCTGGATGACCTGGTATGATCCATATTTGATTTTATAGCCAAGGAATTCAATCTCTGTTTGGAACAGCTTCATTTTCGATTCTGATAATACAATTCCTTGACTCTTGACCTTTCCAAGGAAGATCTTGACATGCTTAATATGATCAGGAATATTCATAGAATGAATTAAGATATCATCTATGTATTTTTTGCAGAAGTCATCCATACCTGTAAATACCTGATCCATGATTCTCTGAAAGGCTGAAGGGGCATTCATCAATCCAAAAGGCATAATGTTCCATTCATAATGCCCATTAGGAACTGAGAAGGCAGTCTTCCATCTGTCTTCTTCTTTGATTGCAATTTTCCAAAATCCAGATTTAAGATCAAATTTAGAAAAGATTTTTGATCTGGATATCTGTGCTAAAAGAACAGAGGGCTTGGGTAATGGATAAGCATCATAGTCTAGAGCAGCATTTAAGGGCTTATAATTCACCACTAGCCTGGGTTTTCCTCTAGCTTTCTCAGCATTCTTATTTACATAAAACCCATAACAGGCTATAGGGCTATAACTTTCTCTTATTAAACCCTTCTTCAATAATTCTTCAATTTCAGCTTTACACCATTTTAACTGTTCTTCATTCATAGGTATAGCCTTAGACCTTCTTAATTTGCCTGCAAAATCTTGCTTTAATGGAAGGCTTACCTCATGTTTCTGGATATGCCAGAAATGATTTGGGTCTTCAGAACAAAACTGTTTTGCCATGTCATAGACTGTTCTGATTTCTTTAGCATATCTGCCTTGCTCTAGCTGATTCTGGATTCTGAGCTCCTCCTGTCTTTCTTCCAACTTATTAAGCTCTGCTTCCATCCTGTTCAATCTCTTATTCACATTTGGAACCTTAGTATGAACAAAAGGGAAGAAGGCTTCTTGACCTTGAACTTGCAGAAAATAACCAAATTGTCCATTATGAACTTTTGCTCCATGGACATCAAAATTTTGCAAAAATGGAGTTCCTAAATACATAGCACAGTCTATCGTATGTACAAGGGGACAGACTATGGTCATACCTAGAGTATCAGTTATGCAGATATCAATAGTAGTCTGATACTTTATATCAACATTACCTCCAGCAGTAGAAACCTGTGAACAGGTAGTTGGCTCTCTGTATCTTGCTGGAATGATGGCTGTATTTATCACATTTAATCTGCAACCCGTGTCTATAAGAACTTTCCAAATTCTTTCTTGCCTTCCAACTATGACCTTCATCAGAACTACATAGGTCACATCTTTCTGGATTGCAACTATACCCATAGTTTCTGTGGGTTTATCTTCATCTTCATCACTATCACTGACTGTACATGGGATCTGTAATGTAGGATGGATGATTGTTCTCTGGCCTTTTCCTTTCTTTTTGGGCTTTTCTTCTTCTTCTTCCTGATGCATTTCTCTCTCTATTTCATTTTCTGATTCTGATTTTGCTCCATCTGATTTGATCAGAATGGTAGACATTCTTGCAGACAAAGAAGTATGATTCATTTTACAGTCTTCTTTTATTTGCTTTATTTCTTTTCTCAAGTCTTTGACTACTTGATGTACTGCTGCAAGTGTCTGAGGCAGGTCTTCTCCAAATTCTGCAACTCTGAATTGCCTAGTTAGAGCTTCAACAGAATATAGAGAAGATGGTGGCAAATAGCTAGATTCCTTTTTAGAGGATTCTGGCTTCTCCTTCTTATTTCTCTCAGCTAACTTTTCATTAAAAGCTTTGGTATACATTTCTTTTAGCTGAGGATCTTGTGTAGTGATCATTTGATTGAATAAATATTTGATATGCGAATCAGGATCATTACCTGGTTTCATCATGGCTATCCTGAAACATGAACATTCATCTGGATCACTACATTCACAACAGTCGTTATTGCCACAATCAAAGCAGTTACAATCTTCTACACTAGAAGATTCTGAATCAGAAGCAGAGAATGCATTTAATTCTCTATCAGATTCACTAGAGAGAGATCTTTCAAAATCTGAAGGATATTCAATGAAATTTATCTTGCCCTGTTTATTTTTGTAGAACTTCTGCTTTTTAGCTGTGGGCTTCTGTTTCCATTCAGAAGATCTATGGCCAGGTTTTCCACAATTATAGCAGATAATATTCTGTTCTTTTCCTTTAGTATAGAGATTGGTTTCTCTATAATATTTTCTTGTTCTTCCTGCTGGTTGTCTTTCTGGTTGATGGGCTGATGCCGGATCTCGGCCATAATATGTTCTCACTTTGTGAGGCTTTGCTGTTGATTGGCTGTGACTGCGATGATTTTTACTATATTTGCGGAATTTATGGCGTTTCCTCACCCCCTGATTCGGCTTCGGCCCATCAAGATGATATTGACGGCAAAGATGGGCATAACCACCAGGTTTAGTGGGATGAGTTGCCTGACGAGCAACCTTCATTTGGGTGCATAGTTCAACAATGACAGCACGCACAGCTTGACGGATGACACCAAATTTATATTGACCAACATTGACCAGCTTTTGAGAGACAGCTTGACTAATCCATTTGGGTAAAGAAGCAACAAAGACTTCTTTCCATCGAGGCTCAAGAACCAGATTGGGGCTGAGAGTATACAAGCGTTGCATGTATTCATTCAGATATTCATCAAAATGGCGCATGTCTTTGAGACGCATAGCAGAAAGGGTGACTGTGGTCAAGTCATTAGTTATTTCAGGAAATCCAACAAAATTGACTTGAATACTATAAAGAAGACAACCCATCATATTATTAACTGGAAGTGTAGTCTTGGGATCCATATGAGTACTACCATCTGGATTTAATAAAACAGAAGTTTCCCAAGAGTGGATAAGATTTGGGTTGGCATCCATTTCTGCTCTAAGCCAAACATCTAAATTGCCCTCAAAACCAGCCATTATTCTTTGACAAGAAGTAATAGGACCATCATCATTGGAGATATAAGTCTTGTAGCAAACTAACATGGAATTCAATACTGACATTATTTCAGCCTCTGTACAGTTGTCAATATTCCATGAATAAGTTGAAGTTGCAGACCAATCTTTATGATATTCACTTTTCATAACATCTCTGCGGTCTGGGGCAGGTTGCCAAGTAGTATGATATTTAGATCTATCAGAAGTTGCATGGATTGCAGGATCAAAATCTGATTCCTCTGTTAAATTGCTATCCATGTGATCAAGATAAGATTCAAGTTGTTCTAAAGAAGGAGATTGGATTGCACAAATTTGGACATGGGACATCTCCTCAGTAAGATATCTTATCTCAAAATCCTCGGGATTATCTTTTTCATCTTCTGGTTGTTTGGATGACTCAGAAGATTGAGAACTGGACGATGCAGCAGATTTATAAGGAAGATTATACAAAGAATGATTGAATGTGGTATAATCGGAAGATGACTCAGGAAAAACTATCTTTGCAGGAGTTTGGATTTGACTGGCCACGCTACTGGTTTGAACATGATAAGGCATTGGCTCAACTTTTGGTCTATATAGAACTGTATCCTTGTAGGTGGTGTTAAAAGTATGTTTCTTTTTCATGGACTCAACACCCTCTTTAACAGTTCCTAAGTCAGAAGTAATTTGCTTGAGATTATTATTTATTCTAACTAACTCTCTGCCATGTGCCACTGCAACATTATGACCTCTTTTCTGGTTTTCCGCAGTCATATTATCTAGAGCATTTGCTAACTTTTGCTCATTAGTTATAATCATTGCAAACTGCTTATTGAATTCATCCATTGTCCAACTCAACCTTGTATAAACTTTATCAACTGCATCATGAACCGTAAAAATTGCTTTTTCTATTGAAAGAAACTGCTTTCTACAATAATCTTCTAAACTGTTAAGTGCAAGATTTGACCAATTGCAGGCGGCAATTATTTCTTTAGTAGAATTCCCTTCATTTTCAAGTACAGAGGAGAATACTCTGTATAACTTATTGTCCTGGGTCTTTATGACAAAATTCTGCCATGGTGGGAAACTAGAAGTAGTTGTAATTACGGATCCATCTAATAATCCCCACTTATGTTTTTCTACACTGGCAGACTGCATCATATTTATTTGGATTCCTAATTCATCACAGACATGTTCTAAAAACTGTCTTCCTTTTGCTTGTACTTCTCGGTGATGAAAAGGAATATTAGGCCTGCTAGCCATTTTCTGAATTTTCTCACTGAAGACTGGTAAAGCTAATGGTTGGACTATATGAACAGGATTTTCTTTAACCAACTCTTCAGCTTTTCCTGGATTTTCTTTCTTAACTCTAGCATGGTTCCTGTATTGTTTTAACATTTGTTGTTCTACCTCATTCAAGCTAGGATAGTAAAATTCATAGAAAGAAATCCATTGATTATTCTTTTCCATCCATTATGCCCATGCATCATTATTGCATTTATAATAAGCAGCTCTGTCCTGTTTAGGGAAAGATCTAACTTCTGAGTGATAAAGGGCAGCTTTTTCATGGGTGTAACAATCCCAGTTAAACATTTTCTTTTTCCACAGATCTTTTCTGTCAAAGGGACCAATCCCTTTCATGATCTTAAATAATTTTCTAATCTCATCATCTGTGGGTATCTCAATTCCTTTAGGAATAGGATATTTGGGATTGTACCTATAATCAGGTATGGGTGTCTGATCAACCCATCCTAGACCATGACGGTCTCTTTTAGGCTCTAATGTTTTCATTAACATTTCTTCTTGGTCAAGCCTAATAAACTTGCAACTAAAGGAGCATGATGTTTCTTCATCTGAAAGTTTAACCATATTTATATCATGTCCTTTTTCACTACTGTCTTTATGTCTAGGCATCTGGGAGAACTGACAGTAAGTTTTTGTGCAGTGTGGGTGGTCACATATACTAGGTTAAAGAAGAACTTGGACCACTTTTGAACGTAGGATCTTCTTTTAACTCTTTAACTACCATTCTACTGATCTGACTGTAAATCTCTCGAGATATTCTGAAACTGTTTTGATTTGACAATGTCGGAACAGTAGTAGAAGACACACTGCAAGATCTTCTGTAGTTTTGACGAGGAAATCTGGTGATAACCTTATCTGAAGTCTTTGTTATCAAAGAATTAGCCAAATGAACTGGCTGCTTTGCTGGCTGTTGCCACTGTGTAACCCAATCATCAGGAGGACAAAGATCCTGTTTTTTTATGGCTTGAGGGGAAATTGGATTACAGGAACTATCATATTGGATGAAAGTTACTGCATCACCTTGACGGTTACTTTTTAAAACTGCAGGGATTGTCGTGTTATAAAATCTGACACATGTGATGTAGAATATACAAAGGTTCTTTGACTGAGATTTGAATCCTTTGTATCCCTGAGTTTGTATTCCCAAGGTCAAGCATTTTGAAATATATGGGTCATCAAGGGCGACTGAGAAATCAGGATAAGTATCATATTGCACTGGACCATTTGAAAGTGGTGCTTCTACCCCCCCGATTAAGGCATGACTGAAGTTAGGCCATCGGTTGTCTAATAAAGCAGAAAAGACAAAAGTAGGAAGGCCGCGACGATGGAGTGCATTAATCCCAATACGCACCATGCCAAGATGAGCAAAATGATATTTTTGTTTACGGGCTTTGGCTATGGTTTCTTCATCTAAGAGAGGGAGAATCATCATAGTATCACTATTAAGTTCAGTGCGGACTGAATGTTCAGAAATTTTTATAGAAGTAAAGGCCGAAAAAGAGAAATTGGATAAGCCTTTATAAACATCTTTGGGAGAAACATTAGGGAGTTTCCATTGAACAGAAGGTTCAGACTCTTCGATATCTAAAGATGCATCATTTGTACAGGATGGACTATTAAACATATCTGATATATGAAAAGACTGACGTTCCTCATTCTCTATATCTTCAAAACGGCGACTACCAAACATGCCAAGATTACTTTTGCTAGAGTCCATTGAATTAAGAAAATCAGAAATGAGTAACGGCTTCCTTGCCTGACTGATAAGGGCGACCCTTCTCGAGGAAAGTCAACAGCGAACACCTGTATCACGAGCCTTCAACGCGGCGCCTTCTCTTCACGGCTATGCTTCAGCTCCTCCGGTGCTATTCACGCCTCATCCACGAGCGTCCACTCAACATAACAGTTTTCGAACAGACAATTCCACAATATGCACTTACTCACTCACTAGACATTCTCAGATTCAAAAGATATCATATCAGAAGCAATATCAACACAGTCGTGGTAATATATTGAGAAGATATAAGAGAATAGAAGAATTGCAATACTGATGAACACAATGGATATTATTAATATCATAACACTGGATTACAAATCACTGGAAACACCAGGCTCTGATACCATTTTTACAGGACCTTTTACCGATCGAGATATTGACAGATCTCAGACCAGAAACACACTCCTTCACGGCTATGCTTCAGCTCCTCCGGTATCAGAGCCTGGTGTTTCCAGTGATTTGTAATCCAGTATTATGACACTAATAATATCCATTGTGTTCATCAATATTGCAATTCTTCTATTCTCTTATATCTGCTCAATATATTACCACGACTGTGTCGATATTGCTTCTGATATGATATCTTTTGAATCTGAGAATGTCTAGTGAGTGAGTAAGTGCATATTGTGGAATTGTCTGTTTGAAAACTGTTATGTTGAGTGGACGCTCGTGGATGAGGCGTGAATAGCACCGAAGGAGCTGAAGCATAGCCGTGAAGAGAAGGCGTCGCGTTGAAGGCTCGTGATACAGGTGTTCGCTGTTGACTTTCCTCGAGAAGGGTCGCCCTTATCAGTCAGGCAAGGAAGCCGTTACTCATTTCTGATTTTCTTAATTAAATGGACTCTAGCAAAAGTATTCTTGGCATGTTTGGTAGTCGCCGTTTTGAAGATATAGAGAATGCGGAACGTCAGTCTTTTCATATATCAGATATGTTTAATAGTCCATCCTGTACAAATGATGCATCTTTAGATATAGAAGAGTCTGAACCTTCTGTTCAATGGAAACTCCCTAATGTTTCTCCCAAAGATGTTTATAAAGGCTTATCCAATTTCTCTTTTTCGGCCTTTACTTCTATAAAAATTTCTGAACATTCAGTCCGCACTGAACTTAATAGTGATACTATGATGACTCTACCTCTCTTGGATGAAGAAACCATAGCCAAAGCCCGTAAACAAAAATATCATTTTGCTCATCTTGGCATGGTGCGTATTGGGATTAATGCACTCCATCGTCACGGCCTTCCTACTTTTGTCTTTTCTGCTTTATTAGACAACCGATGGCCTAAATTCAGTCATGCCTTAATCGGGGGGGTAGAAGCACCACTTTCAAATGGTCCAGTGCAATATGATACTTATCCTGATTTCTCAGTCGCCCTTGATGACCCATATATTTCAAAATGCTTGACCTTGGGAATACAAACTCAGGGATACAAAGGATTCAAATCTCAGTCAAAGAACCTTTGTATATTCTACATCACATGTGTCAGATTTTATAACACGACAATCCCTGCAGTTTTAAAAAGTAACCGTCAAGGTGATGCAGTAACTTTCATCCAATATGATAGTTCCTGTAATCCAATTTCCCCTCAAGCCATAAAAAAACAGGATCTTTGTCCTCCTGATGATTGGGTTACACAGTGGCAACAGCCAGCAAAGCAGCCAGTTCATTTGGCTAATTCTTTGATAACAGAGACTTCATATAAGGTTATCACCAGATTTCCTCGTCAAAACTACAGAAGATCTTGCAGTGTATCTTCTACTACTGTTCCGACATTGTCAAATCAAAACAGTTTCAGAATATCTCCAGAGATTTACAGTCAGATCAGTAGAATGGTAGTTAAAGAGTTAAAAGAAGATCCTACGTTCAAAAGTGGTCCAAGTTCTTCTTTAACCTCTAGTA
Source organism: Larix kaempferi (assembly GCA_027924585.1). NCBI lineage: Eukaryota > Viridiplantae > Streptophyta > Pinopsida > Pinales > Pinaceae > Larix > Larix kaempferi. The sequence goes on from BSBM01001382.1 coordinate 163,195, forward strand.
TATGTGACCACCCACACTGCACAAAAACTTACTGTCAGTTCTCCCAGATGCCTAGACATAAAGACAGTAGTGAAAAAGGACATGATATAAATATGGTTAAACTTTCAGATGAAGAAACATCATGCTCCTTTAGTTGCAAGTTTATTAGGCTTGACCAAGAAGAAATGTTAATGAAAACATTAGAGCCTAAAAGAGACCGTCATGGTCTAGGATGGGTTGATCAGACACCCATACCTGATTATAGGTACAATCCCAAATATCCTATTCCTAAAGGAATTGAGATACCCACAGATGATGAGATTAGAAAATTCTTTAAGATCATGAAAGGGATTGGTCCCTTTGACAGAAAAGATCTGTGGAAAAAGAAAATGTTTAACTGGGATTGTTACACCCATGAAAAAGCTGCCCTCTATCACTCAGAAGTTAGATCTTTCCCTAAACAGGACAGAGCTGCTTATTATAAATGCAATAATGATGCATGGGCAGAATGGATGGAAAAGAATAATCAATGGATTTCTTTCTATGAATTTTACTATCCTAGCTTGAATGAGGTAGAACAACAAATGTTAAAACAATACAGGAACCAAGCTAGAGTTAAGAAAGAAAATCCAGGAAAAGCTGAAGAGTTGGTTAAAGAAAATCCTGTTCATATAGTCCAACCGTTAGCTTTACCAGTCTTCAGTGAGAAAATTCAGAAAATGGCTAGCAGGCCTAATATTCCTTTTCATCACCGAGAAGTACAAGCAAAAGGAAGACAGTTTTTAGAACATGTCTGTGATGAATTAGGAATCCAAATAAATATGATGCAGTCTGCCAGTGTAGAAAAACATAAGTGGGAATTATTAGATGGATCCGTAATTACAACTACTTCTAGTTTCCCACCATGGCAGAATTTTGTCATAAAGACCCAGGACAATAAGTTATATAGAGTATTCTCCTCTGTACTTGAAAATGAAGGGAATTCTACTAAAGAAATAATTGCCGCCTGCAATTGGTCAAATCTTGCACTTAACAGTTTAGAAGATTATTGTAGAAAGCAGTTTCCTTCAATAGAAAAAGCAATTTTTACGGTTCATGATGCAGTTGATAAAGTTTATACAAGGTTGAGTTGGACAATGGATGAATTCAATAAGCAGTTTGCAATGATTATAACTAATGAGCAAAAGTTAGCAAATGCTCTAGATAATATGACTGCGGAAAACCAGAAAATAGGTCATAATGTTGCAGTGGCACATGGCAGAGAGTTATTCAGAATAAATAATAATCTCAAGCAAATTACTTCTGACTTAGGAACTGTTAAAGAGGGTGTTGAGTCCATGAAAAAGAAACATACTTTTAACACCACCTACAAGGATACAGTTCTATATAGACCAAAAGTTGAGCCAATGCCTTATCATGTTCAAACCAGTAGCGTGGCCAGTCAAATCCAAACTCCTGCAAAGATAGTTTTTCCTGAGTCATCTTCCGATTATACCACATTCAATCATTCTTTGTATAATCTTCCTTATAAATCTGCTGCATCGTCTAGTTCTCAATCTTCTGAGTCATCCAAACAACCAGAAGATGAAAAAGATAATCCTGAGGATTTTGAGATAAGATATCTTACTGAGGAGATGTCCCATGTCCAAATTTGTGCAATCCAATCTCCTTCTTTAGAACAAATTGAATCTTATCTTGATCACATGGATAGCAATTTAACAGAGGAATCAGATTTTGATCCTGCAATCCATGCAACTTCTGATAGATCTAAATATCATACTACTTGGCAACCTGCCCCAGACCGCAGAGATGTTATGAAAAGTGAATATCATAAAGATTGGTCTGCAACTTCAACTTATTCATGGAATATTGACAACTGTACAGAGGCTAAAATAATGTCAGTATTGAATTCCATGTTAGTTTGCTACAGGACTTATATCTCCAATGATGATGGTCCTATTACTTCTTGTCAAAGAATAATGGCTGGTTTTGAGGGCAATTTAGATGTTTGGCTTAGAGCAGAAATGGCTGCCAACCCAAATCTTATCCACTCTTGGGAAACTTCTGTTTTGTTAAATCCAGATGGTGGTACTCATATGGATCCCAAGACTACACTTCCAGTTAATAATATGATGGGTTGTCTTCTTTATAGTATTCAAGTCAATTTTGTTGGATTTCCTGAAATAACTAATGACTTGACCACAGTCACCCTTTCTGCTATGCGTCTCAAAGACATGCGCCATTTTGATGAATATCTGAATGAATACATGCAACGCTTGTATACTCTCAGCCCCAATCTGGTTCTTGAGCCTCGATGGAAAGAAGCTTTTGTTGCTTCTTTACCCAAATGGATTAGTCAAGCTGTCTCTCAAAAGCTGGTCAATGTTGGTCAATATAAATTTGGTGTCATCCGTCAAGCTGTGCGTGCTGTCATTGTTGAATTATGCACCCAAATGAAGGTTGCTCGTCAGGCAAATCATCCCACTAAACCTGGTGGTTATGCCCATCTTTGCCGTCAATATCATCTTGATGGCCCGAAGCCGAATCAGGGGGTGAGGAAACGCCATAAATTCCGCAAATATAGTAAAAATCATCACAGTCACAGCCAATCAACAGCAAAGCCTCACAAAGTGAGAACATATTATAGCAGAGATCCGGCATCAGCCCATCAACCAGAAAGACAACCAGCAGGAAGAACAAGAAAATATTATAGAGAAACCAATCTCTATACTAAAGGAAAAGAACAAAATATTATCTGCTATAATTGTGGAAAACCTGGCCATAGATCTTCTGAATGCAAACAGAAGCCCACAGCTAAAAAGCAGAAGTTCTACAAAAATAAACAGGGCAAGATAAATTTCATTGAATATCCTTCAGATTTTGAAAGATCTCTCTCTAGTGAATCTGATAGAGAATTAAATGCATTCTCTGCTTCTGATTCAGAATCTTCTAGTGTAGAAGATTGTAACTGCTTTGACTGTGGCAATAACGACTATTGTGAATGTAGTGATCCAGATGAATGTTCATGTTTCAGGATAGCCATGATGAAACCAGGTAATGATCCTGATTCGCATATCAAATATTTATTCAATCAAATGATCACTGCACAAGATCCTCAGCTAAAAGAAATGTATACCAAAGCTTTTAATGAAAAGTTAGCTGAGAGAAATAAGAAGGAGAAGCCAGAATCCTCTAAAAAGGAATCTAGCTATTTGCCACCGTCTTCTCTATATTCTGTTGAAGCTCTAACTAGGCAATTCAGAGTTGCAGAATTTAGAGAAGACCTGCCTCAGACACTTGCAGCAGTACATCAAGCAGTCAAAGACTTGAGAAAAGAAATAAAGCAAATAAAAGAAGACTGTAAAATGAATCATACTTCTTTGTCTGCAAGAATGTCTACCATTCTGATCAAATCAGAAGGAGCAAAATCAGAAGCAGAAAATGAAATAGAGAGAGAAATGCATCAGGAAGAAGAAGAAGAAAAGCCCAAGAAGAAAGGAAAAGGCCAGAGAACAATCATCCATCCTACATTACAGATCCCATGTACAGTCAGTGATAGTGATGAAGATGAAGATAAACCCACAGAAACTATGGGTATAGCTGCAATCCAGAAAGATGTGACCTATGTAGTTCTTATGAAGGTCATAGTTGGAAGGCAAGAAAGAATTTGGAAAGTTCTTATAGACACGGGTTGCAGATTAAATGTGATAAACACAGCCATCATTCCAGCAAGATACAGAGAGCCAACTACCTGTTCACAGGTTTCTACTGCTGGAGGTAATGTTGATATAAAGTATCAGACTACTATTGATATCTGCATAACTGATACTCTAGGTATGACCATAGTCTGTCCCCTTGTACATACGATAGACTGTGCCATGTATTTAGGAACTCCATTTTTGCAAAATTTTGATGTCCATGGAGCAAAAGTTCATAATGGACAATTTGGTTATTTTCTGCAAGTTCAAGGTCAAGAAGCCTTCTTCCCTTTTGTTCATACTAAGGTTCCAAATGTAAATAAGAGATTGAACAGGATGGAAGCAAAGCTTAATAAGTTGGAAGAAAGACAGGAGGAGCTCAGAATCCAGAATCAGCTAGAGCAAGGCAGATATGCTAAAGAAATCAGAACAGTCTATGACATGGCGAAACAGTTTTGTTCTGAAGACCCAAATCATTTCTGGCATATCCAGAAACATGAGGTAAGCCTTCCATTAAAGCAAGATTTTGCAGGCAAATTAAGAAGGTCTAAGGCTATACCTATGAATGAAGAACAGTTAAAATGGTGTAACGCTGAAATTGAAGAATTATTGAAGAAGGGTTTAATAAGAGAAAGTTATAGCCCTATAGCCTGTTATGGGTTTTATGTAAATAAGAATGCTGAGAAAGCTAGAGGAAAACCCAGGCTAGTGGTGAATTATAAGCCCTTAAATGCTGCTCTAGATTATGATGCTTATCCATTACCCAAGCCCTCTGTTCTTTTAGCACAGATATCCAGATCAAAAATCTTTTCTAAATTTGATCTTAAATCTGGATTTTGGCAAATTGCAATCAAAGAAGAAGACAGATGGAAGACTGCCTTCTCAGTTCCTAATGGGCATTATGAATGGAACATTATGCCTTTTGGATTGATGAATGCCCCTTTAGCCTTTCAGAGAATCATGGATCAGGTATTTACAGGTATGGATGACTTCTGCAAAAAATACATAGATGATATCTTAATTCATTCTATGAATATTCCTGATCATATTAAGCATGTCAAGATCTTCCTTGGAAAGGTCAAGAGTCAAGGAATTGTATTATCAGAATCGAAAATGAAGCTGTTCCAAACAGAGATTGAATTCCTTGGCTATAAAATCAAATATGGATCATACCAGGTCAGCCAGAGAAGCCTGGACTTTATTCATAGATTTCCCAATGAAATCACTGATAAGACTCAACTTCAAAGGTTTTTGGGAAGTTTAAATTATATCTCAAAATTCATTCCTCATTGTGCTCAAGACAGGAAATTTTTGAACCAGAGATTACAGAAGAACCCAGTTGCATGGAGAAAGGAACACACACAAGCTGTGAAAAGGATTAAAGCTAAGGTAATGAGGATTAATCCTTTGTCCACTATAAATGAAAAATGGTCAAAAATTATTTACACAGAAGCAAGCAATGAAGGATGGGGAGTTGTTCTCTGTCAGTTAAATCCAGAGAAAGATGAAATAGAAATATGCCAATATGCTTCCGGTTTATGGGATAAAACACAGAAAAATTGGATGAGCATGAAAAAAGAATTAAAGGCAATCTGTTTAGCTATAGATAAGTTTAGAGATTTTATTATCTACACTCGTTTCACAGTTAAAACAGATTGTAAAGCATTAAAACCTGCCATCCATAAGTGTGATTTTGAAGATGGAGCTATTATTTGATGGATAATGAAATTAGCTCAATATTCTTTTGATATTGAATTCGTAGAGGGAAAGAAAAATGCTTTTGCTGACATGTTATCCCGCGAATTCATAGAAGAGAATCAAATCCTCATCAATGCTATTTGGCGCAATGATGACGAAATAATAATTGAAGGAAGACGTGGTGGGAATCTGCAGTATGAATTGACAGATAGATTGATCGACATCAATGAGCAATTTATCCCAATTCAGATGGTACGGGAAAGGAAAGGATTCCCTAGATTACTTCGTCTTGAAGAATTGCTCGAAACTCAGGATAAAGTTCATGAAGCTTTATTCTATCTCCAAGGAATGGGCTGTATCCGATTCACAAGTTTTGTATTCCCGGGAGATGCACATGAAATGCAGGGCATCCGTATCTTAATTGACAGATTCTGCAATCTGGAAAATCACAGAGAATAGAATGAAGAACGTGTCGCCGAAAGTTTCTTCACCATGATGCAGTACCAAAATTATGCAGGTAATTTCTTTTATTCCCTAAGATTTTCTTACAGATTTTGTTTTGAATGCAGGGACAGGATGCATCGAATCGACCCTTTTCCAGAATGGTTCGATGAATGGTGGGACCTATATGGCATCAGTCGGTGGAATCTTCGTCCGGAAGATTTAGCAAGATTTTACTTTGAAGGCATGACTATTCCAGGGTCCACCAGGCATTATGAATTATCACATCGCACTGTCCAACAACTTGCAGATGTACCTGAGCATATTTTCAGAGCCGAAATCAGATATGATGCTGCTTTATCATGGATAGTGGAGAATCACATGACCTGTCGATTTGTACCTCCACAAGATGCCCAATATCCAGAATGGCATGAGTACATAGATGCTGCCAGCAATCCTTTTGAAACCATTATCTTCGTAGATCCTCCTGAGAATATAAATGATGATGGGTGGGAAAGTGAACAAACCATCACTACCCAATCTACTCTTTATGCTGAAGATTTTGGTAGAGATTATTATTCGCACTATGTCCATCGGATGATCACTGAATTGTAACTATTCATGTCTAGTTTCTTGACAGTGAAGAAACCCGAGTCTGGACACGTCCTCGGAAATCAAAGATATGTGTCAGTGTAATTATTCTTTGTATAGCTTTTGCTTTTGTGCTGTCATCTTTTTGTAAGGGTGTTTCGTAGGATTTCTACCTTAATGAAATCTCTATGCTGTAAAGTTAGATTCTTGTACTAAAAGTAATGAGGATTCGGTCCCCAATGCCATCGTGCTGTCCCAAAAGGACTAGGGATGAGATAACAGACATCTTGTCTGCCCGAATCTGAGCTACTTTTCGTATGAGTGAAGTTTCGTAGGAAGGAAGTTATGTGGCCTATAAATAAATGAAGCTCTTCATTAGGAAGGCATCGGGTTTTCGGGAGTAAGGGTTCAGAGTTTAGAGTTTCTACTTAAATAAATGAGCCCCCTTTGTTTGTGACGATTTTTTCCCTTTCTGTAACAAAAGGAAACAAAATTGCATCCACTCTGTGAGCTGTTTTATCAATCTACAGATGCACATCTAAAATAACAATATTGATATCAAGCATTTTACCTCGATGAGTTTCAAGCATTGGGATATGTGCTCTATGAAGCCGTCGAGATCGACATCTACAGCGTCTCCTTCAAGCGCAGCAGCATCTTTATTTGTGTTGGTAATAGAAGAGGAAGGCATCCCCTGAAGAGAAGAGGAGCTGCCTTCTCCAGCCTTATCATCAACACAAGCATCAGCTTGAGAAGAGGAGTAGGCAGTCGATTGTTGGGAGTGATGAATATCATGTGTAGCCATGACCACCGCTGAAACGCATTTAGAAGAAGAGGAGGTAGCAGCTTCTGGAACAGTGGAAGAGGAGGCACCATATGGGGGACGGGGTGGAACGGTGAAAGAGGAAACACCACCTGATGGAGGAGGAGGCACCACATCATCCTGCTTAACAGCAACAGCTGGAACGGCAGAAGAAGAAGAAGAAAGAGAGGGCTCAATTCTCTTCTTGACTTGGGCATCAGACTTTGATGGAGGAGTTTGGGGATCTTGCCGTGTTGCAACGGTTTCTGTAGCAACTGCTGAAGAAGCATAGTTTATATGAACAACAACAGAAGAAGGATTTTGGGTAGCAGAGGGATTTGGGGTATCAACATCAACATCTGCAGAAGGGTTGTTACTACCTGAAAAGCAAGGAAAACAGGAGCAGGAGCCGCTTTTCTTCATTGTTTTAGAAGAAGCTGAGGCTGAGAGCAGGAAAAGCAAAGAACGATAGAGAGTCGAAAAGCCGAAATTTGAAATCGGGCAATGCAACTCTCACCTGAAATAACAATAATGAAGAGCTATAGGGACACGTTCAATCTAGCTGTCTGCAACAAATAAAGTCCATAGAAAAAACATGACAAGGGAAAGTGATCGTTCAGTCTAGCTGTCTGCAAGTCATGAATTTCATAGAGAAAACAAGAGTGAAAATGATCGTTCAATGTAGCTGTTCAAACAACTCCATAGCAAAGAAAAAGTGAAAATGATCGTCCGCATCACCCGGTGGACAAATTTTCTGCGCAGGTACTCGGGCGAATAATTTTCTGCGCACTCAGGATGGTACACTACCAAGCCACCCATTAATACGAAGCTTCAAGGAAGCTTCACTCTGTTTTGTTTCCACGGCTGAGTTTTATCGAATAAAGTTGATAATAACAAAAGCATTGATTTTTGGCACTTCAATCAATCCTTCATATGTTGGGAACGGTACGATAAGACAGAGAACCAAATAATTCATATGGACCATAGCTGGCTCGCAGACAAGTTGCTCAATGAAAATGGTGAAAAAAAATTCATTTGGTTTACTATTTCTAATCATAAATTTCCATTATCAAATTATTAACCTATCCTTTGGTTTACTATTTTTAATCATAAATTTCCATTATCAAATTTGTAATTTTTCCTCCCAAATTACATTAAATTATCCAACTAGCGCAACTTGTACTGCATTTAACAATTCCAACCTTAGATTTCCGGGCAGCAATTTGACCGTCAATAAAAAGATCGTTAACCTACCCTTTTTACAGTTAGCCCTAAATTGAGTTGCAAATCATTAAATGCGGCAATTCAATATTTCGAGTCCGAGATCCAACAAACCCTAAACACTGAGCTACCGTATGCTCTGCAGCAATGCTTAGCTTTTACTCCTTTTTACAAAGGTAAGTTTATATTTTCCTTTGCTCGTGAACTTAATAAACACTTAATTATTCTTGAGCTTTTTTTTTTCCCTAGAAAAATTCAACTTACTATTAATATGCGAAACAGTAAATATGTCCAGTGGTCATATGAGTACATAGGTAACAAACCCTGTCAATAAAAAGACCAAGGAAAAACTATCGTATAGACAACAAAGTATCAACAACTAGTTCAGATAAGTCCCTAAAAAACAATGCCACAAATCACTAAAGTATCCATTAAGCAAACAGGAAAACATCCTATAGATGAACAACAATATAGGCCTCGGCAACTAATAAGTAAAAACATAATATAAATAAGTCTCGAGACCAGCTGGCCGAATATACCATGGCCCATCCAATGCCAATGACGATAGAAGAGTAACGATCTTTCCATGCAAGTCACAATAGCACATAGCTAAGTTTTTTTAAAACGTTTATACATCTGATAACAAAAAATACAACCAGCTACAGTAGGAGGCTGTAATATATATAGCCGCAAAATGTTTATGAAGATGGAACGCCCAATAAGGAGTTGGAACCTGTGCAATTTAAGAATCTGCACATAGAAATATTAGTCATAAAAATATATGTCGTTGCCGCAAAATACTGAAATGATATCAAAATGAGTAGTTAGATAGTAAAATAAAAGTATCATGTCCAATGTAAATGATAAGAACCATGGGTAAAGAGAAGATCCTCCCGCCATTCCTGCCACATGATGACCCCCGCCTAAGAGTAAAGAGCCCGCTTTGAGAGTATATCAGCCTCCATACTCACCTCTCTGAAGATATGAGCGAAATGTGTATGCTCAAATTCAAGAATTAGCTTCCGAGCCGCTTCCATCCAGTGAGTGAGGAGCAGAACATTGAGAGGTGAAATGCCTCTAGCCCAAGAAATAATAGATAACGAGTCACCCATGATCACTAGTGAGGAAATCTGTCGGGAGCGAGCAAAAAATAGCAAGAGCCATAGGGCGCATAATTCACTGTGTGTATTAGATCCAATACCCAGATTTAGCCAGATATGGAAAGAAACAGTGTTGGAAATGTGAAGAATTGCACCCGCCCCTCCCACCCCAGGTCCACCCACAGCTGCCCCATCAAAGAAGCCACATGGGTACACCAGGACCAGAGGAGCCATCCGGCATCTCTTGCTCAGAACATTCCTACCATCATCAACTCCATGAATTGAAGTATATTCCTTGAGTGCAGCTAGGGTTCTATAGCAGATCCAATCTTGATGAGGTACATAGTTCTAAAATATTCGAGAATTTCAAGCTTTCCACACCTCCCAGATCATAAAGTATGGGAGTTCAATACACCCATTGGAATGACGGGACCAAGCATCCAGGCATTCACTAAGAGAAGGATGCCTCTAGAGGAATTGTATACCAGAGATAGATGCAATTTGCTTCCAAAGATCCCGAATGAAGGGACAGGAGGAGAAGAGATGAGCAACTGATTCCTCCTGTGAACAACAAAGGGGACACCATCCCGGACCAATGAAACCACGTCGACATAAATTGTCCCAAGTAAGAATCTTATTACACAACGCCAGCCAAATAAAACATTTAATCTTGAGTGGAAGGGCTAGCTTCCAGATAGATTTGAACCACCAACGAGTCTAAGTATGAGACGCAGCAAACATTGCATCATATGCCAATTTAGCTGAAACATTGCCATGAGTCACATCCCACGACCAAGCTAATATGTCCGATGACTCAGATAATTGAATGTTTGATTGATAAAAAGGCCTGATATATTCTTTCCATTCATTCCCCAATACACCAGTCAATCCCAGCTGTGGAGCCGAGATCCATAAAGAACGCCCATCCTTATACCGACCTACCGCATGTGCAAGGGTGCAAAATCCATTTGTTCTGAGATGAGTCCTTAATTCCAACGACAAGATATGAACGGATGGTCCCCCTAAGATCGGATCAAGTCCCAGTTTAATGTCATGACCATTACCAGGAATCCATGCAATCCTTTGAGCAATAACATTGAAAGATCCCATCAATCCATTCCAAAAATTTGATACACCCATAGTAGCACGACGACCCATACGGAGCCAATTTGCAACAGAAGTATTTTTCAGGTACTTGGCTTTGATAATCCTCCCCCAAACAGAATTATCAAAAATTGCACGCCAAAGACTTTTTGCATGTAAGGCCGTGACAAAAAGATCGAGTTCCTTTATATTCCATCCCCCCAAGTTCCAGGGTCGAGCCAAAACAGACCATTTTATAAGATGAAATTTTTCCTGCGCTCCACCACCCGACCATAAGAAACTGAACAACTTCCTTCGAATAAGACCGAGGATGGATCTTGGATTTTTACACAGTGAAAACCAATAGACACCTAAATTCTGTAGAACAACTTTTTCCAGCGTAAGCCTGCTGCCCATGGATAAGTGTCGAAAACTCCAATGACCAATACGATTTTCAAATCGTCTAACAAGCCATGACCAGTCATTTATCAGATAATTAGAAGGCTTAATGAAGAAGCCCAGATATTTTGTTTCAGCTTCCATCTCCTTAAATTTTAAAGGCAGAAAAGAGCTAATCGACAGTTCCACATCAGCCAACAGGGAATGTTTCAAAAATTGTGATTTTATATAAATGATGATCATACCAGAAACTGAGCAGAAAAAGTCAAGTATCTTCTTATACTGAATCCACTCTGTAAGGATACCCAAGCCAAAAAGCATAACATCATCCACAAAAAGAGAGTGTGTAACAGTTATATCTCTTGTAATTTTAATGCCAACAATCAGCCCCTCCCTTTTTTCCTTATGAATGGTGAGTCTCAGTCCTTCAATGACCAACAGGAAAAGAAACGGAGATAGTGGGAATCCCTGACGAAGACCCTGGGATGCTTTAAAGAATTCCGATGGATGACCATTAATTAATACAACAAAATTAACCGATGTTACACAGTCCATAATCCATTTCATCACCTTCCATGGCAGGCCGATCTGGATCAAAATTAATCTCAAAAGATTCCAATCAACCCGATCATATGCTTTCACTAAGTCCAATTGAAGGATGAGCGCATCAAGCCTCTTCTGCTTTACATTGTGAAAAATTTCTTGAGTCAACCCCACAGCATCATGGATCTGACGGCCCTATAAGAAACCATACTGCTCAATAGATATGTGTCTTGAAAGGATTGGTTTGATCCGATCAGCAATAATCTTGGAAATTATCTTGTAGACTAAATTGCAAAGAGCAATAGGCCTGAACTCATTATAATTATCCAGATGGGATGTTTTCAGAATGAGTGCCAGATAAGTAGAGTTTAATTCCCTAGAGACAGTGCCCAATTTCCGGGACTCATTCATAGCCATCTAGAGTTCCTCCCCCATAATATCAAAAAAATGGATAGAAAGTTCCACCGTCCACCCATCCAGGCTAGGAGATTTATCTTTAGCAAAGCCCCGCAAGGTGTTTTCCACATCCATCAAAGTAACATCCATAAAAATATTGTCCCCCTCCAATTCATTAAACATCCATGGGTATTCCTTAATAATCTTAAATTGTTCCACCAATGTTGTGTTCTTGGGGTCACAATAGTATTCCTGAAAGTGACGAGCTGCCTCATCCATCAACTCCACATCCCCCCTGATCCCCCGACCAGTGTGATCATTAAGATCCCAAATAGTATTTTGCATCCTCTGAGAATCCGCAAAATGATGAAAAAACTTTGTGTTCAGATCCCCAGCTTTGAGCCATATGGCTCGGCTCTTCAATAGATCCCAAATAGTATTTTGCATCCTCCGAGAATCCGCAAAATGATGAGAAAACTTTGTGTTTAGATCCCCAGCTTTGAGCCATATGGCTCGGCTCTTCAATCTCCAAGTTTCCTCATGAATAAGAAGAATCTTCAATTTTCGACTCTCCATTGAAGAGAGTTTTGTAGTTTCCACTATGGTGAGTCCAGGACACATAGACCGCTGCATCGGTGTTTCCATTTCCCTTTCAATCTCAGCAAGTTCTGTTCCCAACAATGCTTTTTTATTTTTTTCCCACAATATAGTATAATCTTTAATGGCCTTGAGTTTCACCGCCAGCTTGTCCATCGCAGATCTCTCCCCCGATACATCTATATGTTGTCAGTTTTTTCTCACCCCCACAGTGTATTCAACATCCGAAATCCATGTGGAGTTGAATTTGAATGGGAAATTGGTGTGAGGCCTCAGCATCAAATTGAAAGATAATAGGAATATGATCACTAATTTTAATTTGCTGAATCCAGGACCTGTAATTCTGGAAACAATCAAGTAGAGATTCCGAGATTAAGAATTGATCAATGCGTTTCTGAATCAGATTTTCATCCTTCCTACCATTTGACCAAGTTGGGGCCATTGGCCACAGAGCCACATCAATCAGGGAAATTTTGTGAAAATATTAATAAAATAGGTACCCAGGGGATCCCACCTAGCCTAATTGCCCCAAAATTCCTTATCCCCCCATGTGAAATTCAAATCCCCAGTAGGTATTAAGTTCTCCAATTCCAGCAAATGACCCGAGACAGCCATGTCCCAGAAAGCCACCCTATCACAATAAGGGCCATAACAATTGATGATATTTATGTTCTTTTCCGATCCCCCGATATTTCTAAACAATAAAATACCCAAAGAGATAATAGATGGATTTAGCCTCAAAACTAATGGATTCCAAGTAGCTAATGTTGATGTATATGTAACTTCGGAATGTATTTCATCTATGTATTTCATATATATTTATTGTACCCTTATTAGAGATGTGTTATTCCTCTATAAGGAAGTGTCATCATGTGGATTGACAAGTGTCGCAAGTGTGTGTACTTGCCGATGGGTTATTAGACCACCATGTGTGGAATTAGCCCGGAAATATATATTATATTGTGGATGTACCTAGCTAGACAATTCGGTCCCATAAGGTCACTGTGCAAATAGGTTAATATAAATAGAGATTAGGAGATCTCTATTTGGATCATTTGGAAAGTCATATCTCTCTCACTCAAAAATTGGCGCACTAGTGAGGAGGAGGATCATCTGCTACTAGTAGACTATCTCAGTGTATTTTGGTTGTACTTTGGTTGAGCCATTGCTCTCTCTATCTCTGAGGAAGTTGTGAGGTTTTTCACCTTAGGGTTTTCCCCACGGAAACTCTATGTCTCTTGTCTCTCATGCTTTTGATTCTTGTGATGCTTGTGATGCTTATTATGATTGTTATGCATTGATATACTATATATGTTATTCTTTCAGTGAAGTATTGTGAATTAATGCTCAAAATTTAACATTGTATCAGAGCTAACCTGAGAAGAAGACATTTTGCAGTGACGAAAACTTGAGTTTCTTGTTTATTGGGTTTCTCTCCATAGATTTTGGAAAAGCAGTATAGTAGATTGACTCTACTCATCAAGTAGAATCTATCTGTCCAATCAGAATTCAATTCTGAGCATTTTCAGATTTGGCCCTAAAAATTAGGGTTTCCACAAAAATAGGAATTTCTGAAATCTGAAGACATAGCTGGAAGCTCCTTGCAAAAATCGAAGTTTAGAGCTTTGGATTGAGAATTTTGGCTGGGTAGATCTCCAGGAAACGCAAAACCTAACTCAGGGCTCTCCCGAGTGAACCCGGGAGGACAAAAAGACAAATCTGAAGGGTAAAGCTTTGCTAATCTCAAATTCTGAATACACCAGGTTGATCAGCTCATCAAGGCACATCTTTCTATCCTTTCAAAAAAATGAAATTCACATTTTGAATTTTTAGGGTTTTTCCGACAAACCCTAATCCGGGACCAGATCCAGTTTTCAGCATTTCAAGTGGTAAGACCTAAATCTTTTCTATTTCCATTTGAAGTACTCTTTAAGATATTTCACCATACCAAGCTTGAGGATAAGCTTGAAGGAGTTGATAACTCACGAGCTTGGAAGTATAGGATTGGGTTAATCCTGGAAGAGACTGAGTTGGACTCATAAGTAAAAGAAGACATCCCTATCCCAGAGGATGAAGAGGCTAAGGTATTGCATAAGAAAAACTTAGTTAAGGAAAAGAGAATCATTGCCGATTCTATCAAAGACCATCTCATACCCCATGTGTCTTCTCTAAATACACCCAACGAGATGTTTGACTCTTTGACCAAGCTATTTGAAGGGAAGAACATAAATCGGAAGATGACCCTGCGGAACCAATTGAAAGGAATAAAGTTTCAAAATGGAGAAACCATTCAATCTTATTTTTCAAGGGTCTCCCAGATCAAGGAACAACTAGAAGCAGTGGATGAAATGGTGGAGAATGGTGAAGTGGTGATGACCACTCTAAATGGCCTACCCAGGTCATGGGATTCCTTTATTCAAGGAATTTGTGCAAGGAAGAAGTTGATCTCCTTCAATAGATTGTGGGAAGAATGCTCTCAAGAAGAATCTAGGCTTGTGGCCCGAGAAGAAAAGATGGGAAATGAAGATCAAGCTCTCACAGCACATGCTAGGAAAGGCAAGTCCAAGAAGGAATCATCTCATAATAGGAGATTCTCACACCACCATTATCATAAAGATGAGAAAGATCTCAGATGCTTCAATTGCAATGAGAAGGGACAGTTTGCTTCAGATTGTCCCAAGAAGAAGAAAGACAACAACAACAACTTCAATAAGAAGAAGAAGAATAACAAAAGAAGATATCATGCTCATGCTACCGAAGATGATGAACCCCCAAAGAAGAAGGCTAGGGCAGAAAGTGATAGTGATGATGACTCATCAAGTGAAGAAGAATATGTTCTAATTTCTGCTCTCACAGGTACTATCTCCCATGGTTGTAATGATTGGTTGATTGACAGTGGGGCTTCCAAACACATGACTGGGTTTAAGGAATCTGTTGTGAATCTATCTGAACACGAATCACCCCATAAGGTGAAACTTGGGGATGATTATCAATACCCAATCAAAGGAAGTGGTGAAGCCTCCTACAACCTAGATTCTGGAAAATATTTGAAGATGAAAGAAGTCCTTTATGTACCTGGACTCAAGGAGAACTTACTCTCCATCGCTGCATTGGATGCAAAAGGTATGAGGGTTGCATTTGTGGATGGCAAAGTCCTAATGTGGCCAAAGGGAAAGTGTAGCTAGGGTTTTACCCCTAGCTTGTGCCAATGAGCACCTACTAAGGAGAATGGACTCCTTAGTAGCAGTTCAATAATGATTAAATGATTAAGCTAAAACAACAATTAACAAACTACTTTAAACATTGCATGAGACATAAATGAAAGATGTAAAAAATGGTTTTATATTAATGTTACCTTGAGTGTCAAGGTTGATGAAGCCCTTTGCAGTGTCCAAGAGGATGCTCCAAGCTTCAGAATGCTCCTTTCTCCTTCTCCAATGTTGGGGATGGGCCAAAGGTGGCTCTCAAGGTGAAAATAGTTCAAAGGTGAACTAGGGTTTCGAGAGAGATTTTGGCAGAGTAAGGGTGCTTGTGATTGTGGATATGGAATAAGGGATCTCCATCACCTATTTATAGTTTTTTGGTGGTGGAGTGCTGACCTATGGTTTTAGGAAACACATGGTTTTGGGCAGCTGTATAGGGTTTTTTCCTCCTTTTCCTCATTATTTTATATTTTTTATTCCCTTTTTAGGGGATTTTTGCTATTTTTGGAGGAAAAGGGGGTTTTTTGGCCTTTTTTAGGCTATTTTGATGGTTTTATGGCCTTTTGGAGGCTTTTTAATGGGATTTTTGGGGTTTTTAATGGAAATATGGTAGGAAAATGGATAAATGAGCCATATAATGTGGTAAATGAGCTAGTGAGCACTTTTTGGGTGTTAACAGATTGCCCCCTGATGTGCGAGGTCAGGAGCTCATCGTATGGCCGATGGACATCATAAGTCATAAATGGTTTTCCTGGGATGTGGAGAGAAGAGAAGAAACAAACTGAAGCCCGGAACAACGATCCCGAACAACTGCAAGAACTAAAAGTACATAACCTCAATAAGGGATGAGGAATCATCTGATCATATGGACGAGGCGGGCATTCCCATGCTCGTATCAGGATATAACATAACAATAACAATGGGGTCCAAAAAATGGGGACCTGAAATATACATGACCTCAAATACTGACTGAGGAATAATCTCAATATATGGACGAGGCGGGCATACCCATGCTCGTATCAAGATACATAAACATAACTGTGAGGCCCGAAAAAGGGGACCTGAAAGATACATAGCCACTGTGTACATCATAAGGGTCCAGAGGGGACACAAAATCTGGGACATACTGCTGAGCTGACCATGTCTGTGCTGAAAAACTGATACACTGGAATAATCAACAGTGCTACTGAATGTGGTACCACAGGAACTGATGAGCTGCTGGATCATAGTGACTGGGATCATACTCTCCATGGTACACTGAACTGGAACTGAAATGGGTACTCAAGGAAGCATATAGCTGTATGGCTTCCGAATACAATCGCCAACGCAGCCCGGACATCCACAGGAACATAGAACTGGGTGTTCCGAAGTGACTCACCAATGTGCTAGAGTCGGGGGAAATCCGGGGTCTTCGACTAAAAACTGATGGGATATAATCCTACGCGATCCTCAACGATGCGATCAAGGTGCTGAAGTCGAGCATGTGAGGAACAACCACTCGGAGAGGCAATGATGACTCCTCTCAGAATGATCCGTAGGCACTTACCACAGATGGTGATAAGTCCAAGGCGTAGGGACCTCTGGGCCTATCCTCTGGAATAGAGGAGCTGTCGTCGACAGAGGGAGACCTGCCCCTATCAAGGCAATGATGTTTCCTTGACAGGAGCGCGAGGTAGAGAACCGAAATGTGGTAGTACTGATGGCAGGACTGATCAAACTGTGGGTGGATAACTGGGCTAGTAGAGTGGGTGGACTCAAACTTCCTTTGTTCAGAATATGATAATGGGAATGATCTGGCAGCATATGAAACTGACTGAGGGGAAAGGGATCATAGCTGTAATGGCTTAGGGAGGGTAACGGGTCTGAGGGAGACTCAAGCTGGTATAAAATGGCAGGAGACTGCAGAATACTCTGAACAAAGGCGACCTGATTGGGGGTGCTGCCGAGATGATCTATCATAGTGCCATGAGGCATGGGAGGATACTTCTTCATAGGTGAAGGAACTAGAAGAAGTGTGTGGATAAAATGATACTGTCGTGTGGATTTTACGAGCCCAGGACAGCGCATGCTCGTGGTTGCTTTCAATTTTAGAGAGTCTGAAAGCAAGTAAGAAGACTCCAGGGGGTTGCTTTTTCGTAGATTTTGTCTCCAAGGCCCAAAGAAGCATAAAAGGATGCAATGAAGAACTCTTCTAGCCGGTGTGACTAGAGTATTCCTTTTTCGTAATTAGTCTACCAGGTCCGGAAAAGGGTTAAACTTATACCAGATAGACGCCCTTTCAGGTACTTTAACGAGCATGAAAGGAAGCAAGATTGCTCGGCGATCTTTTCATTCTTTTAGGAGTCAGAAAAGGGCTTAACGGAAACTCCCTAAGTGCCTTTTTCGTAAAGGAGTTGTTCGGCCCGAAAAAGGGATAAAATTATACCGAACAAAAGGAATGGCCAGGCAAGGAGGAAGTGTTCAATCAAGGTTGAGTAATGATGACCAAGAACGAGGGTAGGTGGGAACACTGATGGACCTCCTTGCGGGGTAGATGAGATGGTGGCAAAATAACGAGACATTTGCAGTATGACAGGAGTGAATGGCTCATGTAAAAATGTGGAACAATCCGATAGCGACCGATGTGGCATGCGAACCGAGGCAGCAAGGTGTTGGGACACAATGTTGAAATTGTACCAAGTGAGAGCGAGAAATGATCTCAAGCATCATCACGAGCTCGGAAAAATGAATCCGGCGATATAAAGGATGTCAAAAACGGGTGACGGCCGATGTGGCATGCAAACCGAGGTGATGGGGGCATTTTGAAAAATGCCCGGAAAAACTGAAGGTGAGAGCGAGAAATGATCTCAAGCATCATCACCAGTTCGGAAAAATGAATCCGATGATATAAAATATGTGAAAAACGGAGAACGACCGATGTGGAACGCAAACCGAGGAGACTAGTGGCGTCTGGACACAATGTTGATATTGGTCCTGGTGAGAGCGAGAAATGATCTCAAGCATCATCACGGGCACGGAAAAATGAATCCGACAGTGCAAATGGTGCGAAAAACGGAGGTCATAAGGACTCCGAAATGGTCAAAGGAAAGAACTATGTGTATCAAATCAAATCAAATATACAAGTGATATGTGACCTCAAAAATGGTTGAGATCACTCATGTGAAAAAGTGAGCAGGGTTAATGACCTGCCCCCATGCTATGTGCATAGGGTTTGTGATTGTGGATCACATATGTGTGGGTTTGAACAATGGGTTCATTGACGTGCTGAGATAGATGTGATAGGGAAGGTTCAAAATGATTGATCATGCCCCTTATCCCAGGGTCGAGGGGATCTATTATGCCCCTTGACTCAGAGGTGTCAAGGTTGTGCTCTATGATGGCGAGGTCAAGATCGGGCACTTCAGTATAGGACCAGGCAAAGACATCACGGAATTCTTGGAAGAGTTGTGTATAATCTTCAATCTCCCGCTCGCTACAGGAGGCTCCTAAAGTGATGAGTTCGGGGGCATATCCGGGGAGCTTGGAGGGAGGAAGAGGATGTTGTTTCTAACGAACGGGGGGTACATCAGGCCATGTGTCAATGTGGTGCTCTATAAGTGCGGGGTCAAGACCAGGCATTTCGGTATAGGACCAGGCAAAGACATCACGGAATTCTTTGAAAAGGTGTATGTAGTCCTCAATCTCTTGTTTACTGCAGAATGCTCCTAAAGTAATGAGTTCAGGGGCACGACCTGTAGCAGCAATATCAACTTGGATGACAGGTGAGATGTTAGCCATATTGCCCTCCTCGAAGGCATCAGGAGCAGGAATAGGGTCCTTGAACCAGTCAACCTTAGTGGGGAGGAAGTCTTTGGATTCGACCGCGTATTGGGTAGCGGTGCTAGAGGAAGACGCTTCTGGGATGAAATAGGAACGGTGGTGCATATCATCCCAAGGATAATCCGGGGCAGTTAGGGCCTCAAGAATCTCCTCATCAGTACGGAAAGTCTGCGTCGTCAAATCGGTTGACGAGGGGGGGGTGATTGAAGTAGTAGTAGTGGTGGAAGAGATCATATAGATGATATTAACCTCTTCAGAAGGGGGAGAGACCGGGGGGTAAATCTCCTCAATGGTAGGTGGTGCCGTCTCAAGATCCAGATTGTTCATCTCATAGAGAGCCGCTCTGTAATCCGGGAGATCGGGACAATGATGTGAATAGTGCCCGTAAATACCGCATATGGCACAGGAGTGGTTGGGACGTAGGGACTTATCTTTAGGCTTGGGAGTGGGGTTTAGTTCGACTGTTGGGATGTTGGGGTCATCATCGAGCATTTGCATGTGCTTCTGCAATGCGGGTAACTGTGGGCATTGGTGGGTCGCATGGCCCAACTCGTCACACAGCGAGCATTTGGGAGGAGCACGAAACACTGGAGGATTTTTTACTGTCTTGGGAGGTGGTACAGCAGTGTAAGGTTGTGGACCTCTGCCCCCAGTGGGTTTGGGAGGAGGAGGAGGTGTCGTGGAGGACGAAGGGGTAGAGACCCCGGGAGGTGGGTGGGTGGTAGTAGCCATGGGTTGCACCGGCTGGAGGACGACATCTGGTGTCGACGGGCGAACGGGAGGCGAAAGATACCATACAGGTAATCCCAAGGTTAACCCAGGGAGGCTAAGGGTAGCCATGACCGGGGCGCTTACTACTCCTGCTGGAGGAACTAGGAAGGGGATCGTATGGATCGGTGTAACACCAATGTGACTAGGTACCAATGGTGGTTTAGGCAACAAGGATGGTTGATTGTTAGGTGGTAGGATGTCATGGGACAAGGTACATAAGTCAGACATTTCGGGCGTAGATGACGGCGGAGGAATGGAGTGAAAGGTGGAAGTCATCGGCGCGTCTGAGTAGACTCCAGGCCCCGTAGAGGAAACAAACGAGGTGGAAGCAGGAGAAACAGGTTGTTCAACCATGGGGAGAACATTTTCTGGTGCCGCTGGAGCACTTGGATCATAGTAGGTGAGCTGGTCAATCTTAACCACGCGTCCTTCATGGGGGAACATCATGGTGCGAAAGACAGAAGAGGCAACCGCCCGCATGGCATACATGTAGCTGCGGCCAAGTAGAAGGTTGTAATCCAATTGGGCATTGATTACCTCTATGTCAATAAGGACTGTTTTACCACCTAACTGGACTGGAACGTTGGGCAGGAGGCCTTGGGGCTGGGGCCGAACGACCGTCGTAGGCACGTAACGCAGTGGTGGACTGCTGGAGAGGAGGGGATCCTAGCTTCTGCCATACAAATGTAGACATAACGCATGTGGAGGCACCCTCATCGATGATGCACCGATGGATAACAAGGTTCCTAACGGAGACAGTAACTTGGAAGGCTAAGCTGGAAGGTAGGCGTGGTTCAGACTGGTCTAAATCAAACGCCATCAAATGCGAATCAGTTGGGTCAATCCCCCCAATGGCGGAGAGTAAAGTCTTGCGCTGGGAAGGGCAGTTCTTCAAGACTTCTAACGCAGACATGGCTGCGGGAGACTGGGCTAGGTCGTCTACGATGTTGTAGTTTGACGCAGCGCACGCAGTAGGGTTATTGTTGATTCGGCGAAGTGGGAAACGAGGTGCTTTCGCGGCGCCGTCTATGGGAGGCGGAGGTATACGTAACGCCTGATCGGTGGGATGGGCGTTAGTAGGTTTATCCGTGGGAGTGGCTTCAGAGGTGGAGCCATATTGGTTCCGACGGGTCTGGAGGTTGACGTCAGCGGATGACATCATCAGTAAGTGGTGGGTACCTGAGTCAAACATGGGTTGATCAGGAGCAGCGTAAGTGATCTGTTGTTGTTGGGGTGCATTGGCTTGCTGGGGAGCCAACGGCTGAGTGTTCACTACGCCTTGGGTCGGTAATGGGTTTTGCAGCACCAAAGGGGGTTGTTGAGGTTGGGGGGGGTTGGGTGGCGCTTGGGGAGCCGCATGCCCTTGGCGATGGGCCTCGTCAACCCAGAGCTGCCGAGCTCGCTTCAAGTGTGGGCAAGCATGTGTGTAATGTTCATAGACCCCGCAAATAGAACAAGGGTGATTTGTTCGCAGATTGGGGTTTTTAGCCTGCTTGGGCGGGCGATCAGGGTTTTGATTAGCGGGGGCTGCGTTGTTGTTGTCAGGGGGATTAGCCGGTTGACCAGCTTGGTCTGCAGGTTGGTTGTTTCCCCGATTACGGCCCTTGCCGCGGTTCTGTTGGCCTTGGTTGCGTTGGTTATTCTGGTTTTGCTGCGGGTTCTGTTGGGCGTAAACTTGCCCTTGGGCAGCAGGTGGATTCTGAGGTTGCGCAGGTGCAGGAGCAGGCTGCGGGGGATGATATGCAGGTTGAGGCTGAGCAGGTGCAGCAACTTGAGGGGGTTGCTGATAGGACTGCGGAGCAGGTTGTGGATGTGCCGCAGGGGCTGCCTGGGGCGGATAATAAGCTGGTGGGGCTTGTGAAGGCGCAGGAGCTGGGGCAGTCTGCTGATGGTAGTAAGGCTGAGGGGCGACTGGAGGAGCATAAGCAGGAGTCGCATACCCGAAGCACTGAGGTGGACATGAAGGTCCGTGGGAATGGTGATGTGTCATGGGAGCATATGAGTTGGTTGCTCCCGACTGGGAGGTAGTCCTCGACAGGTCGGGGCCAGGGGTAGGACGTGCTATAGAAAATGGTTGGGGATGCGAAGAAACACGGCCAATGATACCATCTGCAGCGTGGGATGCCCCCGGCGCATCATGATGGGAGGACTCGCCGCGAGGGGCGTCAGGTATAATGGTATAAAGGTAACCCGATTGGGCGTAGATGAGGTCGAACTGTTGTGCCTTAAGGATGGCTTCTTCTTCAGACTGGGGTCTTTCTGAGGCCACATCCTTAGTGATAACCGGGAGGAGGGATTTGAGGAACCAATCTAGGAAGATACGGTCGTCAAGTTTGATCTTGCATAAGCTACGGCGTCGACGCCACTCATGGATGTGGTCCGTGATATGGGTAGCCGTGTTTTGTCTACAAGATAGAAGAATCTCAACGCCCGCGTCATAGCGGACAGGCAACTGGAAGAACTGCAGGAAGGTCGAGGCCAGGGAAGAAAAGGTGGCATGGGTCCCATGAGGCTGCTCAATATACCACTTGGCTGCAGAGCCAGTGAAGGTGCGCTGTAAGAGACGGAGGCGAACAGAGTCGTCCACTATGGAGTTAGAGGAACACCATAGGTGGAAAGACATGATGTGGTTTTGTGGGTCCTCACCGGCCTTGCCCTCGAACTTAGGGATGTCCGAGGGTAGTTTGGTAGGCATATGAGGCCATGTAGGGTCGTGTCGAATGGGATCGTTGGTCAATCTGGCCAAGTCAGGTAGGTTAAGGCTAGCCATGAATGGCAGACTGGAAGAAGGCTGTGACACAGTAGTGCTATGGACCAAGTTGGGGCCAGTGCCCCCAAGTGGAGGGACAAAATTAAGGGTGGTGCCCCCAAGTGGGGGAACTGAGGTAGTGGAGGATGGTCCAGCACCACCATGGGTAGTGTGAGCCACTGACGTAGTGGGCATGGGTATTCCCGCTGTGGGTATAGGTACCGTGAGGGGAACAGTAGATGGTTGCCCCATGGAGGGCATACCAAAAACAGGTGTAGTAACTGGTGTAGTGGTGGATGTGCCACTAATGGTCCCTATGACAAATGGAGTGGAAGTCGTGCCAGCCATGGGGCTAGTAGGGGTAGTATAAATAGGGTTCTCAGACTCTTCGTCAGAATCAGAGGTAAAGTAAGGTGCGTCACTATCTGGTGACGGAGACCTACGTCGCTGACGAGTGGAGTCAAGTGACAAGGCTCTAGATCTGTGATGAGTGGTATCAACGGACAATGATCGGAATCTACGATGAGTGGTGTCAAGAGAACCGTGCTGTGGGGGCTCGCCCCTGAGGCGCCGAGAATGTCTCGGGGACTCAATGGTGACAGATGGTGTCTAGTCTCTGTGGGTTGAGGTGAGTATAAAAACAGCTCAAAAATCCTAATGCAACTGAGTGTGCAGGAGGAGAGCTAAAAAACAAGGCACTCAGGCCAACAACCAACTCAAAACACCCACTGCAACAGCTGTGCTACAATAGGTGGAGTAACAACAAAGATGGTCAGAATACCAACAAGCAGCAGGTTTCCTAAAAAAGAAAAATGGTGGACTCACTAGACCAAAGGGAGGTAAAGGAGCATGCAAACACCTAACTAAAAGTATTCTGACTTAACTAAACATATCCTCTGCAAGGTGATGAAATCCAAGTCAGACAATATGAGTAGGAAAGCCAAGTGGCTATGATATCCCCCTACCGGGAGGGACACCGGGTAGTCAATCCTAGAAGAATGGCAACTAAGATACCCCGTTCATGACACGTCCAGAAAGGTGAATCTGCCGTTTAGTTCGTTGACCGCAATACCCCTATACAGGGATATCCCGCGAACCGCGAAAGGTAGCCCTTCGGTTACTGAATGGAGTGCGGTATTCCACTCAGGCCTCCGGAACCAGTCTCCCGACTTCAACCCTCCTAAGGGAGAGGCCCTCTGACAAACTGGTCGTGACCGTGTCAAAAAGTACTAGGGGATTTTGGTTCCCTAGTTGGACAACAACTATGTCTCAAGTGAAATAACCAAGGGGTGTTATTGGAAGCCTATCCCCCTGATCCTACCTAACTACAATGATTCTTTTGTGTTCCCCAAGTGGGGTTAGAATGTTGGTTTAATTAGGTACTTTTTAAGGCTCACTTGATTTTATGTGAGAGAGTGTGTGCTCGTGAGGTAATGATCCCAAAAATAGAAGTGCCACAAGGGAGGGCAACTTCCAATCTATCAATAATTCTGAAATTGATTTTTAACTTGCAAAATTTTCTGAATAAAAAATACTGAAATTTTAAAAAGACTCTGTAAAAGGAACAGAAATTATGTTGCAGAAAGGCTGTAAGGAAGTGGGCTGCAGGTGGGACAGAGGGCTGTTCAAATGCAGAAAATATTGCAGCAAGAGGGGCTGGGCTCAAAACAGGAAAAGAGCAGAAATCAGACCGCGGGTCTGTGGCGGATCAGAACAGGCCGACCGCGGGTTTGAGGGAAACAACGGCGGTCAGGTCGCGGCTATCGGGCCAACAGAGGCAGGTGGGACGCAGGAAACAGGGGAAAAGACACAGTCGGGTCGCGGCTATCGGGCCAACAGGGGCAGTCGGGACGCAGGAAAAATGGAAAAAGACACAGTCGGGTCGCGGCAAAAAGGCTAACAGGCGCAGTCGGGACGCCCGAAAGAGGCAAAAAGCCGCAGTCGGGACGCGTGAAAAAGGCCGACAGGCGCAGTCAGATCGCGGCAAACAGGCTGATTAGCCATGGTCGGATCGCAGGTAACAGACTTGAATCCGCCGGCGGAGCGTCGGAAGCAGTCTGAGAGCCACGGTCGGATCGCGGGTAAAGGCCTGAAAGGCGCGGTCGGGACGCGACTGCAGAGGGAAAAAACGCGGTATGCGGCGGCCGAAAGGGACAGCCGAAAAGAAAAAATTTAAAAAACGGAAACCAGAAATTCGAAAACTAGGGGAGTCGCCAAAACTGTAGCTAGGGTTTTACCCCTAGCTTGTGCCAATGAGCACCTACTAAGGAGAATGGACTCCTTAGTAGCAGTTCAATAATGATTAAATGATTAAGCTAAAACAACAATTAACAAACTACTTTAAACATTGCATGAGACATAAATGAAAGATGTAAAAAATGGTTTTATATTAATGTTACCTTGAGTGTCAAGGTTGATGAAGCCCTTTGCAGTGTCCAAGAGGATGCTCCAAGCTTCAGAATGCTCCTTTCTCCTTCTCCAATGTTGGGGATGGGCCAAAGGTGGCTCTCAAGGTGAAAATAGTTCAAAGGTGAACTAGGGTTTCGAGAGAGATTTTGGCAGAGTAAGGGTGCTTGTGATTGTGGATATGGAATAAGGGATCTCCATCACCTATTTATAGTTTTTTGGTGGTGGAGTGCTGACCCATGGTTTTGGGCAGCTGTATAGGGTTTTTTCCTCCTTTTCCTCATTATTTTATATTTTTTATTCCCTTTTTAGGGGATTTTTGCTATTTTTGGAGGAAAAGGGGGTTTTTTGGCCTTTTTTAGGCTATTTTGATGGTTTTATGGCCTTTTGGAGGCATTTTAGGCCTTTTGGAGGCTTTTTAATGGGATTTTTGGGGTTTTTAATAGAAATATGGTAGGAAAATGGACAAATGAGCCATATAATGTGGTAAATGAGCTAGTGAGCACTTTTTGGGTGTTAACAGAAAGACTATAGACGATGCAGTAGTGATTGGAGAGCAAGAGGGAGGTTTGTATAAATTGAAGGGACAACCTCAACATGCCATGGTACATGAATCCATGGAGCCAAGTGAACTCTGGCATAGAAGACTTGCTCATATGCACTATAGGGCACTTCCAATTGCAAGAAAGGCTGTAGAGGGTATTCCTGAAATCAAGACCAAACATGAAGGTGTTTGCAAAGGATGTGCAAAAGGTAAGAACATTAAGAAGGCTTTCCCAAGCAGTGAAAGCAAGGCAAAAGACATCCTGTAAATCATCCACTCAGATGTATGTGGTCCTATGTCATCCAGTTCTCTGAGTGGGTATGTTTACTATGTCTCATTTATTGATGACTTCTCCAGGAAGACTTGGGTATACTTCTTGAAGAAAAAAGATGAGGTGTTTGATAAGTTCAAGGAATTCAAAACCTTGATGGAGAATCAAACTGAGAATAAAATCAAAACATTCAGATCTGACAATGGTGGAGAATTCACCTCAGGTGACTTCAAGAAGATTTGTAGTGATTCAAGGATTAAAAGGGAGTTGACTGCTCCTTATAATCCTCAACAGAATGGAGTTGCAGAAAGGAAGAACAGAAAAATCATGGAAGCAGCAAGGGAAATGCTGCATGACCAGGATCTACCTATGCATCTATGGGTAGAAGCAGCTAGAACAGCTGTATATGTGCAGAACAGAACACCCCACAAGATATTGGACAACAAGACACCAGAAGAGGTCTTTTTCTGGTATGAAACCTGAAGTCAGCCATCTCAGAATATTTGGCTGTCCATTATACACTCATGTCCCAAAGGAAAAGAGGACTAAACTAGATCCTTCAGGAAAGAAAGGTATCTTTGTGGGTTACAGTGAAAGCTCGAAGGCTTATAGAATATACTTTCCAGGGTTCAAGAAGATTGATGTCAGCAGGGATGTAACATTTGATGAAAACTCAGCATTCATCAAATCAAGGAAGGCACCTATCGAAATTTATGAAGAACCTAAGGAAACTAGATTTCAAGACACTAACATGACTGAATCGGTTCCAGAAGTTGTTCGTGAGTTTGAAGATCCGCAAGAACTTGTAGATCCACCCCGTGAGGATAACTCTCACAAGAGGAAACTTGCATGGGATAGAGAGCTCATTCAAGATGCATAAAGATTTGGCATTCCAGAAGAAGAACACAGAGCAAAGAAGAGAACCAAATCACATACCAGCTATGTTGATTTATGTTGAGATATTGTAACTTCAAAGAATATTATATTTGTACTTTATTATTCCGGAGATGATTCATTCCTCCGTGAAGATCTTATTGTATATCCGGAGATGTTTATTCCTCCGTCGGAATGTGGTAACTTGGGTTATTAGACTTCCCTAGTGGGGGTCAGCCCTATATGTGTTATGTGGGTCAAAGGGATATTAGACCACCCTAGACGGGTCGGCCCAGTCAGTTGTAATGGGGTATTTAACCCGATGGTTAAATACGAGCCTACATGATTTGTGTAAAAGACAAGTCGGAGTAGTGTATAAATAGAGGAGGTGTATTCCTCATTTAACACACACACTCACTCACTTGAGAGTGGCGCACTTATGAGAGAGAGGTCTGCTATGGAGAAGGAGGAGCTTATGCTCAGGGTTACATCTTTTGTATTTGCTGGTCATCTATATTGAGGAAGCTTTGCTTGGTTTTCTACCCCATGAGGGTTTCCCAGGATAAATCTGTGTCTCTTGTGTTTATGCTGTGCTTGTTGTTTCTTCAGTGATCCTGTATATGCTATTATTGTGAAATGGAATGTAATGCTGCTATTTTCTATCTTAGCATATTAAATCTTAACATGGTATCAGAGCTAACCTGAAGGAAGGCAATGTATGGCACTTACGACACTTGCTTCACTTGCGACAATTTGAAGGTTTGAGTTTTACATAGCAAAAACCAGTCATCGTGGAACTTTCGCTATAAATCCATTTATGCGAAGGTTTAGGATCTGAAAAGTTTACAAGTCGTAGATAACATCCCCAGGTACTTTGTGTCCAAAGGGAACCCTCAAATTCGTTGTACTTTGTGAGTTATGATCAGTACAAGTTAGGGTTTCTGCCTCTTCCAAATCTCAGTCAAAATCAGGTGACCTAGGAACAAAGGTCATACCTTGGTCTAGGAAGCTCCAAATGTAATTTCGTAAAAAGTGACAGGTAGTACACAGACTCTACTATCTCAGGAAATGTTTTCAGAGGCCGAAGCTGAACCAGTAAGACATGGAACGCCATACAAGTTTGCTCTCTTGTTTTATCCCCTAAACAGGTCACGTTGCGACACTTGGCATAACTCTCTCTCAGAAAATCCAATTGAGGTCAGACCTATCGGGATGGAAAGATGACAGGTCAGGCTACCACAGAAAACGTTTTCAGACCCTGTGGAGCGAAAAGTTCGGAGTTACAGCAGAAAAAATTAGGTACATATTTCTGTCAAAACAGAATTATTTTTGGAGCACCTTCATTCTTGGCTTCCGGAATTTAGGGTTTCGGAGAAAGTTAGAATTTTTGGAATTAGAATCCACGGTTGAATGCTACTTAGGAAAATCGAAATTTAGAGTCCAAGATCGAATTTTTTGGTTGGGTAGAAAACCGGGCTTGATCAAACCCCAGTTCGGGATTTTGATCGGAAAGATGGAAAATTAGGGCTTCAGCAAAAGTTGGAATTTTTGAAGTCTGTAACCATGGCTGGAAGCTCCTCAGAAAAATAAGAGTTTAGAGCCTTGGATCAAACCTTTTGATTGGACAGAAGGGTGGGCTTCATTAAACCCTAGTTCGGGATCCTGTCCAGAAGATTCAAAAGTTTCGAAGGCAATTTTGAGGGGTCAAATTTGGAGATTTCAAAATTGAAGTATGCTAGTTTGATCAGCTCAACAAGACACATCCTTCCATCCATTCAGAAGTGTGAGAGTCAAAGATTGAATTTTTAGGGTTTTTCTAGCAAACCCTAATCAAGCTCCAGATCAAGTTTCAGGGGGAGTTGAGGCTAAGGCCTTACATAAGAAGACTACAAGAAGTCTCGACAGGTATGACTTAAGGAGGTTCAGGTATGTCTTGAAATCTGATTCTTGATTAAGTTCATAATGTGTTTGTCTTCATATTGTTTATTAGTACAATCTTGATTAATGTTAGAATTGTTTTATCACCCTAGTAACGGTATGAATGCATGTGAATGATCGAAGACATTCTTTGATTAGGGCTATATGATTGTACTAATGCATTATGGTGTTGTATGAGGTTGATGTTGTCTGCTAACAAGATACAGGTACATCATGAAAGACAAATCAAGTTCCATGACCATGACAACATAATCTTTGATCACATAGAAGTTCTACTTACGAGGTATGTATGACTTTGTTCTATTATGCTTAACTTATGAGATATTCCAGCATAGGATCTCTAAATCATTGAAGAGAACAAAGAAGATATTGATTAGGTATGTTAGACATAACTAAGCAGGTATACTAATCCAGGTATGTTTTCCTATGTCATGTTAGAATCGTACCTTGTGTTAGGATCCCTTATATAAGTATACTTGGTATGATTGGTTATGCTTATTCATAAAGTTAATCAAGGGTTTATGCACATTATGTCTCTTATCTTGATTGATGATTTAACTAACCAGAAGAGTCCCATGATCAAACAAGAATATGCATGAGTAAAAGAAGACTTCCCTGAAACCCTGAATACTAATGATCATGACTATACATATTCAAGATTATTTAGAATTATAATGAATGTATGTTTGTGTATGAGATCATGAGGATGACACTAGTGCACACTTGAGCATGCACAGTGGTACAGAATGAATAGAACTTCAAAAGACATATAGAAGATCAAGTGAGAGGCAACCACACAAACATAAAAGATAAGTATTTGAGTTGTTATTTCAAATAGTAAATGATATTGCTTGTATGCATATTTGTATTCCCAGAATATATCATGCTGAGTGTAAACATTCATAGAGCATTGAACAATATACTACTAATATGCATATGATTGGTAAGTTGGACAAACATTCCATTGTTGCTTGTCTAGAATGAAACCTCTTTGCTGACATGCTGAGAGCTGTGCATGTTAGAAAAACAGGATCGCAGAGCAATAACAATAAACAGAAATGCAAATATAATCACACATACACATTACAAGAGAGACACAGATATATCGTGGTTCACCCAACTTGGGCTACGTCCACACTGAATTTGCCAGTCCTTATTATTATTACCGTCCAGCAAGATGAAGGGATACAACCTGCAGCACAACCGCTGCACTTCCTCTTCTCTGTTTCACAGTCTCTCTCCAGATCTCAAAGATCTTTACAATGCATAAAACCTAATACATCAACCCTAGCCGTATTACAATGTCCTTCTTTTATAAGGTAAATACAATGGGAAAATACCACGGGATACCCAGAACCATGGGCCCGCAAAACAGCTGGCGAAAAAACAGCCCCAAAAATTTCCTTCGGGGGCGCTGCCCCCGGACCCCCCAGCCAGGGGGGATGGTCCCCCCTGGAACCCCGTGGGGGGGCGATGCCCCCCCGCTGGGGTGAGTGTACAGTCCACCTACATATCATATAGAACTGGGGTACAAACACGGCTGATACAATATCATCTATGAGACTAGAAGATCTGGCTCCACAACCAACAATCTCCCACTTGGAGACTGATCACAACAACTCCACCGCTGCTGCACTTACTGGACTTGGACTTGGCAAATTTCTCCTCTTCACCTTCATGCTAGAAGGCCAACTGAAGCCGAGCACGAACTCAGTTTCTCTCTGGTCACTACCTTTGTGAACATGTCTGCAGGATTCTGGCTAGTATGTATCTTTTCCAACTTTAACAGTTCATCTTCCAGAACAGAGCGTATGAAATGGTACTTGAGCTGTATATGTTTAGTCCTGGAATGGAATGCTGAGTTCTTTGCAAGGTGAATGGCACTCTGGCTATCACTATACAGTCTGCTATCCTTCTGCTTCTTACCCACTTCCTCCATAAACCTCTGCAACCAAATCATCTCTTTACTAGCCTCTGTAATGGCAACATACTCTGCTTCTGTTGTTGAAAGTGCAACAACCTTCTGTAGTTTCGAAATCCAGCTTACTGCTGTTCCACCTACAGTAAACACATACCCTGTGGTACTCCTCCTGCTATCCTTGTCACCTGCCATATCTGCATCAACATATCCCTGTAGAACAGTGTCTGAACCTCCAAAACATAATGCCTCAGTGGTAGTACCTCTCAAATACCTGAGAATCCACTGTACTGCCTTCCAATGTTCTTTTCCTGGATTGTTCATATATCTGCTCACAACTCCCACTGCATGTGCAATATCTGGTCTTGTGCACACCATGGCATACATCAAGCTGCCAACTGCTGATTGATAGGGAACCTTGGACATGTAATCTGTCTCTTCTTGTGTCTTGGGACACATTTCCTTACTTAGACTGAAATGGATAGCCAAAGGTGTACTTACAGGTTTTGCATTCTGCATTCTGAACCTCTCCAACACCTTTTGTATGTACTCACTTTGAGACAATGTCAATTTGCGATTTTCCCTGTCTCTCATTATTCTCATACCAAGGATTTGCTTTGCAGCACCCAAATCCTTCATCGCAAATGAATTAGCTAGCTTCCTTTTGAGTACATTTATATCCTGCATGTCAGACCCTGCAACAAGCATGTCATCCACATACAATAACAAGATAATATATCTTCCATTGTCTAGCTTCTTGAAATAAACACAGTGATCAGAATGACATCTACTATAACCTTGTTCTGTCATAAACCTATCAAACTTTAGATACCACTGCCTTGGAGCTTGCTTCAAGCTATACAAGCTCTTTTTCAACCTACATACCAGATCCTCCTTACCTTTGACTTCATACCCTTGTGGCTGCTGCATATATATTTCTTCCTCCAAATCCCCATGGAGGAAAGCTGTTTTTACATCTAATTGTTCAAGATGCAAATCTTCTACCGCCACTAGACTTAAGATAGTCCTAATTCAAGTCATCTTTACAACAGGAGAAAATATTTCATCAAAATCTATGCCTTTCTTCTGTGCAAACCCCTTTACAACAAGTCTGGCCTTGTACCGCTTCTTACCTCCTTCTTCTTCCTTCAACCTGTAAATCCATTTGTTTTGCAATGCTCTTTTACCAGCAGGAAACTTAACCAAATACCAAGTCTGGTTTCCTACCAATGAGTCCATCTCCTCATTCATGCCTTGCTCCCACTTCTTTCTAGTTTCCACCTGCATTGCTTCTTCATAACATTCTGGTTCACCAGAATCAGTCATCAATAAATAATACATTGAAGGAGAGTATCGTTCAGGGAGTCTACTTAACCTGGTAGATCTTCTTACAGTTGCAGGAGTTTCAGGTACTTGCTGCTGCTCTTGATTTTCTGGCACCTTCGGAACTTCATTTTCTTTAACTTCATCAAGCACTATGTACTCTGTGCTTTCCTTTTCCTGTTTCTTTCCCTGCAACTGATCTTTATACATGACCTTTTCATTGAATATCACATCTCTGCTCCTGATGATTTTGTTATTTTCATAATCCCATAAACGATAACCAAATTCATCAACCCCATATCCAATAAAGGTACATTTCTTGGATTTAGCTTCAAGCTTTGTTCTATTTTCCTTATCAATATGGACAAATGCTTCACAACCAAACGTTCTCAGAAATGAGTAGTTTACCTTTTTATCTGTCCATGCTTCCTCTGGAATACCACCATCCAAAGCACTTGAAGGTCCTCTGTTTATTAAATAAACAGCAGTATTTACAGCATCCGCCCAAAACTGTAAGGGCAACCCTGCATGCAGTCGCATACACCTTGCACGCTCCATGATCGTTCTGTTCATCCTTTCTGACACACCATTTTCCTGTGGTGTTCCTGGGACTGTCTTCTCTCTACGAATCCCATGGTATGAACAGTAACTATCAAATTCCTTGCCGCAGTACTCACCTCCATTATCAGATCTGAGACACTTCAATCTTTTTCCTGTCTCATTCTCAACCAAAGCTTTCCACTTCTTAAAAGTAGCAAACACATCAGATTTCTGTCTAATGCAATAAACCCAAGTTTTTCTAGTTGCATCATCAATAAATGTAACATAATAATGAGAGCCACCAAGAGATTGTACCTGAGCCGGTCCCCATACATCTGTATGCACAAGCTCTAATTTTTCATTCTTCTTCTGTTTCCCAACCCTGAGAAATCTGACTCTCTTCTGTTTTCCATAAACACAGTTTTCACAGAATTCCAAACTTACCTGCTTCAAATCTGGCAGCAACTTCCTTGAGTGGAGAATCTGCATCCCCTTCTCACTCATGTGGCCAAGCCTATGATGCCACAATGCTGTATTTGTTCCTGTGGAAGCTAAAGAGATAGAATGGTCAGTATTATGAGGACATAAATACAATGTACCTACTATGTCTCCTTTTGCTATCACCATTGATCCTTTAGTGATCTTCCACCACTTTTCTCCGAACGTAGATAGACAGCCGCCATCTCCCAACTGCCCTGTTGAGATCAGATTTCTTTTCATAGCAGGAATATGCCTAACATCTTTCAACAACCAATCAGTTCCATTCTTAACTTTTATCCATACCTTACCCATTCCAACAATTTTACATGGCTCATCATCACCCAATAAAACATGTCCAAAATCGCCAGGAACATACTCATGAAAGTATTTCCTATGGGGTGTAGCATGACATGAAGCTCCTGAATCTACTACCCAATAATCACTAGTATTATCTAATGCAAGAATCAAAGCATCTTGTAACACATCACCTGCTACATTTGCTTCCTGGGTAGTCTCCTTCTGTGCATCTCCTTTCTTCTTTAGAGATTTGCAGTCTTTCTTCAGATGTCCTTTCTTTCCACAGTTCCAGCACTCTATCTTTCCCAGTCTGGACTTGGATCTGCCCGTTTTAGACTTTCCACGATTACCTTGGCTCTTTCCTCTCTCCTTTTGTCTTCCTCTGATCTCCATGGTCAACGCATTTCCTGATGTCTCACCTGTGCTTTTTCTTCGCATTTCCTCGCTAAGAATAACACCAATAACATCATCAAATTTCAAGGTGTTTGAACCAGAGACAGAGTTACTTACAGCCATGACCAAGCTATTCCAGCTTTCTGGTAATGAACACAAGATTAGAAGAGCCCTAACCTCATCATCAAAGTTCACACTTACAGAACTTAGCTGATTTGTAACCGTATTAAACTCATTTAAATGATCAGTAACAGATCCACCTTCAGACATCTTCATATTAAATAAACGCTTCATTAGAAATACCTTGTTGGAAGCCGAGGGTTTTTCATACAGCTTACCCAATGCTTTCATCAAACCCTCTGTTGTCGTTTCTTTTGAGATATTGAAAGCCACCGACGAAGCCAGGCTCAACCGTATTGTTCCCAGAGCCTTTCTGTCAAGAACCACCCATTCTTCGTCCTTCATAGTCGTCGGCTGCTTTGCTTTTCCTCCCAACGGTAGGTATAGATCCTTCTGGTACAGATAGTCCTCCATTTGCATCTTCCATAACCCAAAGTTTTGGCCGTTAAACTTTTCGACCTTAAACTTTCCTTCTTCTGCCATTGCTCCCACTCGAACCAGAAACCCTAGCTTCCTGCGGGTTTATCTGCCAAATAGACCTTTGGCTCTGATACCAATTGTTAGAAAAACAAGATCGCAGAGCAATAACAATAAACAGAAATGCAAATATAATCACACATACACATTACAAGAGAGACACAGATATATCGTGGTTCACCCAACTTGGGCTACGTCCACACTGAATTTGCCAGTCCTTATTATTATTACCGTCCAGCAAGATGAAGGGATACAACCTACAGCACAACCGCTGCACTTCCTCTTCTCTGTTTCACAGTCTCTCTCCAGATCTCAAATATCTTTACAATGCATAAAACCTAATACATCAACCCTAGCCGTATTACAATGTCCTTCTTTTATAAGGGAAATACAATGGGAAAATACCACGGGATACCCAGAACCATGGGCCCGCAAAACAGCTGGCGAAAAAACAGCCCCAAAAATTTCCTTCGGGGGCGCTACCCCCGAACCCCCGCCGGGGGACCGCTGGCCCCCGGACCCCCCAGCCAGGGGGGATGGTCCCCCCTGGAACCCCGTGGGGGGGCGATGCCCCCCCGCTGGGGTGAGTGTACAGTCCACCTACATATCATATAGAACTGGGGTACAAACACGGCTGATACAATATCATCTATGAGACTAGAAGATCTGGCTCCACAACCAACAGTGCACACTCTCGATAGTATGTTCTGGTAGAGATGGAAGGCATCTAGATAGCCACTGTATGCATACAGGATATGGAAAAGTGTTGTGCCAAAGTATTGGTCAAGATAGTTGCATAACTATGTAAATGATATCTGTATGCATAATAGGTTATCATGTCAACATGATTTCATGACTATGAAGTATTACTAATCATGTACTTAATTTTGTTTTGTAGGAAAGATCATGAAGAATGATGAACACCGAACAAGTGATGGATGGTCAACAAGAAGATTTACAAATCAAACAAAATATAGAAGGCTCATGGCTAGAAGATTCTCTTAGAAAGAGGAAGAGAATCATAACAAGATGTTTGCTCCAAGTGGATAGATAAGACCATTCTCTTAATGGTGTAATTAAAGAAGAAGTGTGAATCAGGTTCTGTATGGGTACCCAGGATTGGTAGTCAATTGATGAGCTTAATGATCATCATGGGTGATGTGGATCTCAACCTTTGCTACAAGGTTGAATATGGCTTCTATACACATATGACATGGATGCAAGAAGGAACTCACCACAGAGTTCGAATGATTTTGAGGCTCACATCAGTAGACCCATCTGACGAGAGATGGCACAGATAGATATGCAGCAGATCACTCAATACAGAGTGTGAATGATGGACAATTGACAGCTTCTTGACAAATCTTGGGCTTTACCAGAAGTAAAGTTGATCCTAACCTTTACCTTAAGGTTGTGGATGATGAACCTATCATACCATTATTGTATGACGATGATCTCTTTCTGACAAGGAATGAGAAACAGATCATAGAAGATGGCTGCAGAAATGAAAATGAAAGATCTCAGATTGATGCATTACTTCCTAGGTCTGGAAGTATGGCAAGGCTCAGAAGGAATCTTTCTCAACCAGGGAAAGTATGCTGAGAAATATTAAAAGGACTTGATGTGTTGGAATGGCCACTCTCATAGATTCCAACTTGAAGTTGTTAGCAGATGACTCATCAGAGTTAGTGGATATAACTCTCTACAGGCAAATTATTGAGTCATTGATGTGTCTAACGAATACTAGGTCAAATATATGATTTGCTGTGAACACCTTGAGTCAGTATCTAGTGGAAACTAGATGTGTTCACCTGTTAGTTGCAAAGCATGAGATGAGGCACCTAAAGGATACGATAGACTTTGATCTATGTTATCGTAGAGATCATGACTTCAGATGGCTACACAGATGTTGATTGGGCAGAACTTGTATCAGACAGGAAGAGCACATCAAGAGGATGTTATTGTCTGAGATCAGCCATGATCTCGTGGTTTAGCAGGAAGCAATCTAGTGTGGCTCTCAGCACAAGCGAAATATATGGCTGCTTGCTCTGCTAGTTGTGAAGCAGTATGGCTTCAGAATTGTTTGACATAAAAATGGACCCAACTATGATCCTATGTGACAAACAGAGTTGTACCAAAATGGCAGAGAATCCAGTGTTCCATGATAAGTCAAAGCACATAGAGATCTGACATTTCTATATACAAGATATGGTGCAGAAAGGAATTAAAGTTCGAATTTGTAACAAGTTACCAATGTACTAACCAAACCTCTACCGATCCGATGTACTAACCAAACCTCTACCTCAAGTAAAGTTTTCCGAGACAAACTTAATATAGTTCAGAAGGACCCTCCTCGAAAGGGGGGGTGATGTGATCACTTATGATGAGATTGCCTGCATCGACAGTGAGGTCGATGATGTGGATACCTATATTGGTGATGCCGACAGAGAGGTTGGTGGATGGTCCTTAGACAGGGTCTAAGGTGACAGAGAGATTGCATCATCCTTGAACACATGCCGTAGACAGATGTCTTCGAGAATGAAGTCCTTTGTGGACATGTGAGGATTGGATCATCCCTGGACTTCAATCCTAAAGTGAGCCGTAGACATGTGTCTCCAAGAAAGAAGAAGGATTGCATCATCCTTGAACATATGTTCTAAAAGGAGCCGTAGACAGATGTCTTCGAGAATGAAGTCCTTCGTGGACATGTGAGGATTGGATCATCCCTGGACTTCAGTCCTAAAGAGAGCCATAGACGTATGTCTTCGAGAATGAAGTCCTTGGTGGACATGAGGGGATTGAATCATCCCTGGACTTCAGTCCTAAAGAGAGCCGTAGACGTATGTCTTCGAGAATGAAGTCCTTGGTGGACATGAGGGGATTGAATCATCCCTGGACTTCAGTCCTAAAGAGAGTCGTAGACGTATGTCTTCGAGAATGAAGTCCTTGGTGGACATGAGGGGATTGGATCATCCCTGGACTTCAGTCCTAAAGAGAGCCGTAGACGTATGTCTTTCGAGAATGAAGTCCTTGGTGGACATGCGGGGATTGGATCATCCCTGGACTTCGGTCCCATAATTGAGCCGTAGAATGGGTCTCCGATAATGAAGTCTTGAATGAACAGGTGGGGGATTGTATCTTCCCCGGACTTCAGTCCCAGAATTGAGCCATAGACTAGGTCTCCGATAATGAAGTCCTGAATGAACAGGTGGGGGATTGTATCTTCCCCGGACTTCAGTCCTAGAATTGAGCCGTAGACTGGGTCTCCGATAATGAAGTCCTGAATGAACAGGTGGGGGATTGTATCTTCCCCGGACTTCGGTCCCAAAATTGAGCCGTAGACTGGGTCTCCGATAATGAAATCCTGAATGAACAGGTAGGGGATTGTATCTTCCCTGGACTTAGGTCCCGGAATTGATCCGTAGACTGATGTGTCCGAGAATTGAAGATAGGATTGCATCGTCCCTGGACCTCGGTTCAAAATGTACGTGATGGGATTGCATCATTCCTAGACATGAGACTTGTCTTAAAGGTACGTGTGAGGACTGCATTGTCCATGAACTGGGTTCAAAATGTACGTGATGGGATTGCATCATCCCTAGACATGAGACTTGTCTTAAAGGTACATGTGAGGACTGCATCGTCCGTGAACTAGGTTCAAAATGTACGTGAGGACTGCATCGTCCATGAACTGGGTTCAAAATGTACGTGAGAGGAATGCATCGTCCGTGAACTGGGTTCAAAATGTACGTGATGGGATTGCATCGTCCCTAGACATGAGACTTGTCTTAAAGTGATAAGGATTGATCATCCTGGAACTTGATCTAGATTGTATCATCCATGGATCTATGTCCTAAAGGGAGCGGGATTGATCATCCTGTAATATGATCGTGTGTGTTGCAGGGTATGCTGCTATGCATACATGAATGATGAGGATACTTGTATTGATGAGGATACTTGTATTGATGATGTGTATACTTGTATTGGTGTGGATACTAATACTGATGATCTAGTTGACGATGCTGCTGATCGTGTTGATTTAGATGACGATGTTGCTGATCATGTAGATCGTGATGATCCAGATGCTGTAGATCGAGATGATCCATATGCTGTAGATCGTGATGATCCAGATGCTGTAGATCGTGATGATCCAGATGCTGTAGATCGTGATGATCCAGATGCTGTAGATTGTGATGATCCAGATGCTATAGATCAAGATGATCCAGATGCTGTAGATCATGATGATCCATATGCTGTAGATCGAGATGATCTAGATGCTGTAGATCGTGATGATCCAGATGCTATAGATCGAGATGATCCAGATGCTGTAGATCGAGATGATCCAGATGCTATAGATCGTGATGATCCAAATGCAGTAGATCGTGATAATCCAGATGTTGTAGATCGAGATGATCCCGATGCTGATGATCGTATGATGACGATGCTGATGATCGTGAGGATCTAGATGTTGATGTTGTTGTAGCTGTTCGAGTGCTGCAAAAGATAAAGACTCAGTACTGAAGATGTTGATGTTCCAGTATTGAAGATGTTCCAATAATTGCTTGAGTTACTGATGATGTTGAGAAAGCTTCCAATGATTTATAGATGTATCATGTATGACGTTGATGACTCCTTGCTCGTGCAGATGCTGTTATAATATCCTTCTCGTTAAGGGGGAATGTTGAGATATTGTAACTTCAAAGAACATTATATTTGTACTTTATTATTCCGGAGATGATTCATTCCTCCGTGAAGATCTTATTGTATATCCAGAGATGTTTATTCCTCCGTCAGAATGTGGTAAATTGGGTTATTAGAATTCCCTAGTGGGGGTCGGCCCTGTATGTGTTATGTGGGTCAAAGGGTTATTAGACCACCCTAGAGGGGTCAGCCCAGTCAGTTGTAATGGGGTATTGAACCCAATGGTTAAATCCGAGCCTACATGATTTGTGTAAAAGACAAGTCAGAGTAGTGTATAAATAGAGGAGGTGTATTCCTCATTTAACACACACACTCACTCACTTGAGAGTGGCGCACTTATGAGAGAGAGGTCTGCTATGGAGAAGGAGGAGCTTATGCTCAGGGTTACATCTTTTGTATTTGCTAGTCATCTATATTGAGGAAGATTTGCTGGGTTTTCTACCCCATGAGGGTTTCCTAGGATAAATCTGTGTCTCTTGTGTTTATAATGTGCTTGTTGTTTCTTTAGTGATCCTGTATATGCTATTATTGTGAAATGGAATGTAATGCTGCTATTTTCTGTCTTAGCATATTAAATCTTAACACTTTACTCTGTGACATTATTAACAAAGAACCTTCCAGTTATGAAGAAGTAGCGGAAAAGAAAGAATGGAAGGATGCCATGGTTGAGGAATACCAATCAATAATGAAGAATGATGTTTGGGATGTTGTCCCAAGACCCAAAGAGAAGTCTGTTGTGACTTCCAAATGGATCTACAAAATCAAGCATGCTGCAGATGGCAGTGTAGAAAAATACAAAGCAAGATTTGTAGCTCGTGGCTTCTCTCAGAAAGAGGGAATAGATTATGAAGAAACTTTTGCACCTGTAGCTAGGTATACTTCCATCAGAACAATACTTGCCCTAGTTGCAGCAATGAAATGGAAAATACACAAGATGGATGTCAAGACTGCTTTCTTGAATGGTGTAGTTGAAGAGGAAGTATATGTGGAGCAGCCACTCGGTTTTGAAATACATGACAGGGAGTCATATGTGTGCAGATTGAAGAAAGCCTTGTATGGGTTGAAGCAAGCTCCCAGAACTTGGTGTGGTAGGATGGACAGTTTCCTATCTAGTTTGGGCTTTACCAAGAGTAAAGCGGATTCCAACCTTTACTACAAGGTTGAGGAAGGGAATCCTGTGATTCTACTCCTATATGTGGATGACTTATTTGTAACAGGAGATGACATATTAATTGCAGATACTAAGAGAAAGCTTGCTGCTGAGTTCAATATGAAAGATTTGGGAATGATGCATTATTTCCTAGGTATGGAGGTGTGGCAGAGTGCAGGTGGGATATTCCTTGGTCAAGGGAAGTACACAATAGATATCCTGAAGAGATTCGGGATGATGGATTGCAAGGCCATGGCCACACCTATGGCATCGAATTTGAAGCTTCTATGTGATGCTTCATCTGAGCCGGTTGATGTCTCTATGTATCGTCAGATGATTGAGTCCTTGATGTACCTGACGAACACGAGACCATATATTTGCTTTGCGGTGAACACATTGAGTCAATTCCTGACAGATCCGAGGAGTGTTCATCTGGTTGCTGTAAAGCATGTTCTGAGGTACCTGAAGGGTACAGTGGATTATGGGCTCAAGTATGAAGGGAATCAAAAGTTCAACCTGCAGGGTTATGTTGATTCAGATTGGGCTGGCAGTGCTGTAGATAGGAAGAGCACATATGGGTGTTGCTTCAGTATGGGATCAGGTGTGATCTCTTGGTTTAGCAGGAAGCAGTCCTGCGTAGCACTGAGTACAACTGAGGTAGAGCATGTTGCAGCCTGTTCAGCTAGTTGTGAGGCAGTATGGCTACGGAAGCTACTGTCTGAGTTATTTGATCTCCCGTTGGATGCTACTGGTATCTTCTGTGATAACCAGAGTTGCGTGAAGCTGTCTAAGAACCCAGTATTTCATGACAGGCCGAAACACATAGAGATGAAATATCACTATATCAGGGATATGGTGCAGAGAGGAGCTGTGAAGCTCCTGTACGTTGCGACAGACGAGCAGATTGCAGATGTGCTGACGAAGCCACTAGCCAGGGTGAAGTTCGAGTACTTCAGGGAGAGGCTTGGTGTTCTTCAGATTGATGACACTTCGAGGAAGAAGTGATGGACACATTTGCTGAAGCCATTCCAAGCATGTTGGAAGGAGGATCCTTCACATAGCTGTGGATGTAAGCGCTGCATGATGAGCATCAGGATGATGTTCTGGTTTCTGCTTTATATGATCAGTTGGATCATTTATATGTATATGTGGATACATTGTATGATCAGGTGGAACATGTATGATGATATGTATCAGGAAGATACTTGGTATGCATCAGGTAGATGCATTGTATGATCACGATGATCATGGATGACAAGCTTCAGGATGTTGCTCCAGATGACATGTAGCAGGATGTTGCAGTGATGATGATCAGGATGATCATGTGTACATCAGGTTGATGTATGGTGAGTATCAGGTCGATGCTCTGTGGTCGTGGAACAGGTTGTGCAGATAAGCATGTAATTTGTGCCCTGGGAGATTTGCAGATAGTCTTTCGAGGTTTTGCCTATGGCATGTAATTTGTACCCTGGGATATCTGGCAAATGCTCTTTCGAGGTTTTGCTTGGGAGGACATATAATTTGTGCCTTGGGAGATCTGCAGATAGTCTTTCGAGATTTTTCCTATGGCATGTAATTTGTGCCCTGGGATATCTGGCAGATGCTCTTTCGAGGTTTTGTCCTATGGCATGTAATTTGTGCCCTGGGAGATCCGATAGGTTGAGCCGTGTGCTCACAATCAGTCCTGGGATGCTCTTTTGAGGTTTTTCCATGACCACATATAATTTGTGCCCTGGGAGATCCAATAGGTTGAGCCGTATGCTTGTAATCAGTCCTGGGATGCTCTTTCGAGGGTTTTCCATGACCACATGTAATTTGTGCCCTGGGAGATCCGATAGGTTGAGCCTTGTGCTCGTAATCAGTCCTGGGATGCTCTTTCGAGGTTTTGTGGTGACCACATGTAATTTGTGCCCTGGGAGATCCAATAGGTTGAGCCTTGTGCTCGTAATCAGTCCTGGGATTCTCTTTCGAGGTTCTGTGGTGGGGTCACATGTAATAAGTCCTGGAGATCTGGACAGGATGAAAAAGGCCTCAGATGCTCTTTAGGGTTCTTGCTAGTCAAGAGACTCTTTTAAGGTTTTGTGACGCACATAATAAGTCCTGAGATTTCCACAGTATGGCCAGTGATGACGAAGACCTGCAGGTGGTGGGACTACATCCAGTATGAAAAAGGACTAGCTTTGTAGAACTTCCTATGACGAGTAGAGTCAGAGATTGGTTGAGATAGCAGCAGCAGTGACGATGATGATGACGATGATCCCGAGAAGAAGACTTGTCTAGCAGATCTGTGTCGAGAAATACCTTCCTAGTTAAGAGGGAGTGTTGATGTATATGTAACTTCGGAATGTATTTCATATATATTTATTGTACCCTTATTATAGATGTGTTATTCCTCTATAAGGAAGTGTCGTCATGTGGATTAACAAGTGTCGCAAGTGTGTGTACTTGCCGATGGGTTATTAGACCACCATGTGTGGGTTCGGCCTAGAAATATATATTATATTGTGGATGTACCTAGCTAGACAAGTCAGCCCCATAAGGTCACTGGGCAAACAGGTTAGTATAAATAGAGATCAGGAGATCTCTATTTAGATCATTTGGAAAGTCATATCTCTCTCACTCAAAAAGTGGCGCACTAGTGAGGAGGAGGATCATCTGCTACTAGGAGACTATCTCAGTGTATTTTGGTTGTACTTTGGTTGAGCCATTGCTATCTCTATCTCTGAGGAAGTTGTGGGGTTTTTCACCTTAGGGTTTTCCCATGGAAACTCTGTGTCTCTTGTCTCTCATGCTTTTGATTCTTGTGATGCTTGTCATGCTTATTATGATTGTTATGCATTGATATACTGTATATGTTATTCTCTCAGTGAAGATCCTAGAGTATTGTGAATTAATGCTCAAAATTTAACAGCTAAGAGACCACCAGAAAGTCCCACAGCATCCACAGAACACACCATCCAACCCGGCTTAATTTTGTTAAAAAATATGCGGGCCTTCTCCCCGCAAAACATAGTTTCCTGAAGAAGGACCAAATCAGGATTGATAATATGTAGAACACGTTTGAGGGTCAATTGTTTGGGCAGACCCCCCACACCCCGGATATTTAGAGAGAAAAATATCATTTTCGAACCCTAGCAAGGGCTTTCATTCCTCTAAAAGCCCGGGTATCAGAAGAGTTGGGGAATCCACCTTACATCGGTCATCCTCCATCCCCCCCAGAGTGACCTTCTTGTTTTTTCTGGCACTTCTCATTTTTAATGGAGAGAATTCGGGGGCTAGTCCACCCTTGTGTGCCCCCTTTTGTACACAAATGTCTCCTTTTGTTTCAGGAGGATTCATGGAGGTATTGTTATTAACATCCCCGTCCAGCTCAATGTTCTTCAGACCCGAAGTACCCCCCAAATCCCCACAGGTCGGCTCATTCACAGCCACCATCCGATTTTTGTAAAATGTAGGGATGGGCGTCTTTTTTACCATATCTAAATATGACGGAATAAGTATAATTTTATCCATCGAATCCGATATCCCACCAGGTCCCACAGGGTGACTATCTAAACCCGATAGATTCGCAAGATTATAGCCATTTATCCCCTTCACCCTTACATCAGAGTCAAAAGC
Organism: Larix kaempferi; assembly: GCA_027924585.1. NCBI lineage: Eukaryota > Viridiplantae > Streptophyta > Pinopsida > Pinales > Pinaceae > Larix > Larix kaempferi. The sequence goes on from BSBM01001382.1 coordinate 207,334, forward strand.
AATCAAACCAGGATTCGTCTCATTATCCTCACTCACAAATACATCCGGCCCAGTGTTAGGCAACTCAGAATCAGTGGAGATAATAACGTCGGGGAAACGGATGTAGGGAGTCCGGGAGAGACAGACAAAACTGGAGAGGAATCGGATGGGCTTATATATGCAGTTCTCACAAACGACTCATTCTCAGAGACAGGGACATCGTCCTCGGACGACTCATTAGAAACCTTCTTAGGCCCAAAGGATTTTGTTGCCTTAGGAATGTGATGACGGTGACTCAAATAATTTCCATTATTTCCATTGTTTAAATCTAAAGCATTTATAAATGAGATATCCAAATCATTTAATGAATGGAAGAAAATAGGGTCCTGTGATTCCAACTTATGGAATAAGGCCGAGTTAGGAGAAAAATGGGTGGGAATCCTATTGGAGAAGCCGTCCAGCGAACCCGACGCATCCAAATCCATGTCGCTACCATCATCAGATGACCAGAAAGGTCCCCCCTCCTCAAGATGACCAGAAGATGCATTTGTCTTACATTGGCACCACAAGTGCCCCACCCGTTTGCAATTTGAATAGCGGAAGGGGATGCCCCAATAGTCAATGATTTGCGAGAGCTTACGGCCACGCCAGTTAATGTGAAGAACATCAATAAGGCCCAATGAAATATCCACCTCAACAAGTACCCGTCCCATACGGAGGTCAAATCCAATATGATGTTCCTCATCAACATGAAGAAACCATCCAATACATTTACCAATGGCTTCGAAAGCCCCATGGTTCCAAAGTGCCAGTGGAAGTCCTGGAAGGAATACCCACAAGTGCTGTAGCCGAACCGAAGCAATTTCTGGATCAAAATCAGTCTGCCACTTCCATAACATTAAACTACCCACTCCATAAAGCCACAGTCTCTCCAGAATGATGGAGCAATGTGATTCTTGTTCAAACTTAAAGCCATACCAACCGCAAGCCATTGCAAAAATCTGGGGGGTGTAATTTAGAATGGGGTTCCACTTATCCATAACCCATTTTACAATGTCTTTACAATTCATAGCATGATACGAGAACTTGCCTACAAGCACTATCATGTTGAAATCCACGATTTCTTCCAGACCAACGTCCCTTCCCACCATTAACCAGACCTCACCAGGTCTACAAAAATACTTCTCATTCAACCTTCTAGCCGAGCGGGAGGAAGGCAATGTTTTGCCATAGTTACCCAGTCCAGGCATCCCCCGAGCACTACCAACAGATGGGTCCAAACTCGAAGCATCAACAAGTGCCCCCCCCCGATGTCAGATGCCCCTTTGTCGACTTGACACGAGGCGCCACATGTCTATTGTTTGTGTTACGTGCCTGTTTCCCTTTCAGCTGGTTTTTGAAAAAAATATCCGGTTTGAATAAACCAGCCTCCTCTATCATGAAGTCTGAGATGTTCATATTATTGTTCACCAGGATTACTATATTTGGCATGTTATCCCCCATTCCAGCAGCCAAAAGTCACAAAACAGGGTTATTTGCAATCACGGGTTCTATTAATCAAAAGGCCAACAAAAACCTCTGTCAGTTTGTGTCAATCCTGAAAAATGAAAAATAAACCCACGCTTTTCCGAGGAAAGAGGGCACCACACCTTGAGTGTGCCACCACCTTCAAATATCTAGAGGGAAAAACTGTAAAAAAATTATTAGAGAATGATACCTCGACAGGGATAATATACACTGTTCCAATACCAACGGCGTCAATGGCCATGTGAGAATATTCGTTTAGACACCTACCGGCAGCCAGAAGGGTAAAAACAAGGGTAATATTATTAGCAAATGCTACTCTGATAGTGATGTGTTCAACGAGCCGATACCAACCGCACCGACGGCCTAGTGATAAACGTCGATTTTTGATAGTTCCAGCAGCCTGCAAATGTGTTAAAACCCGTCGTTACAACGCTAAAACCTCATTAAACCGTGCCAAAAACAACGGCCTCAAAACCTAGTGTTATCACCCATTCATTGACACTTCCGACAACCTGTAAAAGTTAGTAAGTCGTGTCAGTAGCCCAAAAAACCAGCTTCAAACCCTCGCCCAACGCCATTGTAGAAACCCTCACCGTCCGCTCATGTCCAAATTATTCTTGAACTTACTATAATAAACTTGCATTATAGTTATTGTAACCTTTGCTTATTTCTAATCATAAGCGATCCACTATAGAATCATGGTCGAAATGATTACCAAATTAAATAAATAAATAAATATTGGATTACTGGTCAGCTGGTGGGAGCAGTAATTAGACAGCTGGGGTTGGAAAGCTGTTTCTGATGGGACAAGATGGGTGGCCCGCAGGCTTTTGGTCAAGAGATTGTTCAATGCCCCTATCTAAGGTAATATAGATTGATTTGCAAACTAAAAGTATTGAAGTGATGGCATGATGTATAGGAAACAACTTGAGTGGGACATGGATATTTATTTAAAAATATATATTGTTTTTTGAAAAGTATCTTAGGATAATGATATATATATTAAAAATTACATGTCTTTATGTTTACTTGGAAAGTAATCTAATATTAGTTAAAACTTTAATTTATATAAATAATTTAAATACACTTTAAGGAACATGGATATTTATTTAAAAATATATACATATTTAAAAAATATATATGGAAGAAAAAATATAAGTTTTCCTTGGATTCCTTGGAAAGTGATGGAAGATTGATTAGAAGTTCAATGCATACAAATAATTTAAATGTTATACATATTTTTCTAAAAATATGGAAGAAAATTCTAAGTTTTTCTTGGATTCCTTGGAAAGCGATGGAAGATTGATTAGAAGTTCAATGCACATACAAATAATTTAAATGTTATACATATATTTTTTTAAATATGGAAGAAAATTATAAGTTTTTATTGGATTTCTTAGAAAGTGATGAAAGATTGATTAGAATTGCATTGAAGTTTAGACGATTTGCACATTTTTCGGTGAGTTTGGCCGGAATTTGGTAACATGATTTGTTGCTAAAATTGCAATTTTTGTTGCTGAAATTGAAATTTTGATTGCAAAATGGATTCGACGCCCTCAAATTCTGCAATTCCAACAACTGGAAACTACAATTTCAACAATTCTCACAGGATTTTGACTGGAAATTTCGTTGGATAGACAGTGCAAATCGTCTAAACTTTAGCCCACTTCCTTCAATGCATACAAATAATTTAAATACACTTTAAAGGTAAGGGATATGGATATTCATTCAAAAATATATATTGTTTTTTAAAAGTATCCAAGGACAATGATATTTTTTTTATTATGTGCAAAGGTAGGGATATACTAATCATTGGGTTCATTAATTTGCAGTAGTTTTCTTTTTAACCAAAAAATTTTGCAATGTTTATACATTTTTAATATTAATCACAATGTTTTGAAAATTAAAAATAAATTTAACAATTTATAAAATACATTATTTTGATTTTCTAATTGTTTTAGGACAATTTGGATGGGATATAATTCCCTAGTAAAGTATTTTTTATTCAAATTTTAAAAATAAATAAAATTAATTTATAAAAAAAAAAATTCTAAAATTCACACATATTATGAGGTACCTACTGCATTAAATATAATTGAAACATGTCAACATCTAATATTACCAATACCATGAATTCATCAATCACGCCATTTTCTGAATCGTCTTCCCACCCATTGGAGGTCGTGCCCACAAGGTACCAACTACCAAATGCCTTTAATCATGATGTCATGTTTGTTGTGGAGGGTCTCATCCATGGTAGCTGTAGAGGCTTATGAGTTAGTGCTCCGATGTTTGTCGACGGGAGGGGCTTCAGGGGTGGAGCCATATTGGTTCTGACGGGTTTGAAGGTTGACATCGGCAGAGGACATCATTAACAAGTGATGGGTACCTGAGTCTATCATGGGTTGATTAGGAGCGGCATAAGTGATTTGTTGTTGTGGTGGCGTGTTTCCTTGAGGGGGAGCCAACGGTTGAGTGTTCACCACACCTTGGGTTGGTAAAGGGTTATGTAACACCAAGGGTTGAGTTTGAGGTGGTGCGGGGTTAGGTGGCGCTTGAGGAGCCGTGTGCCCTTGGCACTGGGCATCATCAGTCCAAAGTTGTCGAGCCCACTCCAAATGTGGGCAAGCATGTGTGTAATGGCCATAGACCCCACAAATAGAAAAAGGATGGTTTGTTCGCAAATTAGGATTTTTGGCTTGCTTGGGAGGCCTATCAGGGTTTTGGTTGGCAGGTGACACGTTATTATTGTTCGGGGGATTAGGAGGTTGACCGCCTTGGTCTGGAGGGGAGTTGTTCCCCTGGTTACGTCCTTTGCCGCGGTTTTGTTGGCCTTGTTGGTGTTGGTTATTTTGGTTGGGCTGCGGATTTAGTTGGGCATACACTTGCCCTTGGGCATCATGTGGGTTTTGGGGTTGTGCAAGTGTGGGAGCGGGCTGCGGTGGGTAATAAGTGGGTGGAGGCAGTGCAGGTGCTGAACCTTGTGGGGGTTGCTGATACGTCTGTGTAATGGGTTGTGGGTTTTCCGCAGGTGCTTCTTGTGGTGGATAATAAGCAGGGGGGCTTGGGAGGACACAGGAGCTTGCGCGATCGACGGGGGGTAATATGGCTGAGGTGCGACTGGGGGGCGTAAGCGGGGGATGCATGGCCAAATCACTGAGGTGGGAATGAGGGTCCGTGGGAATGGTGGTGATGTGCCATGGGAGCATACGAATTGGTTGCTCCAGAGTGGGATGTAGCCTGCGAAAGGTCAGGTCCAGGGCTAGTATGTGCTATGGAAAAGGGCTGGTTATGCGAGGCAATGCCCCCGACGCGTCGTTTCGGGAGGAATCACTGTGGGGGGCGTCAGGTATGATGGTATAGAGGTAACCAGACTGGGCGTAAATAAGGTCAAATTGTTGGGCTTTAAGGATGGCCTCTTCCTTGGACTGGGGTCACTTGGATGCCACATCCTTGGCAATGAGAGGAAGGAGAGATTTTAGAAACCAATATAAGAAGATACGATCATCTTACTTGATTTTGCACAGGCTTCGGCGTCGACGCCACTCATGAATATGGTCAGTGATGTGGGTGGTCGTATTCTATCTGCAAGACAGTAGGATCTCAACTCCCGCATCATAGCAGACAAGTAACTGAAAGAACTGCAAGAAGGTCGAGGCAAGGGAAGTAAATGTGGCATGGGTCCCATGTGGCTGCTCGATGTACCATTTGGCTGCAGAGCCAGTGAGGGTGCATTGCAACAGATGGAGTCGGATAGAGTCATCCACTATGGAGTTGGAGGAACACCATAGATGGAAGGACATAATATGGTTATGGGGGTCTTCACCTGCCTTGCCCTCAAACTTAGGGATGTCAAATCGGAGCTTGGTGGGCATGTGAGGCCACGCAGGGTCGTGTATGATGGGATCATTGGTCAGTCTGGCCAGGTCAGGAAGGTTGAGACTAGCCATGAATGGCAAACTAGTAGAAGGATGTGACATGTTTGTGGGGGCAGCCATGGTGGGACCGCTTCCCCCAAGTGTGAGGGATGGATTCAGGTTGGGGGTATTTCCCCCAGGCAAAGGAAAGGAGGTGGTATGGGAAGGTCCTGCGCTGCCAAGTGTAGTGTGAGTCACTAGTGGGGCTGCGTTGGCTATGGTAGCCACTGGAATTGGCACAGTGACCGGAATGGTGGGAGTGGGCCCCATCGAGAGAATACCCAAAGCGGGTGTGGTAGTTGGGGTGGTAGTGGATTCTCTGCTAATGGTCCCTACAAAGAAAGGGTTGGAAGTCATGCAAGCCGTGGGGTTGGTTGGTGTAGTATAAGTGGGGTGTTCTGACTCTGCCTCAGAATCAGATGTGAAATAAGGGGCGTCTGGATCAGGGGATGGAGTTGTATGGTGCCGACGAATGGAGTCGAGTGATGAAGCTCTAGGTCTGTGACGAGTGGTGTCAATTGATGAAGCTCTACGTCTATGACGGGTGATGTCAAGTGAACCGTGCTGCGGGGGCTCACCTCAGAGGCACCGGGAATGTCTCGGGGACTCAATGGTGACAGATGGTGTCAAGTATTTGGGGGTTGTGTAGAGTGAAAAATAACTCAAAAACCCTAATGCAGCCAAGTGTGCAAAAGGAGAGCGCAAAAAATACGGCACTCAGGCCAACAACCAGATCAAAAACACTCACTGTAACACCTGTGCTACAATAAGCAGAGCGTCAACAACAATGGTCAGAATACCAACAAGCAGCAGGTTTCCTAAAAAATAAAAATAGTGGACTCGCTAGACCAAAGGGAGGTAAGGAAGCATGCAAACACCTAGCTAAATAGTATTCTGACTCAACCAGACATATCCTTTGCAAGGTGATGAAATCCAAGTCAGACAATATGGATAGTAGAGCCAAGTGGCTAAAGATATCCCCCTACTGGGATGGACACCGGGTAAGACAATCCTAGAATAAAGGCAACTAAGATACCCCGTTCATGACACGTCCAGAAAAGGTGAATTTGCAGCTTCGGTCCTATCACCGTGTGGGCCTAAAGAGAACACCACACGCAGACCAACGAGAAGGTAGCCTTCGGTTACTGAATGGATTGCGGTATTCCACTCAGGCCTCTGGAACCAGTCTGGCTACTTCAACCCTCCTAAGGGAGAGGCCCTCTGATAAACTGGTTGTGACAGTGCCAAAAAATACTAGGGGATTTTGGTTCCCTAATCGACAACAACTATGTCTCAAGTGTAAGTGACCGAGGAGTGTTATTTGGATGCCTATGCCCCATGTCCTACCTAACTACAATATTCTTATGTGTTCCCCAAGTGGGGTTAGAATGTTGGTTTCGTTAAGTAGTATTTTAGGGCTCACTTGAATTAGGTGACAGAGTGTGTGCGTGTGAGGTAATGAACCCAATCAAAAGTGTCATGGGGTGGGCAACTTCCTAACTAATAATAACAATGCAGAAATTAAACTTGTAATGCAAAATTTTCTTTTTTCAATTGAAATGCTTAAACTTAAAAAAATCTGTAAATGGAACAGAAAGCAAGCTGCAGAAAGAGGCTGTAGGGAAGTATGGATGCAGATAGAACAGGTGGCTGTGCAGGTGTAGAAAATATTGCAGAAAAGTGTTGGGTTCAAAATAGGGTAAAAAAGTGCAGGAAACAGATCGCGGGTTTGTGGAGAAACTGCGCAAGTGGATTGTGGGAAACAGGATAAAAGCCGCGGGGAGATCGCAGGAAACAGGCTGAAAGCTATGGGAAGATCGCAGGAAACAAGCTGAAAGCTGCGGGGAGATTGCAAGAAACAGGCTGAAAGCCACAGGGAGATCGCAGGAAACAGGATGAAAGTCGCGGTCGGATCATAGGAACCAGACTGAAATCCATTGTCGGATCGCAAGAGACAGACTGAAAGCCGTGGGGAGATTGCGGGAAACAGATTGAAAATCGTGGTTGGATTGCAGGAGGCAGACTGAAAGCCGCGGTCGGATCGCAGCTATGGGGAAAAATATGCGATTTACGGAAGCAAACCCAACTACCGAAAGGGACAGCCGAAAGGGATAGCCGAAAGGAGAAAACAAAAAAATATTGCAGAAAACTAAAAACTTCTAAAAATTATAACCAGAAATTCAAAGGAACACTAGGGGAGTCGCCAAAATTGTAGTTAGGGTTTTCACCCTAACTTGTGCAAATGAGCACCTACTAAGGAGAAGGGACTCCTTAGTAGCAGTTTAATAAAACAGTAAAATATGACAGTAAATAAAAACAGTAAACTATTCTAGCATGTGCATAAAAAGACAATGAAAAGATAATGAAAATTTTCTTTGTATTAATTTTACCTCAGATGTTGAGGTTGGTGGAGCCTTTACAGTAGTCTAGGGGCTGCTCCAATGCTCCAGTGTTGTTCCTTCTCCTTCTTCCAAGGTGTTTTGGATATGGGCCAAAGGAGTTCTCAAGTGGGAAATTAGCTCCAAGTGGAGAGCTAGGGTTTCAAGAGAATTTTTGGCAGCATAAGGATGGGAGAAATTGTGGATATGAAATGGGGAGCCTCCATCACCTATTTATAGGTTTTTAGTAGTGGAGTGTTGACCCATGGTTTTGGGCACCATATGGTTTAGGTCAATTGTATAGGGTTTTTGCTTTCTTTTTTCCCTCTTTTTCCTTTTTTTTTTGTATTTTTTATTCCCTTTTATTTGATTTTTGGAAATTTAAGGCCCTTTTAGAGGGTTTTTGTTATTTTTGGAGGAATTTAAATTATTTTGGGGAAAAAAAAATGTGGTTTTTTGGCCTTTTGGAGGCTTTTTAATGGTTTTTTAAGGTTTTGGAGGAAAATATGTTAGGAAATATAGACAAATGAGTCATGTAATGAGGGAGATGAGGTAGTGAGCACTTTTTGGTTATTAATAGTGGGACTTCTTCTTTCAACTGGTCATCATTGAATATAGGGCTAGGAGTTTCCTCCTCATAATGTTCTTCATCAATGAAAATGGTGGGTTTTGTCTTATTCAAAACCTTCCCAAACCTAATATGAATATCATGCAAAGGAAAGGGAGTAATCATATATGCCAGGAAGGTTTGGAGCCCAGTATTATGAACAAGCCGATCTCTATTATTCCAGTTAGATATAGGTTGAGATGGAAATGAGGTATGTTGAGGAGGAAGGGGTTGATTTGGGGATGATTGGAGTTCTGTAGACTGGAAAATAGCAGGTTGAGGAGGATGTGTTGGTGGTATGGGATTAGGATATTGAGTTTAGGCAGGGTGGTGGTTTGGGAATTATTGAGAGGGAACATTTCCATATGTATTTCCTCTCCAACCTTGTTGCCATGGTTGGTTTTGGAATGGCTGAGGAGGGTAAGTCTACCATAGGTTAGGAGCACCCCAAGGTGAAAATTTAATAAGATGGACCAGATTATACATAAAAATTGGGAGTTATACATTGAGGCCTTGGATGCCATGGCCTCTTTTGTGCAACAAGATAAGGGGGTTTTGTTGCTTCCACACTTCCTTTGTAGACTGCTTGTAATCCTAGAAGTGAAGGGAATCTTTCAGTGGAGTGATTTTTTGCACAAACAACACAAACCTGTATGTTATTTGTTGACACAACGGCTATCGACAGGGGTTCACTTCGCACTGTCGTCAACAAACCCAATCACACAACCTTAAGCACCGTCCAGGAAAGGTTTTACCATTTTCAGCAACACCCGCGAAGCGAGTGAAGTCTCACCTGAGATGGTTAAGGGGGCTGCAGGAACCAAGTTTCTGCAATGGGGGAAGGATATGCATGCACTTCAACTCTATTGCACTAGAAACCAAAGATTTAGATTCACACACATTCATACATCCAGTATTCACATATTCATTATTCGCAGAAATAATACAGAATGGACGTCCGCATTAACATGGTTGAACCAATCATTCGCATTAACAAGAATTACCAAACCAAGGAGCCTTAAACATTTCGCAAACACTTGTATTCATCATTTAACAGAGACAAAAGATATGACCATAATCGAACATATGCAATACCACCTCGATAACTTTTCAAACCACCTTTGGAAGCGTGCCAATACCACCTCGAACTCTATGCAATCAACCCTGTTCTTTGTCTCGGACGCTGTGCCAAAGCATGGTTTTTATAGTGATCTTGGGTGGTTTTGGGCATGTTGGAACATTTTCCAACAACACATCATTTATTTGAGCTTCACAGCTTAATTGTCCCCTTATCCTAAGTATTTTGACTCTATCATGTGCTTACATCATCAGTAGATCACAGTTTCAGTAAACTAGGCCTCCTCCTACATTCAGGGAGTCAACCGGGCCATCATTATCAGTTAACTGGGCCTCCTCCATCATTCAGGGAGTGATTTGCATGACTAAAGCGCACTACTTAGTCCAAATGACAGCATTTACTAGTTTATTCAGCCAACTAGAGACTAGAAGGCGCCCTACTACACTGGTTGACTTCTGTTAGGAACCAATGTCAACCCTTCTATTTACTTTGTTAGTATATTGTTGTTGGACGCATATGCTTCGTAAGTCGTCTCGTAGTATTTGTTGATCCATAGTTTATCTTATTGTTGTTGGACGCATATGCTTTGTAAGTCGTCCCATATTAATTGTTGATCCATAGTTTGTATTGGCCCATGGTTTGTATTGACACATGGTATTGACCCATAGTATTGGTGCCTAGACTTAGTATATAAGTTTGTGTTGAGACCAATGAATGTACCGTGAAGTTATTTGTATTGAGCTTGCTCAAAGGAGGCTACCCCTTCGAAGTGGCTTGCAATCAATATAAAAGTGATTCTAAGTTATGTTATTTATGCTATCTCGTGCGTTTTCATTAATTAATTATTGCAGGTTCTTCACATCTGGTATCAGAGCACTTTTTTGGGCTCGCTCGGTTAAATTTCTGCCAAAACGTTTTTTTTGCATCCGTTGCAGCTTCAGATTTGGGAATAATCCCTATCCGCTTAACTGTGGGAAGTACTTGGGCATAATCCCTAAAACTCATTGTGAGGAGTACCACAGGAACCCCGAAGTAGTTGGCCCATTGAGAGGACCTACCAACGAAAAGGGAAACGACCCCTACCTGATTGACTAGTTCCCACCCGTGAGATAAACCAAGAGTTATCGTTTGTGGCAAAATGGTTATCAATTTTACCTGAGCCGTTGAGTGAGGGGTACTGCCCCAATACGTAAGCTGTCAGATAGCATTGGTGGCCGAGTGAAACCCCTGAACTGTTAGGAAACCGCACATACCTGGGGTCCATATCTATTTTCAGCTGAACTGTTGTCGATCACTATTGCGTCATTTCAAATCCAGCCGTTTCATATCCATTCTAAAAGTCGTTCCACATCCATTTTGAAAGCCGTTCTAGATCCATCCCTTTCAAATCTATTTCAGATCCAACCGTTTTTGATCCAGTCAGCGCCGTTTCAGATCCCTATGTTTCCAATCACTTCCATGTCGTTGTAGATCTATCTGTTTCAAATCCCTTTCGCACCGTTGCAGATCCATTGCAGATCCATATCTTCCTTGTTTCCACTCTGTTTCGCTTGAAACTTCCCTGACACCTCTGTAATCCCATTCTGCATATTTCATTCCTGAGGACCCTATCCCAAATTCGACTTCCCATAGCCCGAAATCCCACATTTGTCTATTTTTAGGGTTTGTTATAACTTCTTCGGATTTCACCCAATCGCCTTCAAATTTTACCATAGAGTTCCTTTCCTAATTCTGCTTCTTTATCCCTCTATGCCAAATTTTCTCATTCTTTCACCCCACTTCTGAAATCCCCATTTCTTGCTTCCCTATCCATCAAAAAGTGTCCAAAACCTAGTCAAACCCCAATTACCCCTCCGAGGTTTTCCCAAATCCAAATTTCCCTTTACTAAATAATCTTTTGTTTGTGTTTTTCTATCCATTCCAGTAAATAAATAAATAAAACTCTTGGTTATGGTTGTCACCCGCGCAGGAGCAAAAACCATGGAGGAAGCACTTGCAACCATCCAAACCAAACTCTAAGATCTGGATGAAAATTTTGTCAGCCTCCATCTTCAACATTAAGCCATGAACAATAACCGACAGCAAGAATCTTTTGCAGCCAATGGGTTCTTCTTCTAGCAATTTCCATTGTGCGAAGCTTGAATTTCATTACTTCAATGGTACTGATCCAACTGGATGGATCTATCGTGTAGAACAGTATTTCAGTCTGCATAATACTTTCGATGTCCAAAAAGTTCCGCTTGCATCCTTTCATTTGGAACAGGAAGCCCTTCAATGGTACCATTGGTACATCAAGGCTCATGACGAGCCAAAATGGATAGATTTTTGCCAACTCCTTTTGCAACGATTTGGTCCTGGTGATTTTGATGACTTCACCGGAGCACTCACTAAACTTCGTCAAAGTGGCACTGTGAGAGAGTATCTGACAGAATTTGAGAAACTAGCCAATCACATAGAAGGATTGTCTGATGAATTCTACATGGGTTGTTTTATCAGTGGTCTTAAGGATGAAATCTGGTCAGAGGTTAAAATGTTCCGTCCCAACACAATGATGGAAGTCCTAGGGTTGGCTAAGTTGGCAGAAGACAAGATTGCAGCTAAACAACGTTCCAAACCCACTTTCGTTCCCTTCCGAAATATGGGTTCTCAATGACCGCCCATGCCACAGCTCCTCGACCAACTCCTATCAAGCATTTGTCTGAAACATAGATGCAGGCATACAGAGAAAAAGGGCTTTGTTATAATTGTGATGAGAAATTCACTCGGGGACACAGATGTATTCAACAAAAGCTCTATCTCTTGGATATGGATTCTCCGCCTACCTCTACAATTGGTGAAGAAACTCCAAATACAATGGATGATAAGGTCAACATTCAGGAGCCGCCTATTGACCCCCCATATCAGGATGAACAACCAGATATATCTCTCCATGCTTTATCCAGTGTCACCACCCCCCAAACAATGCAGGTCAGGGGTTACTTCAAGAAGCTTCCTCTTACAATACTCATTGATTCTGGTAACACTATTAACTTCATTGACCCTAGGATTGCCAAACATGTTGATTGTTTTTTCCATCCTTGCTCCAACTTTGAAGTCATAGTTTCCAATGGGGGCACCTTACCTTGCAAGGGGAAGTGTCACAATGTGCGTATCTCTCTGGAAGATTATAAACTGCGCTCTGACATGTTTTACTTGTCCCTAGGCGGATGTGATGTGGTTTTGGGCGTTCAATGGTTATGCACACTTGGCCCCATTTTATGGGATTTTGCTGAACTTTGGATGCATTTTTTAGTCAATGGGAAAAATACAAATTTAAGGGCTTACAACAAGGGTCTCTCCGCATCATCAGTTCACATCGCCTGGAAAAGATCCTTAAGAAGAATTCACATGTTGTGATCGCTCAACTCCATTACATTCATATGCACCCATCAATGGTATCCCCCTACTTCCTTGGATAGATATGCAGGTGTCCTTGCTGAACCAGTGGGCTTGTCGCCTTCAAGAGACCTTTCCGGTACGAATTTAGCCGTATCTACATCTCAGTAGGAAATGATGGCTATTTTGCATGCAGTACAGAATTGGCAGCCATACCTATTAGGGAATTATTCATGCATTAAGACTGATCTACAGAGTCTGGAAAAATTCCTGGAACAATGGGTCTCCTCCCTAGCACACCTGAAATGGGTTATGCCTATGCGATCACTTCTAAGAAGTGTAAGGAAAATATGGTGGCATATGCTCCTTCTCGCACATTTGATGACCCAGTTTCTCTTACAACTATTTCTCTACTTGTTCCAAATTGGTTGCAATCTGTTCAACATGGCTCTCTTCTATGAACTCCATGCTTCTTCATCAGTACGGCACTCTAGGTTCCTCAAAATGTCTGACCAGGAACAATGTAACTTCTTTTGGTAGGGACTAAAAATGCCAATTCAACAGATGGTGGCTGACTGTGACACTTTCCAGATCAACGAGGGTGAAACGACACTCCTTTCAGGACTGCTCGAACCCTTTCCCATCCCTACATAGATTTGGACAACTATTTCTATGGATTTACTAGAAGCGCTCCAGTGGTACAATACCACATCTAAAAGGACACCATATGAAGCAGTCTATGGACAGCCACTGCCGGTTCTTCTTCCAAACACCCTCAACAACTCCCCAATTCAGGCAATTGACTCGGTTCTTCAAAACCTCGATCAGATTCTTCTCATTCTGAAGGACAATCTTCACATGGCAAGAATTCGACTGAAACAAAAGGCCGATCAGCACTGCTCTGAGCACGCTTTTCACGAAGCTGATATCGTTCTTCTTCGTCTATACCCTTCCAAGCAACCCTCCTTGAAACTCACAAGGCATTAGTGGCCCGGTATGCAACTCAAGGATGCTACAGGGGAACCACTCCTTCAAATTCTGCATCAATTTCCACATCTAAAGCTTTGGGGACAAACCTTTTTCTAAGGGAGAGGGGATGTTAGGAACCCATGTCAACCCTTCTATGTACTTTGTTAGTATATTGTTGTTGGACGCATATGCTTTGTAATTCGTCTCGTAGTATTTGTTGATCCATAGTTTGTCTTATTGTTGTTGGACGCATATGCTTTGTAAGTCGTCCCGTAGTAATTGTTGATCCATAGTTTGTATTGGCCCATGGTTTGTATTGACACATGGTATTGACGCATGGTATTGGTGCCTATACTTAGTATATAAGTTTGTGTTGAGACCAATGAATGTACCATGAAGTTATTTGTATTGTGCTTGCTCAAAGGAGGTTGCCCCCTCGAAGTGGCCTGCGATCAATATAAAAGTGATTATGAGTTCTGTTATTTCTGCTATCTCGTGAGTTTTCATTAATTAATTATTGCAGGTTCTTCACAACTTCATCTGGTGTTATTTTCACCTACTATTCAGTTAACTACAGACAGAAAGGCGCCCTCCCCTATTGTTGGGCATTCAGTTGAGTTTTGGATTCATTTAGACCGTTTCAGAGTCTGTTAGAGTCAGTTTCAGAGTCGGTTTCATAGTAGTTAAGTGGTTAACTGATGTGCCAAGTGGAGTTAACTGCCAAGTAAGCCACTCTCATGCATTCAATTCTAATGACCTCTTTGGAATTCAAGTTTCTTGGCTTATTGTAGACATTGTTAAACATTGCAATTATTCTTTTGAGTTTATGATAATGCATGAACTGCTGGAAAACTTTTGCATCATTGTTTTGACATATTATTTTCCGCATGCATCTATAGTAATTGTTGTCTATGTTTCATAGATATGATGTGCTTAGATTTTACATGGTATCAGATCCATGGCAGGACAAGGCAACTTTTCTATAGTGTTTATGCACTTCTGCACTTTTGTTTTTGTACTTCTGCATTAGTGCTTTCTGCACCTTGAACACATATGAAGATTGAGTAAGATTGCTAAAAAATATTCCAACTCTGCACCAAAAGACGAAATTTTTCCACATAATTCCTGGGTATTGTGCATTCAACTCTTCAAGCTTGCTTGATAATCTCTGCCGGGTGTGATGCAACTTGAAAAGTGCAGGTTGTCGACCTAAAAATTTCTTGTTTGTTTGTGATTGCAGGTTTCTCATAGTCTCATATTGCATTTGCTATAGCAGAGATGGACTCTTCTTCACAAAATTTCCTTACTCCCTTCAACTATCATCAGTGGAAGGAGGATATAGAGATAGTGATGCGCTCCAAAGGACTCTTCAGAGTTACTATGGGCACAAAACAAGAGCCTAATGCTGCCATACAGAAGTCCAAATACTTCATAAGCTTGATGAAGCTTATGGTTTCTTATGTCTCAATATTTTGAAAGATCTTGTTTTCCATCTCAGTGGATTGAAGACTCCAAAAGAAGTATGGGAACAACTTGCCAAACTCTTTGGCAAGCAGGATGAGATGAGGGATTATCAGTTGGAGAATGAACTGATTTCCCTAAATCCTGAGAATTTCGAGACCATCAATGAGTTTTTCACCAAGTTCAAGCATTTGGTGCTTCAGTTGAAGCAATGTGATGTTGAGAAGAAAGATGAGCAGTTGATTCCTTCTATCCTTACGAATCTACGAAAAGATTATTCAGTGTTTGTTTCTACTTTCCGTTCGGGAAAACTCACCACTCTGAATTGGAATATTCCTACCTTCAATGCCTTCATTGAGTCCTTAACAAAAGAACATTACAAGCTTGTTCAGATGGGGTCCATAAAATTCTCCAAATATCAAGCCCTGTTAGTTGGAGGACCCAAAGCTAAGAATGGTAAGGGAAAGCAAAAGAAAGAGAAGACCAAGTTTGATCATCCCAAGCAAAAGGAGAAGACCAAGCAGTTAGATGAGCCCTTCGGTTCAAGAAAAGAAAAGCAAAAGGGCAAGGAGAAGACAAAGTGTTCTTACTATGGTAGGGGCTTTCATCCAAAAATCTCTTTCATGAAGAAAACTATTGATCAGAGGGCCCTTTGTTACACCTAAAATCCTACCATCAAATGATTCAATGTATACATCCCTGAAGTTCCATTGACTAAGTCATTTTCCTGGAAGGGACTCCATTGCATTTATGCTAGGTTTTGAGAGGTCGTTGCAGGCTGCACTCATGCAACCTGTGACGTCGCATCTTGCTTCATTGCAGGGTGCGACGAAGTCAGTTAATGGGCAAAAATAGGTCCTTTGAGCTCCTTCTCGAAGCCTGCTAACTTGGATCCTCATCCCTGACCTCTTGGAGGAGTTGGCACTCAGTTCCTAACCTCTTGGAGGGATATCCTATCTCTCTCCTACCATATGTCAACCTACCATATCCATACCCTATCCACTTAGTCCTATATAAGTGAAGCTCTACCCCTCTCCAAAAGGAGGAAGTCTATGGTACTCTCATGCTGGTGAAATTAGCTTGGTAGAGTCAGCACTCTAGCTTTGGATGCACCTACTTCTCTCTAGGAGCTTTGGCTTGGCTTGTCAGAAGGAGCTTGCAACGTTGAGGCATTGGTTGTAATCCTCTTTTCTATTGTACTCCCCACTTTTCATACAGTTAATATAATTGCTTTCCATAAATGTTGTCGCATTGATAATATTTAGAGCTTTCCTCCTTAACCATTAGCTTAGATCTATCATTTGAAATGTATGCTTTCACTTCTTGTAGTATTTGATATGTTCAACAAGGTCTTACAGCTTAAGATCTGATGACACTGGAGCATTGGATCAACAAGGAGAAAGGGATCTGCAAATATGAGGTAAACGATCTACTCTCTCATCTGCATTTCTATTTGATCTAGGAAAGTATATTGTATTCTGTCCTATTTTTTCTAGACGCACGTTGAGCTAGGGATATCAGGACTTGAGTCCGTTCTCAGTAGATTGTCCGTCAAAAAAATTTAGTGACCATACTGGGGAAAGACATTGCTTTCTAGTTTTCATTTTGAATGATTATTTTCGATTGACTTCTTACCAAGCCATTTTATTTGTCATCTACATCTTAAGTCGATTTCACCATCATATCTTCACTTTGAAGAGTCTGGTTACCTTACTTTGAATTTGCATTTGTCATATTCAAACCTGTTCATGCTCATTACTTGGAGATTTGGCTCATTTTTTAACGTGGATCTCGCCTGTCGCACCTAGTCAGTGTTGATGTATATGTAACTTCGGAATGTATTTCATCTATGTATTTTATTGTACTCCTATAGAGATGTATTATTCCTCTATACGGAAGTGTCGTCATTTGTATTGACAAGTGTCGCAAGTATCGTAACTTGCCAATGGGTTATTAGACCACCATGTGTGGGTTCGGTCCTGATTAAATTAACCTGGGGTTATTAGGCCGAGTTAGACAAGTCGGCCCCATAGGTTTATTAGGCTGCTCATAACAAGTATAAATAGAGAGCGGGATCTCTCTATTTGATCACTTCAGAACACACACTTCCTTCACTTGGAAAGTGGCGCACATGTGAGGAGGAGGATCAGCTACTAGGAGGAGTCTATCTTTGTGTACTTTGGTTGTGCTATTGCTCTATCTATCTCTGAGGAAGTTGTGGGGTTTTTCACCTTAGGGTTTTCCCCACGGAAACTCTGTGTGTCTATTGTCTCTTATGATTGCATCTTGTGATGATTGATATGCTTGCTATGATTGATATGCATTGATATACTGTACATGTTATTCTCTCAGTAAAGATCATAGAGTATTGTGAATTAATGCTCAAAATTTAACATGGTATCAGAGCTAACCTGAGAAGAAGACACTATGCAGTTGCGAAAGCTAGGGATTCTTGTTTTTGGGTTTCTCTCCACAGCTTTTGGAAAATAAATATGATAGATTGACTCTCCTCATCAAGGTGAATCTATCTATCCAATCAGAATTCAGTTCTGAGCACTTTCAATTTTGGCCCTAAAAATTAGGGTTCCCACAAAAAAAGGAATTTATGAAATTTGAAGACATAGCTGGAAGCTCCTTGGAAAAATTGAACTTTAGAGCTTTGGATCGAGATTTTTGGATGGGTAATTCTCCGGGAAACGCAAACCCTAATTCAGGGTCCTCCCTAGTGAACCCGGGAAGACTAAAAGGCATTTTTGAAGGGTGAAGCTTTGCAGATCTCAAATTCTGAATACACTAGGCTGATCAGCTCATCAAGGCGCATCTTTCTATCCTTTTAGAAAGTTGAAATTCACATTTTGAATTTTTAGGGTTTCTCTGACAAACCCTAATTAGAGACCAGATCCAGTTTTCAGCAAATCAAATGGTAAGACCTAAATCTTTTCTATTTCCATTTGAAGTACTCTTTAAGATGTCTCACCACACCAAGCTTGAGGATAAGCTTGAAGGGGTTGATAAATTTCGAGCCTGGAAGTATAGGATTGGGTTAATCCTGGAACAAAATGAATTGGATACTTACATAAGGGAAGAGGTCCCTGTCCCAGAGGGAGAAGAGGCTAAAGCCCTCCACAAGAAGAACTTGGTCAAGGCAAAGAGAATCATTGTTGATTCTATCAAGGACCATCTCATCCCCCATGTGTCATCTCTGAAGACACCCAAAGAGATGTTTAATTCCCTATCCAGGCTATTTGAAGGGAAGAACATAAATCAGAAGATGACTCTGCAGAACCAATTGAAAGGGGTAAACCTTCAGAATGGAGAATCCATTCAATCTTAGATCAAGGAACAACTAGAAGCAGTGGATGAAATGGTGGAGAATGGTGAAGTTGTCATGACCACTCTGAATGGCCTACCTAGGTCATGGGATTCCTTTATCCAAGGAATCTGTGCAAGAAAGAAGTTGGTATCCTTCAGCAGACTGCGGGAAGAATGCTCACAAGAAGAAGCAAGGCTTGTGGCACGAGAAGAAAAGATGGGGAATGAATATCAAGCTCTCACAGCTCACACCAAGGGAAGCAAGTTTAAGAGGGAGAAATCTCATAGCAAGAAACATTCTCACTCCCATCACAAGAAGAAAGATCTTTCTCATTTTTGATGTTACGAATGTAATGAAATGGGACACTTTGCTTCAAATTGACCCAAGAAGAAGAAAGACAACAACTTCAACACGAAGAAGAAGAATAGCAAAAGAAGATATCATGCTCATGCTGCTGAAGATGATGAACCTCCCAGGAATAAAGCTAGAGCAGAAAGTGATGATGATGACTCATCAAGCGAAGAAGAGTATGTTCTAATCTTTGCTCTCACAGGTACTATTTCTCATGGTTGTAATGATTGGTTAATTGACAGTGGGGATTCTAAACACATGACTGGGTTTAAAGAATCTTTTGTAAATCTGTCTGAACATGAATCACCCCATGAAGTGAAACTTGGGGATGATTATCAATACCCTATCAAAGGAAGTGGGGAAGCCTCCTACAACCTAGAATCTGGAAAATCCTTGAAAATGAAAGATGTGTTATTTGTACCTAGACTCAAGAAGAACTTACTCTCCATCTCTGCATTGGATGCAAAAGGCATGAGGGTTGCATTTGCAGATGGCCAGTTCCTAATGTGGCCAAAGGGTAAAACTATTGATGATGTAGTGGTGATTGGAGAGGAAGAGGGAGGATTGTACAAATTGAAGGGACAACCTGAACATGCCATGGTATATGAATCCATGGAGCCAAATGAACTTTGGCATAGAATACTTGCACTTATGCATTACAGAGCATTACCAATTGTAAGTAAAGCTGTAGAAGGTCTTCCTGAAATCAAGACCAAGCATGAAGGTGTTTGCAAAGGATGTGCAAAAGGAAAGAACATAAAGAAGGCATTTCCAAGCAGTGAAAGCAAGGCAAAAGGTATCTTGGAAACTATCCACTCCGATGTATATGGTCCGATGTCCTCCAGTTCTCTGAGTGGGTATGCTTACTATGTCTCTTTCATTGATGACTTCTCCAGGAAAACTTGGTTTTACTTCTTGAAGAACAAAGATGAAGTGTTTGATAAGTTCAAGGAATTCAAAACCTTGATGGAGAACCAAATTGATAAGAAGATCAAAAAATTCAGATCAGACAATGGCGGAGAATTCACTTCAGGTGACTTTAAGAAGTTATGCAGTGATTCAGGGATTAAGAGGGAGTTGACTGCTCATTAAAATCCACAACAGAATGGAGTTGTAGAAAGAAAGAATAGAACAATCATGGAAGCAGCAAGGGCAATGCTGCATGACCAGGATCTACCTATGCATCTATGGGCAGAAGCAGCTAGGACAGCTGTATATTTTAAGAACAGAACACCCCACAAGATATTGGACAACAAGACACCAGAAAAGGTCTTTTCTGTTAAGAAACTTGAAGTCAGCCATCTCAGAATATTTGGTTGTCCAGTATACACACATGTCCCAAAGGAAAAGAGGACCAAGCTAGATCCTTTAGGAAAGAAGGGTATCTTTCTGGGTTACATTGAAAGCTCGAAGGCTTACAGAATATACTTTCCAGGGCTCAAGAAGATTGATGTCAGTAGGGATGTGACATTTGATGAAAACTCGGCATTCATCAAATCAAGGAAGACACCTGTTGAAGATTATGAAGAACCTAAGGAAACTAGATTTCAAGACACTACTATGACTGAAGCAATTCCAGATGTAGTTCATGAAATTGAAGATCCGTAAGAACCTGTGGATCCACCCCATGAGAATAACTCTGACAACAGGAAAACTGCATGGGCTAGAGAGCTCATTCAAGATGCAGAAAGATATGGCATTCCAGAAGAAGAACACAGAGCAAAGAAGAGAACTAGATCTCATACCAACTATGTTGCTTTACTCTGTGATATCATGAACAAAGAACCTTCCAATTATGAAGAAGCAGCGAAAAAGAAAGAATGGAAGGATGCCATGGTCGAAGAATACCAATCAATAATGAAGAATGATGTTTGGGATGTTGTCCCATGACCTGAAGGGAAGTCTGTTGTGACTTCCAAATGGATCTTAAAGATCAAGCATCCTGCAGATGGCAGCATAGAGAAATACAAGGCAAGATTTGTAGCTCGTGGTTTCTCTCAGAAAGAGGGAATAGAATATGAAGAGACTTTTTCTCCTATAGCCAAGTACACTTCCATCAGATCAGTACTTGCCCTGGCTGCAGTGATGAAAAGGAAGATATACCAGATGGATGTCAAGACAGCCTTCTTGAATGGTGTAGTCGAGGAGGAAGTGTATGTGGAGCAGCCACTTGGTTTTGAGACACATGATAGGGAGTCATATGTGTGTAGACTAAAGAAATCCTTGTATGGCTTGAAGCAAGCTCCCAGGACTTGGTATGGTAGGATGGATGGTTTCCTATCCAGTTTGGGCTTTACCAAGAGTAAAGCAGATTCCAACCTTTATTACAAGGTTGAGGAAGGAAATCCAGTGATACTATTTCTGTATGTGGATGATCTGTTTGTAATAGGTAATGATAGTTTGATTGCCAATACCAAGAGGAAGCTTTTAGCCGAGTTCGAGATGAAGGACTTGGGGATGATGCACTATTTTCTAGGCATGGAGGTGTGGCAGAGTGCAGATGGTATCTTCCTTGGACAAGGGAAGTATACAGTAGAGATCCTGAAGAGGTTCGGGATGATGGACTGCAAGGCCATGGCCACACCTATGGCATTGAACCTGAAGCTTCTGTGTGATGCTTCATCTAAGCCGGTTGATGTCACTATGTATCATCAAATGATTGGGTCTTTGATGTACTTGATGAACACTAGACCAGATATTTGCTTTGCGGTGAACACATTGAGCCAATTCCTGACGGATCCCAGAGGTGTTCACCTGGTTGCTGTAAAACATATTCTGAGGTACCTGAAGGGTACAATTGACTATGGGCTCAAGTATGATGCGAATAAAAAGTTTAACCTGCAGGGTTATGTTGATTTAGATTGGGCAGGTAGTGCTGCAGATAGGAAGAGCACATGTGGGTGCTGCTTCAGTATGGGATCAGGTGTGATCTCTTGGTTTAGTAGGAAGCAATCCTGCGTAGCACTGAGTACAGCCGAAGCAGAGTATGTTGCAGCATGTTTGGCTAGTTGTGAGGCAGTATGGCTCCGAAAGCTACTGTCCGAGTTATTTGATCTCCCGTTGGAGGCTACTGGTATCTTTTGTGACAACCACAGTTGTGTGAAGCTGTCTAAGAACCCGGTGTTCCATGACAGGTCGAAACACATAGAGATCAAATATCACTATATCAGGGATGGTGCAGAGAGGAGCAGTGAAGCTCCTGTATGTTGTGACAGATGAGCAAATTGCAGATGTGTTGACGAAGCCACTAGCTAGAGTGAAGTTCGAGTACTTCAGAGAGAGGCTTGGTGTCTTTCAAATCAATGACACTTCGAGGAAGAAGTGATGGACACATCTGCTGAAGCCATTCCAAGCATGGTGAGAGGAGGATCCTTCCCATGGCTGTGGATGTAAGCGCTGGATGATGAACATCAGGACGATGCTCCAGTTACTGCTTTGTATATGTATCAGTTGGATGCTCTGATCAGTTTGATCTTATATTTGTATGTACGCATCATGTTGGATGCTGGATATGATCGGCTGGATCATTTATATGTATATGTATGTACGCATCATGTTGGATGCTGGATATGATCGCTTGGATCATTTATATGTATATGTATGTACGCATCATGTTGGATGCTGGATATGATCAGTTGGATCATTTATATGTATGTACACATCATGTTGGATGCTTTGATCAGTGTGATCATGTATTTGTATATGCATCATGTTGGATGCTTGATATGATCAGTTGGATCATGGATTTGTATCAGGTGGATACATGTATGATCAGTGTGATCATGTACTTATGTATGTATCAGGTGGATACTTGTATGATCAGTGTGATCATGTACTTATGTATGTATCAGGTGGATGCATTATGTATATCAGGTGGATGCATTATATGATCAGGTAGATCATGTATGATGATATGTATCAGGTAGATACTTTGTATGCATCAGATTGGATATATCGTTTGATCAGGATGATCACAGATGGCGAGCTTCGGGATGTTGCTCTAGATAATATGCATCAGGTTGATGCTATGATGATGATCAGGATGATCACAGATGACGAGCTTTAGGATGTTGCTCCATATGATATGCATCAGGTTGATGCTATGATGATGATTAGGTTGATCATGTGATGATGTACATCAGGATGATTTATGGAGAGTATCGGTTTGATACTCTGTTGCCGTGGACAAGTTGTGCAGGTAGCATAGAAAAGATCCTTTAAAAACCGGACAGGCAGAGCGGTGTGCTCGTAACAGCCTAGGTTGCTCTATCGAGATCCGGACAGGTAGAGCGGTGTGCTTGTAACATCTTGGGATGCTCTGAGTAGGTTTTGCTATAGTTTCACATAGAAACGATCCTTTAAAAACTGGACAGGTAGAGCGGTGTGCTCGTAACAGCCTGGGTTACTCTATCGAGATCCGGATAGGTAGAGCGGTGTGCTCGTAACATCCTGGGATGCTTTGAGTAGGTTTTGCGAAAGTTCACATAGAAAAGATCCTTTAAAATTCGGACAGGTAGAGCAGTGTGCTCATAACAGCCTGGGATGCTCTATCGAGATCCAGACAGGTAGAGCGGTTTGCTCGTAACATCCTAGGACGCTCTGAGTAGGTTTTGTGAAGGTCAACATGTAAAAGATCCTAGGAGATTTGATAGGTTGAGCAGTGTGCTCGTAATTAGTCCTGGGATGCTCTTTCGAGGTTTTGTTGAGGCACGTAATCAGTCCTGAGTATTCCACAGTATGGCCAGTGATGATGAAGACCTACAGGTGGTGGGTGTACATCCAATATGAAAAAGGATTGGCTCTGTAGAACTTCCTATGACAAGCATATCAGAGATTGATTGAGATAGCAGTAGCAGTGATGATGACGATGATTCGAGGACGATGATTCACTGATGATGATCCAGAGAAGAAGACTTGTGTTAGCAGATCTATGTCGAGATATACATTCCTAGTTAATAGGGAGTGTTGATGTATATGTAACTTCGGAATGTATTTCATCTATGTATTTTATTGTACTCCTATAGAGATGTATTATTCCTCTATACGGAAGTGTCGTCATTTGTATTGACAAGTGTCGCAAGTATCGTAACTTGCCAATGGGTTATTAGACCACCATGTGTGGGGTCAGCCCTAATTAAATTAACCTAGGGTTATTAGGTTGAGTTAGACAAGTCGGCCCCATAGGTTTATTAGGCTGCTCATAACAAGTATAAATAGAGAGCGGGATCTCTCTATTTGATCACTTCAAAACACACACTTCCTTCACTCAGAAAGTGGCGCACATGTGAGGAGGAGGATCAACTGCTAGGAGGAGTCTATCTCTGTGTACTTGGGTTGTACTTTGGTTGTGCTATTTCTCTATCTATCTCTGAGGAAGTTGTGGGGTTTTTCACCTTAGGGTTTTCCCCACGGAAACTCTGTGTGTCTATTGTCTCTTATGATTGCATCTTGTGATGATTGATATGCTTGCTATGATTGATATGCATTGATATACTGTACATGCTATTCTCTCAGTAAAGATCCTAGAGTATTGTGAATTAATGCTCAAAATTTAACAGTCAGTGTACCCAGAGCGACACTGTGTTGTTTTTTATCTCTGTTCTCTTCCTGTTAGTAGGCCGTCGCAACCCTTCCATTGGCTTACCGCGACGCCATCGCACTCCCCACATTGATGACCTATGGCGTCGCACTATGTACAAACACAGAGTGCGCCGATCTGCCCTTTTTTCCATATAGGCACCCTCTCTCCATTTCTATTTTGAGTTTGGTTTGTGTGCAGACTCCCTTTGTACTGTAAGATACGGTCAGAGATCCCTTTTTGCTTTGCGTGATTGAGTTGTTTGGATTTGTTGGAGTTGATTTGGGTTCCATTTGGGACAAGTCTGAGATTCGGTAGTGGTGGGCACTTTGGTCTACCCCACCTTCATCCAATCACCCTTGCATTCCCTCCTCTCCTTGCCAGATCCAGTCAAGTGCATTGGATCGGTTTCTAGACCTCATTTGCATGCCTTTTGTGAGTTTTTCTTGCTTTAGTGCTGCTTGTTACTGTTTGAGTTTGAGTGTTTGTGTGTATTTTCAGTCCATTGAGTGCTCGCTTTATCTTAATATTTTCCGAGTTGTTAGAGTGTTGTGAGTGATCTTTTCATTTCAAGTATCCATGTTTAAAAGCATAGTTGTTATCAAATTATTATTTTGATGCATCCACTGAAAGATCAAAAATACTTTGTGTCCATTATTTCTCGAAATCATTTGAAGAATTATGCATGCATTGGAATGTTTCATTTATGAATCTTTTGGAAAAGTTGAAGAAAAATTGTATTATTTGTGTTTTTTCTTGAATTATGAGTTGTTCATCTTCTTGAAAAAACTCGAATAGATATCAAGTTTTGCAAAAGTAGTTCCATGCTTGAAAAAGTTACATTGTATCTTTTGATTTTTTATGCTTCTAGGCAATCATAGTGAAATTGAAAAGCTTGCATACTATGATTAGGACTTCTCTCTTTTAATTACTTAGGGTCATTTTCGTTTTGAAAAGATAAAAGAAAAAGAAAAAATGTGCTTTGATTTGGCTTAGTAGTGTTGTGTTAATTTTTATGTTTCACTGAAAAGGAAAAGAATATTTCATTATCACTTTTCGTAAATTTGGGATTGTGTCGCATTGCATTGTTTTGGTAAAGTTGTTGGAAAGAAAAAGAAAATTTATCCTTCCCATACGTAGCATTCATTGAAATAAAAGTACACTTTTTGCATGTGGTTAGGGCTTGCATTATGTTTCCGATTATGTACTCACCTCATGCATTCACCTAACCGTCCAGATAAAATTAATGCTAGAATTAGAGTAAAAATTTTAGTAACTTGTGTGTAAGTTAGAGACGTGTTTCGACGTCGTTAAGCGTGGCAACTGTCGTTATTTTCCAGCACTGTATCCTGGGGGTTTTGTAGTCTTCCACGTACTTATCGGTATATCGAGCTCCTTCACGTACCCACCAAGTCACCTTGAGTACTTAGCGTATATCGAAGGGTGTATCATGTACTCGGCAGTATATCGGAAGGTCTCTTGCCGAACTATTGTGCATTAGACAGCACCACTACGGATTTGAGCTCCCACGTACCTTGCGTATATCGAGAGACACCAGTAGGATTACTAAGACCAACTGAGTTAACCTTTTGGCCGTCTTAGCGGAGCAATACATCAAGAACAGCACTCGTGGAGCTACTATGCATGTACTATCAGGTAGCCGAGTTATACGGCCAGGGGTACGGTCCTAATCCTCCCTGGTTAGTGCTCTGAAAAATTGGGTCGAGTATAACTGTTGGACCCTAAAGTGTATCACGAGTTGCGAAGCCTTGACAATCCCGTGAGGTTCCAGACCCGTGAATCCACTCTTATAACATAAGTTTGCTTGTTTCCTTAGTTTGTGTAGGGTTTTGTCTAGTCTGCTTTTCTTTTAGCTTGCCTTAGGAGAACATTTTGTTTCAGTCACTCTGGCTGACTTTCCTTGGAGAAGGTCACGTAGAATTCATAACTTGCCACCCGAATATCCCCTTAATCAGGAGGTAATTTTGAGGGTAAGGATGGATCCACAAGCCAGGTTCAGGTCACATGAAGTAGAAAACCACGCTTTGAATATTGGAGGACATTTGTTTCCTCATACTCCTCCAGATTCACCTACTTCTCATCCCCCGCAGGGTGAAGAAGCACAAATTCCTGCTTCACAAGACTTACCTCCTGTCTTTCCGGGAGAGCCTGGATTGTTGGATTGGATAAATCAACCCTAGGATGACCCCACAGTAGCTATTGGTCCTTCAGTAGCTTAATGGACATCTTCTACCGGTCACCTAGTGGCCCATTTCGCCATTGCATCCCCACCCAGTGGGACTACTCCGGACGATCTCTTAGCCTACTATCATGACCAATTGGCTCACTTTCGTTCCATGGCTGAGAAGTTCCAGAGATCAAGTCTCCAGCGAAGGGTCCAAGACCCATCGTTACCCTCTTATCGACCAATCCCAAGTAGCTCTTTATATTTTGAGTCACCAGAATCATCCACGCAACACATGACCACTTCTGAAACTGGTCAACCATCCATTCCTACACATACATCTCCTAGAAAAGAGACCAGTTCGGTACTTCCTATTGCCCAACCTATTGAACAGCAACAGTCCAACACACCTGTGACCACCATGGTTACGTTACCTTCTCCTCCCCCACCCAAACTTCGAGGGGAGGATACTCTTTACCCCCTACCTTTTTTACGAGTAACATTAATCCCATGGTGGATAGTCAACAACCAGTGTTGGGTTAACCTTTACCTAGTGGTCAACAAGTTGTTGCTGGGGAGAAACCCCCGTCTCTTAACCATAATACCACGGTTGGAGTTCCCATCGGACCTTACGTTGGAAATTCCCTACCTCCTGGCCCTTCCACTACGGGACTATCCCATGTTGGGGGACCATCTAACGTAATTCAACCTCCATTGAGTAAAGCGTATCCAGGTCATTCTAACCCTGTGTCGGGTCAATTCAATCCTGGAAACGCACTCTACGGGGTACCCTACCTCGGTAATCCTTACACTCTATGGGGACAACAAAATATTTTACAACATGGACCCCCACTTACAGTCCCTCAAGTCCCTCCACCTCCCATTGGTCCACCTCCACCTCCCGTTGGAGGTGGCAGGCCCCCACATAACTCTGGAGGAGGCAGACCTCTACCTTCCGGTAGAGGACCACTTCATTTCAGTCATCATGGCCCACCCCCCTGGTGGGGGGTGGCGAAGGAACACCACCCCCTCCGGGCGGTGGTGGTGGTGGAGGACCATCCCATCCTGGTGGTGGTGGTGGAGGAACTTCACATCCTGGTGGTGGTGGTGGTGGACCACCACCATACTATGGTGGAGGTGGCGGAGGAGGTCCTTACCCTTTCAGTGGTAGAGGTGGCCCACCACCCCCTTCCAGTGGAGGTGGTGCCGACCCATCCTATCTCAGTGGTGGTAGCAGCCCACCACCTCCTCCCGACGGAGGCAGTGGCGACCATCCTACCCTGGCGGTGGTGGTGGACCCCCACCTTTTGGAGGAATCCCACCTCCTCCCAGCAGCGGAGGAGGACTCCCACCTTACGGTAATGAGCCAGCTTATTATGGTAATGGACCACCTTACTATGGCGATGGACCTACATTTGGTTCAGGCGACCTGTTCCCCTATGGCCAATTTCCTCCTAGTACACCTTATGGTGCTACTGGTCCTTACATGCCTTATCTGTACTATCAGTACTCGCAGCCTAATCTGCAGCTTCCCTTTTTAGATACTTTGGACCTACCCGACCTATCTCGTTTGACCAACGATCCCATCTACCATGGAACTAATTGGCCACCCATTCCGGTGAAACTTCCATCAGATATCCCAAAATTTGATGGTAAGCCAGGTGAAGATCCTAAAAATCATGTGATGACATACCACTTATGGTGTTCATCCAACTCCCTGATAGATGACTCGATCCGTCTCATATTGTTTCAAAGGACTCTCACCGGTTCGGCTGCCAAGTGGTATATCAAATTATAACCCCATTCTTTTCCCGATTTTGGTTCTCTTGCCATGAATTTTTTGACTCACTTCCAACTGCCTATACGGTACGAAACTGGTACAGAGATTTTAGCCTCGCTCCGTGAGAATACCGCCACTCATATTTTGAATCATATACATGAGTGGCAAAGGAGGCGTCATCTCATTAAAGCTCACATTCCATATCAACTCCTAGCAGACTGGTTTACGAAGTCTCTCATCCCTACCATCTCACGAGATGTTTCCATGGGAGGTGTTGTCACTGAGGAACAATCCATCGCTCGTGCCCATTTACTAGACTTAGTCTATGCTAAATCTAGCACATTGTTTGATATTCTTCCTGACGCACTGCACAACACTTACGACACCGCGAAACCACCCAAGGGACCCCAAGCCGATGGCATCATTGGATCCCTTCACACCCAGCCTTCCTCTCAAACTGTTGGTTCTTCAAACCCATAGGGTTCTTACCCATCATCAACACAGGCTGGTCATGGCACCACCAAATCATCCACCCCTGCTGTCACTGAAGAAGTGAATTCTGTCTCATCAGCTTCACCTCAAAAGTCTGGTGGTAAGAAGAAAAACAAAGGGAAACCTAAGAAATCTTCCACCCAGCAGGAACAAAAGAGCACCCCTGATGATACCAAACAGAAAAAGGAAGTTAAAGTATCCTTGTCTACTGTGTGGTGATGATCATTTTTCCAAAGAGTGCCCTCATAGAGATGAAGTTCAAAAGTTTCTTAAGGGAAAACCCATACCCACAGTCCTCAATGATCCCTTTCCTACTCAAAATCAGCAACCAATCGCTCACACTTCTTATTCCCAAGGAGAAGCATCCACCACCCCACATGTTCTCATGGTATGTAATGACACTATCAACTTGAACACTCGTTCTTGTTCGTATGACTCCGTTCTGGCCAAGGAACCCGTTGGAAGTAATACTGAAAAAGCTTCCACTTCGATGCCCGATGTCACCATACCGGCTGCGCCTCTCACCATTGAGAAGCCTTCTCTCGAGTCAGTGTTGCGTCCGCCCAAGAGCACGATTAGAAAATATGTTTTCAATTCCAATGCTCGGGCTGCTCAAAACTAAAACATTGTAGAGGACCTAGCACAAGCACCTTGTGCAATGTTGACGCTTGAGGTCTTGTAAAACTATTTGAATCAGTGCAAGACTCTCCTCGCTGTCATCGGTGCAGTTGACCCGAATTCATCAAATACCATAATGTTCCAGCTAGAATACTTCAAACCGAGGCTCTCCCATCAATTGGCATTTCAAGTTGCCATAACTATTGCTGGGAATATTATCCATCGTACCGTTTTAGACGAAGGAGCCTCTACGTCAGTCATGTCGATCGCATGTTGGAGAGCCATCGGTTCTCCTGAGTTGAATCGTTCTCCTACCACTCTGAGAGCCTTCGACGGATGTGGATTTCAACCTCATGGGCTGTTACAAGCTTTATCAGTCGAGCTAGGGGGAAAGACTGTAACCCTTAACGTGGAATTGGTCACTGCCCCATTAGATTACAACATTATGCTTAGTCGTAACTGGTTTTACCCCATGACTGCGGTTGCATCATCTGTCTTCCGCATAGTGCAATTCCCCCATCAAGGCCGAACTGTCACATTCGACCAACTGGATTTCTGCACACTTGACACCACTACTCACACAGGCAATAACATTCCTTCAATTGGACAGACTTCACAAAAGTATGAGAGTGTGGGGGTTGGCCTCCTTAAGGATTCATCCCTTATGGGTGCTTTTCCTACTTCGGATCCCCCGAACCATGTTGCCACGGTGAACATGATCTCCTCGTAGATTTCATCTATCCCTAACTGCACTGATTCATGGCTTGTACTTGATGAAGCCACCACACACCTGATTGGAGACACCATGCCTCTATCGCCCATTGAACTAATATATGAGGCTATCCAATCAGCCCCGAAAGACCACTTAGCTGTGGCCTCCACCTCCTGTTCTCTACAACAGACATCATCCGATCCTCTGCTACGGAGTTTTCATTCAGACGAATCCATTATGGAAATCATGAGTGCAGACGATCCTCCATGGGAAGACCTCCATCATTGTTCATCTTTCCTTCCTATTTTGGATACTGTGGAGAACAACATTCACCCCATCTTTACACCGGATGTCTACTCTGGCTCTCACCCCTTGATAATCACGTGTCAAACAGATTCTGAAGGCAACTTAGCCAACATTGAGCCTACCACTTTTATAGACATTTTCATTACTCCTGGTGTAGTGGAACACATTCTGTTAGGCCAAAAGTGTTCCCCTGAAGAAGTCATCATCGCCACGGCCTTGTTCAAGCAATTCCCAGACGTGTTTGCTTGGACTTACGAGGAGATGCCTAGGATAGACCACTCTATTGTTTTACACGAAATTAAAACCTATCCCGACATCAAACCTATCCACCAAAAGTTGCGATCGGTACACCCCCGGAAGACTACGGCAATCAAGGCAGAGATTGAGAAACTCTTGAAGGCCGGCTTCATTTATCCTGTCCCGTTGACAGAATGGGTCTCAAATGTCATCCCTATTAATAAAAATTAGGGGACCATCCGTGTCTGCGTTGATTATCGGGATCTCAACAAGGCTTGTCCCAAGGACAACTACCTGACTCCCTTCATCGAACAGATCATCGACAATTGTGCTGGAAGTGTCATTTTTTCATTCATGCATGGTTTTTCCGGATACAATCAGATTGAGATCCACCCTACCGACCAACACAATACTGCTTTCATCTGTCCTTGGGGAACGTTTTCATATTGCAAACTTTCGTTTCGTCTTAAAAACGCTGGCACCACATTCCAGTGGGCCATGTCGTACGTCGTCCATGATGTAAAGGACTTTGTGGAACCCTACTTGGATTACCTCCTTGCCCACTCAAAGTAGCGGGAGTTCCACTTTGATCATCTGATGGTCATTTTCCTCAGATGCAGGAAGTATAACATCCACCTGAATCCTCACAAGAGTATTTTTTGTGTCGAATGCGGACACCTCTTAGGATTTATCATCTCGAAAGATGGGATCCGTATTGATCCCTCGAAGGTGGAAGCCATAGTCGCTCTTCCACCTACGACCAATATTACGAAACTTCAGAGTCTGCAAAGTAGAGCAACTTTCTTACGACGCTTTGTTTGTAATTTCACGCAAAAGACACAAGGTTACATGAGATTGATGAAAAAGGACGTCTCGTTCATCTGGGATGACCAAGCTTAACGATCTTTTGATAGTTTGAAACATGCCATTGCGCATGCCCCTGTGATCCAACCGCTGAATTACTTTCGGGATTAAATTCTATATCTCGCTGCTTTCGACACCACCATCGCTATGGTTTTGGTATAGGAAGACTAGAACGCCCAAGAACATGTGATATACTATGCTAGTAAAGTCTCATTGACACTGAAACTTGCTATTCACATGTTGAGAAGCTTGCTCTCGCGGCGGTCATAGCCATGCAAAAGTTTTGACATTACATTTTGCTTCGCACCACCACCATCATTGCCGATTCAAACCCCATGTACCATGTTTTGACACGTCAGGTGCTTGGGGGCAAGTATTCATGCTAGATTGTGATACTGTAGGAATTCGATCTTCTTTTCGAAAAGGCCAAGTCAAAAATGTCTTTGTTGTTTGCTGAGCTTATTTGCGACCTCCTCCATACTAATGTAGAGTCTGAGCCCAATGACTCCTTTCTGGATGAGTCATTGTTTCTTATCAGTACATTCGATCCGTGGTATAGAGATATCACATTGTATCTTCAAACACAACATTTTAGTACTCAACTGTCTCGTGACGACCATCATCGTATACGCCACCACGCGAAGTATTATCTGATCATTAGTGATACTTTGTACCATTGTGGTATTGACTCTATCCTTCGACGTTGTCTGACTCATGATGAGGCTGAACACATTTTGAATGACTGGCGGTCACCTCTCTGGGATGGCTACAGCCCATAATATTTTTCGCATAGGATATTATTGGCCGACTATCTTTAAAGATTGTATCGAGGCCGTAAAAAGATGTCCTCCATGTCATTTTTTTCATACCAAGAAGCACACCCACCCCGCCCCATTACACTTGGTTATTGCCGTTGGCCCCTTTTCTAAATGGGGCAATGATTTCATGCATTATATGCCTACCTCGACCGGGGGGCATAGTTACGTCATTGTAGCTATGGACTACTTTACAAAGTGGGCCGAGGCAATGCCTAGATACACGAACAACAGCAAGACTGCCGCACTTTTCATGTTCAATCATGTAATAGTGCAGTTTGGAGTTCCTCAAGCGATAGTTACCGTCCATGGTTCTCACTTTATGAACCACATGGTTGATGAGTTGAGCGATAGGTTGGGTTTTTGCCATGAAAAACTCAACACCATACTACCCACAATCGAATGGACAAGTCGAGGCCATTAACAAGGTCTTGAAAACTATGGTCCAACGAATGGTAGGTACTCACAAGGCCAATTGGAATAACATGCTCTTCTTCTCACTTTGGGCTTATAGGACTTTCATTAAAACCGCCACTGGATATACTCCTTTCCAACTAGAGTATGGATTGGAGGCGGTCCTTCCTATAGAGTGCGATATTCCATCTCTCAAGCTCGCCATCGAACTTCTCCCGAACACTACTAACGAGGAAGAATGCTTTTTCTTGCCAATGAGGCTCATAAGAAACGCATCAAAGCGTAGTACGACAAGTTGGTAGAACCTCGCGCTTACAGCGAAGGAGATTTGGTCCTCGCATACGACCAAAAGCATGATAAGCTGGGGGCAGGAAAGTTTGAGTCCATGTGGCATGGACCTTACATAATGAAACACATCTTAGAGAAGGGAGCTTATGAGCTTGAATATTATGACGGGATATCTTTGGGTGAACCCCGCAATGGGATTTACTTGAAGAGGTACTATGCTTGAATCTTTCACGCATAAGTGCTTTTGTATATACTGTACATGGTGCGTGTGTGTTTTCTGTGTGGTGTGATGCTTTAATCTCTTGCGTGTTTAGGTCTTGTTTCATTTCTTATACCATGTTTTGTCTACGTGTGCAGATGGCAACATGCTATGGATTCGCGGACGACGCCAGCCGACATACTCGTAACCTTGCTTCGGAATCCTAGGTACTCTATTCACCTACTGGCGAGCTCATCATCTCAGGGGGAATGTCTCTAGGTTTCGCAACTAACAATGATACAGAATATCAAACAGTCATTGGAACCCTAACTGACATTATTTCTTTGGGTATGGACCACGTTGTCATCCACCTGGATTCTCATCTAGTGGTCTCTCATCTTAACCGAGTCTACACCATCCGCGATCCCTTTTTACTCCATATTTATAGACGAGTGCGTCTTCTGGAAAGATCCTTCGAGTCCATTGAGTACCTGCACATTCCACGAGACATGAACATAGTTGTTGACTCTATGGCCAACTTCATCTTAGATTGGTACATTGCACACACATAAGCATATTCATTGCATTGTTAAAAGTAGGCATAACATGTAAATAATTCATTTCATAAGCAAACATATAAACAAGACCACATCATTCATCCATTTGAAACACATAATGTATAAATCGTCGGAATGTCTGTATAGATATATATAATCTCGAAAAGTAGTGCTGGTACAAAAATCTGAAGCACGACGGGTTTCAGTGAGTCTCTACAAAATCTGAAGCTCATAGCTTTCAGTAGTACAAAAAATCTGAGGCCTCTAAGTTCTCAGTACATGCATGATAATAGCATCAGGCCTGGCGCCTGGCCCATACAACCCTATGTGGTTTAACTTCCCTAGCCTACAGAGTGCGGAAACAGTCAACTGCTCTCGCAACCTTGCGGAGCAACGCGTTGTAGGGTGCAGTCGCTCCAACCGTGTACACCTGCATCGGCCATGGTACCCCATCCACCGTCGGCTCAGGAACATCTAACGTCAACCCACTCAGGTTGGCGTAGAATCCATCCCTCTCTGCGATGGCGGCATGTACAGCTGGTCCCAAGACTGCTCCCTCTCCTCTATCTCTCCTTGCGAGTAGAGAGACTCCCACTGGTCGTACGGGCCCCACGTCTGCACACACATGTTGTTATCTATCAGCACTATAACAAAAAAATCATAAATGCACAAAAATTAAAAGTACAAGGGTCATTTGTTCTTACCTAAGTCTCCCCATGCTTCTCCTTCTGACAGCGAAAATTCCGGGTCATCCATGAAGTCTGTACCACTGTACAGGAAGTCCTCTTATACCATCAGTAACTGGCCCTCAAGCCAGGTGAAGAACTCGGTAACATATCATATGATGGGGCCCCCACCATGTCGAGCCATCACATTGGTCCACCTAACCATGTGAGGATCTCTAGGATCCCTGTCCTCCAGTAGTACCTGTGGACGCAATAAGGGAACCCGCTCCAATATGAACGAAATCACTATCGACCCGTATCCGAACTGTTTGAGCTCTCCTCACCGACACTTGGTCAGCTGAGCTCGCATGTTTGCGAGGAGTCTCTCACACTAGCTGAAGATCTTCGAAGACATACAGTCCTCCGCATAAAGCATCTGAGATCTGGTGGCTAAGTGGGGAGCTTGGTTCCCTACCATCCTCGTAAGAGTGAACAGTATGGCGCATAGCGGGCACTCCCGTACTTCTTTTATGGGAATCTTCCCACCAGAAGCACGAGTGTCAGGAGTGCAGTGTTGTTGGATTAGTTCATCTTCCATCCAATCACTTCCCCGTGATCCAGTAAGAAGCATATTGTCCCCCCTTCGGGACAATACAGTAAGAAAATAGATGTCCTCGACATCTATAGTGAGTACATGCTCACCGATCACAAAGTACTATTGGGCCGCATCCCAATATCTAAGAATATGCGTCAGTAGGGGGATTTAGGCTCTCATGCCCTGGATCTGGAAGAACTTGAGGAGACCACAGTTCCTCAACGCTGCCACACACAATGGATCATTTGCAATTTGCATGTCATCTATCTCATGCTCCCTTTCACTCCACTCCAAAACCATTTTGGTTGCTTGGAACCTGCCAAAAGGAGAGTATAAACATTGTTAGCACTTGCTTCAACCATCAAAAGTTCTTTTTTGGGCATGGTTTGTGTTTGGGGATGGATGTTTCCGCCATCGCACCCTGTTATTACTAATAGTGCGACATCGTCGCAATCCATCCTTGTGAGCTTTGCGACAACTCAGTCTTGTCGCAGTTCCCGAAAGGGCAGACTGCGACGACCCGAGGATGCAATGGCCCTTCACAAACCAAGCTAAAACCCAAAAAAATGAATGAAATTAAAAAATGTAAACCACTACAATTATGCTGCATGAAGTTTAGAGTTACCTGCTTCGGACGGCGGGTGAAATGACTTCTCGTAGCTCCCGGAATCGACAAGTGAAGTTTTGGCTCCAAATGGCACTACTCCCAAATTTGGCAAATAGAACAATGGTGACTATATTTGGTTTTTATTTCTATTTATAAAAAAAATGGAATATTCATTTTTCAATTATTTGATTCCTTTAGGTCATTTGTTATAGTTTGAATCAATTTTATTATGTTTGAACACTTGCTTGACTATTTGACCTAGTTTTTGAGTGTGCAAGAGTTGTTAAGTGTCTTTTCATGCCATTTTCACATTGGAACGGTCATCTCAGGTATGAACGCCCCTTGTATATTTTGTCATTATATTTTTTCATTCATTAGATTGTAATTATTTAATGTTGATGAGATTACTCTTTGTTCTTTCTCGTGCTCTTGAAACTATGAGAATACGTTACCGAGTTACGATTTATCACTTTTCCAGGCTCGTTAAACTCCTACGGAAAAGGAACCCCCCCGGAGTATATCTTTAAGCTCTTTTCGAGCTCTCGAAATACGAAAATATTGCCAAGCGAACTTATCGCATTCACGCTTGTAAAAGAATTTGAATGGTCGTCTTCCTAGTGATAGTTTACCCCTTTTTTGGACCAGGGGGCACTACTTACGAAAAAGGTATACTCCAGCCAATCATGACTGGAAGAGTCCTCTCCCGCGTTGTTTTACCCTTTTTCAGGCGATGAGGCTAACTTTACGAAAAAGGACCATTGGAGTCTTCTTTAGTTCTTTTCAGACTCTCTAAACATGAAATGACGATCCAGTTTTCCTTCTATGGACTCGTTAAACTTTCACATTGAAGGGCCCGCCATGGGATGAACCCCTCCTATCCCAGGTTAAAAAAACATTTGGGATTGGACTCATCTATGAGATGAGCTATACTAAGCATCTGGTTACCCTCATCAAGCTCGTTAAAAACACATGAGGAACTCATCGTTCATGATGGGGAAAAGGGAAAGCTTTTGTATTACACCTTTATCTGTGGAAGTACTTAGTCATTCTTGAACATGGCACTCATCTACATTTGCATACAGTACTTGGATCATCCGTTTTTCATCGAGTCTTCACTTACTTCTTGAGTCTTGTTACTCCTTTGAGTCATTCAAAGAAAGCTTCCATTATCAGTTGCATTAGGAGTTCGTTTCATACTCATCATGTCAATACTGCCAAGTCATGCCATGCCCATGTTCAAGATTACTCTCACTATTCGCTTTCTGCAGTCTATACACCTTCCATCATGTCAGTCTACTCTAAGTCAGTCTCGCATGTTACTATACCATCCGATCTTCTCTACACATCCTTTGTCGTGTTTCGTGTCGATGATGGGGGATACATCATGGCCCTCCCTCGATAGATTCATCCTTGTCGACTTCAACACATCATCCAAGGATTGAATCTAGGAACCAACCAAGTACCTTGGCCTTGCATGCCTCAATGGTAGGTTACCTCGCTTTCGATGTGAGTTTACATAATTAACTCTTGATCGAAAGATTTCATCTTGCGTTTGACTTCAACTCATTTATTCACACTTGGTGATATGTACTGTGATACCTTGGGGATCATTGACATTAATGGTGATTTCCCTCGCACTTGTTAACGGTATACATCAATGACTGGTAATCAAGTGGTTTCTACCATTTTCGACGCAAGACATTTGTAATCACATAGATAGATTAGTATCATTGCGGGTTCAGCTTGAAGACCCCGGGGAGTCATGTTTTACCCAGGTTGTGATGGAGTTTGTATTGAGTCATATTACACGGATCCACATTGGTATTGGTCGTGGATGTGTTATCATCTCATCATGGATCTACGCTTGTGTCTAGTAGCCATGATTGTGTTCAGTCGGTCATTACTACCATGGATCTGCAATGTATTGGTCGACAGCCATGTTGTACATCATATGAGATTGTCAGTTCAAAGTTAGTTGTACTGCAGTAGCGTCCTTCATCCAACAAGTCCATTTGCCATTCTTTCTATCAAAGCATTTCACCTATCCAATCTTTCAACAGCTTCATGCTTTGGGGGGCATTCTATTACACCTAAAATCCTACCATCAAGAGATTCAGTGTATACATCCTTGAAGTTCCATTGACTAAGTCATTTTCCTGGAAGTGACTCCATTGCATTTATGCTAGGCTTTGAGAGTTCGTCGCAGGCTGCACTCATGCAACCTGCGACGTCGCATCTTGCTTTATTGCAGGGTGCGACGAAGTCAGTTAATGGGAAAAAATAGGTCCTTCGAGCTCCTTCTCGAAGCCTGCTGACTTGGATCCTCATCCTTGACCTCTTGGGGGAGCTGGCACTCGGTTCCTAACCTCTTGGAGGGATCCTCTATCTCTCTCCTACCTTATCTCAACCTACCCTATCCATACCCTATCCACTTAGTCCTATATAAGTGAATCTCTACCCCTCTCCAAAAGGAGGAAGTCTATGGTACTCTCATGCTGGTGAAATTAGCTTGGTAGTTTCAGCACTCTAGCTTTGGAGACACCTACTTCTCTCTAGGACCTTTGGCATGGCTTGTTGGAAGGAGCTTGCAATGTTGAGGCATTGGTTGTACTCCTCTTTTCTATTGTATTCCCCACTTTTCATACATTTAATATAATTGCTTTCCATAAATGTTGTTGCATTGATAATATTTAGAGATTTCCTCTTAACTGTTAGCTTAGATCTATCATATGAAATGTATGCTTTCACTTCTTGTAGTCTTTGATATGTTCAACAGGGTCTTACAGCTTAAGATTTGACGACGATGGAGCATTGGATCAACGAAGGAGAAAGGGATCTGCAAATATGAGGTAAACGATCTACTCTCTC
The DNA here is from genome assembly GCA_027924585.1 of Larix kaempferi. Taxonomy (NCBI): domain Eukaryota; kingdom Viridiplantae; phylum Streptophyta; class Pinopsida; order Pinales; family Pinaceae; genus Larix; species Larix kaempferi. Next base: position 246,069 of record BSBM01001382.1, read on the forward strand.
ATCTGCATTTCTATTTGATCTAAGAAAGTATATTGTATTCTGTCCTATTTTTTCTAGACTCACGTTGAGCTAGGGAGATCAGGGCTTGAGTCCTCTCTCGGTAGATTGTCTGTCAAACACCCTTCTCTTAGAGAAAAACAACATTACTCTTCCAGATGGCGCAAAGAAGAAGGACAATAATGATAATGCAGAAAGAGGTCATGCACTCATGGCAAGTGTTGCGAATTCTAACACTCTTCTCATAGATTCATGAGCTTTGAATCACATGGTTGCAAGCAAAGACTCCTTCTCTTCATTAGATTCTGACAGCTGCATCTCCATCAACATGGGAGATTATTCACAAATTTCTTTGAAAGGCAAAGGTATTATTCATTTAGAACATGGTAGTTTTCAAAATGTTTTATATGTTCCTTCTCTAGCTTTGAAGCTGCTTTCTGTGTATCAGATGACACACACTGGTTTTCCCAAGAAGGTTGTCTTCATCCCTAATTATGTTGAAATTTATTTTATTTCTAGTGGAAAGCTCATTGCAGTAGGCAAAGCAAATCATGTTGCAAAAACATATGAGTGCAAAGCCAAGTGCCCTTCTGACTCATGGAAATGAGGTTAGCCGGTTATGTCATGAGAGGTTTAGACACCTAAATTATAAATATTTGCAGCTGCTACAAAATAATTCCATGGTTGAAGGCCTTCCGAACATCAAATCCTCAAAAGGGATATGCAAGGGTTGCATCATTGGCAAGCATCCTGACCACAAGTTCGATCGACGCAAAGCTAGAAGAGCTTCTTGTATTTTGGGGATGATTCACAGTGATATAAGTGGTCATTTACCAAATCCCTCCATGAATGGATTAAGGTATGTTCTGACATTCATTGATGACTTCTCCAGATTCACATGGGTCTACTTTCTCAAGAACAAATCAATAGTGCTTGAAAAATTCAAAAATCTTAAGGCTTATGTTGAGACTGCTATTGGAAGCAAGCTAAAAGATATTAGATCTGATCATGGTGGAGAATATATCAAACCAGATCTGCTGCAATTTTTTGCGGAAAAAGGAATCCAAATCCAGCACACAGTCCCCTACACACCTCAGCAAAATGGTGTAGCGGAGAGGAAAAATCGAGCATTGAAAGAGATGGCTACTTGTATGGTTGATTCGAAAGGTTTGGCTTAAAATATTTGGGTTGAGTCCATGAATGTTGCTACATACATTCAGAACAGAGTTCCATACTCATCCGTCAAAGTTACAACTCCTTTCGAAGCCTACACTGGTCACAAGCCTGATGTGTCACATCTCGGGGTTTTTGGCTCCACTGCATGGGCCAGAATTTCGATTGAGAAGCGAAAATATTTGGAACCACAAAGCACTGAGTGCATCCTCATTGGCTATGCTGAAGAATCCAAAGGATACAAACTCATGGATATCATTGTTGATGTATATGTAACTTCGGAATGTATTTCACCCATGTATTTCATATATGTATTTTCTATTCCCATAGAGATGTTATTATTCCTCTATACGGAAGTGTCGTCATTTATATTGTAAGTGTCATAACTTATACTTGATGGATTATTAGACCACCTTATACTTGATGGATTATTAGACCACCTTGTTGGGGTCGGCCTTGTATAAGTCATGTGGGTCGAAGGGTTGTTAGACCACCCTAGTGGGGGTCAGCCATGTGGGTCAAAGGGTTATTAGACCACCCTATTGGGTGTCGGCCCAATCAGCATTGTGTTATGTGGTTAAGTTAAGGCCGACCTAGTAAAGGTTATTAGGCAAGTCAAGTCTAGTATAAATAGAGATCGGGAGATCTCTATTTGATCATTCTATTCTCTCACACACATTTGGGATAGTGGCACACTTGTGAAGGAGGAGGCTCTTCTGCTAGGAGAAGACTATCTCTTGTATTCTGGTTGTATCATTTCTCTATCTATCTCTGAGGAAGTTATTGGGGTTTTTCACCTTTATGGTTTTCCCCAAGTAAACTCTGTGTCTCTTGTGTGCTTGCATTATTGTGTCCATGATTGATATGCTGTACATGTTGTTCTCTTAGTTAATATCCTATATCAGATTGAAGTAAATTCTAAAAATTTAACATGGTATCAGAGCTAGCCTGAAAGAAGGCATGATATGGCATGTATGACACTTGTTACACTTACGATGCAAGGGCTTGATATAGAAAAAACCAGTCATCGTAGCACTTTCGCTATAAATACATTTTGGTGAAGTTTTTGGATCTGAAACTTTTAAAGGTCTAATATCAGATCCCCATGTACCTTATGTCCAAAGGAAAACCTCTAATGCGTTGTACTTTGTGATGTATGATCTGTATAATATAGGGTTTCTGCCTCTTCCAGATCTGAGTCAAAATCCGGTGACCTTGGGAAAAAGGTCATAACTTGGGCTAGGAAGCTCCAAATGAAAGTTTGTAAAAAGTGACAGGTAGTACACAGACTTTACTATCTCAGGAAAATTTTTCAGAGGCTGAAGTTGAACCAGTGACACGTGGAACACCGTACAAGTTCGCTCTCCTGTATTATCCCATAAAAAGGTCATGTTGCGACACTTGGCATAACTCTCTCTCAGAGAATCCAATTGAGGTCAGACCTGTCGGGATGGAAAGATAGTAGGTTGGGCTATCTCAACAAAATGTTTCAGACCTTGTGGATCAAAAAGTTTAGAGTTACACCAGAAACAATCAGGTACATATTTTTGTCAAAATAGAATTATTTTTTAGCACCTTCATTCATGGCTTCCGGAATTTAGGGCTTCAGAGAAAGTTGGAATTTTTGTAATCGGAGACCACAGCTGGATACTACTCATCAAAATTGAAATTTAGAGACCAAGATCAGATTTTTTGGTTGGGCAGAAGGCCGGGCTTGATCAAACCCCAGTTCGGGACTTTGATCGGAAAGATGGAAGATTAGGGCGTCTGCAAAAATTGGAATTTTGGAAATCTGTGACCACGGCTGGAAGCTCCTCAAAAAAATCGAAGCTTAGGGCTTTGAATCAAATCTTTTGGTTGGGTGAAGCTCTGGGAAACTCAAACCCTAATTCAGGGTCCTCCCTAGTGAATCCGGAAATCTAAAAGGCAATTTCGAGGGGTGAAACTTTGCAGTTTTCAAATTTTGAATATACCAACTTGATCAGCTCATCAAGGCGCATATTTCTATCCTTTCAGAAGTTTGAAATTCAAAGTTTGATTTTTTGGGTTTCTTTGACAAACCATAATCTAGTTCCAGGTCCAGTTCTTGCAAATCAAGTGGATTGGGTTAATCCTAGAAGAAGATGGATTGGTCACCTGCATAAGTGAAGAAGTTCCTGTCTCAAAGGGAGATGAGGCTAAGGCCTTCCATAAGAAGATTACAAGCAATCTTGACATGTATGGCTTACAAGTATGTTTCATGGTTAAGTTTATCATATGTTTGTCTTCATATCATTACAGTACAATCTTGATTAATTACTAGACTTGTCATATCACCTTAATAGAATATATTCATTGATTAAGGTTTTGACACTTATGAATGTACTAATGCATTGTGATGTTGTATGGGGTTTATGTTGTTCGCTAACATAAAAGGTACACCAAGAAAGACAAATCATATTCTACTTCAAGAACATATGATCATGGTGACATGAAGACAAAGATTCATCCATTGTCATGGATCACATAGAAGATCTACTTTCGAGGTATGTATAACTTGGTCCTACAATGGTTAACCTATGAGACATGCAGGTTACTAGCACAAGTCACTGAAGAGAACTAGAAGACATTATGCAAATATGTTAGACATAACTAGCTAGCATGCTAATCCAGGATAACACAATGATGATACTAATAAGCATGCTTAGTGATTAAGGATGGATGTAAGTTCAAGGACAGGTAATCTAGGAAGCAAAGATCAAGAGGGAGCACACTCCAGTTGTTCCTACAAGAAAGCAAAGGAGCACACTTCAGTAGTTTCTGCAAGGATGCAGATATTCAGAGGGAGTTGACCACTTCTCACAATCCACATCAGAATGGACTTGCAAAGATTCCTGAACCCTCAACCCTAAACCATGAACCCTGAAACCCTGAACCCCAAATGCCAAACCCCAAACCCTGAACCCTGAACCCCAAACCCCAAAACACCCAAACCTGAACCCTAAACCCTAAAAAACCCTGCACCCTGAACCCTGAACCCTAAACCTAGAACCCTGAAAACCAGAAACCCTAACCCAAACCCTAAACCCTCAAACTAAACCCGACTAAACCTAAACCCAAAATCCTAAACCCTAAACCCTAAACCCAAACCCTAAACCCTCAACCTGAAACCCAACTAAACCTCAACCTCAAACCCGACTAAACCCTAAACCCTAAAACCCTAAACCCTAAACCCCCCAAAACCCAAAACCCTAAACCCTAAAACCTAAACCCCCAAACCCCAAACCCAAAACCCTCAACCCTAAAACCTAAACCCTAAACCCTAAACCATCACCCTAGACCCCAGACCCCAGACCCTAACCCTAAACCCTAAACCCTTAAACCCTTAAACCCTAAACCCTAAACAAAAATAGGCAACAGGGGATACATCACTTTGCCTAATAGCCATTTCGAGATCTTTCTTGAAGCTTGTCCATTTGGGGGCTTATCCCTGATCTCTTGGAGAGCTGGTACTCGACCCCTAACTCATTGGGAAGATCCCCTATCTCTCTCCTACCATCTCTCATCCTATCCTATCCATAACCTCATCCACTTAGTCCTATATATATGAGGCTCACTCCCATACCAAAGGGAGGAAGACTATGGTATCTACATGCTGGTGAAATCTCTCTTAGGACACCTTCACTCACCTCTTGGAGAATTCATACTGTCACGTCCCCTCCCATCCAACCAGCTAGATGGAGAGGATCGTGACGGTTGAACCGGGCATCTAGCCCCCATATCCATTCATTAAACAACATTCAAATTCAAATGATAAAGAATATATATTATATACAAATGCATAACAGTTGTGATATTAAACTGGGCGTCTAGCCCTATGAAACGTTTAACCATAAGCATGAACATAATATAACAGAGATAGATGGAACTGTATGGTTTTAAGAAAATCACAGCGGAATATTAAGAATTTCACATCCATCATACAATTAAGATATTCATCAAATAAGTAATTGCCAATTTAACGCACAAGAGAATACTTATCTTATACAGAAGTAGTCCCACGCAACTGGCTATGCAACTGCAACGTTCCACCCAACCATAGGCCAGTGTGCTCCTCAATCTCTCAGCACCACTGCCACCCCCCGAGCTGGGCATGATCTCTACAAGGAACCAGGGAACAACAGACTCACACATAGCCAAGCATACACCAAGTTCAGCCAAGCCAATCTGCAATTGGGTTTATCAGGCTGCTAGGATATGGAAAGGAAGAGTTGCTAAGCTAGTGAGCTCCAGCACAGAGCTAGGGATAACCTTGCAAGATCTATCTAGCTTGGCACCCACAATACCTACACACCCAGCACAAGGAAGTATTCTTTTCTCTGCTATACAGTCCCTCAAGCCATACCTTCCCTATCTAGTGCTCTCAGGGTATGCATAGAAGAGTAACCAAAGCCCTCTTGATCTTCTTGAGAGGTTGCCTCCCCCACTAGGTTTATCAAGCTACTTCTGTCCACTACCACTCCAAAACTTCAATTCACAGGTTCAAACCAAAATGAGGATGCACACAACAGCAGAACCCAATTATGGGGCAAGATAAAACGTTTTTACAGAGAGAGGCATGAGATGGGGTTTCGGCTGACTCAGTAAGACGTGGGAACCCACAAAAACGAAATGGAAAGTTGGGAAACAACCCAGGGAAGCCAAATCCTTTTTTAGAAAAACGTCCTTGGGCATTCAGGGGCAAAAACGACTTCCATATAGTCCCCAAAACGTGGCCCTTCTCTCCCAGGATGCTATATATACAAAAACGAACTTCCAGGCATGGAAAAATGCAGGATTTTGCTGAAAAACGTGAAGGGAAAAACCCTGATAGCTCCTACTGCGTGAATGAATGAAGACTGCCCATTCCCCATGGCTTTGGGCACCATTTCGTGGGTGGTTTCTTGCCCCACAAGCAAAAACACGATTTTCCAAGTTGATGGCTTGCCCATGCACGAAAATGGCTTGCCCATACTCTTTCATTCCCAAGGCATTAACTGCCTTAACCAATTTCTTGGAAAAATTAAATGATTGGGTACATGAGACAAAATGGGTAGTTGGTGGTTTATGGGTTTCCCCATTGACACATGGATTAATACCATTGGCTCAAGGGTTTGAATAGTTTCCCTCCCTTTTCCTTGTAGAATCATGCCCCATCTCTTTTGTTGCATTGCATAGCCGGTTGTGAGTTTTTCATTGAAATTCATAATTACATGATGTTTTATTTACATCGTGCCTATCTCGCACAAGAACCATAGGCATCTATTTTAATTGTCGATACATAAACGCTAAATCAATGGTGGGTCCTTGGCCTTGAGCTCCTCACCATGATTAAATATCAGTATTTACATCATTTACAAAAGGGGGTCAAAATGGGGACGTGACACATACTTCCTTGGAAGGGCTTGGCAATTGGCTTGTGTGGAGAAGGGCTGCTACGTTAAGTCATTGGTTGTAGTTCTATATCTCTATCATGTACTCCTCTATTTGCAGTAATAAAAATGCTTTCCACCAATATCATTCTTAATGTGTAATGATGTTGTGTTTTTTACCTATTTAACTGTTTACATAGATCTCTTATTGTATAGATGCTCTTTACTCATTTCTCTTTTCTGTGTCTTAACAGGTCTTGCAGCTTGGATCTAATGACCGTGGGACGTGGAGCAACATTTGGGAGAAAGGATAGTGAAATCAAAGAGGTAAGACATCTAGTATTTGATCCTTAAGTAGATCTAGGAAATGTGTTTGTAGCCTGTTCTATTTATTATAGACTCGCATTGAGCTAGGCAGATCCTGCTTGCCTCTGGTCGAGTGGATTTTCCGGTAACAAATATGGCGACCATACTGGGGAGTATTCTTGTTTAGTGATCGTTAATCTGAGTCATTTTTAGTTGATTACTTCTCACAAGCCTTGTTGTCATTTCTTTTTCCATTTTCCTTCTTAGGATTGATTCCATTGTCAGATCTTCACGTTGAAGATCCTGATCTTCTTCCTTTGAGTTTGTACAACTCAACTTCAAACCTGTTGGTGGTTCATTATTGAGAGATCTGATTCATTTTTTAATCTGGAACTCACCTGTCGCACCTGGGAAGTGAAAACAAAACGACACTGTGTTCTTCTGGGTCTTTGTTCTTTGACTGTTGCTTGCTCGTCGCAGCCTGTGTATTAGTAGACTGTGACATTGTTGCATCTCTCGTGTAGGTAAACTGTGACGTCGCACTGTCTGCAAATCCAGTGTGCGCCGATCTGTCGAGACTTAGCTTACAGGCATCCAGCCTCTTGTTTGACAGTTTGAGACTTGTTTTGATGTATTAACTCCCTCTGTGCTGCAATATTCAGCCAAAGATCCCATTTTTTATTTGTCTGTTGAGAGTTTGGTTTGTTTGGATTGACATTGGGTTCTGCTTTGGACGAGTTTGAGATTGGCAGTGTTGGACACTTTTTTCTCCTTCACCTTCATCCTTTTCACTCTTGCATTCCCTTCCTTCCATCCTTGATCTGATCATTGTATTGGATCAGCTTCCAGACCTCATTTACATTCGTTTTGAGCTTTGATTTCTTAGTTTGCTTGCTGCTGCTTGATTTTGAGTTAAGTGTGTCATTTCTGCTTGGTTGAGTGATTGTCTTTTCTTGAGTTTTCTGAGTGTATGAGTGCCGCAAGTAGCATTTTATTTTCAGTCATTTAGATCTGAAAGTAAAGTTGTCTTCAAGTTTATTGCTTTAATACATCCATTGAAAGATTAAAAGTGCTTCTTTCCCGTTATTTCTCAAGAAAGTTATTGAAGAGAGATCATTGTGCATTGGAATTTTTTGGAAAAGATGAATGGAAACATGATTGATTGTGTTTTTCTTGAATTATGAGTTATTCATCTTCTTGAAAAGCTCTAGTACATTTCGTTTTCTTTCAAAAGTTTTTTCCATGCTAGGGAAAGATAGGTGCATTTTTTTATTTTTGTTACCTTTAGATCATTGAAAAGAGAAAGTGAAAAGCTTGCATTTCCATTTCAGAATCCTCTCATCTCATTACTTAGTGTTGTTTTTATATGAAAAAGAAAAGAAAAGAGAAAATACTTTGATTTGGATAGTAGTGTTGTGTACGTTTGTGTGTTTCATTGAAAAAGAAAAGAGTACTTTCATTGTCGAATTTGTTTGCATTGGGAATTGTGTTGCATTGAGTTTGTTTGGAAATACCATTGGAAAAAGCTTTCTCCTTACCATAGGTAGAATTCATCGAAAGAAAATAATATTTCGTGCATGTAGCTAGGACTTGCATTCTGTTTCCGATTATGTACTCACTTCATGCATTCACCTAACCGTCCAAGATAAAATTAATGATAGAACTAGGTAAAATTTATAGTAGCTTGTGTGTAAGTTAGAGACGTGTTCCGGCGTCGTTAAGCGTAGCAGCCATCGTTACTTGCCAGCACTGTAGTCCGGGGGTATTGTAGTCTTCCATGTACATCGGTATATCGAGCTCCTTCACGTACCCACCAAGTACCATAATCCGTACTTGGCGTATATCGAAGGGTGTATCACGTACTTGACACGTATATCGGAAGGTCTCATGCCAATGACTGTGCATTACATAACACCACTACGGATCTGAGCTCCCACATACCTTGTGTATATCGGGAGACACCATTAGGATTCCTAAAACCAACTGAGTTAACCATTTGGCCGTCTTGGAAAAGCAATACACCGAGAACAGCACTCGAGGAGATTAGTACGCGTGTCCTATCCAGGTAGTTGGGTATGCAGGCAAGGGTACAGTCCCAATCCTCCTTGTCGCGTCATATTGTTGGACCCTGCAGTATATTACGGTTTGCGATGCCTTGATAATCCCATGAGGTTCCAGACTTTTGAATCCACTCTGTCACATAAGTTTGCTTGTTGCCTTAGTTTGAGTAGGTTTTCTTGGACTACTTTTCTTTTAGAATACCTTTAGGAGAAAACGCTTTTTCGGCCTTTTTTGGCTGATTTTCCTGATACTCTGGTAGATTTTCCCTGGAGAAGGTCCCGCAGGATCTTGAACTTGCCACTCGAATTTCCCCTTAATCCAGAGGTTATTTCCAGGGTAAGAAGGGATCAGCGTAACGCGGTTGTAGTTACTGAAGTAGGGAACCCAACCTTGAATATTGGCGGACATTTGTTTCCACCAGATTCACCTTCCTCTCATCCCACGCAGGATGAAGGAGCATAAACCCCCACTTCGCATAACCTTCCTCCAGTCATCCCGGGAGAACCTGGATCTTTGGAATGGATAAACCAACCCCAGGACAACCCTACTGCAGCTGTTGGTCCTTCAGCAACTTATTGGACATCTTCTACAGACCATCCAGTGGCTCATTTTTCCACCTCATCCTCACCTAGTGAGACTACTCCGGAAGAAACTTTAGCCTAATTTCGTGACCAATTGGCTCACTTTTGTTTCATAGCTGAAGAGTGTCGGAAGTCAAGTCTCCAACGACGGGTTGAAGACCCATCGTTACCCTCTTACCAACCCATCCCAGTTCGTTCGATATCTTTAGGATCACCTGAAGCACCCCACCCCCGTGACCACGAATGAGACTGGTCAACCCTCGCAGGAATCTAGTCCTGCACCTCAAGTGAACCAATCGGTGGAAGGACAACAGTCCAATACACCTGTCACTACCACGGTTACTTTACCAGTTCCTCCCCCACCTCAAAATTAGAGGGGAGGGTACTCCATTCCTATAGATTATCTTATTGGTAATGTTATTACCACGGTAGCTAGTCAACAACCCACGTTGGTTCAACCTTTGAATAGTGGTCAGCCTATTGTGGCTGGGGGAAACCCCGATTTCCTAACCAGAACGTTGGTGGAGTCCCCAACGGGCCTTCCATTGGACCTACCCAACCCATTAGACCTTCCACCATGGGATTATCTCATGTTGGAGGGCCGTCAAATGTAACGCAACCCTCATGGAGTCAAGCGTATCCAGATTCCGTTAACCCTGCGCCGGGCCAACATAATCCCAGAAACGCACCATATGGGATACCTTATCTCGGAAATCCTTACACTCTATGGGGGAAACAACCTGTGTTGCAACATGGACCCAACCAACTATCCCTCAAGTACCACCACCCCCGATCGTTCCTCCCCCACCTCCTCTTGGAGGTGGAGGGCCCCCACCTAACGTTGGGAAAGGCCCACCTCATTTTACCTACAACGCCCCTCACCCCTCAGGCAGTGGCGGGAATGGTCCACCACCACCTCCAGGCAGAGGAGGCGGCAGACCACCTTATCATGGTGGAGGAGGACATTTCCCTTCGGGTGGCGGTGGTGGTCCACCTCCCCCTCCAGGCGGAGGCGGAGGAGGACCTAATTACCCTGGTGGCGGCGGTGGTGGTGGAAACCCTCATCCTTCCGGCAGTGGGGGCGGTGGGGGCCCCCACCCATTTGGCAGCGGAAGTGGTCCACCACCCCCTCCAGGTGGAGGCGGTGGTGGGCCACCTTATTATGGTTATGGACCCCCACCTCCTCTCGGTGGTAGAAGTGGACCTCCACCCCCTCCTGGAGGTGGAGGTGGACCCCCACCCTATTGGAATGGACCACCTTATGGTGGCGGACCTCCTTACGGTACGGGAAACACACCCGCATATGGTCAGTTTTATCCTGGTACACCTTATGGTCAGCTTAGTCCTTACATGCCATATCTGTATTATCAATATGTGCAGCCTAATCCACAGCTGCCCTTTTTGGCTACTTTGGACCTACCTAACCTCTCTCGCTTAACCAACGATCCTATTTACCATGGATATAACTGGCCACCAATTCCGGTGAAACTTCTGTCTGATATCCCCAATTTTGATGGCAAGTCGGGTGAAGACCCCAAGAACCACGTGATGACATACCATTTATGGTGTTCATCTAATTCCTTAATGGATGATTCAATTCATCTTAGATTGTTCCAAAGGACTCTCACCGGTTCGGCTGCCAAGTGGTACATTGAGTTGCCACCACACTCTTTTCCTAACTTTGGCTCTCTTGCTATGAACTTTTTGACACATTTCCAACTGCCTATATGGTATGAGACTGGTATTGAGCTTTTAACGTCGCTCCGTCAGAATACCGCCACTCACATTTCGAATCATATCCACGAGTGGCGAAGGAGACGATGTCTCAATAAAGCTCCCATTCCAGATCAGCTCCTAGTAGACTGGTTTACAAAGTCACTCCTTCCTGTCATAGCAAAAGATGTTTCCATGCGAGGTGCTGTCACTGAAGAACAAGCCATCGCGAGTGCTCATCTGTTAGACCTGGTCTATACCCAGTCTGGCACTCTGTTCAATATTTTTCCTGATGCACCCTGGGACTTTAACAATCCCATGAAACCACATAAGGGACCCCAAGCTGACGAGATCATAGGGTCCCTTACCACCCAGCCTACTACTAGCACTGTTGGATCATCCAACCCAACTTCGGCTGGCCACAACACCGCCAAGTCCACTCCTCCTGCTGTAACTGAAGAGGTGAATTCTGTTCAATCAGCTTCATCTCAGAAGTTTAATGGCAAAAACAAGTACAAGGGGAAACCCAAGAAGTCTTCTTCCCAGCAGGAAACGAAGAGCACTACTGAAGATACTAAGCAGAAAAGGAAACTGAAGTATCCTTTCTTACTATGTGGAGAAGACCATTTCTCCAAAGAGTGTCCCCATAGAGGCGAAGTTCAGAAGTTTCTTAAGGGTAAACCGACTCCCACGGTCCTCAACGATCCGTTTCCTGCTCAAAATCAGCAAATGATTGCTCAAACTCCCCAGCCCAGGGGGAACCATCCAATACCGCGCATGTTCTCATGTTGCGTAACGAGGCGATCAATTTAACTACTCGCTCGCAATCTTACGAACAAGTCCCTTCGAAGGAACCCGCCGGAAGTAACACTAAAAAAGATTTCGACTCATTACCTGATGTCACTATACCATCAACCTCTCTCACCACAAAGAGACACTCTTTAGATTCGATATTGCGTCCGCCCAAGAGTACGATTCGAAAAGTTGTTTTCAATCCTAATGCTCGCGCAGCACAAAATTACAATATCGTAGAAGACCTGGCCCAAGCTCCTTGCGCCATGTCCACCCTGGAAGTTTTGCAGAATTGTCCCAATCAACGCAGAACTCTCCTTGCAGCTATTGGTGCAGTTGACTCGGATTCCTTGAACACCATCATGTTTCGTCTTGACAACCTCAAGCCAAGGCTCTCACACCAACTCGCATTCCAAGTTACTGCGAACCTTGTTGGGAAGATTGTCCATCGCACTCTTTTGGACGAAGGAGCCTCCACTTCTGTCATGTCCATCGCTTGTTGGAGAGCCATTGGCTCCCCTGAATTGAATCGTTCTCCTACCACGTTGAAAGCATTCGACGGGCGTGGCTTTCAACCTCATGGGCTCTTACAAACTCTTACAGTTGAGTTGGGCGGAAAGACTGTAACCATTAACGTGGAAGTGGTCTCGGCCCCATTAGATTATAATCTCTTGCTTGGTCGCAATTGGTTTTATACCATGCAGGCGGTAGCCTCTTCAGTCTTCTGCACAGTACAATTCCTCCACCAAGGATGAATTGTTACTATCGACCAGTTAGATTTTTGTACATCGGACGCCACTACTCATCCTAGTGACCATGTTCCTTCCATTGGACAGACGTCAAAACAGTATGAGAGTGTATGGGTTGTCCTATTGAAAGATTCATCTCTCATGGACGTTTTTCTAGCCACGGACCCCCCTAATCATTTTGCCACGGTGAACATGATCTCCACTGAGATCTCCACTGCTTGGCTTGTACCAGATGAAGCCACAACACACCTGTTTGGAGATGCGATGCCTCTTTCACCCGTTAAACATATTTATGAGGCTATCCAAATAGCGCCGGAGGACCATCCATCCATGGACCCTCCTTCCTGTTCTCTACGACGGACATCCTCTCTACCCGATCTCTTACTTCGGACTTTTCATTCAAACGAGTCCATCATGCAAGTAATGAATGTAGACGATGGTCCGTGGGATGATCTTCATCATAGGTCATCTTTTCTTCCTCCATGGGAGTACGTAGAGGACAACATTCATACCCTCTTTTCACAGGATATCTACCCATCCCCTCATTTTCCCATCCTCACATGTCTTATGGACACAGAGGGAAACTTGGCTAACATTGAGCCAACTACTGAGGTAGACATCTCAGTGAAACCAGGTATAGTGGAACACATTCGCATAGGCCAGAAGTGTTCCCATGAAGAAATCTCTATTAGCATGGCCTTTTTCAAGCAATTCCGAGACATTTTTGCTTGGTCCTATGAGGAGATGCCTGGGATATACCCCTCGATTGTTTCTCATGAAATAAAAACCTATCCCGACATCAAGCCTGTGCGCCAAAAATTGTGACCGATACACCCTCGGAAGACTGCGGCAATAAAGGCAGAAATTGAAAAGCTCTTAGATGATGGCTTTATTTATCCTGTACCATTGACGGATTGGGTCTCAAACGTCATTCCTCTGAACAAAAAACAACACACCATTCACATCTGTGTTGATTATTGGGACCTCAATTGAGCTTGTCCAAAAGACAATTACCCGACCCCTTTCATCGACCAGATCATCGACAGTTGTGCCAGAAGCGTCATCTTCTCATTCATGGATGGATTTTCTAGTGACAACCAAATTGAGATCAACCCAGCCGACCAACATAAGACGGCTTTCATCTGCCCATGGGGTACATTCGCTTATCGCAAGCTCCCATTTGGCCTTAAAAATGCTGGCGCCACGTTTTAGCGGGCTATGTCATATGCCTTCCATGATATTAAGGACTTTGTGGAACCCTACTTGGATGATCTCCCTACTCATTCAAAGCAATGTGAGTTCCACATCGATCATCTAACGGCCATTTTCCTTAGATGCAGATGGTATAATATCTGTCAGAATCCTCACAAGTGTATCTTTTACGTTGAGTTCGGATGCCTCTTAGGATTTATCGTTTCGAAGGATGGGATCCACATTGATCCCTTAAAGGTGGAGGGCATCATCAACCTACCACCTCCGACTGATGTTAGGGAACTTCAAAGTCTCCAAGGGAAGGCGACTTACTTAAGACGTTTTGTGTGCAATTTCGCGGAGAAAACTCAGGGCTATATGAGACTGCTTAAGAAGGACGTCCCATTCATTTGGGACGACCAAGCTCAAAACTCCTTCGACAATATCAAACATGCCATCACGCATGCCCCTGTGCTCCAACCGCCTAATTATTATCGAGATTACATCTTATATCTCACCGCTTCTACTACTACTATCGCCATGGTTTTGGTACAGGAGGATCAAAACGCTCAGGAACATGTGATATACTATGCAAGTAAGGGTCTAGCTGACACCAAAACTAGATATTCACATGTCAAAAACTTGCTTTCACGGCAGTCATTACATCTTGCTCTGCACTACCACTATCATTGCCGACTCGAACCCCATGTACCACGTACCGACATGTCAGGTGCTTGGGGGCAAGTATTCACACTGGATTGTGATACTGCAAGAATTCGATCTTCTTTTCAAGAAAGCTAAGTCTAAAAATTCTTTGGTGTTTGCCGAGCTCATTTGCGACCTTCCCCGTCCTGATGCAGAAGTTGAGCACAATGATTCATTTCTGGATGAATCATTGTTTCTCATCAGTATGAATGACCCCTGGTATGGAGATATTCTGTTGTATCTTCAAACCCAATGCTTCAATCCTCAACTTTGTCGTTATGATCATCGTAAGGTTCATCGCCATGCAAAGTATTACTTAATCATCAATGATACTTTGTATTGCCGTGGCATCGATTCAATCCTTCGGCATTGTCTCACTCATGATGAGGCTGAACGCGTTCTGAATGACTACCATGCTGGGGCATGTGGCATTCATCTCTATGGGATGGCTATAGCCCAGAAGATTTTGTGCGCAGGATATTACTAGCCTGCTATCTTCAAAGATTGTATTGAGGCCATTAAAAAATGTCCTCCTTCCCAACACTTCCATACGAAGAAGCGCACTCATCCTGCCCCACTACATCTGGTTATTTCCATTGGCCCATTTGCAAAATGGGGCATCGATTTTATGCATTGTAAGCCTACCTCGACCGGGGGGCATAGTTACATCATCGTAGCTATGGATTACTTCACAAAGTGGGTCGAGGCTATGCCTACATACCAAAACGATGGCAAAACCGCCGCACTCTTCATGTTTAATCATGTGATAGTGCAGTTTGGAGTTTCACAAGCCATATATATCGATCATGGTTCTCACTTTCAGAACCATATGGTTGATGAATTAAACGATAGGTTGGGTTTTTCGCCATGAAAACTGGACACCCTACTACCCGCAATCCAATGGACAGGTCGAGGCAATTAACAAGGTCTTGAAAACTATGATCCAGAGGATGGTAGGGACAAAAAAATCCAACTGGCATAATATGCTCTTTTCAGCATTATGGGCCTACCGAACTACCGTTAAAACTGCCACAAGCTTCACCCCCTTCTAATTGGTATATGGATTGGAGGTTGTTCTGCCGATTGAGTGCAAAATCTCGTCTTTACAGCTCATGGTTGAACTTCTTCCTAACACTACTGCTGAGGAAGAACGTCTCTTACACTTAAACCAACTTGATGAGTCTCGCCGTGATGCGGCTCTTGCTAATGAAGCGCATAAGAAACACATCAAGGCCCAATACGATAAGTCGGTTGAACCTCATATCTTTAACGAGGGTGATCTGGTCCTCACTTTTGACCAGAAGCACGATAAGCTAGGAGCTAGAAAGTTTGAGTCCATGTGGCATGGACCCTACGTTATAAAACGTGTGTTGGAAAAAGGTGCCTATGAGCTTGAAGATTATGATGGAATCTCTTTAGGTGAACCCCGCAATGGGATTTACCTGAAGAGATACTACGCTTGATCTCTCATGCATAGACTTGCTTGTATATGCTGTACATTGCGTGTTTTTGTGTTTTCGTGTGCTGTGATGCATTTCGCTTTTCGAGTGTCTTTTGATCTTGTTTCCGCTTGTCATACCATGTTCTGTCTGCGTGTGCAGATGGAAATGTGCTATGGATTCACGGACGGTGCCAGCCGGCATACCCTTCACCTTGCTTCGGCAGCCTGGGTACTATATTCCCTAACAGGTGAGCTCATTAGCTCAAGAGGAAGCTGCCTATGGTTTGCGAACAACATTGCCACAGAATATCAGGCAGTAATCAGAACCCTAATTGGTGCCATTTCCTTGGGTATGTACCACGTTGTCATCCACATGGATTCTCAATTAGTGGTTTCCCATATAAACCGGATATACGCCATTCATGATCCCATCTTACTCCGTTTCTTCAGACGAGTACGTCTCCTAGAAAGGTCATTTGAATCTGTTCAATACCTGGACATTCCACAAGAGTTAAACACATTTGCTGACTCGATGGCCAATTTCATCCTGGATTGGTACATTGCACACACATAGCAATCGTAATATTCAAAAGCATTCACGACATGTAAATATAATGTACAGAAGCAAACATGTAAACAATATCACATCACTAATCATTTGAAGAACACATAATGTATAAATCGCCGATAATGTATATATATATAAATCACTAAAAAGTAGTGCTGGTACAAAATTTGAAGCACGATGGCTTTCAGTGAGTCTCTACGAAATTATGAAGCATCATAGCTTTCAGTAACTACAAAAATCTAAGGCCTCTAAGCTCTCAGTACAAGTCTAAAAGTGCAATCAAGCTAGACGCCTGACCCGTACACCACCCCTACCTCTAACAGCTCTCTGACACTGGGTGAGAAAGTAGTCTACAGTATGATCCACCTTACGGAGCAAGGCATTGAAGTGCATGGATGCTCCAACCCCATACCTCTGCATGGGCTTCGGTAGGTCATCAATGGTTGGCTCCGGTACCTCCACAGTCACCCCAGATAGGTTCCGGTACAGCTCCTCCATCTCCTCGACGGCAGGATGAGCACCAGCAGGAACCACTACCTCTCCACCTCTATCTCTCCTCGCCAGAAGAGAGAGACCTAAGGTCGCACGGGACCCACGTCTGCACACACATATAAAGTACTTGTCAGCACTACATCAAAAAAATAATATAATTCACAAAACTAAAAGGTACAAAACAAAGGTTTCATTCTTACCGATATCACCCCATGCTGCACCCTCTAGTAGCACTAAGTTGGGATCCTCTCGGTAGTCCGTGCCACTGTATCGAAAGTCCTCGACCCAGAGCATCTGGACCTCTATTCAGTTGAAGAACTCGGGGCCAAAAGTGATGATAGGAACCCCACCATGACGAAAAACCCTAAACCCTAAACCCTAAACCCCCCAAAACCCAAAACCAAAACCCTAAACCCTAAACCCCCAAACACCCAAAACCCAAAACCCTAAACCCTAAACTCCAAACCCCAAACTCTAAACCCCAAACCCAAAACCCTCAACGCTAAAACCTAAACCCTAAACCCTAAACCATCACCCTAGACCCCAGACCCCAGACCCTAACCCTAAACCCCCAAAACCCTAAACCCTTAAACCCTTAAACCCTAAACCCTAAACAAAAATAGGCAACTGGGGATACATCACTTTGCCTAATGTACCTATCTGTCCCGGAACCAACATCATACCTTTTGTTACACCTATAAGCTACCCATCATTATGATTTAGTGTATACATCCCTGAAGTCACTTGGACCAAGTGCTCATTTGGGAGGATTTGTACTCAGTTTGTACCACCTTTTGAGAGGTCCTCGCAGGTTGCACACTAGCAACATGCGACGTCGCAGGTTGCTCCATAGCAGGGTGCAACAAGGTCTATTAATGGGCAAAAATAGCCATTTCGAGATCTTTCTCGAAGCTTGTCCATTTGGGGGCTTATCCCTGATCTCTTGGAGAGCTGGTACTCGACCCCTAACTCACTGGGAAGATCCCCTATCTCTCTCCTACCATCTCTCATCCTATCCTATCCATAACATCATCCACTTAGTCCTATATATATGAGGCTCACTCCCATACCAAAGGGAGGAAGTCTATGGTATCTACATGCTGGTGAAATCTCTCTTAGGACACCTTCACTCACCTCTTGGAGAATTCATACTTCCTTGGAAGGGCTTGGCAATTGGCTTATGTGGAGAAGGGCTGCTACGTTAAGTCATTGGTTATAGTTCTATATCTCTATCATGTACTCCTCTATTTGCAGTAATAAAAATGCTTTCCACCAATATCATTCTTAATGTGTAATGATGTTGTGTTTTTTACCTATTTAACTGTTTACATAGATCTCTTATTGTATAGATGCTCTTTACTCATTTCTCTTTTCTGTGTCTTAACAGGTCTTGCAGCTTGGATCTAACGACCGTGGGACGTGGAGCAACATTTGGGAGAAAGGATAGCAAAATCAAAGAGGTAAGACATCTAGTACTTGATCCTTAAGTAGATCTAGGAAATGTGTTTGTAGCCTGTTCTATTTATTATAGACTCGCATTGAGCTAGGGAGATCCTGCTTGCCTCTGGTCGAGTGGATTGTCCGATAACAAATATGGTGACCATATTGGGGAGTATTGTTGTTTAGTGATCGTTAATCTGAGTCATTTTTAGTTGATTACTTCTCACAAGACTTGTTGTCATTTCTTTTTCCATTTTCCTTCTTAGGATTGATTCCATTGTCAGATCTTCATGTTGAAGATCCTGATCTTCTTCCTTTGAGTTTGTACAACTCAATTTCAAACATGTTGGTGGTTCATTATTGAGAGATCTGATTCATTTTTTAATCTGGAACTCGCCTGTCACACCTGGGAAGTGAAAACAGAATGACATTGTGTTTTTCTGGGTCTTTGTTCTTTGACTGTTGCTTGCTCGTCGCAGCCTGTGTATTAGTAGACTGTGACATCGTTGCATCTCTCGTGCAGGTAAACTGTGATGTCGCACTGTCTGCAAATCCAGTGGGTGCCGATCTGTCGAGACTTAGCTTACAGGCATCTAGCCTCTTGTTTGACAGTCTGAGCCTTGTTTTGATGTATTAACTCCCTCTGTGCTGCAATATTCAGCCAGAGATCCCATTTTTTATTTGTCTGTTGAGAGTTTGGTTTGTTTGGATTGAATTTGAGTTCCGCTTTGGATGAGTTTGATATTGGCAGTGTTGGACACTTTTGTCTCCTTCACCTTCATCCTTTTCACTCTTGCATTCCCTTCCTTCGATCCTTGATCTAATCATTGTATTGGATCAGCTTCCAAACCTCATTTAGATTCGTTTTGAGCTTTGCTTTCTTAGTTTGCTTGCTGCTGCTTGATTTTGAGTTAAGTGTGTCATTTCTGCTTGGTTGAGTGCTTGTCTTTTCTTGAGTTTTCTGAGTGTATGAGTGCCGTAAGTAGCATTTTCTTTTCAATCATTTAGATCTGAAAGTAAAGTTGTCTTCAAGTTTATTGCTTTAATACATCCATTGAAAGATTAAAAGTGCTTCTTTCCCGTTATTTCTCAAGAAAGTTATTGAAGAAAGATCATTGTGCATTGGAATGTTTTGGAAAAGATGAATGGAAACATGATTGATTGTGTTTTTCTTGAATTATGAGTTATTCATCTTCTTGAAAATCTCTAGTACATTTCGTTTTCTTTCAAAAAAAATTTCCATGCTAGGGAAAGATAGGTGCATTTTTTATTTTTGTTACCTTTAGATCATTGAAAAGAGAAAGTGAAAAGCTTGCATTTCCATTTCAGAATCCTCTCATCTCATTACTTAGTGTTGTTTTGATTTGAAAAAGAAAAGAAAAGAGAAAAATACTTTGATTTGGATAGTAGTGTTGTGTACGTTTGTGTGTTTCATTGAAAAAGAAAAGAGTACTTTCATTGTCGAATTTGTTTGCATTGGGAATTGTGTTGCATTGAGTTTGTTTGGCAATACCATTGGAAAAATCTTTCTCCTTACCATAGCTAGAATTCATCGAAAGAAAATAATATTTCGTGCATGTAGCTAGGACTTGCATTCTATTTCCGATTATGTACTCACTTCATGCATTCACCTAACTGTCCAAGATAAAATTAACGGTAGAACTAGGTAAAATTTTTAGTAACTTGTGTGTAAGTTAGAGACGTGTTCCGGTGTCGTTAAGCGTGGCAGCCGTCGTTACTTGCCAGCACTGTAGTCCGGGGGTATTGTAGTCTTCCACGTACATCGGTATATCGATCTCCTTCATGTACCCACCAAGTACCATAATCTGTACTTGGCGTATATCGAAGGGTGTATCACGTACTCAACACGTATATCGGAAGGTCTCATGCCAACGACTGTGCATTAAATAGCACCACTACCGATCTGAGCTCCCACATACCTTGCGTATATCGGGAGACACCATTAGTATTCCTGAAACCAACCGAGTTAACCATTTGGCTGTCTTGGCAAAGCAATACACCGAGAACAACACTCAGGGAGATTAGCACGCGTGTCCTGTCCAGGTAGTTGGGTATGCAGGCAAGGGTACAGTCCCAATCCTCCTTGTCGCGTCATATTGTTGGACCCTGTAGTATATTGCGGTTTGCGATGCCTTGATAATCCCTTGAGGTTCCAGAATTTTGAATCCACTCTGTCACATAAGTTTGCTTGTTGCCTTAGTTTGAGTAGGTTTTCTTGGACTACTTTTCTTTTAGAATACCTTTAGGAGAAAACGTTGTTTCGACCTTTTTTTTGGCTGATTTTCCTGATACTCTGGTGGATTTTCCCTCGAGAAGGTCCCGCAGGATCTTGAACTTGCCACTCGAATTTTCCCTAAATCCGGAGGTTATTTCGAGGGTAAGAATGGATCAGTGTAACACGGTCGTAGTTACTGAAGTAGGGAACCCCACCTTGAATATTGGCGGACATTTGTTTCCACCAGATTCACCTGCCTCTCATCCCACACAGGATGAAGGAGCATAAACCCCCACCTCGCATAACCTTCCTCCAGTCATCCTGGGAGAACCTGGATCTTTGGAATGGATAAACCAACCCCAGGACAACCCTGCTGTTGGTCCTTCAACAACTTATTGGACATCTTCTACAGACCATCTAGTGGCTCATTTTGCCACCTCATCCTCACCTAGTGAGACTACTCCGGAAGACACTTTAGCCTACTTTCGTGACCAATTGGCTCACTTTCGTTTCATAGGTGAAGAGTGTCGGCAGTCAAGTCTCCAACGATGGGTTGAAGACCCATCGTTACCCCCCTTACCAACCCATCCCAGTTCATTCGATATCTTTCGGATCACCTGAAGCACCCCATCCCGTGACCACGAATGAGACTGGTCAACCCTCGTAGGAATCCAGTACTACACCTCAAGTGAACCAACCGGTGGAAGGACAACAGTCCAATACACCTGTCACTACCACGGTTACTTTACCAGTTCCTCCCCCACCTCAAAATTAGAGGGGAGAGTATTCCATTCCTACGGATTATCTTATTGGTAATGTTATTACCACGGTAGCTAGTCAACAATCCACATTGGTTCAACCTTTGAATAGTGGTCAAACTATTGTGGCTGGGGGGCGACCCCCGTTTCCTAACCAGAACGTTGGTGGAGTCCCCAACGGGCATTCCATTGGACTTACCCAACCCGTTAGACCTTCCACCATGGTATTATCTCATGTTGGAGGGTCGTCAAATGTAACGCAACCCTCATGGAGTCAAGCGTATCCAGATTCCGTTAACCCTACGCCAGGCCAGCCCAATCCCGGAAATGCACCATATGGGATACCTTATCCCGAAAATCCTTACACTCTATGGGGGAAAAAACCTGTGTTGCAACATGGACCCCAACCAACTGTCCCTCAAGTACCACCACCCGTGATCGGTCCTCCCCCACCTCCTCTTGGAGGTGGCAGGCCCCCACCTAACGTTGGAAAAGGCCCACCTCATTTTACCTATAATGCCCCTCACCCCTCAGGCAGTGGCGGGAATGCTCCACCACCACCTCCAGGCAGAGGAGGCGGTGGACCACCTTATCATGGTGGAGGAGGACATTTCCCTTTGGGTGGCGGCGGTGGTCCACCTCCCCCTCCAGGCAGAGGCGGTGGAGGACCTAATTACCCTGGTGGTGGAAACCCTCATCCTTCTAGCAGCGGAGGCGGTGGGGGCCCCCACCCATTTGGCAACGGAAGTGGTCCACCACCCCCTCCAGGTGGAGGCAGTGGTGGGCCACCTTATTATGGTTATGGACCCCCACCTCCTCCCGGTGGTAGCGACGGACCTCCACCCCCTCCCAGAGGTGGAGGTGGACCCCCACCCTATTGGAATGGACCACCTTATGGTGGCGGACCTCCTTACAGTCCAGGCATCACACCCGCATATGGTCAGTTTTATCCTAGTACACCTTATAGTCAGTTTAGTCCTTACACTCCATATCCGTATTATCAATATGCGCAGCCTAATCCATAGCTGCCCTTTTTGGCTACTTTGGACCTACCTGACCTCTCTTGCTTAACCAACGATACTATTTACCATGGATCTAACTGGCCACCGATTCCGGTGAAACTTCTGTCTGATATCCCCAGGTTTGATGGCAAGCCGGGTGAAGACCCCAAGAACCACGTGATGACATACCATTTATGGTGTTCATCTAATTCCTTAATGGACGATTCAATTCATCTTAGATTGTTCCAAAGGACTCTCACCAGTTCGGCTGCCAAGTGGTACATTGAGTTGCCACCACACTCTTTTCCTAACTTTCGCTCTCTTGCTATGAACTTTTTGACGCATTTCCAACTACCTATATGGTATGAGACTGCTATTGAGCTTTTAACCTCGCTCCGTCAGAATACCGCCACTCACATTTCGAATCATATCCACAAGTGGCAAAGGAGACGATGTCTCAATAAAGCTCCCATTCCAGATCATCTCCTAGCAGACTGGTTTACAAAGTCACTCCTTCCTGTCATAGCAAAAGATGTTGCCATGCGAGGTACTGTCACTGAAGAACAAGCCATCGCGAGTGCTCATCTGTTAGACCTGGTCTATACCCAATCTAGCACTCTATTCAATATTTTTCCTCACCCACCCTGGGACGTTAACGATCCCACGAAACTACATAAGGGACCCCAAGCTGACGGGATCATAGGGTCCCTTACCACCCAACCTACTACTAGCACTATTGGATCATCCAACCCAACTTCGGCTGGCCACAGCACCGGCAAGTCCACTCCTCCTGCTGTAACTGAAGAGGTGAATTCTGTTCAATTAGCTTCATCTCATAAGTTTAATGGAAAAAAGAAGAACAAGGGGAAACCCAAGAAGTCTTCTACCCAGCAGGAAACGAAGAGCACTACTGAAGATACTAAGCAGAAAAGGAAACTGAAGTATCCTTGCTTACTGTGTGGAGAAGACCATTTCTCCAAAGAGTGTCCCCATAGAGGCGAAGTTCAGAAGTTTCTTAAGGGTAAAGCGACTCCCACACTCCTCAACGATCTGTTTCTTGTTCAAAATCAGCAAATGATTGCTCAAACCCCCCCAGCCCAAGGGGAACCATCCAATACCGCGCATGTGCTCATGTTGCGTAACAAGGCGATCAATTTAACTACTCGCTCGCGATCTTACGAACAAGTCCCTTCGAAGGAACCCGCCGGAAGTAATACTAAAAAAGATTCCGACTCATTACCTGATGTCACTGTACCATCAACCTCTCTCACCACAGAGAGACCCTCTTTAGATTCGATATTACGTCCACACAAGAGTACGATTCAAAAAGTTGTTTTCAATCCTAATGCTCACGCAGCACAAAATTACAATATCGTAGAAGACCTGGCCCAAGCACCTTGCGCCATGTCCACCCTGGAAGTTTTGCAGAATTGTCCCAATCAACGCAGAACTCTCCTTGCAGCTATTGGTGTAGTTGACCCAGATTCCTCAAACACCATCATGTTTCATCTTGACAACCTCAAGCCGAGGCTCTCACACCAACTTTCCAAGTTACTGCAAACCTTGCTGGGAAGATTGTCCATCGCACTCTTTTGGATGAAGGAGCCTCCACTTCTGTCATGTCCATCACTTATTTGAGAGCCATTGGCTCCCCTGAATTGAATCATTCTCCTACCATGTTGAAAGCATTCGACGGGTGTGGCTTTCAACCTCATGGGCTCTTACAAACTCTTGCAGTTGAGTTGGGCGGAAAGACTGTAACCATTGATGTGGAAGTGGTCTCGGCCCCGTTAGATTATAATCTCTTGCTTGGTCGCAATTGGTTTTATACCATGCAAGCGGTAGCCTCTTCAGTATTCTGCACAGTACAATTCCCCCACCAAGGACGAATTGTTATTATCGACCAGTTAGATTTTTGTACATCGGACGCCACTACTCATCCTAGTGACCATGTTCCTTCCATTGGACAAATGTCAAAACAGTATGAGTGTAGCGGTTGGCCTATTGAAAGATTCATCTCTCATGGGCGTTTTTCCAGCCATGGACCCCCCTAATCATGTTGCCACGGTGAACATGATCTCCACTGAGACTTTATCTCACTTAAACGATGCTTGGCTTGTACCATATGAAGCCACAACACACCTGTTTGGAGACGTAATGCCTCTTTCACCCGCTGAACATATTTATGACGCTATCCAAATAGCGTCGGAGGACCATCCATCCATGGACCCTCCTTCCTATTCTCTACGACGAACATCCTCTCTACCCGATCTCTTACTTCGTACTTTTCATTCAAATGAGTCCATCATGGAAGTAATGAATGTAGAGGATGGTCCATGGGATGATCTTCATCATAGGTCATCTTTTCTTCCTCCATGGGAGTACATAGAGGAAAACATTCATACCCTCTTTTCACAGGATATCTACCCATCCCCTCATTTTCCCATCCTCACATGTCTTATGGACACAAAGGGAAACTTGGCTAACATTGAGCCAACTGCTGAGGTAGACATCTCAGTGAAACCAGGTATAGTGGAACACATTTGCATAGGCCAGAAGTGTTCCCCTAAAGAAATTGCTATTAGCATGGCCTTGTTCAAGCAATTCCGAGACGTTTTTGCTTGGTCCTATGAGGAGATGCCTGGGATATACCCCTCGATTGTTTCTCACGAAATAAAAAACTCTCCCGACATCAAGCCTGTGTGCCAAAAATTGTGACCGGTACACCCTCGGAAGACTACGGCAATAAAGGAAGAAATTGAAAAGCTCTTAAAGGATGGCTTTATTTATCCTGTCCCATTGATGGATTGGGTCTCAAACGTCGTTATTGTGAACAAAAAATAGGGCACCATTTGCATCTGTGTTGATTATTGGGACCTCAATCGGGATTTTCCAAAAGACAATTACCCGAACCCTTTCATCGACCAGATCATCGACAGCTGTGCCAGAAGCATCATCTTCTCATTCATGTATGGCTTTTCTAGTGACAACCAAATTGAGATCAACCCAGCCAACCAACACAAGACGGCTTTCATCTGCCCATGGGGTACATTCTCTTATCGCAAGCTCCCATTTGGCCTTAAAAATGTTGGTGCCACGTTTCAGTGGGCTATGTCGTATGCCTTCCACGATATTAAGGACTTTGTGGAACCCTACTTGGATGATCTCCCTACTCATTCAAAGCAGCATGAGTTCCACATCGATCATCTAACGGCCATTTTCCTCAAATGAAGATGGTACAATATCCATCTAGATCCTCACAAGTGTATCTTTTACGTTGAGTCCAGACGCCTCTTAGGATTTATCGTTTTGAAGGATGGGATCCACATTGATCCCTTAAAGGTGGATGCCATCATCAACCTACCACCCCCGACTGATGTTAGGGAACTTCAAAGTCTCCAAGGGAAGGAGACTTAGCTAAGACATTTTGTGTGCAATTTCGCGGAGAAAACTCAGGGCTATATGAGACTGCTTAGGAAGGACCTCCCATTCATTTGGGACGACCAAGCTCAAAAATCCTTCGACAGTATCAAACATGCCATCACGCATGCCCCTGTGCTCCAACCGCCTAATTATTATCGAGATTACATCTTATATCTCACCACTTCTTCTACCACTATCGCCATGGTTTTGGTACAAGAGGATCAAAACACTCAGGAACATGTGATATACTATGCAAGTAAGGGTCTAGCTGACACCGAAACCAGATATTCAGATGTCGAAAAACTTGCTTTCGCGGCAGTCATTTCCATCCAGAAGTTCCGTCATTACATCTTGCTCTGCACTGCCACTATCATTGCCGACTCGAACCCCATGTACCACGTACCGACATGTCAGATGCTTGGGGGCAAGTATTCACACCAAATTGTGATACTGCAAGAATTCGATCTTCTAAGTCTAAAAATTCTTTGGTGTTTGCCGAGCTCATTTGCGACCTTCCCCGTCCTTATGCAGAAGTTGAGCACAATGATTCATTTCTGGATGAATCATTATTTCTCATCAGTATGACTGACCCCTGGTATGGAGATATTTTGTTGTATCTTCAAACCCAATGCTTCAATCCTCAACTTTGCCGTGATGATCGTCGTAAGGTTCGTCGCCATGCAAAGTATTACTTAATCATTAATGATACTTTGTATCGTCGTGGCGTCGATTCAATCCTTCGACATTGTCTCACTCATGATGAGGTTGAACGCGTTCTGAATGACTGTCACGCTGGGGCATGTGGCGGTCATCTCTCTGGGATGGCTATAGCCCAGAAGATTTTGCGCGTAGGATATTAAAAAATGTCCTCCTTGCCAACACTTCCATACGAAGAAGCGCACTCATCCTGCCCCGCTACATCTGGTTATTGCCATTGGCCCATTTGCAAAATGGGGCATCGATTTTATGCACTGTAAGCCTACCTTGGATGGGGGGCATAGTTACATCATCGTAGCTATGGATTACTTCACAAAGTGGGTCGAGGCTATGCCTACATACCAAAACGATGGCAAAACCGCCGCACTCTTCATGTTTAATCATGTGATAGCACAGTTTGGAGTTTCACAAGCCATAGTTACCGATCATGGTTCTCACTTTTAGAACCATATGGTTGATGAATTAAAAGACAGGTTGGGTTTTTCGCCATGAAAACTCGACACCCTACTACCCGCAATCCAATGGACAGGTCGAGGCAATTAACAAGGTCTTGAAAACTATGATCCAGAGGATGGTAGGGACACAAAAATCCAACTGGCATAATATGCTCTTTTCAGCATTATGGGCCTACCGAACTACCGTTAAAACCGCCACAAGCTTCACCCCCTTCTAATTGGTATATGGATTGGAGGTTGTTCTGCCGATAGAGTGCAAAATCCCGTCTTTACAGCTCATGGTTGAACTTCTTCCTAACACTACTGCTGAGGAAGAACATATCTTACACTTAACCCAACTTGACGAGTCTCGCCATGATGCCGCTCTTGCTAATGAAGCGCATAAGAAACGCATCAAGGCCAAATACGATAAGTCGGTTGAACCTCGTATCTTTAACGAGGGTGATCTGGTCCTCACTTTTGACCAGAAGCACGATAAGCTAGGAGCTAGAAAGTTTGAGTCCATGTGGCATGGACCCTACGTTATAAAATGTGTGTTGGAAAAAGGTGCCTATGAGCTTGAAGATTATGATGGAATCTCTTTAGGTGAACCCCGCAATGGGATTTACCTGAAGAGATACTATGCTTGATCTCTCATGCATAGACTTGCTTGTATATGCTGTACATTGCGTGTTTTTGTGTGGTGTGATGCATTTCTCTTTTCGAGTGTCTTTTGATCTTGTTTCCACTTCTCATACCATGTTCTGTCTGCGTGTGCAGATGGCAACGTGCTATGGATTCACAGACGGCGCCAGCCGGCATACCCTTCACCTTACTTCGACAGCCTGGGTACTATATTCCCTGACAGGTGAGCTCATTAGTTCAAGAGGAAGTTTCCTAGGGTTTGCGACCAACAATGCCGCAGAATATCAGGCAGTAATCAGAACCCTAATTGGTGCCATTTCCTTGGGTATGAACCACGTTGTCATCCACATGGATTCTCAATTAGTGGTTTCCCATATGAATCAGATATACGCCATCCATGATCCCATCTTACTCCGTCTCTTCAGACGAGTACATCTCCTGGAAAGGTCGTTTGAATCTGTTCAATACCTGCACATTCCACAAGAGTTAAACACAGTTGCTGACTCGATGGCCAATTTCATCCTGGATTGGTACATTGCACACACATAGAAATCATAATATGCAAAAGCATTCACGACATGTAAATATAATGTACAGAAGCAAACATGTAAATAAGGTCACATCACTAATCATTTGAAGAACACATAATGTATAAATCGCCAATAATGTATATATATATATAAATCACTCAAAAGTAGTGCTGGTACAAAATCTGAAGCATGATGGCTTTCAGTGAGTCTCTACAAAAATATGAAGCATCATAGCTTTTAGTAAGTACAAAAATCTAAGGCCTCTAAGCTCTCAGTACAAGTCTAAAAGTGCAATCAAGCTGGACGCCTAACCCGTACACCACCCTTGCCTCTAACAGCTCTCTGACACTGGGTGACAAAGTAGTCTACATTACGAGCCATCTTATGGAGCAAGGAGTTGAAGCGTATGGATGCTCCAACCCCATACCTCTGCATGGGCCTCGGTAGGTCATAAATGGCTAGCTCTGCTACCTCCACAGTCAGCCCAAATAGGTTTCGGTACAGCTCCTCCATCTCCTCGATGGTAGGATGAGCACCAGCAGGAACCACTGCCTCTCCACCTCTATCTCTCCTCGCCAGAAGAGAGAGACCTAATGGTCGCACGGGACCCACGTCTGCACACACATATAAAGTACTTGTCAGCACTACATCAAAAAAATAATATAATTCACAAAACTAAAAAGTACAAAGGTTTTGTTCTTACCGATATCACCCGATGCTGTACCCTCTGGTAGCACTAAGTCGGGATCCTCTTGGAAGTCCGTGCCACCGTATGGAAAGTCCTCGACCATGAACTTCTGGACCTCTATCCAGCTGAAGAACTCCGGGCAAAAAGTGATGATAGGAACCCCACCATGACGAGTCATTAGCTCTGCCCACCTGAGCATGTGTGGATCTCTCAGATCCCTGTCATCCAGTACCACCTGCGGGCGTAAGAGAGGAACCCGCTCCAAGAGGAACGACACTATGATCGATCCGTATCCAAATTGCTTGAGCTCCCCTCGCTAACACTTGGTCAGCTGAGCTCGAATGTTTGCAAGGAGACCCTCGCACCAATTGAAGACCATGGGGGACATACAGTCCTCCGCATATAACATCTGGGTTCGAGTAGCCGTATGTGGAGCTTGGCTACCCGCCACCCTGGTAATAATAAGCAGTACAGTCCTCAGTGGACGACTCACCACATCTTTGATGAGTATCTTCCCACTGGAAGGACGAGAAGTAGCAACACAGTGCTGTGACACCATGTCCTCAACTGTACGATCACTGGCCCGTGTCCTAGTGAGTTGTACGGCGTCCCCTCTTCGGGACAAACCGATCAGAAAGTATATGTCCTCAATGTCAATATTGAGGATATGCTCACCTATGACAAAGTACTTTTGGGCTGCATCCCAACTCTGTAGCATGTGTGTCAAGAACGTGATCTAGGCTCTCATCCCCTATACCTGGAAGAACTTGAACAACCCATAGTTTCGCAAAGCAACCACACATTGTGGATCATTTGCGGCTTGCTCATCCTCTATCTTGTGTTCTCTCTCTCGCCACTCTAGTACCATCTCTGCTTGCCGGGAACCTACCAAAAGGGACATTTAAAACATGTTAGGTCCTTTCCCAACTGGCACAAGCTCATTTTTGGAAAGATTTTTTATGTTTGACTTGTGGGTTTCCGCCGTCGCACCTCACCTTCAGGTATAGGGTGACATTGTTTCAGGTCCCATTTTCAAGGCTTGTGAAGACGCAGGCTCGTCGCAAGTCCCGAAAGGGCCACTTGCGACGAGCCGAGGGCGCAATAGCCCATCCCCAAATCATCAAAAAATGAACAAAAATGAACAAAAATGGAAAAACTAAACCACTACAAAGTTGCTGGCTAAGATTTAGGCCTACTTGGTCCAGGTGGTTGGTGAAATGGCGGATCGTAGCTCCCGAAATCAACAAAGGAAGTTTTGGCTCCAAATTGGTACTTCTCCACCCAAATTGGCAATTTGAACAATGTTTCTATTTTTGGCCCATATTTCTATTTATAGAATGGAATGGAATATTCCTTTTCAAATATTTTGATGCTCTTGGGCCATTTAATATAGTTTTGACCGTTTGTCATTATATTTGGGGCTATTTGACACTTTCTCTAGTGTATAGGAGTCGTAAAGTGGTCTTTTGTAGCGTTTCTCGCATTACCAACGATAATTACAGGTATGAACACTCCTTTGAACATTTTGTCATTATTATTTTTAG
This sequence comes from Larix kaempferi, assembly GCA_027924585.1. NCBI lineage: Eukaryota > Viridiplantae > Streptophyta > Pinopsida > Pinales > Pinaceae > Larix > Larix kaempferi. Next base: position 276,644 of record BSBM01001382.1, read on the forward strand.
TTAGTCGTAATTATTACATGAGGATGAGTTTACTCTTCGTTTCTTCTCATACTCATCAAATCATGATAACAAGTACCGAGTTATGATTTATCACTTTTTCAGGCTCATTAAACTTCCACAGAAAAGGACACCCCCCGGAGTCCATAGTTAAGCTTTTTCAGACTCCCTAAAATTGAAAAGATTGCCAAGCGAACTTGTTGCATTCATGCTTGTTAAAGTATTTGAATGGTCATCTTCCTGGTGATAGTTTACCCCTTTTTCGGACCAGGGGCACTAATTACAAAAAAGGAATACTCCAGCCAATCATGACTGAAAGAGTCCTCTCCCGTGTTGTTTTACCCTTTTTCAGGCGATGAGGCTAACTTTACGAAAAAGGACCGATGGAGTCTTCTTTAGTTCTTTTCAGACTCTCTAAATATGAAATGAAGACCGAGTTTTCCTTCTATGGACTCGTTAAATTTTCACATTGAAGGGCTCGTCATGGGACGAACCCCTCCTATCCCAGGTTCGGAAAATATTTGGGATTGGACTCATCTATGAGATGAGCTATACCGAGCATCTGGTTACCCTCATCAAACTCGTTAAAAAACACATGAGGCACTCATCATTCATGATGGGGAAAAAGGAAACTGTTTGTGTTACATACCTTAGTGGCAGTATATAGTCGTTCTTGAACATGGCACTCATCTGCATTTGCATACCGATACTTGGGTCATCTGTTTGTCTATGAGTCCCCACTTACTTTCTGAGTCCTGTTACTCCTCTGAGTCATTCGGAGAAAGCTTCCACTATTAGTTGCATTAGAAGTTTGCATCATTCTCATGTCAATACTTCCAAGTCATGCCATGCCCATGTTCAAGAACACATTCATCACTCATCATTTTTAGTCAGTACATATGTCATCATGCCATTGTTACTTTGAGTCAATCTCACACGTTATTGTACCATCCGATCCACTCTACACATCTTTTGTCGTGTTTCTTGTTGATTGATGGGGGATTCATTATGGCCCTCCTTCGACGGATTCATCCTTGTCGACTTCAACTCATCATCCAAGGATTGAATCTAGAACTAATCAAGTACCTTGGTCCTACATGCCTCAATGGCAGGTCACCTCGCTTTCATCATGAGTTTACATCATTGACTCTTGATTGAGAGATTTCATCTTCCGTTCGACGTCAACTCATTTATTCATGCTCGATGATATGTACTGTGATACCTTGGGAATCATTAACATTAATGGTGATCTCCCTCGCACTTGTTAACGGTTTACATCAATGATCGGTAATCAAGTGGTTTCTACCATGTTCAACGTCAAGACATTTGTAATCACATGGATAGATCCGTATCATTGCGGGTTCAGCTTGAAGACCTTGGGAAGTCATGTTTTTACCCAGGTTGCAATGGAGTTTGTATTGAGTCATATTACACTGATCCACTTTTGTATTGGTCGTGGCTGTGTTATCATCTCATCATGGATCTACGCTTGTGTCTAGTATCCATGATTGTGTTCAGTCGGTCATTACTCCCATGGATCTGCAATGTATTGGTCGGAAACCATGTTGTACTACATATGAGATTGTCAGTTCAGAGTCAGTTGTACTGCGGCAGCATCCTTCATTCGACAAGTCTTTTGCCATTATTTCTATCAAAGCACTTCACCTGTACATCCTTAATAGCTTCATGCTTTGGGGGGCATTCTGTTACACCTAAAATCTACCCATCATTATGATTTAGTGTATACATACCTGAAGTCACTTGGACCAAGTGCTCATTTGGGAGGATTTGTACTCAGTTTGTACAACCTTTTGAGAGGTCGTCGTAGGTTGCACACTAGCAACATGCGACATCGCAGGTTGCTCCATAGCAGGGTGCGACGAGGTCTGTTAATGGGAAAAAATAGCCATTTCGAGATCTTTCTCGAAGCTTGTCCATTTGGGGGCTTATCCCTAATCTCTTGGAGAGCTGGTACTCGACCACTAACTCATTGGGAAGATACCCTATCTCTCTCCTACCATCTTTCATCCTATCCTATCCATAACCTCATCCACTTAGTCCTATATATATGAGGCTCACTCCCATACCAAAGGGAGGAAGACTATGGTATCTACATGCTGGTGAAATCTCTCTTAGGACACCTTCACTCACCTCTTAGAGAATTCATACTTCCTTGGAAGGGCTTGGCAATTGGCTTGTGTGGAGACTGCTACGTTAAGTCATTGGTTGTAGTTCTATATCTCTATCATGTACTCATCTATTTACAGTAATACAAATGATTTCCACCAATATCGTTCTTAATGTGTAATGATGTTGTGTTGTTTACCTACTTAACTATTTACATAGATCTCTTATTGTATAGATGCTCTTTACTCGTTTCTCTTTTATGTGTCTTAACAGGTCTTGCAGCTTGGATCTAATGACTGTGGGATGTGGAGCAACATTCGGGAGAAAGGATAGCGAAATCAAAGAGGTAATACATCTAGTACTTGATCCTTGAGTAGATCTAGGAAATGTGTTTGTAGCCTGTTCTATTTGTTCTAGACTCGCATTGAGCTAGGGAGATCCTGCTTGCCTCCGGTCGAGTGGATTGTCCAATAACACATTTAAGGTCTATAGCCATTAAGTAAAGGAAAAGTAAAGGCAAATTGATAAGCTGGGCCTCCCCAGGTGAAGCAAAGGAACCTAAACCCTAAACCCTAAACCGAAAACTCTAAACCCCAAACCCCAAACCCTAAGTCTCTTTTCGGGCTGTGGAACAATTGGCGCAGCCCCCGGATTTAAACCAGTATTCTGGAAATGCTAGTTTGGATGAGAGGCCGACAGTCCACTAGAAAATTGTGTGTTCCGGTTCCACGTATTGAAGAGTCTTCGACCGAGTCCGTTGTTTGATGGCAGGCCTGGACCATTTTTTTACGAAGGTCTAGGGGCCAGAGCTCTAGATGTTTGTTGCTATTGTTGTTGTTGTTGGGGCCATTGCTGTTGTTGTTTTTGTCGGGGCGACTGCTGGTGCTGCTGCTGTTGATGTTGTTGCTGCTACTGCGGCTGTCGACGTCGCTGATTCTGTTGACGCCGCTGAGGCTGCTGAAGAGGCTCTTTGAAATCTGAACCTGCATATTGAAGATGAATCAGATGGGACAGTTGATCTTGAAGCGGCCTAAGAGTTGCATCAAGTCATTGTTGCTGAGCCTAAAGAGATTTTGCGACCTTTCTCTGTACGAGAGAAAAGATAGAAACTTCCTGAGGAATATCATTAGCCTACTTCTGAGCTTGTTCATGGGCGGCATTATGAGCAGAGAGGGCAGCAGAGCGAGAAGTATGCTTATCAACAAGTTCTGTTTGGAATTGATTGAATTTTTTATTGAAAGAAGCAGCGGCGAGCATAGTCCATTTGGCTGCGACGATGTCACCGAAAACGGGACCAGTGGAACAGTGAAACTGAATATCAGAAAAAGGAGCCACAAGTTCTCGAAGTTTTTCTTGAAAGGCAAGGATAAGCCTATGAAGCTTTTCTCTGTTCTGCATTGCAATGCTCCGTTCATGCTGGAGATAAAAGGCATGACATTCTTTCCTGAATCGATTGGTAATTTCTTCAAGGCCGGATCTGAGTGTATAGGTGTCATCAGGATGCGTCGCAACGAGCCCAGGAACTTTAATCATAAGACTCTGAATAACTCGACCATCTTGTTCGAGAGCTTCCAGTTTTTCGACCAAAGATTGCGAGCAAAGAAAGACCTCAGAAGCATTCTGAAAATCTTTAATAGCAGCATGGATAATATCTTCCCACGATTTTGGCATGGGGGGAAGCTCATTATCCGGAAAGCCTCGAGCATTCGAGGTTTCTGGAATATCTTCGTGATGCGCATTCTCATCAGTGCCATGCAGTCTAGATTCAATATGCTACTCAAAGTGAGCGGCATTATTTTCTTCCATCCATTTAGCGTTCATGGCTCTTTCAAGTTTTGATTTGGTAAGGGGCTGTTGTGCAAAATCCTCGAGCACCACTGTGTGAGAACGAGTATTCAGTCTTCGACCGTCGATGTTCAGCCGTTATTTTCCATCTGTCAGATTTGACGGTTATGCTCCCGACTTTCAGGCTTCCATAACCGTTCCAATGGTTGGACATCCTCGATTCTTGGGATTCTTTCTGTTTATTGTGCTTGAACGAAGTCCATATAAGGGAATCATTGAAAATATTTTTATTTGTATCACTGATGAGACCCCAAAGGTCGAAACTAGTTTGATGATAATATAAAGTCTTTTCTGCATATTATGTCCATGCCTCATTGTTTATCTTTTACATAATATTTGTCCTTTATTTTTTCTTATCGATTGTTTTCAAAGAGTTTTCACTCTAATCAGATATTGCTAGCCTTCTCTCTTATTTCATTTTTAACCCTAAACCCTAAATCCTAGACCCTAGACCCTAGACACTATATCCTAGACCCGAGACCCCAAACCCCAGACCCGAGACCCCAAACCCACACCCCAAACCCTACACCTTACACCCCAGACCCCAGGCCCAAACCCTAATCCCTAAGCCCTAACCCCTAACCCATAAGCCCAAAGCCCTAAACCCTAACCCCTAAACCCCAAACCCCAAACCCCAAACCCCAAACCTGAAACCCGAAACCCCAAAACCCTAAACCCTAGACCTTAGACCCCAGACCCCAGACCCCGTACCCTAAACCCTAAACCCTAAACCCTAAACTCTCAACCCTTGGAAGTAGTGGAGATCGTTGATGGGTGCATCTGAATGGAATGGAGCTGAGCGATGACACCATGTGAATTTTTCTTAAGGATCTTTTCCAGGCAATGTGAACTGATGATGCAGAGAGACCCTAGTTGTAAGACCATAAATTTGTGTTGTTTCGCATTGACTGAAAACTGCATCCAAAGTTTAGTGAAATCCCATAAGATGGGGCCAAGAGTGTGTAACCATTGAACTCCCAAAACCACATCACATCCACCTAAGAACAAGGAAAACATGTCAGAGCGTAGGCTATAATCTTCTAGAGAGATATGCAAGTTGTGACACTTCCCCTTACAAGGTAAGGTGCCCCCATTGGGAATCATGAGTTCAAAGTTGGAGCAAGGATGGACAAAACAATCAACTTGTTGGGTGATCCGATGGTCAATGAAATTATTAGTGCTACCATAATCAATGAGTATTGTAACAGAGATCTGCTTGAATTAACCCCTGACCCACATTGTGTGGGGGGTGGTGACGCTGGATAAAGCATGGAGAGATATCTCTAGTTGGTCGTCCTGATATGGGGGATCAGCAAGCGGCTGTTGAATGTCGACCTGATCATCTATTGTATCTGGAGCGTCTGCACAAAGTTCAGAGACAGGCGAAGAATCCACATCCAAGAGATAGAACTTTTTCTCAACACATCTATGCCCCCGAGTGAATTTCTCATCACAATTATAACAAAGCCCTTTTTCTCGACATGCCTGCATCTCTGCTTTAGATAAATGCTTGATAGGAGTTGGTCGAGGAGCTGGCATGATGGTAGGTCATTGGGAACCCATATTTCTCAAGGGAACAAAGGTGGGTTTGGAGCATTGTTGGGTTGCGATCTTGTCCTCTGCCAACTTAGCCAACCTTAGGACTTCCATCATTGTGTTGGGATAGAACATTTTAACCTTTGAGCGGATTTCATCCTTGAGACCACTAATAAAACAACTCCTGTAGAATTCATCAGACAATCCTTCTATGTGATTGGCCAGTTTCTCAAATTTTGTCTGATACTCTCTCACAGTGCCAATTTGTCGAGTGCTCCTGTGAAGTCATCAAAAGCACTAGGACCAAATCATTGCAAAAGGAGTTGACAAAGATCTGTCTAGATTGGCTCATGATGAGCTCTGATGTACCAACGGTACCATTGAAAGGCTTCTTGTTCCAAATGAAAGGATGCAAGTGGAACTTTGTGGACATCAAAAGTATTATGCAGACTGAAATATTGGTATGCCCGGTATATCCATCAAGTCGGATCAGTACCATTGAAGCGAGGAAATTCAAGCTTTGGCCCACGAAAATTGCGGGAAGAAGAGAATCCAATGGCTGCAGAAGATTCTGGCTGTCGGTTATTGTTCATGGCTGAATGGTGAAGATGGAGGCTGATAAATTTTTTGTCCAGATCTTAGAGTTTGGTTTTGAAGGCTGTAAGTTCTTCCTCCATGATTTGTGCTCCTGCACAGGTGAAAACCATAACCAGGATTTTTTTTTTTTTGAGTGGGTAGATAAACAAAAACATTAACTGTTTTAGTAAAGGAAAATTTGGACTTGGGAAAAACTTGGATGGGTAATCTGGGTTTGACTAGGTTTTGGACCGCTTTCTGATGGACAGAGAAGCAAAGAATGGGGGTTTCAGAAGCAAGTTGAAAGAATGAGAAAATTTGGAAGAGAGGGACAAAGAAGCAGAAATAGGAAATGAACACTGTGGTAAAATTTGAAGTCGAGTGGGTGAAAATTGAAGAAGTTATGGCAAACCTTAAAAATAGACAAATATGAGATTTATGGCTTTGGGAAGTGGAATTTGGGATATGGTTCTCAACAATGAAATATGTTGAATGGGATTGTAGGGGTGTGTCAAGGAAGTTTCAAGGGAAATGGAGTTCAAACAAGGGAGATATGGCGAAAAAACCGAATTTTATACTTTTTTTTAGAAATGGATCTGCAACGACGTGGAAGGGATCAGAACAAATGGATCTGCAACGGCGCGGAAGGAATCAGAAATAGATGGATCTGAAATGACGCAGAAGGGCTCGACAATAGATAGATCTGAAACGGCGTTGAAGTAATTGGCAACAGTTATGGACAGAGGAAATCTGTGATTTATCAGCTGAAAATAGATATGGACCCCATATGCTCGGCTTCCTAACGATTCAGGGGATTCACTCGGCCACCAATGTTGTCTGACGGCTTACGTATTGAGGCAGTACACCTCACTCCACGGCTCAGGTAAAAATGATATCCGCTTTTCCACAAACGACAGCTCTTGGTTTACCTCACGGATGGGAACTAGTCAATCAGGTAGGGGTCATTGCTCGTTTCACTGGCAGGTCCTCTCAATGGGTCAGCTACTTTGGGGTTTCTCTGGTGCTCCTCGCAATGAGTTTTTTGGCTTATGCCCAAGTACTTCCTACAGTTAAGCGGATAGGGATTATTCCCAGATCCAAACCTGAAACAGATGCGAAAATTTTTTTGGCAGAAATTTCACCCAACCAGCCCAAGAAAGTGCTCTAATATCAGATGTGAAGAACCTGCAACAATTAATTAATGAAAATACACGAGATAGCAGAAATAACAGAACTCATAATCGCTTTATTGATCGCAGGCCACTTCGAGGGGGCAACCTCCTTTGAGCAAGTTCAAAACAAATAACTTCACGGTACCTTCATTGGCCTCAACACACACTTATATACTAAGTCTATGCCCAATACTATGGGTCAATACCATGGGACATATAATACTACGGGACAACTTACAAAGCATATGCGTCCAATACTATGGGTCAATACCATGGGCTAATACAAACTATGGATCAACAAATACTACGGGACGACTTACAAAGCATATGCGTCCAACAACAATATACTAACAAAGTAAAGAGAAGGGTTGACACACGTTCCTAACACTCATGTTATGAGACTTAATATGATTACTTTATGAGGAAAAACAATTTGAAAATGACTAAAAGTACTTGGGAAGAAGTACTATCATACAAGATGTATGGATGATGATGGTATATATGGAAAAATTATGTACCATGAAATTTAGCATTTTGTGCATATTTTATCTTAGAATGTGATTTTTATATATATCATGCATGATTGACAGATACTGCAGGTGTAGGAATATTACAAAGTGGATATTTGTAAGTAAATTGAACTTGAAAAGAGTTGTTATGAAAAGGAAACAACAAGTTGTTGCAAAGGAAATTATGATTTATGTTCCTCTTGATTTTGAATAATCGTGTGTATGCATATGTTTTATGCTAAATTTTCGGAAAGACCTGGAATTGTTTGTATAAGAAATAGGTTGTGAGAAGAAAGAAGCATTGAAGATATCTAAAAGAAGATGCCAAAGATATAGAAGTATTACGAAAGATAATTGAAAAATGAAGAGAAAGTTCTGAAGGGCGCAAACACCGAGGACATTGTTATTTTTAGGGGGGGGATGTAACATCCCACTTCTACCCCTAGTCCTCAGTAATGAAAATACACGTGTAAAGTGTAATTGTGTACCAGTTCTTGGAGAGGACCTCAAGACCAAGGCCCCGCCAGTAAACTTTGTAAGTATTGTTATTGATTTTCCTAAGTTTAAATTTAAATTGGTAGACTTAGGAGACTGCAAGGCTTGACACAACTAAGCGATAGGGGCATGAATCCACTAGGGGGAGTGGTGAATGGCCAAGAAGCTATGAGAATCCAGTTATTGATGACAGGATGTCATCTTGGTGTCGTGGGCACTTGAAGAAAGGCGAACAGTAATCTTCACTTGGTGAGCTTGATTTATAAGTGATGTCTTAAGATATTTTAATCTTAAGAAAAGTTATTATCCTCCGTGAAATAATAGTAAACTCCTACTATCTATTAATTAGCATAAAGCTAAGTACTATTACACTACCTTAAGTAAAACTAAGAAATCATTCTAAATATCATTGACATCTTAGTCATAAAAAAGGACGCCAAGAATTATTATTGAAATCTTAAATGAAAATAAATTAAGCACTATTACTAAGCCTATTATTGTGAATACTACTAAGTAGAATTATTATAATCTTAATGGAACACTAGGTCATTAAAATTACCAAGAGGTAATTATAAATATCTATATGAAAGCAAATGCGTATACATAAGTTTTGAAGAGTACTATAAATATTTATAGATTGAAGGAATTTGTTTTATTAAGGATGGAAGCCATTATTAAGAAATATGTTATAAGACTATATACATTTATAAATTTATTTGTTTGCATATTATATATAGAATTAAGTTTTGACATAAAGGATGGAATAATAAATTTGCTTTTAAGAAAAAGGAGAGTGAGGATTGTTTAAAAAAGGAGATTCTTATCCGAACCATTAGGTTTTTCTGGGTGGCGGCCTCAATGAAGAGGGAGGCAAGCCTCACAAGCCAAAAACAAATCGTGGCATTAACGCAGGGAAACAACCCTCTTCAGTTTCCTTAACAACCCTGTTCCAATCTCAGTGAGCAGGAGAGGGACACAATCTTGGAGGGGGAGAAGGAGGAGGGCACATTCCCTTGATCTTCGAAATTTGGTCTTTTTCTCCCTAACAAATAAGGTACATAATCGTTATTTTTTCTATTTGCATCTCGGTCTTTTCATATGTTTTATGAATGAAGTCTAAGGTACATAATCGTTATGTTTTCTATTTGCATCTATCTTTTCATATGTTTTATGAATGAAGTCTTTTACAGAGGGATTATCTCTCTTGGTTCTTCTTGACATTTTCTTTGGTTACCTCCGTTAAGGAGAGGGAGAGAACAGCTCTCTTGGTTCTTCTTGGCACTTTCTTTGATTACCTCCATGAAGGAGAGGGAGAGCGCATCGCTCGTTTGTGTTGTCTAATCTTTGTTAACCTCTGTGAAAGAACGGAGTGTAACTCTCTTTCTTACTGTGTTCTATTTGGAATTACTTATGGAGGAGACGACTCCATCGTTTGGGCATTAATTGTTTGAAAACTGCTCGAGTGGGCATCTCCATGGTGAGGGCATGTTTTGATTGACTTGATTTTACTTTGGTTGCATGAAATCTAGATGGGCGACTCTTCCTTTCGTAGACTGTTGGATGTGGGCACAATTCCCTTTGGGGTGTTGTGTATTATGTTTACGCTATCTTCATGGAATAAAGAAAAGCATCGTTCTTTTGTATACTAGCTTTCATTTCCTTCGCACGTGCATTTCCTATGTGTATTTTTTACATTACCATTAGAAGGATGAGGGCGCCATCCCTCGGATTGGTTGTTCACTAGTTTTACCCTCCATGATTAAGATGAGGTGCTATCACTTAGCATTAACGGATGGCCCAATTATGGGGGCACAACTTTGAAGATTTGCATAGGCATGTCCTTTATATGTAACCAAATGTTATCTCTCTCGGCAAGAAAGGTGTAACTCTTGGGACGTAGAAATCCCTTTTATTGGTGTTTGAGGAGAGAAGGGCACTGGAAGCAGGCGTGGCCCTAGCTCTCTCTCTCTCTTTTTCGTTAATTGTATTCATCTATATAGTTTAGTGTGGCATTAGTCTTTCGGTTAATGATTGTTTTGTCACTAACTTATGTTGAATTTTGGTTGTCATTGATGTCAACTAATGTCAAAGAGTATGTCAACTGATTCGGTCTGAGTTATTGATATCAATTAATGTCAAAGTGGATACAACATTTCTATAGAAGCTTGAAGAAGTACATGGAAGCTACTTTGAAGAATTTTATGTGCAAGATAAAGAAGAACATGAATTCCAGAAATATATGTGCAGAATGGTAAAGGTGATAGACATGGATGCTAGTTTGAAGAAGTATATACAGAAGTACATCCATACTGATGATGTGTGTTCAAAGATACATCATGCATGATGAGTTTGAAAAATTACATAAGGAAGGTACATCATGTATCCTACTTCATGTGGTAGGTGCGCAAATATCAATTCCACCAAGTCATACTCTTTCATGGCAACAATCAAAGGACTAGTTGGACAATGGCACATGTGCACAAGTATCCATGTAGTTGGTTGAGTAATTGGTACAAGTGTGCAAGGATGCTGAAAGAAGTCTCTGGTATGCGCAAGCATTGCTTGGTAAAAGATAGGAAGTGCGAAAACTGCAAATGGTTGGATAGTCCTGAAAGTTCACTAGTCTGGCCAATGAGAAGACACTATAAGTTAGTGGAACGCGCACAAGTTCCTAGAAGGGTACAGTGGTTGAATCAATTCTATGAGCAAATTCCACAGCCGATGGTACAGCAAGTGCGCAAGTTCCACAATTGATGACAAGGAAAAGGTCAAAGTCCCACCAAGTAGAAGATGGAGTATGCACATAATCGCAAAGTGTCAATACACCAAGTGCGCAATACCCACAAGGGATGGTACAGCAAAGGACATAGACTCATCAAGATGAAGAGTAAGGATGTGCACATACCTCAAAGCAATGGTACTGTAGCTAGTGCTTTCACACCAGCTCATGCTAAAGAGCACCTACTAAGGATTCATGAACCCTTAGTAGCAGTTCATGTAAATGGATAAGAACTAGTAGATAAACAAATTACAACTAATATATGTGAGTGCAACAATGGAAATAAAAAAGTAAACAAATTAACTACTGCAGTAATAAAACAAATAGGAACCCATGAATGAAAATATGATTTTATGTATTAATGTGTAAAAAATGGTTACAATATGATGTTACCTCAAAAGTTGAGGTTGTAGGAGCCCTTGCAGCCGTACGTGAGTAGTGCACCAAGTCTCCAGGGTTCCTTTCTCTTCTACAAATGCTCCAAAGGTGGCCACGAATCAACTGAAATGGGAAACAAAAGCTCAAGGTGATAGACTAAAGTTCAACAGGAATTTCGACAACATAAGGGTGTGAAGAGTTGATCATGGATGTTGAATGGGAAGCCTCCATCACCTTTCTATAGTGATTTTGGGTGGTGGAGTATTGGCCCATGGTTTTGGGTAACCAGTAGTATTTCGTATTTTCCCTCTTTTTGAATTTCTTTTTTACTTTTTTCCCCTTTTTATTTTATTTTGGGGATTTTGGGCCCTTTTTTTTAGGGTTTTTGACATTTTTTGAAGGAATTTCATTAATTGAGGGAAATAATGATTTTTGGCTTTTTTGGTTACCATTTGAGGGTTTTTTAGGGTTTTGGAGGCAAAAAATGTACGAAAAGTGGACAAATGGGTTATGTGACTAGTGAGATGAGCTAGTGAACAATTTTTGGGTGTTAACATATTGCCCCCTAATGTGTGAGGGCAGGAGCTCATTGTATGGCCGATAGACATCATAGGTTCTATCATTTTCCAGGGTATGAGCATTGTGACAGAGGAGAGCAGAAACTGGTTGCAGATCGGAACACGTGCTCCATACAAACTGCAAGGGATAAAACTGAAAATACATGACCTCAATAATGAATGAGGAATAATCTCAATATATGGACGAGGCGAACATACCCATGCTCATATCAAGATATACAAATAATAATGAGGCCCAAAAAGGGACTTGAACAATACATGTAGAACTGTTGTGTACATCATAATGGTCCAGAGGGGACACAAATCTGGGACATACTCATGGCCTGACCATGATTGATCTGAAGAAATGATACATGGAAATAATGGCAGTCATACTAAATGGGGTACCATAACAACTGATGCTGTGTTGGATCTTAAGGTGTCCAACAACTCGATGGACTCAGTGACTAAGAGTCAGAATCTCAAAGGTACACTCAATTGCATCTGAACTGGGTACTCGAGGAAGCATCTAACTGAGGTGCTTCTGAATATTGTCGCCAAGTGAAGCCCGGATATTCGTGGGAACATACAACTGGGGGGGTTCCAAATAGACTCACCAATGTGCTAGAGTCAAGGGACATCCGGGGTCTTCGACCAACAATTGAAGGGATCAATATCCTGCACGAATCTCAACGGTATGATGATGGTGTTGAAGTCGAGCACATGAGAAACAACCATTCGAAGAGGCACTAAGGACTCCTCTCAAATGGTCCGTAGGAACCCACCATTGATGGAGATGAGTCCAAGGTATAGAGACCTCTGGCTCTGTCCTCTAGAATAGATGGGTTGGCATCGACAGAGAGAGACCTGCAACTACTAAGGCAATGATGTTTCCTTGATAGGAGCGTGAGGTGTACAACCAAGAGGTGATAGTACTAGATGTGACACTGACACACTGTGGGGGGATACGAGGGTCGCAGAGTGGTGGGACTCAAACTTCTTTTGTTCATAGTATGATGACAAGGTTGACCTAGCAGCATATGAAACTGACTTCGGGGAAGGGTATCATAGGTTAAGGGACCAAGGATTATGACTGCAATGGGGGAGACTCAGGGGGGAACTGATGAGTGATATCAAGAGACTCTAAGGATGACACATCATAGAATACTTTGAACAAAGGCAACCATACTGGGGAGGCTACCATAATAGTGGGACTAGATATGATTTTTCGTGGCACTGAGAGGCACTGTTTGGGTCTTCTTCACGGTTTAAGGAGCTCAAAGAAGGGATAGAAGTGTGCTCAAAATGGTATTGTCGTGTGAATTTGTATGAGCCCAGGACAATGCATGTTCATGGGTGCTTCCAATTTTAAGGAGTCTGAAAGTGATAAGAAAACTCTGAAATGGTTGAAAGGTACCGTCGTGTGGATTTGTACGAGCGTAGGACGGTGAGTGCTCGTGGTTGCTTTCAATTTTAGAGAGTTGGAAAGCAAATAAGAAGACTCCAAGAGGTTCTTTTTTGTGTGTTAGTCTCCAAGGCCTAAAAAAGAATAAACATATGCAATGAAGAACTCTTCCAGCCTATGTGACTAGAGTATTCCTTTTTCGTAATTAGTCTACCAGGTGTGGAAAAGGGTTAAACTTATACCAGATAGACGCCCTTTCAGATACTTTTAGTGAGCATGAAAGGAAGCAAGATTGCTTGGCGATCTTTTCATTCTTTTAGGAGTCAGAAAAGAGCTTAACATAAAATCTCTAAGTGGCTTTTTCGTAAAGGAATTTCTCGGCCCGAAAAAGGGGTAAAATTATACCAAACAGATATAATGGCCAGGCAAGGAGGAAGTGTTCAATCAAGGGACAATTATGAGAACCAAGAACGAAGGTGGGGGGGGGAACACTAATAGGACCTCCTTGTGGGTTGATGAATGGTGGAAAAATAACGCAATGATTGCAGTATGGATGGAGCGAGGGCTCATGGATAGGTTGCAATCCAAAAAATGGCAAAAATGACTGCAGTCAATGTGGCATGCAAATTGAGGCGGCGAGGGGCATGCAAAAAATGCCCAAATTTTTTTTTGTGAGAGCAAGAAATATCTCAAGCATCATCATGGGCACGGAAATCTGAATATGACAGTGCAAATAGTGCGGCAAACGGAGGTCCTGTGACCTCGAAATGGTCAAAGCAAAAATTAGGGTAAAAATGGTTATAAATAAAGGTGAGCCCAACAAGCCAAGGATGTGGTAGTGGGATAAATGATGACCCATGGGGCGGAATACAAGGTGTTTAGAACGAAAATCAAATATAAAAGTAACATGTGACCTTGAAAATGGTCGAGAGCACGCACATGAGGGAGTGAGCATGGTTAATGACCTTCCCCCATGCTATGTGCATGGGGTTTGTGATTGTGGATCACATATGTGTTGGGTTGAGAAATGGGACCAATTACATGCTGAGATAGATGTGACGGGGAAGGTTCAAAATGATTGAGCATGCCCGCTATCCCAGGGTCGAGGTAATCTATTATTCTCCCTAACTCAAAGGTGTCAATGTGGTGTGGATGTTGTCTCAAAGAGGGATCAACAGGGCATCAACCAACTGCTGGCGGGGGGGTGTGCCATGAGGCTGTGGGCCATGGTGGAATAATGAAGTGATGATATGATGATAGGGGATTCCTCTTGTGGGGTATATGCCCCCAATATCTTCGACGAGAATGATGATGATAATGATTAGGCAAGGTTTTGGGCCTGCCCCCATGTTGTGGACATGTGGTTTCCTCGTCGATTTGAAAAGGTTGAATAGGTGGGTTGGAGGGATCAGTTGAAGGGACCGACAAGACAGAGGGGATGCCAATGGAAACCATGTAAACGGTGTTAATATCTCCCGAGGAGAAGCATTTGGGGGGGTGAATCTCCTCAAGGGTAGTGATGGACGACTCTAAAGAAGATTGATTCAACTCGTGGAGGACCAATCTATACTCGGGTAAATCTGGGCAATGATGTAAATAATGACCATAGACTCTACATATGGTGCATGAGTGATTTGTACGCAATGATTTGTTGTGTGGTTTAGGGGTGGTGTCCAGTTTGACAAACGGAATATTGGGATCACCATCCAATGTTTTCATGCTCTCTTGAATATTTGGCAATTGTGGATAGTTATGGGTAGCATGGCCCAAGTCATCACATAAAGAACATTTACGGGGTGCACGAACTAGAGGGAGAGGTTTCACCGGTTTCGTCGGCTGTGGGGCGGTATAAGTTTGCGGGCCTCTTCCCCCAGTGTTCTTAGATGTTGGAGGGGCAGGGTTAGATGCAGATGTGGTCGCCACACCAAGAGGTGGGTGGGTAGCAGTGGTAATCGGTTGGACCGGTTGAAGGATGACTTGTTGTGTCATAATAGTATAGTAGTAGGAAGATACCACACAGGAAGTCCTAACGTCATCCCCAGAAGATTCAGTGTGGCAATTACAGGCATACTTACTACTCTGGATGGTGGGAACAAGAACGGGATTGTGTGTATAGGTGTGGCTCTGACATGACTAGGGACTGATGGTGGTTGCGGTAGCAGAGGTGGTTGCGATTTAGGCACCGTTTGTTTGGACGAAATGGTGCACAAATCAGATATTTCCACTACCGGCAGAGGGGGTGGGATGGACCGAAAAGTAGAGTTCATGGGATTCGCTGAGTAAATTACAGGTCCAACGGTGGAAACCAAAGATGTGGGTGCACCAAAAACACGTTGTTCAACCATGGGGAGAACGTTTGTTGGTGCAGCGGGAGAATTCAGGTCATAATACGTAAGTTGGTCGATCTTAACAACCCGTCCCTCATGGGGGAACATCATAATGTGGAAGACTGATCAAGCAACAGCCTTCATGGTGTACATGTAACTGCATCCAAGCAGGAGGTTATAGTCAAGTTGTGCATTGATGACCTCAATGTCGATAATGATAGTTTTACCAGCTAATTGGACTGGAACGTTGGCCAAGAGGCCTTGGTGTTGAGTTGAACGACCGTCGTAATCTCTCAAGCCAGTCATGGATGGTTGTAGTGTAGGGGATCCGAGCTTCTTCCACACGAATATATACATAACGCATGCGAGGCACCCCAATCGATAATGCACCGATGGGTAACAAGATTCCAAACTGAAATAGAAACTTGGAATGCTAATGTGGAAGGCATGCGTGGTTCAAATTGGTCTAAATCAAATGCCATCATTCGTGAGTCGAAAGGGTCTATCACACCTATGGCAGATAACAATGTTTTGCATTGTGTGGGACATTTTTTCAAAACTTCGAGGGCTAACATAGCAGCAAGATACTGGGATAAGTCATCCACGATATTATAATTGGGGGCAGCACGATCGTTGGGGTTGTTATTAATGCGACGCAAAGGAAAGCGGGGAGCTTTGGGGGCCCCATTGCATGGTGTTGGAGGTATGCGTAACGACTGATTGGTGGGAAGAGAATTAGTAGCCTTGTCGGCAGGAATAGTTTTGGTGGTGGAACCATACTGATTTCGGCATGTTTGAAGGTTGACATCAGTCGATGACATCATGAGAAGGTGATGGGTACTCGAGTCAATGCATTGACTAACGGGCGCAGCATAAGTGATTTGTTGTTGTGGTGCGGTAGTCCCTTGAGGGGGAGCCAACGGTTGGGTGTTCACTACTCTTTGCTTGGGTAAGGGATTCTATAAAACCATAGGTTGTGCATTGAGTTGCGGAGGGTTGGGTGGTGCGGGCGGACGAGCATGTCCTTGGCATTGGGTATGATCATTCCAAATTTGGCGAGCTTGCTCTAAGGGGGGACAATTGTGCGTATAATGGCCGTATACCCCACAGATAGAACATGGGTGGTTCATACGTAAATCGGGGTTCTTTCCTTGACAAGGTGGTCCTTCAAGGTTTTGATTAGCTGGGGCAGCATCGTTATTGTTTGGGGGATTGGGTGGTTGGCCGCCACGATCCAGTGGTTGGCCTTACTGGTTTCTTTGGGAAGATTGGTTCTGCTGTTGGTTTTGTTGGGAATAAACTTGCCCTTAGGGGGTAGGAGGATTTTGTGGTTGAGTAGGTGCTAGTGCTTCCTGCGGTGGATAATAAGCAGGAGGGGCTTGAGGTTGTGCATGTACTACCTATGGGGGATAGTAAGAATAAGGGCTTGAGGTTGTGCAGGTGCAGGTGCAGCTTGTTGATGGTAATAGGCAATGGTTACGGTTGGAGGAGTGTATGTTGGCGGTGTGTGACTGTATCAATGCATGGGACACGAAGGTTCGTGGACATGGGGGGCTTGGGCCATGGGAACATACGAAGTTGTTGCTCCAGAATGGGTTGTGGCACGCAAAAGGTCGGGGCCACTCATGGCGGAATTGGGTGTAGGATTATAAGTCGGGGGACTAGCAGGAGGCATATGAGTATAAGGTTGCTATGAGTTGCAACGTGTCCAATAATGTCATCAGCAGCATGGGATTCCCTTGGCGCATCCTTCCTGGAGGAATCGACGCGGGGAGCATCAGGTAAAATGGAATATAGGTATCCAGACTGAGCATAGATGAAGTCAAATTGTTGGGATTTTAGAATGGCTTCTTCTTTGGTTTGGGGCCGTTCAAATGCCACATATTCAAGAACTAATCTAGGAATATGAGATCATCTGACTTGATCTTACATAAACTTCGACAGTTACGCCACTCATGAATATGGTCAGTGATGTGGGTAGTTGTGTTCTGTCCACAAGACACTAGGATCTCTACACCAGCATTGTAATGGACTAGTAACTGAAATAACTGCAGGAAAGTAGAAGCAAGGGATGTAAAGGTGGAATGTGTCCCATGAGGTTGTTCGATGTACCACTTAGCTGCAGAGCCAATGAGGGTCCGTTGTAAAAGGCGGAGGCAGATGGAGTCATCCACTATGTAGTTGAAGGAACACCATAAGTGGAATGTGGAGGAGTAAAATACTATTCTTATGGGAAAACCCAATGTAAGTAACGTAAGTGGTCCATAAATTGATCAATAGTAATGTAAAAATTCAATGTATGGTAGATGATTAATAGTTACATAGGTTTGGGCTTTATATAAGCCCGTCATGCACCTTTTCGTAAAAGGACTTGACTATTGACTTTAGATAGTCTTTAATTATAATAAATTAATATTAATATTAATTTATTATTTTATTGTTACATTGTCTCTCTCTTAGAAAGGCTTTGTCCTCAAAGCCTTATAATTTTTATGTATTGCTTTTTGTGGTGTCGCAGTTGATGACACATGTCGATACGAACTTTTAAGCGTCAAGCATAACTTCTGATATGTGGAGAGATCAATCCATCCCAAGTTGATTTTTCGATGATTGTCGGGATTCCGTACTGATATGTCATCGGGAGTTTTGATCACCTTAGTACCTTTATCTTCCAACATTTCTGCCTTTTTAGGGTGTCGGTTTTTATGGTTGGGGTGTCGATAGGGAGTTTTCACACTGTAAATTTCTTTTACGAAAGTCGTCTTTTGATCACTGCTCTGAGTTAGAAGTTGTATTTTCGTCCCTTGAGGTTTTAAGGTTTCGTCTTGTATTTTTTCCAACTTGTCTCTAACTGTATCTTATCCTTTTGAAACTTCTTAATCACTTCTACTTGTGATTTCCTAACTTCTTCCGACTTCTTAAGTTGTTCTTTAAGATCCTCGTTATGACTTCTGATGCAACTATTTTCTTCCTACTTGTCTAGAAGTTTCCCTTCAATGTCTTCCATAGATTGTTCTATCTTTTGGCTATTTTTCAATTTCTTAATTTTTGTGACTAATATCTTGTTATGATTTCTTAGTCTGAAAATTTATTCAGCATTGTTGGATAATGCTTTATTATTCTTTGCGATCTCCAATTTGTGTGCCTTTTTAGAGTCGTCGTTTTGTGTTTGAAGATCTTGTATCTATTATCGACATTAGTTGACCTTTGATTCTTGATCTCCTAATTTATGCAGTATCTTCTTGAGATCTTCATCCTTGTCATTAAGGATCTTGTTCAAGCATTTTATTTCTGCTTCGTATTTAATTATTTCATTCTTTATATCTTGATCTTCTAGCCTCTGATTGAGTTCATTTTCAACTCTTAATTCATGAATTTGCACATACAATTTTTCTATATGACCTTCCTGGTTGGAGATTTTTTGTTCATAAAACTTTTCTTGTAGCTTACGTATTGCAATTACCGCTTCAAATTTTGTATTCCTGTCGTGTAAATCTTCATTGTCTCTTTGATAGCGTTTTAACTTGGCTTCTAATTTCTCTATGTGTAGTCGCAAACTGACTTCCATGGTCTCTGATTTCTTCGATGTTAGATGCCTATTCTGGACTATAGATGGTCTTTAATTGGTCTTCGATTTCTTTGACAAGGGTGTATTAAAAAGATGTAATAATTCCCAAAATGTCTATCTTGGAAAGAACTTTCCTTGACCCCTTTTTTATTAGGTCAATTAACTTCTTCTTCTTTTTTTCACAAATAATTATTATTTTAATAAAATAATTATTAATTAATTAATAATATTATTATATTGATTTTTTATAAACTATATATATATATATATATATATATATTGATTGATTGATTGTTGTTGTTTTCTTCTTCTTTTTCCAAAAAACTATTTTTTTTTTTGGATTATGAATAGTTCAAGCGTTTGAGATAATAATAATATGTATTATTATTACTATAGTTATATAATAACTATAATAAAAATGGATTATTATTACTATAGTCATATAATAACTAAACTCATCCTAATTAAGGTATGAGTTGTTATAAATAATGGTTTCTTTATAAAACCAAGGCTAGTTTTATAAAAACAAGGCTGGTTTTATAAAACCACGGGATGATTTTATAAAACCAAGGAAATATGTGGTTTTATAAAACCAAGGTTGGTTAAATAAAACCTATGTTGTGTTTTTTTTTTATTCTTCACATTTTTTATGCGGTCTTCTTTCTTGTTCTCTCTCTTTTTTTAACTTTTTTTTTTTCTCTTATAATAATTTTTTTTTTCTTCAATAAGGATGGCTAAAAGCCTAATGTAAGGTTAAAAACCTAAATCTCAAAGAAACTTTGAAAATTTGGCCACAAGCCGTAATCAACAAGCTCTGATACCACTGGAGCAGTAAAATACTATTCTTATGGGAAAACTCAATGTAAGTAACGTAAGTGGTCCATAAATGGATCAATAGTAATGTAAAAATGTAATGTATGGTAGATGATTAATAGTTACATAGGTTTGGGATTTATATAAGCCCGTTATGCACATTTTTGTAAAAGGGCTTGACTATTGACTTTAGATAGTCTTTAATTATAATAAATTAATATTAATATTAATTTATTATTTTATTGTTACATTTATTAATTTATTATTTTATTGTTACAGAAGGACATAATGTGGTTTTGGGGGTCCTCACCACTCTTCCCTTCAAACTTAGGGATGTTTAAAGGGAGTTTGGTAGGCATGTGAGTCCATGTGGGGTCATGTCAAATCGGGTCATTGGTCAATCTATCCAGATCAGGGATGTTGAGACTAGCCATGAATGGAAAACTGGTAGAAGGATGTGACATGGTCGTAGGGGCATGTGTGTTACTCGTAGCAGAAATGGTGGAACCACTGCCCCCAATGGGTGGAGCAATGGTATAGGTCATGATGGGAATCTTAGGACCCCTAGTAAAAGGTGGAGGAATCGTGTAGGAAGGGCCCGTGCCCCCAAGTGTGCTACTAGTCACCAACGGGACTGTAGTTGTAATAGATCCACTAACTGATGAATATGGTTGTCTATGGTTGTCATTGATGACAACATTAATGACAAAGGTGAAGTGTAAATGGCATGAATATAAGCGGGCATGACAAGCATGGATGATATGGTGTATGAGGACATGACATAGGCTAACTTGGCAATTGGATGGACAAGACTAATGACAAAGATGGACAAAGAACATTGGATGTGGGCATTGAGGCCATTGGAACACCTAATGAATCAAATGACCCATACTGTGGTCATTTGAAGATGAATTGGCATAAAAGACAATAGACAAAGATTGACAAGGACTTAGAGATGACAAGCATGTATGAAGGCATCAAAATGACCATTGCGGGCATGAGCTACAAGCTAGTGTGGGCATGCTGGAAGCAAAAGAAAATGGTGATGCGATGGGAGTGAAGACCACCATAATGTGGGATCAAAGACCAAACAAATACATATTTGTTGATGACAATGTGGAAGCCATATGGGCATGAAGACCATATCATGGCATGTAAAATGTACCCACAATGAGATGGTAAAAATGTATATGTATAAATGTATTTTAAATATATAAAAAGAAATACAAATTGAAGGTCGGCCAGCCTGATAAAAGGGGTAAAATTCTTAATATTACAGTCAAAAATATTAAATTAAAAAGACTTACAAATAGCAGGTCGGCCAACTAAAACAATTATTTTTTCCTCCACAATTTTACATATATATACATGATTTATTTACACCAAAGAGGGAAAAATTCATGGGTAACGTGGAGCTCTGAAATTTTGGGTGTACAGTGACAGAGGTTGCAGCAATAATACAAAAGTGCAGCAGTAAGTTTTTCCTCTTTGATTTTTGGGTGTCAGCAGGTTAAAGTTTGAAGTTGGAGCTTTGAAATTTGTATGGGACTGTGGCAGCAGCAGGAGAAGTAATAGAACCTTTTCTTGTTTTTATCTTTGATATCTGGGTTTGATTAGGGCAGTAGGTTGATGAGGACATGCTCAGCAGAATCAAGATGACCATGCTAATATGAGACAGGGTTTTGATAATAGGTTGAAATGAGGCAGGCAGAATGTTGAAATAAAGACATATTGTTGATGGATAAAATGAGAATATAGCAACAGACAGATGGTTGTTTGATGTGCATGCGGACGGTATGATGATATTTGTGGATGAATAGACTGCTAATGAAAATGGACAGAATGAAGGTGAATGCTGGTGACGTGCTTCTGACATAAATATGGGTTTGATGATGATGTGCATATAGACAGTATATTGATATGGTTGCTAGACAGAATGATGATATGTTTATGATGCTATACATAATGATAATATGATGATATGTTCATGAGCAGTAGATGTGATATGACAAATGACAGTCGGTGGATATGTTGATGATATGATTTACCGAATTATGGAGACAGTAGAGATAGTATGAAATGATGAAGTTTTTTTTTGGGCAGCAGTATTAAACATGTGGACAGAACTATATGGTTGATAGTTGTGATTAGATAGATAAGACACTAACAAAGACAAATGGTGCAATGCTTGAAGATATACTTAGTATTGATATGACAGTGGACATGCTAGGGCAGCCGCTGATGAAGAATCAGAATGATGATATAGACAGAGATATTAGGTGACAATGATGCTGATAATGAAATATGAGATGTGATGTATGTACATATAATACAAGGAGGGTCTTGTACTGAAATGTACTTGTAATTACAAGCAGATTCTTGTATTCATTTTCTTGGTTGGGTCTAAGAAAAACTAGGTTGGGTCCTAGATGATGAGTTGGTGCTCATTGTATCAGTCGGTGTTGAATTGTCTCACGGTTGTAGCTGTTGACTCATACAAAAACATTACAATTATATCGTGTCTCTCTTGTGCAAAGTGTTAATGATGATGTGTTTTATTTGATGAATGACATATGGATTTATAGTTAGTTTATTGATGAATATGATATGCTGATATAAGAATTTGTAATTGAAGTTGAAATTGAATAAAGTATAGGCTCACTGATTCACCCCCCCCCCCCCCCCCCCCGCTCTCAGTGAGCACTGTGTCTAACACTAACCATAGGGATGGTGGTAGTGATAGGAATACTAGGTGTATGTCCTACAAATGGTATAGAAGGGATAGATGTTGAAGTGCTAGCTGAGCTAGTGGTGGATCCACCACCAACAATCCCGCTATGAAAGGGGTTGGGATTCAAGCCAACTATGGGGCTAGACAAAGTTGTGTATATGAGTAACTCTGAGTCAGAATTAGAGGTAAAATAAGGAGCGTCAAAATCTGGTGACGAGGCTCTGTGCCTGTGATGGGTGAGATGAAGTGAACCGTGCTGCGAGGACTAGTCCCGAAGGCGATGAGAATGTCTCAGTGAATCAATGGTGACAGGTGAAAAAGTGTTCAGGGTTTTTTGTGAGTGAAATGCTCAAAAATCCTAGTGAAACCATGTTTGAAAAAGGAGAGCTCAAAAAATATGGCACTCAGGCCAACAACAATGCTCAAAACACGTGCTGCAATAGTGTGCTACAAAAAGCGGAGCGGCAATAAAAATGGTCAAAATACCAATAAGAAGCACTCCTAAAAAATTAAATAGGTAGACTCACTAATCCAATGGGAGTATAGTAGCATGCAAACACATATCTAAGAGATATGAAATATCACACAAATTGTATCCCCTGCAAGGTGATGAAATCTACAGTCAAGCAATACGAAATGGAGAACCAAATGGATAAGGATATCCCTCTACCGAGAGGGACTCCATGTAAAAGAGCCTTAGAAGAATGGAAACTAAGCTACCCCATTCATGGCACATATAGAAAGGTGTCCCGCAGCTTCAGTTCTTTGGTCTCCACACACCTGGTATGGGCACCAATATGCATGACGAGAGCAACGAGTTGGTGTCCTTCACTATAGAATGGAGAGCGGCATTCCACTCAGACTTCCGGAACCAGTCTTGCTACTTGTCATCCTAAGGGAGAGGCCCTCCGATAAATCGGTGTTAACCGTACCAATAAGTAAGAAGGTATTTTGGATCCCTACAAGACAATAGCTATGTCTCAAATATAAATGACAAATGGGGTGTTATTTGGATTCATATCCACAATGTCGTACTTAACTACAAA
This sequence comes from Larix kaempferi, assembly GCA_027924585.1. Lineage (NCBI taxonomy): Eukaryota > Viridiplantae > Streptophyta > Pinopsida > Pinales > Pinaceae > Larix > Larix kaempferi. Next base: position 300,505 of record BSBM01001382.1, read on the forward strand.
GTTATTTTTGTGTTCCCCAAGTAGGGTTAAACTTTGTTGAGTTAAGTAGATTTTAGGTCTCACTTGGATTATGGTGACCGAGTGTGTGCACAAGTGGTGTGTACCCAATATCGTTGTCTGATCAATGTTGAATAAAATGCTGAAAGAAACTACTGAGACTAAAAAATAAAACTTTGTTCTTTTTCTTTTCAAAATAAAAGTACTAACTGCTATAAAAGGTATGCAGTAAATAAGCCTACTGAAAATATGATGCAAGAGATAAAAATGCATGCATACAGGGGTCTATCAAGTGCTACACCAAGCCAAAAGTAAACAAAAGAGCTATGAGAAAAAAACAAAGTATGAGAGGGCCGACTACAATGGGTAGAGGCTAAACTGAAATGATAAATAATGCTAAATAAAAAATTAGAACTAGATATTTTGATTCCTTGTTCGAAAACACCCAATTTAAAGAAGAAATTGTCCCAAACGGAGTTCGGGAGAGGGAGATATGGGCGTTTGAAAGTTGAGTCGTGCTATTAGGTGATTAGAGCGCAGTTTTGGAGGAAAAATTTGTGCTAAAGGGCGCGAGTTTCAGGATGAAAAGCACGCTAAAGAGTGTGTATTTCTGGGCGTAAAGCACACTAAAGACCACAGCTTTCTGGACGTAAAGCGCGCTAAAGAGCATGGCTTTCTGGGCAATAAATGCACTAAAGAGTGTGGCTTTATGGGAAATCGGCACGCTAAAGGGTGCGGCTATCTGGCTAAAAAGCACACTAAAGAGCACGAGTTCTGGGCCGAAAGGTGCACTAAAACGTCGATTTCAGGCTGAAATTCACACGAATAAGTGCAGGTTTCAATCGGACAGGCACGATCCGCGACGTGGAAAATGGTTTCTGAAGTCGCGGGTCGAGCCGTAAAAACAGATTTTTTGAAGATTACTATGAGGGCAAGGGCCAGATCTGCAAATATGGGGTCCAAGGCTAGACCAGAGATGTAAAATGCAAGAAAAATAACAAGTACTAAACTAAAAATTACCAAAAATTCTATGGGAATCGACCCAGTGGAGTCGCCAAAACTGTAGCTAGTGTTTTCACACCATCTCGTGATAAAGAGCACCTACTAAGGATTCAAGAACCCTTAATAGCAGTTCATGTAAATGGGTAAGAACTAGTAAATAAACAAATTACAACTAATATATGTGGGTGAAACAATGGAAATAAAAAAGTAAACAAATTAACTACTGAAGTAATAAAACAAATAGGAACCCACGAATGAAAATATGATTTTTTGTATTAATGTGTAAAAAATGGTTTACAATATGATGTTACCTCAAAAGGTGAGGTTGTAGGATCCCTTGCAGCCATATGTGAGTAGTGCACCAACTCTCTAGGGTTCCTTGCTCTTCTCCAAATGCTCCAAAGACGGCCAAGACTCAACTGAAATGGGAAACAAAAGGTCAAGGTGATAGGATAAAGTTCAACAGGAATTTTAGCAGCATAAGGGTGTGAAGAGTTGATGATGGATGTTAAATGGGAGGCCTCCATCACCTTTTTATAGTGATTTTGGGTGGTAGAGTATTGGCCCATGGTTTTGGGTAACCAGTAGTATTGGTTTGTAGTATTTGGTATTCCCTCTTTTTGAATTTATTTTTGACTTTTTTCTCCTTTTTATTTTATTTTGGGGATTTTGGGCCCTTTTTTTAGGGTTTTTGACCTTTTTTTTTAAGGAATTTCATTAATTGAGGAGGGAAATAATGATTTTTGGCTTTTTTGGTTACCATTTGAGGGTTTTTTAGGGGTTTGGAGGACAAAAATGTAGGAAAAGTGGACACATGGGATATGTGACTAGGGAGATGAGCTAGTGAACAATTCTTGGGTGTTAACAGGTACATCAAGAGAGCAAAGGTACATCACTGAGGTGGATAGTCCCACTAAGATGTGGACCATGGATGCGCTTGACACACCAAGGATGACACATCGATAGCGCAAAATATGACACATGAAAAAAGAACAATCCGTAAAATATGGAAGAAAGGATGCCACGACCAACTTGTGGACATACAATCTGTGCATGACCTATATAAATAGAGATTCAAGTTTGAGATTTAAAGTAATCTTGATGACGAGAGCATAAGAACTTCAAATAGAAGTTACAGTTTGATATTCGGGGAATCAAAGGGCTAAAGGACATAACAACATGATCTAGTGAGGAGATGAATGCACACATGTAGTAGAATGAAGTATTTGATGGTGCGCAGAATGATGTTGTAGATCTGTGACAGATGCACTGTTAAGTTTAAACCAAATAGACTAGCAGGATCACTGAAAGAAGCATAATCACAAGATAGACACAATATTTACCCTGGGAAACCCTCATGGGGTAGAAAACCCAGCAAAGCTTTCCTCAATAAGATGATTAACGAAAATACAAGATGTGCTCCCTCCTTCTAATCCTCCTTAGCATATCTCCCAGACAAGTGCGCCACTTTCCACAAGTGAGTGAGTGATCTAATGAGGAGTTCACCTCCTCTATTTATACACACTCCTGACCACCAAAAATACCTAATGGGGCCGACCTCTCCTGGAGAAGTCTAATAACCCCTAAAACCCAACTTTAGGGCCGACCCCCACATGGTGGGTCTAACAACCCTAGTTACCACAATTCTTCGGAGGAATAAACATCTCCGGATACATAATAAAATCACATCGGAGGGATGGAACATCTCCGGAATAAATAATGTACAAATATAATATTCTTAGAAGTTACAATATTCAACACTCCCCCTTAACGAGAAGGATATTATAACAACATCTGCAGGAGCAAGGAGTCATTTACTACATCATCTATATATCATCGGAAGCTTTCTTCAATTCATCATCATCAGTAACTTGATCAGTTACTGGAACATCAGCATCATCAGAGTTGATAGTACTCAATCATCAGCATCGTCATAATACGCGATCAACAACATCGTCATCATACGATCATCAACATCGTCATCGCACGATCATCAGTATCGCCATCACACGATCATCAGCATCGCCATCACACGGTCATCAGCATCGTCATCGTCATCGTACGATCATCAGCATCGTCATCACACGATCATCAACAGTTCTCTATGTCCAGTCATGTACCTTTTGAATCGAAGTTCAGGGACGATCCAGTCCTATCATGTTCTTGGAGACCACATGTCTACGGCTCAGTTTACAGGACCAAAGTCCAAGGATGATCCAATCCTTACCGTACATTTAGGACAGCGTCCAAGGATGACTTAATCCTCAACCGTTCATTTAGGACTACGTCCAAGGATGACTCAATCCTATCCCGTACATTTAGGACCATGTCCAAGGGTGACTTAATCCTCCACCGTACATTTAGGACCACGTCCAAGGATGACTTAATCCTCCACCGTACATTTAGGACCACGTCCAAGGATGACTTAATCCTCCACCGTACATTTAGGACCACGTCCAAGGATGACTTAATCCTCCACCGTGCATTTAGGACCACGTCCAAGGATGACTTAATCCTCCACCGTGCATTTAGGACCACGTCCAAGGATGACTTAATCCTCCACCGTGCATTTAGGACCTACGTCCAAGGATGACTTAATCCTCCACCATGCATTTAGGACCACGTCCAAGGATGACTTAATCCTCCACCGTGCATTTAGGACCTACGTCCAAGGATGACTTAATCCTCCAACCGTGCATTTAGGACCTACGTCCAAGGATGACTTAATCCTCCAACCGTGCATTTAGGACCTACGTCCAAGGATGACTTAATCCTCCAACCGTGCATTTAGGCCCTACGTCCAAGGATGACTTAATCCTTCAACGTCCATCTAGGACTTCATTCTCGAAGACATACATCTACGGCTCTTCTTTCGGACTGAAGTCCAGGAATGATCCAATCCCTTCACATGTTCACCAAGAACTTCATTTTCGAAGACATACGTCTACGGCTCTTCTTTCGGACTGAAGTCCAGGAATGATCCAATCCCTTCACATGTTCACCAAGAACTTCATTTTCGAAGACATACGTCTACGGCTCTTCTTTCAGACTGAAGTCCAAGAATGATCCAATCCCTTCACATGTTGTATACCAAAAACATGTATCCTCATCATCAAAACATGTATAACCACAACATGTATCATCATCATCAAAACATGTATAACCACAACATGTATCATCATCATCAAAACATGTATACATCTATCATCAAAATCATCAAAAGTATGTATACATCTATCATCAAAACTAACATCAAAAGCATGTATACATCTGTCATCAAAACTAACATCAAAAGCATGTATCAAAACTAACATCAAAAGCATGTATACATCTATCATCAAAAGAAAGAATATAAGAGTCCTAAATCTAAATAATTCTAGGTAACTAAGTGCAGTAAATAAGTAACCTCATCATTGATGAGATAGACTTGTTGTCAGATACTGTGCTACTCCCCCTTCCGAGGAAGGTCCTTCTGAACTACACCAAGCTTGTCTCGGAAGTGTTCAAACTTTACTCGAGATAGAGGTTTCGTCAGGATATCAGCAATTTGATCCTCGGTGCTTATATACTCGAGCTTGATAGCTCCTCTCTGCACCATATCTCGTATGTAAAAATATCGAATCTCTATGTGTTTTGACTTATCGTGAAATACAGGATTTTCAGTCATCTTGATGCAGCTTTGATTATCACACATGATCACAGTGGGGTCCATTTCTAAGTCAAACACTCCAGATAAAAGTTTCCGAAGCCACACTGCTTCACAGCTGGCAGAGCAGGCAGCTATATATTCTGCTTCAGCAGTGCTGAGGGCCACACTAGATTGTTTCTTGCTGAACCATGAGATCATGGCAGATCCAAGACCATAACATCCGCCTGAAGTACTTTTTCTATCTGAGACATTACCTACCCAATCAGAATCTGAGTAACCATGTAGTTTGATTTCATGACCTCCAAGATAAAATAGGCCAAAATCTAATGTACCTTTTAGGTACCTCATTATATGCTTTGCAGCTATTAGGTGAACCTTTCTGGGTTCTACTAGAAATTGACTTAGGGTATTTACAGCAAAGCATATATCAGGCCTAGTATTGGTTAAGTACATTAATGATCCAATGATTTGTCTATATAGAGTTATGTCCACTAATTCTGATGAATCATTAACTAATAACTTTAAGTTGGATTCCATGGGAGTGGCCTTGGCTTTACACTCCAACATATCAAATCTTTTGAGAATCTCCACAGTATACTTACCTTGATTTAGAAAGATCCCTTTTGGTTCTTGCCATACTTCTAAGCCTAAGAAGTAATGCATTAATCCGAGATCTTTCATCTCGAATTCTGAAGAAAGCTTCTTCTTGCTTTCAATAATTTGTTTCTCATCTCCAGTTAGAAATAGATCATCTACGTATAACAGCAATATAACTGGTTCATCATCCATCACTTTGAGATAAAGATTTGGGTCAGCTTTACTTTTGGTAAAGCCCATGCTGGTTAGGAAATTGTCAATCCTCCCGTACCAAGCCCTGGGAGCTTGTTTCAACCCATATAATGCCTTCTTCAATTTGCATACATGAGTTCTTCCATCATTAACCTCAAACCCTTGAGGTTGCTCTATGTATACTTCTTCTTCAATTACACCATTCAGAAAAGCTGTCTTAACATCCATTTGGTGTAATTTCCACTTCATCATGGATGCAAGTGCCATGATAGTTCTGATTGAAGTATACCTAGCAACTGGTGCAAATGTTTCTTCATAGTCAATTCCCTCCTTCTGAGAGAATCCTCTGGCTACAAATCTTGCTTTATATTTTTCGATGCTTCCATCAGCGGCATGTTTTATTTTGAAAATCCATTTGGAAGAAACCACACTCTTATCTTTCGGTTTGGGAACTATATCCCAAACATCATTTTTCATTATTGACTGATATTCTTCTGTCATTGCTTCTACCCATTCTTTCTTCTGAGCTGCCTCTTCATAGCTAGTGGGTAGTTGATCCACAAGATCACACATCAAGGCCATATAGTTGGACACTAGCTTTGGTTTCTTTCTTTCTCTAGTGGAGCCTTCAGGAGCTCCATATCTTTCAGCCCCTTGAATAATATCTCTAGCCCATGCTGGCCTTCTTTTCTTGGATAAGTCTGTAATAGGAGGCTCTTGTGGTTCCAACATGTCATGATCCTCTGGAGAATCATCTTCAGGCATGGGAACAGCCTCTGTGATTCTGGGAGAAGTATCTTCTTCATAGATTTCATCAAGTTGGCACTTCTTGGATTTCTTGAGAGCTGCTTCTTCATCAAATGTTACATCTCTACTTATTTCTATGTGATGAAAGCCTGGAATGTAAATTCTGAAGGCTTTGGATGATTCACAATAACCAACAAATATTCCCTTCTTACCAGAAGGGTCCAACTTGGTTCTCTTTTCTTTTGAAATGTGGATGTACACAGGACACCCAAATATTTTAAGATGACTTACCTCAGGCTTCTTACCTGTAAACACTTCTTCTGGAGTTTTGAACTCAAGAGCACTATGAGATAATCTATTTTGCACATATACTGCTGTCTTGGCTGCCTCAGCCCATAGATACATGGGAAGATCTTGATCATGTATCATGGTCTTCACAGCTTCCATGATTGTTCTATTTTTCCTTTCAGCCACCCCATTTTGTTGGGGATTATAAGGAGTAGTTAGTTCCCTTTTGATTCCAGCTTCTTTGCAAAAGTCCTCAAATTCCTTTGAGGTAAATTCTCCGCCATTATCTGTTCTGAGAATCTTGATTCTCTTTTCTGATAGATTTTCTATTAGAGCCTTGAACTCTTTAAATTTTCCAAAGACTTCATTCTTACCTTTCAGGAAGTATATCCAAGTTTTCCTTGAGTAATCATCAATGAATGAAAGATAGTATTCAAACCCACTTAGAGAGGTGGTGGGCATTGGTCCACATACATCCGAGTGTATTAGTTCTAAAATGTTCTTAGTCTTTGTTTCACTCTTTGGAAAGGGGTTCTTGATATTTTTCCCTTTCTTACACCCTTTACATGAGCCATCATGATCAGCTTTCAAATCTGGTAATCCTATGACTACCTTGCTTACATAGGGTAAGGCTTTAAAGTTGATGTGAGCTAATCTTCTATGCCATAGCTCACTGGGGCTAGAGATCTCATGTGCAAGGGCAGCTTCTGGATGGCCCTTGAGTTTATAGAGACCTCCTTCTTCTTCACCAATAACAACTGCATCTTTAATAGTCTTTCCTTTGGGCCACATGAGTACTTGTCCATCTATGAAGGCTACTCTAAAGCCTTTCTTATCTAGTGCTGAAATAGAGAGAAGGTTTTTCTTTAATCCTGGTACATATAAGATGTCTTTCATCTTCAAGGGTGTTCCAGAATCTAGCTTATAGCTAGCTTCACCAATTCCTTTGATGGGATATTGGTAGTCATCTCCTAGAGATACTTTCTGTGAGGAAGTCTTTTCTTCAAGATTTGAGAATGTCTTCCTTTGACCTGTCATGTGCTTGGAAGCACCACTGTCAATGAGCCATGTATCTTCTCCAGGAGATACAGATCCAGAGAGTGCAGAGAATAGAACATATTCTTCTGGATCTTCTTTCTTCACCTTACTTCTTTTCCTTTTAGCCTTTACCTCTACCTCTTCTTCTTCTTCATCTTCTTCCTCTTCTTCTTCTTCACTATCATTTTCTGCCATATGTGCATGATGTTTTTTGTGGAAAGACTTCTTCTTTTGAGAAGGACAGAATCTGGAGATGTGTCCTAATTTATGACAATTGTAGCATTCTACTGTGGAAAGATCTCTTGCTGAATTGGGTCCTCTTCTCTTGTTAGATCTAGAGAAGTGTTGAGATCCTTTGTGGTCAACTCTCTTGAGATGACTCATTCTTCTTCTTTTGGTATGAGTGGCCAAAGCTTGGTCATCCTCTTTGAGAAGAGCTTCTCTGTTTGCAACCCTAGCTTCTTCTTGAACACAATCCTCCCATACTATGTCAAACTTCATGCTTTCTTTCCTGGCACACATAGTTTGTATAAATGACTCCCAAGATCTAGTGAGACCATTGAGAGCAGTCATCACAAGTTCATCCTCATCAAGGGTATCACCAATTGCATCTAGTTGTTCCTTGATTTGTGAAACCCTTGAGAAGTAGTCTTGAATGGATTCTCCTTTGTACATCTTGGTACTCTTCAATTGAGTCCTCAGGTTCATCTTTCTATTAATGTTCTTTCCTTCATACATTCTTCCTAGGGCATCATACATTTCCTTTGGAGTCTTCTTGGAGGCCACTTGGGGAATCAAGTGGTCTTTAATGGAATCAGCTATGATTCTCTTTGCCCTAATCAAATCCTTCCTATGCTTTTCTTTGGCTTCATCTCCTTCTGGTTCTGCAACTTCTTCCTTGATATACTGAGCAAGATCATTCTCCTCAAGAATGAGACCAATTCTGTATTTCCATGCCCAGAAATTTTCTATACCTTCTAGCTTGTCTTCAAGCTTAGTGTTTGGAGCCATCTTCTCTTGGGGGAGTCCAAGAGACAGAGTAGACTTACCTGAAAAGTTACTTTTCACTTTTCCGGAATCTGGAACAGAATTTTATTGCACTTTTGGTAGAATTAGGGTTTGACTTTCCCGGAGTTCTACTCCACCAAAAAGTTCGATATATAGCTCAAAAGAATGCTCTTGAGAAGGGCTATCCAGCCATATAATCAGAATTCAAAAATTCCAACTTTTTTCTGAAACCAAAATCTGACGTATCGCACTTTTGGTAGAATTAGGGTTTGGATTTCCTGGAGTTCTACCCAACCAAAAAGTTCGATCTAGGGCTTAAAAGAAAGGTATTGAAAATGGCTTTCCATCCATGCAACCAAAATTCAATAATACCAACTTTGGGCTGAAACCCTAACTTCACTTGGAGAGAGAGAGAGAGGTATTCTTACCTTGTGAAAGATGTCCTATTCAGTATGGCTCTGATACCATGTTAAGTTTAAACCAAATAGACTAGCAGGATCACTGAAAGAAGCATAATCACAAGATAGACACAATATTTACCCTGGGAAACCCTCATGGGGTAGAAAACCCAGCAAAGCTTTCCTCAATAAGATGATTAACCAAAATACAAGATGTGCTCCCTCCTTCTAATCCTCCTTAGCATATCTCCCAGACAAGTGCGCCACTTTCCACAAGTGAGTGAGTGATCTAATGAGGAGTTCACCTCCTCTACTTATACACACTCCTGACCACCAAAAATACCTAATGGGGCCGACCTCTCCTGGAGAAGTCTAATAACCCCTAAAACCCAACTTTAGGGCCGACCCCCACATGGTGGGTCTAACAACCCTAGTTACCACAATTCTTCGGAGGAATAAACATCTCCGGATACATAATAAAATCACATCGGAGGGATGGAACATCTCCGAAATAAATAATGTACAAATATAATATTCTTAGAAGTTACAATATTCAACATGCACAAGTACTGAAAGGAAGATATACTGAAGTATGCACAAGTGCTTGATGTTTCGAATGACAGTATTACAATCAGCACACTGATAGTCACAGACGTTGTAAAGAAAGAACCGAATTTTATCAGATAATGCAAAAATGTCTATCTGATGCATATAAGCATAAGTGGAAGTGTACGAAGGTGAGAATGTCATTTGATGCGTGATGACAGAACAACAATAGGATCCAGTAAGTGCATCATGATGAGGATGATCTGAGACAAGTGCATTAAACAGAATGGACGAATCATTTGATGCACAGGACATCGCATATTGTCTAAAATACCGTGGCACTTAAACAAAACAGACACAGACTTAAAGTAGCAATGTTGTAATATCCATAATTTTAAAGTTTACACAATTTGGCCAATTTTTGAACCATGGACTAGTGAAACCCCAAACTGTCCCAAATGATCCCAAATGGTTTTGAATTCCATATGGAGGGACTTAGGAGGAAATAGGACACTCTAATACAACCTTTAGACACTCAAACCTCTTTTATAAACATTCATGTTTAGCAATTTTCAAGGAGGGGAGACTTGGGACAAAACTAGTCAATTGGATTAGTGAAAATCCCCCCTAGGTCTGCCACTATTTTTCCTTCCAAACACTGTACGTACTTCCCTAATATTCCATCTGAGAATTGATTTTGTTAGAGGACATCAAGTACAACATTTTTGTAGCACTATATCAGGTTTTAGGGTCAAATAAGTCTCCCAAAGGACAATAGCTTCTAAGGCATACAATTTATGTGAAAATGTGGACAAGTTAGCATGAATTAATGTTGCAAACTATAGTATGACTTGAGGGGTATGAATACAATAATTTGGACATCCATTTAACTTCCATAAGAATCTTAAATCATATTCAAAACCTCCATAAAATTATGATATCAAACTGATACAAAACATGCTACAATCACCATGAGAATATAGTGAGGAAACTAGCTCGAATATCAATGTTACTTGGAGAAATAGTACATGAATTGCTTAGTATTTAGATTTGTGGCTCTCATTATCTATCCATTACAAATTTATGCATCCATTAACAAGTTCATAAGGTATAAACAACAGCATTCCATTATCTATATGGAACAAAGAGTGCGCTATCTCACTTTACATGAACAATGAGAGAAAAATAGTAGAATGAGAGAAGAGAAGAATGAATGAATATGAACTCAAACTCAGATGGGGGTTGAACCTGCACCAAAACATCTCCATGAATCTCTATTGAAAATTCTGAATGGCCTCTCTATTAACCAACTTGGATGGAAATATTTCACCCTCGAAATTTGTTCTAAGGTAGGGAGGATGAACATCCATCGTGAAAGGACAAGCTTGAAGCTCTCCCAAATTACAAAGATACAAACAACAAATGGCCAAACGTTGCTCCATTTCAACTTGCCCTCCTTTTAAAAACATTAGTTGACTCATTTCCCTCCTTAGAACTCAAATTATCTCCTAATTACTCATGAAATTCGAATTAGTGGGGGTTATGACCCTTCATTGGCCCCACATGACACTTGGCTCATCTTTTGTCTCTAACTCCTCCATGAAGTCGAATTGGGGAATCTTTTGGATGCTTCAGAGATGTGTAACTCCTCTCATGCGCCCTCTTGGTATATTTTTAGCTCTTACATTTTCATAGATGTTATAGAATCTGTCATAAGTGTCATAGGTGTCATAGAATATGTCATAAGTGTCACAATGCTTGTCATAGTTGTCATAGAATCTCTCATTGTATATTTTTAGTCAGATGACTCTTCCTCTTCCTCCATGAATGTTACCTCTTCCCTACAACTCTAATTTGGGGATGGATCCATATTTAAAGGAGGAATATTCTCTCATGTGGACCCCACATGTGAACTTATGCGCCCCCAAGTCCAACCAGGACCTAATGCCACTTCATTTTGGAGCATTTAACATTTATTCCATAATTTATTGGCTTATTTTTCCACCATCAATTTAGAATATTGAATTTTCATGAGAAACTATAGACCTTGGGGTTAAATGTCAATATTTTAATTCTTCCACATAACCCTTAAGAATTGGGTAGGCCAACTTAATTATTTATCTGAAAAACATTTAATTGGGGACATGACAAGTGTCGTAACAAAACGACGGAGCATACCTCATCAGAGAGTGCAGTTTTAGTGAGCACACTCTATATGAAGAAAGACATCAGCAAAAGTATGATTTGAGAGGAATGAGAATTCAAGTGATGTATGCGGCTCAGTGATAGAGATTCGACTGCATATGAAGGTAGTGACAACAGAACTATATTCAGAAGATCATAAGAGTGCGCGGAGTTGAAGTTCAGTAAGACAAAATCATACATTAGACATCAAGGCAACAGGACGGGGCAAGGAGACATGGAGTTGGAACTTCCTTTAGGTTGGTGCATGTAAAACAACAAGGATACAAGGGCTTGGTGTTAGGATATTTATACACTTAGGAGTCAGTTAAGATCAACTTGTGTAATATATCCATTAGGAAAAGTGTGTTTCTTTAGTATGCATTTGTAAATACTTAATCTGACGGTCACGATATGTTCCTGACATAGGTGATCCGACAGCTCAACTTCTCTTAGATCATACCTAACCTTGATCCGTGGCTTAACACCTGATTGGTCCATGATCTCTATTTAAAGAGCATGGAGGGTCATTGTTTAGTTGATCGATTATGAGAAGCTCATTTGTAACTTTCTTTCTTTGCATAATAAATTGTCCCATAGAAGCTATTTGGTCGGGGCCATGGAGTGTTTCCCTCACGAGGGTTTAAACCACATCAAAACATCGATGTATTGATCTGTGATCTGTTTGTGTGAAGTGGTTTCTCTAGGTGTTCGGTCTTTTGGGAGTACCTTGTGTACCCGAACATGGTATCAGAGCTTTTATGAAGAGCCGCTTTCGGTTATGATTTAGATCTTGAATTGTTGTTGCCAAAACTTGAAAGGGTTTCTGGTTCTAGTATTTATATGTATTTATGGGCTGTGGGAGGTGTTCCATTGCGTCTGGAGTGTCATTTCCATTGGGAAATAGTTTTCGTTTAATAGAAAACGGTTTTCGGTTGCTTCAGAAACGCGTATTTCATTAGATCTGAAGGTATAATGTTACAGTGACGCATTTTATTTGTTTTAAAAAATCTCATATTTTATCAATTTTATTGTTAGATATTTTTTGTTTCGTATTGTTGCTTTCCTTATCTGCGTATGCTCTTTTCCATGCACCTTGTGTGATCTCGGCAAATCAGAAACAGAAAGGGAAATGGTTTTTCTCGGTTGCGTATGCTCTTTGCCGTGCACCTTGCGCGATCTCGGCAAATCAGAATGTCACGTCCCCATTTTGACCCCCTTTGCATTAGATCATAAATGATGTAAATATTGTAACTTAATCATGGTGAGGAGCTCAAGGCCAAGGCCCCGCCATTGATTTGTCGCTTTATGTATCGGCAATTAGAATAGATGCATATGGTTCTTGTGCTAGCTGTGCACAATGTAAAAATCAGACATCATGTAAATATGCCATTTCAATAAAAACCCACAACCAGCTACGCAATGCAACAAAGAGATGGGGCATGATCTTTACAAGGAATAGGGAGGGAAAAATAGCCAAACCCTTGAGCCATGGTGTTAAGCCATTTCATTGAGGAAACCCATGAACTCTCAACTACCCATTTGGTCTCATGCACCCAATCATTTAATTTTCCCAATAAATTGGTTAAAGCAGTAAATGCCTTGGAAATGATGAAGTATGGGCAAGCCATTTTCGTGCATGGGCAAGCCATCAACCTGGAAATTCGTGTTTTTTCTTGTTGGGCAAGAAAACACCCAGGAAATGGTGCCCAAAGCAATGGGGAATGGAAGGTCTTCACTCACTCACGCAGTGGGAGTTAGCTGGGCCTTTCCCTGCACGTTTTTCATCAAAATCCTGCATTTCTCCATGCCTGGGAGTTCGTTTTTGCATATGCAGTAGCCTGGGAGAGGAGAGCCATGATTTGGGGACTGTATGGAGGTCGTTTTTGCCCCCGAATGTCCAAGGACGCTTTTCTAAAAACGGATTGGCTTCCCAGGGTTGTTTCCCATCTTCCCATTTCGTTTTTGTGTGTTCCCACGTTTTTCTGAGTGAGTTGAAACCCCATCTCATGCATCCCACTGTGGAAATCGTTTTCCTCATGCCCAGTAATTGTGGTTTTTTTGATTCAGTGCATCCCGTTTTAGATTGGAACCTGTGAGCAGGAGCTTCAAGAGTGGAAGAGGACAGATTTGGCTTGATGAGCCCAATGGTGTACCCATAGCTCCATGGTTGAGCCACTATCCTAGTAACTCACCTCTGCCCACCTCTTAGCAGCCTGAGAAACCCAACTGCTAGTTGGCTTGGCTGATTCTGGCATATCTTTGGCTATGTGAGAGCCTGTTTCCCCTTTTCCTTGTGGAGATCGTGCCCAGCTCGGGGGTGGCAGTGGTGCTGAGAGATTAAGGAGCACACTGGCCTACGGTTGGGTGGAACGTTGCAGAAGCGTAGCTGGTTGCTTGGGATTACCTCTGTATAAGATAAGTATTCTCTTGTGTGTGTGTAAATTTGCAATTGTTCCTTTGATAAATATTGGAATGTGTGTGGATGTGTTAAATGATTTTAATTCCGCTGTGTTTTCAAGTGTTTATGAAATCGCATGTGTTCATCTCCTTCTTAAATTGAATGATAAATTTTCTAAGTGTGGGGCTAGATGCCCGGTTTAACCTCACGATCCTCTCCATCTAGCTGGTTGGATGGGGGGGGGGACGTGACACAGAAACAGAGAGAAAACATAGACTTTCTGGGAAAGCTAATGAAATCTAACCCCATATTGTGGAAAAAAAAAAATTCGGTTTGTGGTGTGATTTGCAGGAAAAAAGGCAAGCACGGAAACCGAGCAAGAAGAGTGTTCTACAAAAAAAAAAAAAAAAACCTTCCTCATTCCCATATTTTACATACCTTTTAATCTAGCTCGCTTGGTTCAAAATTGTTTTATTCCTTAATAGGTCTTGAGTTCAAGTCTTAGGAAGTTACTTTTAAAATAAAAAGTACATGCAATTTCTATTTTCAAGTTACTTTATTGTAAAAGTGCATCTCACTTAAATAATAAAAAATAAAAATAAAAAGTGAGTCACTTAAGTTCCTTTTTATTGTTGCACTATTTAAAAGTAATATCATTGTAAAAGTGAAATCATTTATCTTACAAAAGTGATTCACTTAAAGCAACTTTCTTGTAAAGTGAATGTCAAAAGGTTCATCTTGGGAAGGGGGGGTTCTTTTTTTCGCTGGACATTCTCTATCTGCCACGTCACTATTTGGGACATCTTCAACAGTTTCTTTGTTCAAGCATAACTTCATCATCCGAAGTCAGTTTTCAGTGTCGTTTTCTTTTAAACCGCCTATTTTTTCGAGCTCTTTGCATCCAAACTATTGGTTTCTATTTTTATAGTCATTAATGTACAAATATGGCCACCCATTGTGATATTCTACTTACCAGTTCCAACTATTTCTCATGAAAATCTCATATGGAGGATGTTCTACGAAGTAGGGGACTTTTCATAATTACCTCAAGGAAAGAAACAAAACCCACTGATGATGATAAGAAAATAAAATGGGCAAATAGATGTGACGAAGCTCGTGGATTGATTGGGATGTCATTCTCTACTGATTTGAGATTCCACATATCTAGAATTGATGAACCTGATGTTGCTTGGGACAAGTTGGAATCTATGTTTGGTAAACAAAATGAAATTCAAGGTCACCAACTTGAAAATGAGTTGATTTCTTTAAATCCAAGTGAGTTTTCATGCATTCAAGATTATTTATCTAAGTACAAAATTCTTAAACTCTTATGTGCAGAATGTAAGATTAAAAGGGAAGACAAACAATACATTTATCATATTATTTCAAAACTTGGACCTGCATATTTTGTTTTTGTATCTACATTTCACTCCATGAAAGAATCCTTGAATGCAGCTAGCTATCAAGAGCCTAGTCTTGAATCCTTTTTTGATTCCTTGATTCGAGAGCAAGATAAGCTCATTCATCTTGGAATAATTAACAAAGCAGATACATCTGGGAAAGCCTTATTGTCCCAACAGAAAGAAAAGTCCAAGCCTCCCAAGAAACAAAATTTTCACAATAATAAGTCAAACAAGGGTCCCAAACTCTCTCAGTCAGCTCCTTCTTTAAAAAATGACAAAGGATCCAAGCCAAAATGCAAGAAGACTGAGAGTCATTGCAACTATTTCGGGAAATATAATCATGATCAATCTAAGTGTTTCAAGAAGATGGCAGCCTTGGAAGCAGCAATGAAGAAGCACCACATCAGCCTAGATTCGCCTTCAGAATCTACCTCTCATGAACATGCACTTTGTACTTCTGGTTATTCTTATAATGCATCTTCTTCTTCTACTTCAAATGAATGGCTCATTGATTCTGGAGCATCTTATCATATGGCTAAGGATCAAGCCATATTTTCTACTATGCATGAATGTAACACCAAACAAATATTTGTTGGTGATGATAGATCTCTAAGTGTTGTAGGAGCTGGAACAGTTCCAGTAGATAATGGTCATTTTAGTGATGTACTATGTGTTCCAAGAATTTCCTGCAATTTGTTATCAGTCTATCAGATCACTCATTCTGGTGAAGGTAAAACTGTGACGTTTACACCTCACCAAATTGTAATCAAGGATTTTAAAGATCCTCAATAGATCCTAGCTACCGGAATTGTTGATGATATTACTAGGTTGTACAAATTTAACAACTTTGGGTCATCACCTTTTCCTTCAGTTTTTGTTGCTCATAGTGATAACTTGAGCAAACTTTGGCATGAGTGATTTGGTCACTTAAATTATCACTCATTGCAACAACTATGTAAAGACAATATGGTGATAGGTCTTCCAATGGTATCTTGCAAGGATGGTGTTTGTTCCGGTTGTGTACTCGGAAAACATCATCGGGACAGTTTTGACAAACGTGCCTCTTGGCACGCCTCGGTTCCCTTGGAGCTTGTGCATAGTGACTTGTGTGGTCCTCTTCCATTTGCTTCATTTTTTGGTTTCAAATATTTCTTAACTTTCATTAATGATTACACCAGACGCACTTGGGTTTATTTCCTAAAACTTAAGAGCGAAGTATTTAACATGTTCTTGGCCTACAAGGCCCTTGTTGAAAAACAATTTGGTCATCAAATTATTAAGTTAAGATCTGACAATGGAAGAGAATATGTTAACAAAAATTTCACTACTTTCTGCACTTAACAAGGCATCCAACAACAACACACTGTTCCATATACACCACAACAAAATGGTGTACCTGAGCGGAAGAACCGCACTTTAAAAGAAATGGCTAATTATATGATCCAATCTAAGGGACTAAGCCTTCAATTTTGGGCTGAAGCCATTAATTGTGCAAATTACATAGTTAATTGCACCCCCACTAAAGCATTACAAGGTATCACACCGAAAGAAGCATGGATTAAAATTAAACCAGATGTAAGTCACTTCTGTGTGTTTGGTAGTGAAGCATGGGCTCACATTTCGGATGAAAAACGGAAAGCATTGCAGCCTAAAAGTGAAAAGTGCATATTTGTTGGATATTTTGAAGATGTAAAAGGTTATAGACGTATTCAACCACATTCTCATGATGTAATCATTAGAAGAGATGTTAAATTTGATGAAAATATCTTGGCTTGCAAGCCTAAATCGGCGATTGTGCCATCTTTGGCCTGCGAGCCTGATTCGGCAATTGTGCCTTCTTCTTCCTCCAACTTGCTTGACAGGTTTCCAACTCCAGTTTCTGATGATGACAGTGAGGATGAAAATCCACCTCTGCCTGCTCATGTTCCTCCATTTATACCAGCACAAGTGCTTCCTTGATGAGTCCGTTCAACATGTGAAGCAGTTGGTGATCTTACTGGTGATCCTAGAGATCAACGTCGAACACGTTCTCAGTTTCAGCAAGTCTCTTCTCTTTTGGCTCAAGTTTCAAGAATCATGATCCAAAAAATTTTATAGAAGCCTCAGGAAATCCAGATTGGGATGCAGCTATGGATGAAGAATATCGTTCCTTAATGGCGAACGATACTTGGGATCTTGTACCTCTTCCAAAAGGAAGAAAACTTGTTAGATGTAAATGGGTCTACATAACTAAGTATGCATCAGATGGAAGTGTTGAAAGACTTAAGGCAAGGTTAGTTGCCAAAGGTTTTTCCCAAGTTGAAGGGATTGACTACAATGAAACCTTTTCTCCTGTCACAAAAATGAACTCCATCCGCCTTATTCTTTCCCTTGCAGCCTTACATAACTGGGAAGTTCATCAAATGGATGTCAAGTCTGCCTTCTTACATGGTGATTTATAGGAGGAAATTTACATGGAACAACCTCGTGGATATGTTCATAATAACTCTAGCCTTGTCTGCCACCTTAAGAAATCCTTATATGGCCTTAAGCAAGCTCCTAGAGCTTGGTATGCCAAAATGGATAGCTTTCTCCTTGACACTGATTTTTCTAGGTGCCATTCTGACCCCAATGTCTATACTAAGAAAGTAAGAAACCATCTCATCATACTTGTTCTATATGTTGATGACCTTATTCTTACTAGTAGTGACCTTAAGTTTATAACCCATGTGAAATCCAGTCTTAAGCAAAATTTTGAAATGTCAGACTTAGGACATTTGCATTATTTTCTTGGTCTCCAAGTCTTACAAACCAAAGAAGGAGTCTTTCTTTCTCAGTCTAAGTATGCGTGTGACCTTCTTCGTCACTTTCACATTGAAGATTGCACACCAGCCCCTTCTCCCTTCCAGTCTGGACTCAAAATTTCTGCCACTTGTACTTCACCTGAAGTAGATGTCACCTTGTATCGTCAGCTTGTTGATAGTCTCTTATACTTGACTCATTCTCGTCCTGACCTTTCCTTTGTCGTTGGTCGTGTTTCCCGCTATATGCAAACACCTCATGAAAGTCACTGGAAAACAGCTAAAAGAATACTTCGATATATTCGAGGTACAATTCAGTTTGGGATTCATTACAGTACAGGGGGGAAACCTTTGTTGGTTGGTTTCACTGATTTAGATTGGGCCGACGATCCTGATGATCGAAAGTCTACTGCAGGTTATGTTTTCAGTCCGGGATCTGGACCTGTCACTTGGGCTTGTAAGAAACAACAAGCTCTTGCTCTTTCTTCAGCAGAGGCATAATATCGAGCAGTAGTTAATGCCAGTCAAGAAGCTTTATGGCTTCGATAGATCCTTTCAGAGTTTGGATTTGAGCAGCAGCAGCCTACTCCACTTTGGTGCAATAATCAAAGTGCCATCAAGCTTGCCAAAGATCTAGTTCTACATCAACGCAGCAAATACATTGAGCTACATATGCACTTCATCAGAAATCATGTTCATGATCGTGTTCTTGAAGTGCTCTTTTGTCCTACAGATGATCAAGTTGCAGACATCTTCACCAAGTCTCTTACAGAAGCGAAGTTTTCTAAACTTCAATCTATGTTAGGAGTTCAAGAACTTGTCATTAAGGGGGGATAGGGTCTAATGCCTACTTCCTTGTTGATGTATATGTAACTTCAGAATGTATTTCATCTATGTATTTCATATATATTTATTGTACCCTTATAAGAGATGTGTTATTCGTCTATAAGGAAGTGTCGTCATATGGATTGACAAGTGTCGCAAGTGTGTGTACTTGTCGATGGGTTATTAGATAACCATGTGTGGGGTTGGCCCTGAAATATATATTATATTGTGGATGTATCTAGATAGACAAGTCGGCCCCATAGTGTAACTAGGTAAACAGACTAGTATAAATAGAGATCGGGAGATCTCTATTTTCATCACTCGGAAACTCATACTTCTCTCACTCAGAAAGTGGTGCACTAGTGAGGAGGAGGATCATCTGCTAATAGGAGACTATCTCAATGTATTTTGGTTGTACTTTGGTTGAGCCATTTCTCTCTTTATCTCTGAGGAAGTTGTGAGGTTTTTCACCTTAGGGTTTTCCCCACGGAAACTCTATGTCTCTTTTGATTCTCTTGATGCTTGTCATGATTATTGTGATTTTTATGCATTTATATACTTTATATGTTATTCTCTCAATGAATATCCTAGAGTATTGTGAATTAATGCTCAAAATTTAACATGGTGTCAGAGCTAACCTGAGAAGAAGACATTTTGCAGTGACGGAAACTTGAGTTTCTTGTTTATTGGGTTTCTCTCCACATTGTTTGGAAAAGAAGTATAGTAGATTGACTCTACTCATCAAGGAGAATCTATCTGTCCAATCAGAATTCAATTCTGAGCATTTTCAGATTTGGCCCTAAAAATTAGGGTTTCCTAAAAAATAGGAATTTCTAAAATCTAAAGACATATCTGGAAGCTCCTTGAAAAAATCAAAGTTTAGAGCTTTGGATCGAGATTTTTGGCTGGGTAGATATCTGGGAAACTCAAACCCTAATTTAGGGCTCTCCCTAGTGAACCCAAGAGGACAAAAACACAAATCTGAAGGGTAAAGCTTTGCTGATCTCAAATTCTGAATACACCAGGCTGATCATCTCATCAAGGCGCATCTTTCTATCCTTTCAGAAAGTTGAAATTCACTTTTTGAATTTTTAGAGTTTTTTCGACAAACCCTAATCCGGGACCAGATCCAGTTTTCAGCATTTCAAGTGGTAAGACCTAAATCTTTTCTATTTCCATTTGAAGTAATCTTTAATATGTCTCACCATACCAAGCTTGAGGATAAGCTTGAAGGGGCTGATAACTTCCGAGCTTGGAAGTATAGGATTGGGTTAATCCTGGAAGAGAATGAGTTGGACTCATACATAAAAGAAAACATCCCTATCCCAGAGGATGAAGAGGCTAAGGTATTACATAAGAAGAAATTGGTCAAGGCAAAGAGAATCATTGTTGATTCCATCAAAGACCATCTCATACCCCATGTGTCTTCTCTAAAGACACCCAAGGCTATGTTTGACTCTTTGACCAAGCTATATGAAGGGAAGAACATAAATAGGAAGATGACTCTGCGGAATCAATTGAAAGGGGTCAATATGTTGAATGGAGAAACTATTCAATCTTACTTCTCCAAGGTCTGTCAGATCAAGGAACAACTTGCAGCTGTGGATGAAGTTGTTATGACCACTCTAAATGGCCTTCCTAGGTCATGGGACTCCTTTATTCAAGGAATCTATGCAAGAAAGAAATTGATCTCTTTCAGTAAATTGTGGGAAGAATGCTCTCAAGAAGAAGCTAGGCTTGTAGCTCATGAAGAAAAGATGGGAGGTGAAGATCAAGCTCTCGCAGCCCACACCAAAAGAAGCAAGCCCAAGAAGGAGCACTCTCACTTCAAGAGATCCTATCACAACCAACAAAAGAATAAGAAGGATGTAAGATGTTTCTCATGAAATGAGAAGGGTCACTTTGCTTCAGAATGTCCCAAGAACAAAAGGGATAACATCAACTCTAGCAAGAAGAAGAAGGGCAACAAAAGAAAGTTCCATGCTCATGCTGCCGAAGATGATGAACCTCCAAAGAAGAAGGCTAGCGATGAAAGTAATGATGACTCATCAAGTGAAGAAGAGTATGTTCTAATCTCTGCTCTCACAGGTACTATCTCTCATGGTTGTAATGATTGGTTAATTGACAGTGGTGCTTCCAAACACATGACAGGGTTTTTAAGGAATCTTTTGTAAACCTATCAGAACATGAATCACCCCATAAGGTGAAACTTGGGGATGATTATCAATACCCAATCAAAGGAAGTGGTGAAGCCTCCTACAACCTAGATTTTGGAAAATATTTGAAGATGAAAGAAGTCCTTTATGTACCTGGGATCAAGAAGAACTTACTCTCCATCTCTGCATTGGATGCAAAAGGTATGAGGGTTGCATTTGTGGATGGCCAAGTCCTAATGTGGCCAAAGGGAAAGACCATAGATCATGCAGTAGTGATTGGAGAGTAAGAGGAAGGTTTGTATAAATTAAAGGGACAACCTGAACATGCCATGGTGCATGAATCCATGGAGCCAAGTGAACTTTGGCATAGAAGACTTGCTCATATGCACTATAGGGCACTTCCAATTGCAAGCAAGGCTGTAGACGGTCTTCCTGAAATCAAGACCAAACATGAAGGTGTTTGCAAAGGATGTGCAAAAGGTAAGAACATTAAGAAGGCTTTCCCAAGCAGTGAAATCAAGGCAAAGGATATCCTGGAAATCATCCACTCATATGTATGTGGTCCTATGTCATCTAGTTCTCTAAGTGGGTATGTGTACTATGTCTCATTTATTGATGACTTCTCTAGGAAGACCTGGGTATACTTCTTGAAGAACAAATATGAGGTGCTTGATAAGTTCAAGGAATTCAAAACCTTGATGGAGAATCAAACTGACAAGAAGATTAAAAACATTCAGATCCGACAATGGTGGAGAATTCAACTCAGGTGACTTCAAGAAGCTTTGCAGTGATTCAAGGATTAAGAGGGAATTGACTGCTCCTTATAATCCTCAACAGAATGGAGTTGCAGAAAGGAAGAATAGAAAAATCATGGAAGTAGCAAGGGCAATGCTGCATGACCAGGATCTACCTATGCATCTATGGGTAGAAGCAACTAGAACAGCTGTATATGTGCAGAACAGAACACCCCACAAGATATTGGACAACAAGACACCAGAAGAGGTCTTTTCTGGTAAGAAACCTGAAGTCAACCATCTCAAAATATTTGGTTGTCCAGTATACACTCATGTCCCAAATGAAAAGAGGACTAAACTAGATCCTTCAGGAAAGAAGGGTATCTTTGTGGGTTACAGTGAAAGCTCGAAGGCTTACAGAATATACTTTCCAGGGTTCAAGAAGATTGATGTCAGCAGGGATGTAACATTTGATGAAAACTCAGCATTCATCAAATCAAGGAAGGCACCTATCGAAGTTTATGAAGAACCTAAGGAAACTATATTTCACGACACTACCATGACTAAAGCAATTCCAGAATTTGTTTGTGAGTTTGAAGATCCGTAAGAACCTATAGATCCACCCCGTGAGGATAACTCTCACAAGAGGAAACCTGCATGGGCTAGAGAACTCATTCAATATGCAGAAAGATTTGGCATTCCAGAAGAAGAACACAAAGCAAAGAAGAAAACCAGATCACGTACCAGCTATGTTGCTTTACTCTGTGACATTATGAACAAAGAACCTTCCAGTTATGAAGAAGCAGCGGAAAAGAAAGAATGGAAGGATGCCATGGTTGAGGAATACCAATCAATAATGAAGAATGATGTTTGGGATGTTGTCCCAAGACCTAAAGAGAAGTCTGTTATGACTTCCAAATGGATCTACAAAATCAAGCATGCTGCAGATGGCAGTGTAGAGAAATACAAGGCAAGATTCATAGCTCGTGGCTTCTCTCAGAAAGAGGGAATAGATTATGAAGAAACTTTTGCACCTGTATCCAGGTATACTTCCATCAGAACAGTACTTGCCCTGGCTGCAGCAATGAAATGTAAAATACACCAGATGGATGTCAAGACTGCTTTCTTGAATGGTGTAGTTGAAGAGGAAGTCTGGACTCTTATGATGTACACAGTGGTCATGTATCTTACAGGTCCCCCTTTTCGGGCCTCACAGTTATGTTTATGTATCTTGATACGAGCATGGGTATGCCCGCCTCGTCCATATATTGAGATTATTCCTCATCCAATATTTGAGGTCATGTATCTTCCAGGTCCCCATTTTTTGGACCCCATTGTTGTTATTATGTTATATCCTGATACGAGCATGGGAATGCCCGCCTCGTCCATATGATCAGATGATTCCTCATCCATTATTGAGGTTATGTACTTTTCGCTCTTGCAGTTGTTCGGGATCGTTGTTCCGGGCTTCAGTTTGTTTCTTCTCTCCTCTCCACATCCCAGGAAAACCATTCATGACTTATGATGTCCATCGGCCATACGATTAGCTCCTGACCTCGCACATCAGGGGGCAATCTGTTAACACCCAAAAAGTGTTCACTACCTCATTACCAAATTATATGGCTCATTTGTCCATTTTCCTACCATTTTTCCCTTAAAAATCCCAAAAAATCCCATTAAAAAGCCTCCAAAAGGCCTAAAAAGCCTCCAAAAGGCCACAAAACCACCAAAATAGCCTAAAAAAGGCTAAAAAAACCCCCCTTTTTCCTCCAAAAATAGCCAAAATCCCCTAAAAAGGGAATAAAAATATAAAATAATGAGGAAAAGGAGGAAAAAACCCTATACAACTGCCCAAAACTATGTGTTTCCTAAAACCATGGGTCAGCACTCCACCACCAAAAAACTATAAATAGGTGATGGAGATCCCTTATTTCATATCCACAATCACAAGCACCCTTACTCTGCCAAAATCTCTCTCGAAACCCTAGTTCACCTTTGAACTATTTTCACCTTGAGAGCCACTTTGGCCCATCCCCACCATTGGAGAAGGAGAAGGAGCATTCAGAAGCTTGGAGCATCCTCTTGGACACTGCAAAGGGCTTCACCAACCTTGACACTCAAGGTAACATCAATACAAAGTCATTCTTTCATTTTGGTGTTTATGCTTCATGCTTGTCTTAGAAATAATTTAATTTTTGTTTTTGCATAGTTAGTTTAATATACTGAACTGCTACTAAGGAGTCCATTCTCCTTAGTAGGTGCTCATTGGCACAAGCTAGGGGTAAAACCCTAGCTACAGGAGCAGCCACTCGGTTTCGAAACACATGACAGGGAGTCATATGTGTGCAGATTGAAGAAATCCTTGTATGGCTTGAAGCAAGCTCCCAGAACTTGGTATGGTAGGATGGGCAGTTTCCTATCTAGCTTGGGCTTTACCAAGAGTAAAGCAGATTCCAACCTTTACTATAAGGTTGAGGAAGGGAATCCTGTAGTTCTACTCCTATATGTGGATGACCTATTTGTAACAGGAGATGACATATTGATTGCAGATACAAAGAGGAAGCTTGTTGTTGAGTTCGATATGAAGGACCTGGGGATGATGCACTATTTCCTAGGTTTGGAGGTGTGGCAGAGTACAGATGGGATCTTCCTTGGACAAGGGAAGTATACTGTAGATATCCTGAAGAGGTTCGGGATGATGGATTGCAAGGCCATGGCCACACCTATGGCATCGAATCTGAAGCTTCTATGTGATGCTTCATCTAAGCCATTTGATGTCTCTATGTATTGTCGGATGATTGGGTCCTTGATGTACCTTACAAACATGAGACCAGATATTTGCTTTGCTGTGAACACATTGAGTCAGTTCCTGACAAATCCGAGGAATGTTCACCTGGTTGCTGTAAAGCATGTTCTAAGGTACCTAAAGGGTACAGTAAATTATGGGCTCAAGTATGAAGCGAATCAAAAGTTTAAACTGCAAGGTTATGTTGATTCAGATTGGCCAGGCAGTGCTGCAGATAGGAAGAGCACATCTGGGTGCTGCTTCAGTATGGGATCAGGTGTGATCTCTTGGTTTAGCAGGAAGCAGTCCTGCGTAGCACTGAGTACAGCTGAGGCAGAGTATGTTGAAGCCTGTTCATCTAGTTGTGAGGAAGTATGGCTTTGAAAGCTACTATCTGAGTTATTTGATCTCCCGTTGGATGCTACTGGTATCTTCTGTGATAACCAGAGTTGTGTGAAGCTATCCGAGAACCCAGTGTTTCATGATAGGTTGAAACACATAGAGATCAAATATCACTATATCAGGGATATGGTGAAGAGAGAAGATGTGAAGCTCATGTACATTGCGACAGACTAGTAGATTGTAGATGTGCTGATGAAGCCACTAGCCAGGGTGAAGTTCGAGTACTTCAGGGAGAGGCTTGGTGTTCTTCATATTGATGACACTTCGAGGAAGAAGTGATGGACACATTTGCAGAAGCCATTCCAAGCATGTTGGAAGGAGGATCCTTCACATGGTTGTGGATGTAAGCGCTGGATGATGAGCATCAAGACGTTGCTCCAGTTACTGCTCTGTATATGCATCAGGAGGATGCTCGATATGATCAGTTGGATCATTTATATGTATATGTATGTATGCATCATGTTGGATGATGGATATGATCAATTGGATCATTTATATGTATGTACACATCATGTTGGATGCTGGATATTATCAGTTGGATCATTTGTATGTATTTTGTATATGCATCATGTTGGATGCTTGGACCATGTATCTGTATATGTATCAGGTGGATACATTGTATGATCAGGTGGATTATGTATGTTGATATGTATCATGTATTTGTATTTGTATCAGGTGGATAAACTGTATGATCAGGTGGATCATGTATGATGATATGTATCAGATAGATACTTGGTATGCATCAGGTAGGTGCATTGTATGATCAGGATGATCATGGATAACGAGCTTCGGGATGTTGCTCCAGATGATATGCAGCAGGATGTTGCAATGATGATGATCAGGATTATGTATGGTGAGTATCAGGTTGATACTCTATGGCCATGGTTCAAGTTGTGCAGATGATCATATAATTTGGCCCTGGGATATTTGCAGATAGTCTTGCAAGGTTTTGCCTATGGCATGTAATTTGGCCCTGGGATATCTGGCAAATGCTCTTTCGAGGTTTTTCTCTGGGAGGACATATAATTTGGCCCTGGGAGATCTACAGATAGTCTTGCAAGGTTTTTCCTATGGCATATAATTTGGCCCTGGGATATCTAGCAGATGCTCTTGCAAGGTTTTGTCCTATGGCATATAATCTATCCGTGAGAGATCCGATAGGTTGGGATGTGTGCCTGTAATAAGTCCTGGGATGCTCTTGCAAGGTTTTGCCATGACCACATATAATCTATCCCTGGGAGATCCTATAGGTAGAGCTGTGTGCTCGTAACAGCCTGGGATGCTCTTGCAAGGTTTTGTGGTGACCACATATAATCTGTCCCTGGGAGATCCTATAGGTAGAGCTGTGTGCTCATAACAGCCTGGGAAGCTCTTGCAAGGTTTTGTGGCGAGGTCACATATAATATGGCCCTGGGAGATCCTATAGGGAGAGCTGTGTGCTCGTCATAACCTAGGATTCTCTTGCAAGGTTTTGTGACGCACATAATAAGTCTTGAGGATTCCACAGTATGGCCAGTGATGATGAAGACCTGCAAGTGGTGGGCCTACATCCAGTATGAAAAAGGACTGGCTCTGTAGAACTTCCTATGACAAGTAGAGTCAGAGATTGGTTGAGATAGCAGCAGTAGTGACGATGATGATGATAATGCATCGATGACGATGATCCCGAGAAGAAGACTTATCTAGCAGAACTGTGTCGAGAAATACCTTCCTAGTTAAGAGGGAGTGTTGATGTATATGTAACTTCGGAATGTATTTCATATATATTTATTGTACCCTTATAAGAGATGTGTTATTCCTCTATAAGGAAGTGTCGTCATATGGATTGACAAGTGTCACAAGTGTGTGTACTTGTCGATGGGTTATTAGACCACCATGTGCGGGGCCGGACCTGAAATATATATTATATTGTGGATGTATCTTGATAGACAAGTCGGCCCCATAGTGTAACTAGGCAAACATACTAGTATAAATAGAGATTGGGAGATCTCTATTTTCATCACTCGGAAACTCATACTTCTCTCACTCAGAAAGTGGCGCACTAGTGAGGAGGAGGATCATCTGCTACTAGGAGACTATCTCAGTGTATTTTGGTTGTACTTTGGGTGAGCCATTGCTCTCTCTATCTCTGAGGAAGTTGTGGGGTTTTTCACCTTAGGGTTTTCCCCACGGAAACTCTGTGTCTCTTGTCTCTCATGCTTTTGATTCTTGTGATGCTTGTCATGCTTATTTTGATTGTTATGCATTGATGTACTATATATGTTATTCTCTCAGTGAAGATCCTAGAGTATTGTGAATTAATGCTCAAAATTTAACATTCCTTCTCCTAATAGTGTCACTTTTGTAAATCCTTCAATCCTATCCCAAGTTGTTCTTAAGGGGGGATGTTAGGATATTTAGACACTTAAGAGTTAGTTAAGATCAACTTGTGTAATATATCCGTTAGGGAAAGTGTGTTTCTTTAGTATGCATTAGTATGCATTTGTAAATACTTAATCCGACGGTCACGATATGTTCTCGACATAGAGTGATCCGACAGCTCAACTTCTCTTAGATCATACCTAACCTTGATCCGTAGCTTAACACCCTATTGGTCCATGATCTCTATTTAAAGAGCATGGAGGGTCATTGTTTAGTTGATCGATTATGAGAAACTCATTTGTAACTTTATTTCTTTGCATAATAAATTGTCCCGTAGAAGCTATTTGGCCAAAGCTGTGGAGTGTTTCCCTCACGAGGGTTTAAACCACGTCAAAACATCGGTGTATCGATCTGTGATCTGTTTGTGTGAAGTGGTTGCTCTAGGTGTTCAGTCTTTTGGGAGTACCCTGTGTACCCGAACAGTTGGAGCCTCCTTCGATTTGGTTCTGGAGAAACATAGGGATTTGTAGCTTCTGTTAGGTATTTTCCTATAAAACCAGGGGGGCGGTGCCTCCTTCCAGTTGGTGCTAGTAAACACAAGAATTTGGTGCTTCCTTGAATGTATTGTTTCTCATTATAAAGAAGCATTCTGTGGTTTTATCCCATTTGGGTTTCCACATAAAAATCATGTATGTCATGTGTTCATTGTGTTGGTGCATATATGGATGAATGTTTTATTTATTGATGCATAACTGAAGATAAATATTAAGTAAAGGCTACTTTGTTAAAGAAGGTAAAATCTGCTGATAACTATGCTAATACCGATTCACCCCCCCTCTCAGTATTAAATTGATTCCAACAACCTAAGTGAGGGAGAAGGATGTGATTTCTCACTACTTAATGTTGTTATGTTTTTGGCCAAGAGAGAGTGTGTCTTTCAATTAATGGTAATTGCTTCTTTGTTAAGTATTCTTCCATGAGAAGGGTGTCTCTCCATGGGACATTACTTCTCCTTTTAAAGTTTGATAATGTTTGCATTTCAGTGTGTTCTCTACAATGAAGGGTGCATCCCAATGGAGGGCGCGACCCATTTTTATTGCTTGATATGCTTTGCAAAGAGTGGGCACAGCCCACCCAAATGCTTTCATTGTAATGGTTGATTTAATTTATATATTTGTTGTATTCTTGTTCGAAATAGGCACAATCTTGGTACAGTCTCTGTGTTCATTTAAGATTTACATAAAGTAATTATACTTTAAGTAAAGTCATTAGAGGACGTTTCCCTTCATTCGACTTGTCGAATGTTAAAAGTATATTTATGTAATATATATGGATAAAGAGGGCCTTGATAGGGAAGAACCATTGGTTATGTCTTGTTTATGTCTTGAAAAATAAACTATACAGCTTATGTGTTGTAAGAAATCCACTATAGGGAAGTTCCCTTGGCTATCTTGTTTATATTATTGAAAAATTAAATACATAATAATATTGTTTGGGGACTAAACTAAGGCAGGCATAAATTTGGTTCCAAAATTAAAAGGAAGAAGTACTTAATGCACGTACTTGGTGTAGGAAGGGCATATCCCCAACACCCTTGTGTTAACACAACAAATATATAATCACCTATGTAAGGTATGCATGTTTTTTAAGGACTATTTTTAACCTCTTGAGTTGTAAGAGAGTGGGAGGGCTTTCAATAAAGCAAAATTTCCTAACTAGTGGATTCGTTGCCCAACTAGGGGGTGGCCTCTTGGCGGAAGGATTATACGTCGGACAGAGAACCAAAAGTTTGGGTGGAGCATTGCAGTAAAGCCTTCAGTCATGCAAATCCCTCTTAACATGTATGTATTCTACTGATGTAGTGTCAATAATATTCGCCATGTTTTTGCATGTGATGTGTTAAGAGATTTCATTGTAATGTGTTTAATGATTTATCCTTTATGTGGAAAAAAATAGTAATGTTATTCCAAAAGTGTTATTATTCAATGATTGTCATGATTAGGAATAAAGTTCAATATGCCCATGA
The DNA here is from genome assembly GCA_027924585.1 of Larix kaempferi. Taxonomy (NCBI): domain Eukaryota; kingdom Viridiplantae; phylum Streptophyta; class Pinopsida; order Pinales; family Pinaceae; genus Larix; species Larix kaempferi. The sequence goes on from BSBM01001382.1 coordinate 330,021, forward strand.
AAATAATTATTCTTAAATCTTCGAAGAATATCAAGTAGTACTTAGTTATAAATGAGTATAATTTGTATAAGTAGAGATGAGTTACTTTTATATTTCAAAAGGTTGAACAAACTAGGTTCAAACAACTAGATGTGTGTGGAAAATAATTCTTATGAACCAAATAACCAAATGACTACATGTTAAGTGCTTATCTCTCCATACCAAAGTGTTGATAGTAACTAAAATTATGCGTATAGTAATATTTCAAATATGAATGTTATATGGATATCCTTTCATAAAAGTCTAAAATTAACTATTATATTTTGGAACGTATAAGATAAATGATAGTGAAGTCGGGATAAAATAGTTACTTCAAAGTGTTTAATATTGTGAAATTAAGCACAACAGATCTAATGAAAAAGTAAATCAATTACAATAGATGAAACTCAGAAAATATGTGTAAACTGTGCAAAAGGCTTGCAACAGTGCTCTATTGAACTCATAATGGTAGAATACAATACAATACAGTAACAATGACTAAGAAATTCGAATTAAACAAGGAGGTAATTCGAATATACTGCATGGAATAGCTTGGCTCCAACTAGGAGTCCTCATCATCAGATCAGTGGAGTCATCAATGTACAAGTAAAGGTCAACCAGGTGTCAAAATTAGTCTAACTGAGTGTGGTAGGTGTAACTGGCACATGTAGGTATTAACTGAATGAAGGAGGCTCGGTGGAGGGTGCATGAGGAGTTAACTAGAGTAATAATAGGCAATCTAGTCTCACTAGGGGTCCAACGGAGTGATACAATCAGTTGCGGAGTCAAACTAGCCTTAAATCAAGGAAAGAACTCAACTAACTGAAGTGAACTGAGTGGTAGGTGAAGAAGTGCGCCTTTCTCAGGTGGTAGGTGAGAAATGGGCACCTTCCTGACTAGGAGGGCTAAAACTACAAGGAGAGAAGCTCCTGGGTGCTGGCAAACTGGGGATAAGGTGCTGGAGGCATCAAACTGGTGATTGGGATGTATGCAAATAACTGGGATGCATGCAAATGCATGCAAAGTACAAAACTAAATGATGAGATATCCTAACACCCCCACTCGAGCTATACTATGATGTAAAAAATAATAATTGAATAGGCCCCTAGTTACTGAGACCAAAGGTCACCCCGATACAATAATCCAAAAAAATGCTAGAAATAAATCTAAGTGGGGAAAGAGGGAAAACCCAATGGGAAGAAATCCCCCCCTCAAGCTGAAGATAGAAGGATCTAATCGGTCTCCACCATGATGGAAATCACCCCCAACAGTGAACAGAGGTAAGAGAACTTCTTCTCAATGAATCTCTTGGTGAAGATGTCTGCAATTTGCTCGTCGATAGGGCAATATTGTAAAACAATGGTTTTGTCATGCACAAGCTCTCGGATGTAGTGCATGTGGATCTCGATGTGCTTGTTCCACTGTCTCTGAACTGGATCCATCGAGATCTTGATAGCACTTTGATTGTCACAAAAAATGATAGTTGAAGTAGTACTACCAATATCAAACTCTGACAAAATAGCCTGCAACCAAACTGCCTGAATGCAAGCATTGACTGCTCCTCGATACTCTGCCTCTACTAAAGATAATGCAATGGTTGCCTTCTTTTTTCTTGACCAGCAAATAGGCCCATTTCCAATCATGAAAACATAACTGGAAGTGGACTTCCAATCAATACTATCATTCGCCCAATCTGAATCAGTATACCCAATCAAATCTAGCTCACAATCTGCAAGTGGTGTAGAATCTCCCTCCTCAAGACTGATTCCTGAGAGGAATGGGAATGGGGCTGCCTTACAATTTGACATGTTGAACTTGTTTAACAGGTCTGAAATGTATTTTTGCTGAGATATGGTGATCCCATCAAAATTTTGTGCAATCTCAAGCCCCAAAAATTGTTTTAGCAAGCCCAAATCGCTCATATCAAAAGCTAGATTTAAAGCAATCTTTAACTTATCGATTGAAGCAAGAGTGCTTCCAGTTATTAAGAGATCATCAACATAAAGAACTATAATCAGAAAATTACCTTCAGTTTTCTGTAGGTACACATTTGGATCTGATTTACACCTTCCGAAGTTTTGGGAGAGAAGGAAGGAGTCCATCTTAGCATACCAAGCTCTTGGGGCTTTTTTTAAGCCATACAATGACTTCTTCAATCTGCATACTAACTTTGGATCTGATATATATCCTTCTTGTTGCTTCATAAATATTTCTTCTTTAATATCTCCATGGATAAATGCACTCTTCACATCCATATGGTGTACTTCCCAGTGCTTGGATGTGGCAATAGCTAAAACAAGACAGATCGAATCCATCTTTGCAACCGGTGCAAAAGTCTCAGTGTAGTCCACTCCTTGGACTTGGAAGAAACCTTTTGCAACCAATAGAGATTTGTATTTGCAGGTTCAACCATCAGCAGCAAACTTTATGCAATAGACCCATTTACATTGGACTAATTTCCTCCCAGGTGGAAGAGAAACTAGCTCTCATGTAGCATTCTTTTGAAGAGAATTGTACTCTTCATCCATGGAGGTTTTCCATCTCGGATCTCAGTGGGCATGATAATATGATTTAGGATCTGAACCTGTCATCAAAAATCATTTCTCATATAGCAAAGGATTAGAGAATTAAAGAGACATACCTTCTCTTTGAAATTCTGCTCGAGCCCTCCTTGGATCGGCAGGATTTCCAATGTTTGGACCAGCAGAATTGAGTGTATTTTGGGCCCACTTTGGAAAGTGTTGGGAAACAACTGGATCAGCTTTTGAACCTGATATATCATGTTCATCAAAGTCTAATAAAATATCAAAACCAATACTTTCATCATATTTTTCGAAATCTTGTTCTGGTGGAGGCGGTAAATCAGCAGTTTCTTCCTCGACTAGTTCTAGATTTTGAATCGATTCTTCAAATCTAACACTTCGCTCAATGAATATATTTTTGGATCTGATATCCATTAGTTTGTAGCCTTTTTATTCTTCATCATATCCCAATAGGATGCATTCAACACTTTGCGGATCCAAAGATATTCTCTTTTTACTCGGAATTCTAGCCCAAGTGGTTGAGCCAAAAACCTTGAAATTGGACACATCAGGTTTGTGACCTGTGTAAGCTTTGAAAGGTGTAATATCATTCAAATATGAATGTGGAACCCTGTTTTTAATGTATGCAGCAAAATTCATGGCCTCATCCCAAAGGTTTTCAGCGAAACCTTTTGATTTAATCATACAGGTTGCCATCTCTTTCAGTGATATGTTCTTCCTTTCTGCTACACCGTTCATCTGAGGTGTGTAGGGAACTGTGTGCCAGATATGAATGCCGCTTTTAGCACAAAGTTGCAGCAGCTCTAAGTTGATATATTCACCTCCATTATCAGATCTAAGATCTTTTATATTCCTCTCGGTGGCAGTCTCACCAGAAGCCTTAAAAAACTTGAATTTTTCTAGTACTTCCAACTTGTTTTTGAGAAAGAAAACCCATGTAAATCTGGAGAAGTCGTCGATGAATGTAAAAACATACCTTGATCCATTCATGGAGATATGTGGCAACGGACCACTGATATCAGAATGTATCAGCCCCAAAATGCAGGAAGCTCTGCTAGCTTTGCCTCGGTCAAATTTGTGCTCGGGTTGCTTCCCAATGATGCAACCTTTGCACATTCCCTTCGAGGATTTGGTCATCAGAAGGCCATCAACCATGGAATTTTTCTGTAGCAACTGCAAATATTTATAATTTAGGTGTCCAAACCTCTCATTCCATAGCCTACTAACCTCATTGCCATGAGTCAGAAGAGCGGTGGGCTTGTCATGCGGCCGAAAGTGTGAAAATTCATATGCTTTTGAAGCATGATTTGCTTTTCCATCCGCAATAATTTTTCCACTTTGAATATCAGAAATTTCAACTTTGTTAGGGAAGAATACAACTTTCTTTGGTGAACCAGTGTGTGTCATCTAATAAATGGAAAGAAGATTCGAAGCTAAAGAAGGAACATAGAGAACATTGTAAAAACTGCCATTCTCTAAATGGATGGTTCCTTTTCATTTTGAAGAGATCTTAGAGTCATCTCCCATATGGATGGAGATGGTGTTGTTGGGATCAAATGATGATAGAGAACCTTTATTTGCAGACATGTGTTTCGAAGCTCCAAAATCAATGAATAGAGTTGGAGGAGTCCAAACAGTTGCCATGAGTGCATGACCTCTCTCGAGATGATCATTTTTCTCCTTCTTCCTTGCACCGTCAGGAAGGGTTATGTTGTTTTTCTCTAGAAAAAGGGCCATCTCATATATGGTTTTCTTCATGCATGAGCTTTCAAGATGATAGCCCTTGATGCAATAAGAACATTTAGATTTCTCTTTGCCCTCTTTCCCTTTTTGCTTCTTTCTTGAACCAGATGGCTCATCTGATTGCTTTGTCTTCTCTCTTTGCTTGGACGAATCAAACTTTGGATTCTCTTTCTTTTGCTTCCCTTTTCCATTCATAGCTTTGGATCCTCCAGCAAATAATGCTTTATATTTGGAGCATATGATCCCCATTTGAATTAGTTTATCATGCTCCTTCGTCACGGATTCAATGAAGGCACTTAAGGTAGGAATTTTCCAATTCGGAATTCTGAGCTTTCTGAAATTGAATGTAGAGACAAATACCGAATAATCTTTTTCAATTTTTGTGAGAATAGAAAGAATCAACTGTTTATCTTCCTTTACAACTCCACTTTGCTTCAATTGCAATACCAAGTGCTTGAATTTGGTGAAGAAATCATTTATGGTTTTGAAATTCTCAGGATTCAAAGCAATCAATTCATTTTCCAATTGAAAAGACCGCATCTCATCTTGCTTGCCAAAGAGATTTTCAAGTTGCTCCCATACTGCTTTTGGAGTAGACAATCCACTAAGGTGGAAATGAAGATCCTTGGAAATATTGAGGCAAAGAAGACCATATGTTTCATCCAATTTGTTGAAGTGTTTGGATTTCTCAATGAGTGTATTTGGCTCAACTTCAAGGCCCATGGTGACTCTATAGTACCCTTTTGAGCGCAACACAATCTCCATGTCATCCTTCTATTCAAAATAATTGAAAGGAGTGAGAAGCTTTGAAGAAGAAGAGTCCATCTCAATGATAGTGAATGCTAATGGAGGAGTGATCAAACCTGCAAATCACGAGAAAACAAGAACAATAAGGTCGAACAATCCACCCTTTTTAGAGTTGCATCACACTCGGCATAGGAGATCAAGTAAGCTTGAAGATCCAATGATTCATATCCAGGAATTATGTGGAAAACTCACGGCTTCTGGAGTGGATTGGAGAGAAAATTTCAGCAGTACCAAATGCACAAGAGAGAATGCATGCCATAGATGTGATATTTTTGAGCAAAAATCACTCAATCTTCATGTAGAACACCTATAGAAAAGAAGTCTTGTCCCTCCCAGGGCTCTGATACCATGTAAAATTAAGCATGGCAGATCTAATGAACAAGTAAATCAATTACAATAGATGAAACTTGGAAAATATGTGTAAACTGTGCAAAAGGCTTGCAGCACTGCTCTATTGAACTCATAATGATAGAATACAATACAATACAGTAACAATGACTAAGCAATTCGAATTAACCAAGGAGGTCATTCAAATATACTACATGAAATAGCTTGGGTCCAACTAGGAGTCCTCATCATCAGATCAGTGGAGTCATCAATGCACAAGTAACGGTCAACCAAGTGTCAAATTGAGTCTAACTGAGTGTGGTAGGTGTAACTGGCACATGTAGGTACTAACTAAATGAAGGAGGCTCAGTGGAGGGTGCATGAGGAGCTAATTGGAGTCAAAATAGGCAATCTAGTCTCACTGGGGGTCCAACGGAGTGATACAATCCGTTGCGGAGTCAAACTAGCCTTAAATCAAGGAAAGAACTCAACTAACTGAAGTGAACTGAGTGGTAGATGAAGAAGTGCACCTTTCTTAGATGGTAGGTGAGAAGTGGGCACCTTCCTGACCAGGAGGGCTAAAACTGCAAGGAAAGAAGCTCTCGGGTGCTGGCAAACTGGGGATAAGGTGTTGGAGGCATCAAACTGGTGATTGGGATGCATGCAAATAAATGGGATGCATGAAAATGCATGCATGCATGCAAAGTACAAAATTGAATGATGAGATATCCTAACAAATATCTTGTTGAAAATATTTAATAAATGTTTAAATTACTTCTATTATTGGAAGGAGTAAGAATGTAAATATTTGATTCAGAGATCACTACTCCCTCTTAATCACCCTGAGATCTCAAGCAGTTCGAGTCTCGATATCAATACATGCTCATACAAATATAACCTCAACAACTAGATATCCTTACCAAAACTGAAAATACATGCAATCACACATAAACATTGGATATACCTGGAAAGCCCTAATGGGTAAAACCAAGAATCTGTGGGGCTATCTTCTCTCTCGAGCCCCGAGCATATATAAAAATAGGCAAGTACAATATAGGATTATCTCAAAGGTAACTCAATCCTTGGACCGGGCAAACTCTAGATCTGCACGCATCAGCTGATGCATGCACTGGAAGATTGAGCCCTAACTGGTAAACTGGATCTGATTATCTCTGTAGGTGCCTCTAACTGATCTGCCTCTCTGTATTCTCTACTATGATCTACTTTGCAATTGAAGAAGTCTAACTACTGAAGACATCCTCCTCTGCATGCACAAGTGCGCCCTTCCTCAAATAAAGAATCGCTCGTATGAAATCAGATCTCGGCATATATGAGATCCGATAGTTACATATCTTCCTCAATCACTGAGACAAAGATACTCTGCAAGTTACAGACACTCAACTACTCAACCGGTTGTGGTACAAGCTTCCTCCTCCTCAAAGAATGCACCCTCCTTCCCAATGGAAGTCTCCCACCTCTCAACTGATGTATCTCATATCACTTATCTCGGTGAATAAGACAAACATCTTATGTCTCCTTATATCAACTCACAGAAAATTTAGGTTTACCAAAAACCTAAAAGTAAGTGCATGCAAAACTCACTTTTGCATGCATGCATTTCTCCCAAAGATTTTCCTGGTTAACATTTTAACAAAGAAGTATATTATACAAAGGACCATATGATTTATGGTTATGTTAAATGAATTTTAGATAATAAGGAACTTCAAATGCATGGCTTCATATTGGTTATCATTCCTAAACCAATTACATTGACAAATACTTGTGGATTAGGAGAATTATTACAATCTTAGATTAACCATATTCTTGATGTTTAATTGAACAAGCATAATTAATGGCTCTATATTAGTTTACTTATATTATTAATATCCATTAAGATTGAAGATATGGGTACTTGTACTAATTTTAGTTACCTTAAAGTGAAAGCTTTACATTTGATATAAGGGACTAATGTAGTCATGGAGTAGCCAAACTCCTAAGATGATTAAATGGATAAGTATAATTAATTATCAAGGCCTTATGCCAGTGACTAAAGTCTCACAATTATGATTAAATATTAAGACATTGATAAAGATTAACTAAGACACTTTCAATGTTATAATACGACCTTATAAGTTAAGAATATTAAGTTATTCTATTATAAAAGATATTAGAATAAAGAAATGTGCTTTATCAACAATCTATCATGACATGTAAACAATGGCACTAACTTATTTGGCTATTTGGATGATATTTATGTAAAGTTAGTCACAGCAGATCTAATGAACAAGTAAATCAATCACAACAAATGAACATAGAAAATATGGTGCAAAACTGTGCAAAACATGCAGCAGTGCTCTCTATCCCAGAAAGGGTGAATGAATTACAATACAAACTGTCACAATGAACAGAGCAATTCGAATTGCCTAAGGAGGTCATTCGAATCACAGAATGGAGTAGCTTGACTCTATCTAGGAGTCATCATCTATTTCGGGATAAATATCTATTTCAGGATCATCTATTTCAGGATACATATCTACTTCAGGATCTTGCATGATCTATTTCAGGATATGCAGTCCAGTCACCAGTTTGATGCCTCCAGCACCTTATCCACCTTCTTCTAGCACCCGGGAGCCACTTACCACAGAGTTTTAGCCCTCCCAAGCTGAAAGGCGCCCTCTTCTCACCTACTGACAGAGAAGGGCGCACTTGTCCACCTACCACTGCAGATTCACTCCAGTTACATTCAGTTAGCTCCGATTCTGATTGATTTCACTCCTGACTGACTGTTTCACCTCCGATTGACCTCCAGTTCGATTAGGTGACTTGTTCTGACTCCAGTTAGCCTCCCATGCGCCCCCACTGAGCCTCCAGATCCTATATCAGTGCTACACACTTCAGTTACATTTATTATGATCAGTTAGACTCAGCTTGACACCTGGATGACTGTTTGTTGTGATTGATGAGCAACACCGATGATTGATGAGGACTCCTAGATAGAGTCAAGCTACTCCATTCTGTGATTCGAATGACCTCCTTAGGCAATTCGAATTGCTCTGTTCATTGTGACAGTTTGTATTGTAATTCATTCACCCTTTCTGGGATAGAGAGCACTGCTGCATGTTTTGCACAGTTTTGCACCATATTTTCTATGTTCATCTGTTGTGATTGATTTACTTGTTCATTAGATCTGCTGTGACTAATTTTACATGGTATCAGAGCCATTGCAGGGACAAGATCTCTTTTCTACAGGTGTTTATACAAGAAGATTTGACTGAATTGCTAAAAATTGCAAAAAGTTTGGCATGAGATATCTCAAGGGCATTCGCTCCTGTGCATGCAAAGCTTGAAAAATACTCCAATACCACTCCAGAAGCTTGAGTTACCACATAATTCCTGGATCTGATACATTGGACCTATTCAACATTGCTTGAAATCCAATCCCAGGTGTGATGCAACTCTCAAAGGGTGGATTGTTCGACCTTATTGTGGTTGTTTTGATGTGATTTGCAGGTTTATTGTCTCCTCCAAGTGCACTCGCTATTTTATGCATGCAAGGTTTCCTCCTTCAATTGCATTCGCTATAGTCTGCATGCAAGCTTCCTCTTCATCAGTTGACTCAATCCTTGCAATGGAATACTCTTCTTCAAAGCCTATCCTCACCCCATTCAATTATTTTGATTGGAAAGATGATATGGAGATCATATTACGTTCAAAAGGTTACTACCGAGTCACTCTTGGACTTGAATTGGAGCCAAACAATGTAGCAGAAAGAACCAAACACTACAACAAGCTTGATGAAGCTTACGGTCTTCTTTGTCTCTCCATCTCCAAGGATCTTCACTTCCATCTCAGCGGATTGAAGACTCCAAAAGCCATATGGGAGCAACTTGAGACACTATTCGACAAGCAGGATGAGCTTAGGGCTTTTCAATTAGAGAATGAATTGATTGGCCTTAATCCTGAGAATTTCGAGAGCATAAATGAATTCTTCACAAAATTCAAGAACTTGAACTTGCAATTGAAGAACAGTGGTGTTATCAAAGAGGATAAACAGTTGATCCTCTCCATTCTAAGCAAGCTTGGGAAAGATTATTCGGTATTTGTCTCCACTTTCAATTCCGGTCGGCTAACTACCCCGAATTGGAAGATGCCTACCTTGAATGCCTTCATTGAGTCCGTTACGAAAGAGCATGACAAGTTGATTCAAATGGGGTCCATAAGCTCCAAATATTCAGCCCTATTTGTTCAAGGACCCAAGATCTCGAATGGTAAAGGAAAGCTAAAGAAGGAGAAGCCCAAATTCGAGCCTCACAAGCAAAAAGACAAAGGCAAGCAAACGGATGCACCATCCAGTTCGAAATCCAAGCAAAAGGGCAAAGAAGGTAACCAAAAATCTAAATGTACTTATTGTAACCGTGGCTTTCATCCCGAAAGTTCATGTATGAAGAAGACTATAGATCAAATGGCCCTCCTTTTGGAAAAGAACAACATAACCCTTCCTGACGGTGCAAGGAAGAAGGATCGGAATGACGATCATGAAAGAGGACAAGCACTCATGGCAACGGTTTCGAAGCCCACTCTCTTGATAGATTCGGGTGCATCAAATCATATGGCTTCAAATATTGATTCTTTTTCCTCATTCGATCCAAACATCTCCATCCCCATCAATTTGGGAGATGACTCAAAAATTTCTTCAAAGGGCAAAGGTACGATTCATGTAGATCATGGATGCTTTCAGAATGTTCTCTATGTGCCTTCCTTAGCTTCGAATCTCCTTTCTGTGTATCAAATGACACATACTGGTGATCCAAAGAAAGTCACATTCAGCCCTAATACAGTTGAAATTTCTGATATCAAAAGTGGAAGACTAGTTGCGGTTGGAAAGGCAAACCACACTGCAAAATGTTATGAGTTTTCGCACTTTATTCCGCTTGCAAAGCCCACTGCTCTTCGCACACATGGTAATGAGGTTAGTAGGCTTTGGCATGAAAGATTTGGACATCTAAATTATAAGTATTTGCTGCTGCTATCAAATAAATCCATGGTTGATGGGCTTCCACAACTCCGTTCCTCGAAGGGAATATGCACCGGTTGCATTATTGGGAAGCACCCCGAGCACAGATTCGACCGCGGCAAGGCTAGCAGAGCCTCTACTATTTTGGGATTGATCCATTCTGATATCAGCGGTCCGCTGCCCCATATGTCATTAAATGGTTCAAGGTATGTTTTGACATTTATTGATGATTATTCTCGCTTTACATGGGTATTCTTTCTCAAAAACAAGTCAGAAGTGCTTGGAAAATTCAAGGATTTTAAGGCTTCTGTTGAGACCACCACTGAGAGCAAGATCAAAGCTCTTAGATCTGATAATGGTGGGGAATATATCAAGTCCGAGTTGCTACAACTTTGTGCCCAAAGCGGAATCAAGATCCAACATACAGTTCCCTACACACCCCAGCAGAACGGTGTAGCGGAAAGGAAAAACCGGTCACTGAAAGAGATGGCTACATGCATGATTGAATCAAAAGGTTTGGCTGCAAATCTTTGGGCTGAAGCAATCAATGTTTCTGCATATATACAGAACCGAGTTCCACATTCATCCGTGAAAGGTATGACTCCTTTCGAAGCATTCTTTGGTCACAAACCGGATGTGTCAAATTTGAGAGTTTTTGGCTCTACTGCATGGGCTAGAATTCCTTCTGAGAAGAGACGAGCTTTGGATCCACAAAGTATCGAGTGCATATTGATAGGATATGGGGAAGAATCAAAAGCATATAAACTCATGGATATCAGATCTAAAAAGATATTCATAGAGCGCAGTGTGCAGTTTGAAGAACCGCTTCAAGAATTGCAACTAGTTGAGGAGAAAACTGCCGATTCACCGCCTTCACCAGAAGAAGATTCGAGCAGCGATAATGAAGGTATGAGTTCTGATATTTCTGATATTGTAGCAGCATATGATGATCATGACATATCAGGTTCGGAATCCGACCATTCAGATCTCCCTCAGTTACCAAAGTGGGCCCAAAATACTCTACAATCTGCTGGTTCTAGTCTTGGAAATCCTGCTGATCCGAGACGAACAAGATGAGACTTTCAAAGGGCAGGTATGGCTCTTTCTATTGCTGATCCATTTCTTCCTGAGATTTGTTATTTGATGGCTGGTTCAGATCCCCAATCATACTATTCAGCCCATCGAGATCCGAGATGGAAAGATGCCATGGATGAAGAGTACAGTTCTCTTCAAAAGAACAATACATGGGAGCTAGTTTCTCTTCCACCTGGAAGAAAATTAGTGAAGTGTAAATGGGTCTACCGTACTAAAGTTGCTGCTGATGGCACTATCAGCAAATATAAAGCAAGGTTGGTGGCAAAAGGTTTTTCCCAAGTCCAAGGAGTGGACTACACAGAGACCTTTGCACCGGTTGCAAAGATGGATTCCATCCGCCTTGTTTTAGCTATTGCCGCATCCAAGCACTGGGAGGTGCATCACATGGATGTGAAGAGTGCATTTTTACATGGAGACCTTGCTGAAGAGGTCTATATGCAGCAGCCAGAGGGTTATACATCAGATCCATCATTGGTTTGTAGATTGAAGAAGTCTTTGTACGGGTTAAAACAGGCCCCAAGAGCTTGGTACGCAAAGATGGACTCCTTCCTTCTTTCTCAGAATTTCCAAAGATGCAAATCTGATCCGAATGTCTATCTTCAGCGAGTTAAAGGTAATTTGTTGGTTATTGTACTTTATGTTGATGATCTGCTTATTACTGGTAGCACACTTACTTCAATAAACAAGCTAAAAACTGCCTTAAATCTAGCTTTTGACATGAGCGATTTGGGCTTGCTGAGTCACTTTTTGGGCTTGGAGATAGCTCAAAATTTCGATGGGATCACTATATCTCAGCAAAAATATGCTTCCGACCTGTTATTGAAGTTTAATATGGCTGAATGTAAGGCAGCCCCGTTCCCATTCCTCTCAGGAATCAGTCTTGAGGAGGGAGATTCCACACCGCTTGCAGATTGCAGTATGTATCGACAGTTGATTGGTTCACTACTTTATTTGACACATTCACGGCCTGATATCTCATATGCCGTGAGTGCCGTGTCAAGATATATGCAGCAGCCACATGAGCTTCATTGGCGAGCAGCCAAGCGGATCTTGCAGTATGTGCAAGGTACGAGACAGTTTGGCATACACTATGCTGCAGATTCTGAGCTAGATTTCATTGGTTTTACTGATTCAGATTGGGCAGGTGATAGCATTGATCGGAAGTCCACTTCCGGTTATGTTTTCATGATTGGTCATGGTGCTATTTTCTGTTCCAGCAAAAATCAAGCAACCATTGCACTTTCTTCAGCAGAGGCAGAGTATCGAGGGGCAGTCAATGCCTGCATTCAGGCAGTTTGGTTGCAGGGTATTCTTTCCGAGTTTGGTTTTGGTGGCACTACTTCGACTGTCCTATTTTGTGACAATCAAAGTGCTATCAAGATCTCCACAGATCCAGTTCAGCGGCAGAGGACCAAGCACATTGAGATTCATATGCATTACATTCGACAGTTGGTGCATGACCGCACCATCATTCTGCAATATTGCCCTACCGATGAGCAAATTGCAGACATCTTCACCAAGAGCTTCACTGAGAAGAAGTTCTCTTACCTCCGTTCACTGTTGGGGGTGAGTTCCATCATGGTGGAGACAGATTGATTCATTATTATGCTTTAGACTTGAGGGGGGGCTTTCTTCCCACTGGGTTTTCCCTCTTTCCTCACTTAGTTTATTTTCAGCATTTTTTGGATTATTGTATTGGGGTGACCTTTGGTCTTAGTTACCAGGGCCCCACATTATTTTAGTTGGCACATCATAGTCTAGCTTGAGGGGGGGTGTTCGGATATCCATCATCTATTTCGGGATATCCGAACAATTTAAGGAAAATTTTCATATCCCATTTCCCAAAATAGTAAGGAATATTTTTGGTACATTACAAATGGTATCATTGCAGAGTAACAACACTACGGCCTAATGGACTCGCATACCTGTAGGTAAGTTGTGTACTCTATGAATTTTTGTTTATTTGAATGCAAAGATCCATCATGTTGGATAAAAATAAACGTGAAGCATGAGGCATGAGTGATTTTTTATGTTGGAATGTTGTATCGATCATATAGTTAAGAGTTATGATTTATGATCGAAGCAAGTAAATTGTTTATATAGACTATATATGTTTATTCAACCGCAAGGTCTCATTATTGTTATACCTAAGGTCTAAACAAAGTAATGATTAAATAAGTTTGACATTCCAACTTTAAGTTTGAATTAACATCTATAATGATATGAAGAACTATAGTAGGCTTAAGCGTCGGCTAAAAGAGAAGACTTGAAAAGATAGAATAGATTGTGTTTCTCTTGTTGTATAAAGATGAACATAAAGCATGGAAAAGCGATAATAAGTATATACTAGATATTAGTAAGAGGTTGTTATTATATATGATTGCTTTTGTTGATATATATAATGTTTAGAATTTTAAGGCCGTGATTGACATGTTTATCTTGTTGTATGAATTGAAAGAAGAAGTTATGCATTAAAGGATGGTTACATCATGTTGTAGACATCTACATCGTAAGTCATAAGTACTAAGGAAGCATGCAAATGAAACTAAATGCATTATGATGTTACTACGATGTAACAGTAATGTGAATTGGTGTACCTATGCAATTACATGCACATGATGATTCCACATGCATAATATTGAGAAAAATGTAAGTCTAAGTATAATTCTAGAAAAGTTAACTATATAGTGAATTTACCCATGATAGTTGGTTATTGAATACCTTGTGTTAAGGATGTCCAAAGAGAGGACATGATGCAGTAAATATAGTGGTAGCTTAAAATCCTAATATGTATTTAAACTTATAACAAAGTAAGGTATGAATGATGTTTAATATGTTGAAGGTGCTAGTCAATGAATGATATATGGAATTAGAGGTAACTAATACAGAAGTTTAGTCATGACAGGATAGAGTATATTGGCATACTTTGATTTCAACAAGATTATGAATGTTAAATGCACAAGGATTGTGCATAAAGAGAGATATTGTTGCATTATGTATAACAGGAGTGTTTGAATGCACCAAAGAAGAAAATTGTTGATATATATTTTATGTCTTGCTTTAAATTATGTTGACAAAAGAGATTATGATAACTTCTGGCAAGAAATTGTGAGTGAATCATGCAGGTACACATGGTTGCAAGAAGCTTCACCAAGCTTAAGTGAAGATAATGGAAGCAATACATGAGGTAGAAAGATAGAAAATATATAGAGAAAGGATGAGGTAAAGGGAAGCCCTTGAAATAGAAAAAAATCCTACCAATTTTAACTATGATTACGACTACAAATTAAGTCAATCATGGAAGCCTTTAATCTATCATCTAAACCATAAACAAAATTGATTCCTAGTATAGCCCTCCTTCATGTTTTTTCTTATTCCTTCATACTTTTGATACCTTTCTCCATCCTTTTCATCCCTTTAACTCATCCTTTCTCTATATATTTTCTATCTTTCTACATATTCCTAAAATAAGGTCTTTTTAAATAAAACTGTCGCGTCAACCTTTGATTTCAATTATTTATTTATTTATTTAAATTACCCAATGTTAGGCTTTTTCTACTTTACTGAGTAGCTTCATGTATTTATTTAAATAATACCCCATTTTATATGTTTTTTGTTATATTTTAATTATAGTCTCACCTATTGAATTTATTTGTCCACCACAAAAAAAAAATTCAAAAAAAATGTAATTATTATTTTTATTGTCTAACCTCTAAAAATTGATTACCCCAAAAATTTCCAATCCTTATATTTTTCCATTCTATAATATGAAATAAATTTCACCCTCACCCTTATTATATTAAATTTGTTTTTAAACTCCCACTTATTAATATTTTTTATTATTTTTTATTTTAGAGGTCATAAACCGCCCTCCCCCCTAATTTCGAATTATTTCAACCCTAATCAATTTAATGAGTTTTTTCCCTCCCTATAATCATTAACTTTATTTTTCTTGTATATTAGTTAATTGTTTTAATTAATTAATAACCCACTATTTTTATACTTTTAAATTTATTATGATTTTCTCCCATAATATCATGATTTTCTTAAGGGTCACTCCCTTATTTTAGAATTAATTGACCCTTAACTTAATTCTAATTATTCTTCCTACCAAATTCTTGTTATTAACACTAATTTAATAATTTATCAGTTCTTAACCCCCTTTTTGATGCAGAAAAGGATTAACAAAACCAATCCAACCTGCTTTCCCAGGATTAGTCTGGTTCCAAATTTAGTAGAACCTCCAACTTAGCAAACCCGGCTAAGTATTTCTCTAAACAATCATTGAAGGGTGGATTTCAAACTGGCGGTGAGCTGGATTTCATAAATCTTACGGTCTCATCTGAAGGCTAAGCATCGAGCAAGTGTGGCTTCCGCAATTGCTTTGGATCGTCGGACCCATATCAACGGTGGACTCCAAATCTTATGTGCTAATTCCATAAAGGAGTTTCGCATTTGTTCTGGCCATTAACCCCCGAACTCTTTCTCCTGTGAAATGTTGTATGAGTCATTGATCATTTGGCAGATTTCCTCGTCTGTTGATCTGTGATCAATTGCGGAATGTTCACTTTGGAATTTCGGAGGTCTATCTTCCGCGCACTTCACCTCAATGAAATACCACATGGGTCATCGATCATTTCGGTCTCGATCTCCACTGTACGATCTCTGCTTGTAAGACAGCGCTAACAAGCTTGTACCTTAGCCTTCCGAAATCTATCTTGGACCATTGATCCCCCTCTTTTGATCTTTACCGTACATACTTTTCCTCCTTTGTTTAGTCAAGGAAACTATCTCATTAAATTGATCAGTGAAACGATCAATTTCGCACACCTTGTGTTCGAGTGGATACGTCATAGCCTTCGACTTCTGGGCATTTCTATTAATGACACTTTGTTCATTCATACGCAGGGAATTTACACATGTTTCTGGCTATTGAAAGAATACAATGAATATGCAATAAATGCAGAGTCTTAGAGCTTTTTTATTCATTTCATCAACAACCTTTTGATCAATTACATCCAATGACTAAATAAGACTACATAAACCTATCAGATCCAAATAAGCAGGATCTAAACTCCTAAAAAAAGCAATTACACAACAAACCTATCCTTGAGCAACCTCTTGCAAGATACGAGGACATAAGTGGAAAATTGCAATTATTACAATCAAACTAATACTATCTCAAAACCAATTACAATTAAATCAATAACTAACCCTAAACTTCTAGAAACTATTACTAGGAAGCAGAAAATAGCATTGGATGTTCATTCAGAAAATATAGAACTTTGGCTCGATGCTCCTACATCATACTACAGGGGAGAAAAAGAATTCTTCAATAGGTCTTAAGGGTCCACATTATACTTGGAAACCTCCATTGTCGTCATCCACACTTCATTTTTAGATGGATGATCTTTCCACTTGACTAAGTACTGAAAATAATCCCTATTCCCGGTTTTCTAAGAAACCCTTTTGTCAAGTATAGCCTCAATCGGTGGATGCTCCTTCTGAGGTAATTGTTCTTTCCAATCTACCATTTGGCCATCCTTACTTGAAATCATTTCTTATGTATGAATACCTGAATATTTAAAAGGATACAGATCTGAAACACTAAAAATTGGAGAAATTTCAAGGTCAGAAGGAAGTTCTATTTCATATGCATTTGCAGAAAACTTCCTCAAAATCTTACGAGGCCCAATTTTCTTGAGTTTCAATTTATTGTAGGTTCCCGAGGAAACCTTTATTTCCTAAGATATGCCATCACTAAATCTCCAACCTGAAAATTAACTTCCCTTCTCTTCAAATCTGCTCTCTGTTTGTACTTTTTAGCACTCTCCTGCAATTTATTTTTGACATTTTCCTGTAGCTCCTGCATACTATATGTGAATTCTTCACCATCTGCACTCCTCATTTCTAACTCTCCCAAATTTTTGAGTTCACACACCCCTCTTGGATGTATCCCATACACAATATGAGATGGCCTCATACCTGTACTCTTGTTAGGTGAATCATTGTAAGCAAACTCAGCTTGAGCAAGAGTTAAATCCCATTGTTTTGCATTCTCATAAGCAAGACTTCTCAATATATCTCCCAAGCTTTTATTTACCACTTCAGTCTGACCATCGGTCTGAGGATGATAAGTAGAGCTAAAACTAAGATTGGTTCCCAATTTCTTCCATAAATTTCTCGAAAAATGACCAACAAATTTAGTGTCTCTATCTGATACAATGCTCAAAGGAAGACCATGTAACTTAGCAACTTCTTAGAAGAACAAATTAGCAATATTTGTTGCATCATTGGTCTTTTTACAAGCAATGAAATGAGACATTTTTGAAAATCTATCCATTACTACATAAATAGAATCATTTACCCTCTGAGTTCTAGGAAATCCCAAAACCAAATCCATACTGATGGAATCCCAAGGCCTAGTTGGAATAGGTAGGGGTTGATACAGTCCAATGTTTTGTCTCCTCCCTTTGGCATGTTGACATATCCTGCATGTCTCAACAAAATTCTTTACATCCTGCTGCATTCCTGGACAAAAATAAAAAGTACTCACCTGAGCAAATGTTTTGTCCTGTCCAAAGTGACCTGACAAACCTCCACTATGCTTCTCATTTATCACGTTTTCTCTCATAGAACATTTAGGAATGCATAATTTATAATTTTTGAACAACAATCCTTCTTGTAGCATGTATTCCAACCAATGACTTCTATTGTGGGAAACTGGATTCTCACAGGCTGCATATATATCCTTGAAATCCACATTCTCCTTATACATATTAATCAAATTTTCAAATCCCAAAGTGCTGACACTAATTTCCTACAAGATCAAATTTACTCTGCTTAAGGCACCAACCACCTTCCTATAGATTTTTCACTTGTATGATTGATGAAAAAATTAAAGTTCTACAAAAATTCCACCCACTTAGCATGTTTCTAATTCAATTTAGGTCAACTATTTATGAATTGCAAAGCATGATTATTTGAATATAATATAAACTTTTTGGGCATCAAGTAATGCCTCCACTTCTTAAGAGCTTGCACAACAACATACAATTCTTTGTCATATGAGGTATACTTTTGTTTTGCTTCATTTAACTTCTCACTGAAATATGCTACTGGTTTCTGTTCTTGACTCGGAACAGCTCCTATTGTTGTCCCACTAGCATCTGTTTCCACTTGAAAAACTTTGTCAAAACTTGGTAAAGCCAAAATAGGCTTCTCAGTGATCTTCTTTTTCAAAAGATTGAAATTTCTATTAGCTTCTTCTGTCCACTTGAAAGGTTGTCTACTTTCCCTGAAGGTGTCTATTATGGGTACACAAATTTGACTAAAATTCCTAATGATTTTTCTATAAAAACTTGCAAGACCATGAAAACTTCTAGCCTCAAAATTACTCTTTGGGATTGGCCAATTGAGAATTGTTAGTATCTTTTATGGATCCATCTTTAACCCTTCTTTTGATACTACAAAACCAAAATAAATCAACTCTTTCTTCATGAAACTACACTTTTTCAAATTTATTAGTAGTTTCTCCTTCTGTAGAGTATCCAACACCAATTTGAGATGTCTCAGATGTTCTTCCTTACTATGACTAAAGATCAGAATATCATCTAGGTACACTATCACAAACTTTCCAGCATATTCCTTCAAAACCTCATTCATTAATATCATAAAAGTACTAGGTGCATTAGTAAGTCCAAAGGGCATTACTAACCATTCATATAATCCATTATTAAGCTTGAATGCAGTTTTCCATTCATCCCCTTCTCTAATTCTTATTTGATGATAACCACTCTTCAAGTCTATCTTTGAAAAATACTTGGACCCACTCAAACAATCCATCAAATCATCAATGTGGGGTAAGGGAAATCTGTACCTGATATTGATTTTATTGATTGCTCGGGAATCAGTACACATACACCATCCACCATCTTTCTTTGGGATATGCACTGTGGGCACTACACAAGGACTCAAACTTTCTTTCACCAAACCTTTATCCAGTAACTCATGTACTTGTTGTTTAATCTCTTCATTATCTTGAGGAGTCAGTTTGTAGGCTGCCTTATTGGGTAAGCTTGCACCGGGTATTAAGTCAATATGATGACTAATACTCCTCACGGGAGGTAAAGCATTTGGTAACTCATCCACAATAATATCAGAAAAATCATCGAGAAAAATTATAATTTCAGTAGGAAAATCATATAAATTTGTAGAATTCAAAATTACCTTTGGTTTGCCAATGAGGGAATAATGTAGCTCCTCTTCCTTCTTGATTTCTTGTAGCAGCTCTTTCCCAGTCATCAACAAAATATTAGATCATGTATCTTCTTGAGCTGCTTCATACTTCAAAGGTAGCAGCACATGTTCCTTTCCATCATTTTCCAGAGAATAAGTGTTTCTCCTTCCATCATGAACATCATTTCTGTCATATTGCCATGGCCTTCCTAAGAGTATATGCCACACATCCATAGGAATTACATCAGATAATACCACATCTTTGTAAGTACCAATTTGTAACTCCACCTTGCATTGCTCATTCACTTAGAGCTTATGTCCTTTCTACAACCAGGACACTTTATAAGGAGTGGGATGCTTCATCTTCTTCAATCCCAACTTCTCTACCATCTTAGTGGAGAACATATTGTATGTACTGCCACTATCAATGATCACCTTGCAACACTTCCCTTGTGATTTGCACTTAGTCCTGAATAGACTCTTCCTTTGTGTTGGTTCATGTACTTCTTTTTCTATTTTTACCAAAACTCTCTTCATCATAAGAGACTCTCCTTCCTCAAGAGGATTTTCCATCTCTGCTCTCTCATTGGACTCCTCTCGAGCCTCAAAAATGTTTGCATTCCTCTGAGCTGTTGATTTTTAACTTGGGCACTCCCATGACATGTGTCCAATGACATGTGTCACCACATGCATAGAATTTCATTTCTTTGTTTATGCCTCTTCCTCTAGCACCAAATCTGCCTCCCCTAAATCCTCCTCTTTGGGGTATTTGGATGCTAGAACCTTTTGCTTCATTCCTAGAAGCTTGAAACTTTTATCCTCTATTTGAATATCCTTTCCCTATTGTTGTACTTCTTCCTCTACTCTTTTGGTTATGTTTTCTTAGTAGCTTCTCTTCTACCCTAGAGGTTGCCTAATAAGCATATTCAAAGGTTATGAAATTCAATAAGTTGATCTCATCTTGTATTTCATATCTTAGACCATTTATATACCTGGCCACTCTTTCTATGTCTCTGTGCATCTGTCCAACTCTAATACTCACCCTAAAGAACTCTTTTGTATATTCTTTGAGAGATGTACCTTTTTGTCTAAGATTCTGCAGCTATCTAATAAGAGTTAACTGATAATACTTAGGCATAAAGTGACTTTTAATTTTATCCAACATTTTATCCCAATTTTTTATTTTGGACTCACATTTTCTTTCCCTATGGATCTATAGTTCATCCCACTAAATGACTACATATCCTTTCATTTTGATTGTTGCATATTTCACCTTCTTTTTATTTTCAATTTCTTCAAAGTCAAAATACTTTTCTAAAGCATTGATACAATCCATGAGCTCTTCAACATTTAGATTACCTTCATGTTGGATTTTGTGCAACTTCGGAAGATATTATTCATTATATTTGATTGTACCTCCTAAGGGAGATGAAATTGATGTAATTAATTTTGTAAACACATGAAAGAATCAATGTAAACCTTGGGGTGCAAAGAAGCAAAAGAAAAATATTAAAATTAAAATTATTAATTGCCCCTGGGTGAAGTCGGCCCAGTTAGGGATTTTTCATGTTTGCACTTGTATAAATAAGAGGTAAAGTGCACCTCATTATCTCATTCACTCACTTCACAATTGCGCATCACTTGGGAGAGAGAAGAAGTTTGCACAAGCTGGAGAAGGAAGTTGTTTTTGGGTTTCTACTTGTGGAAATCATTTTTCACATTTTCTCTTTTATCTTTGTACTTTGATCTCGAGATTATCATCTCTATGCGAAGGTTGTTGGGTTTCTCCCCATTGGGTTTCCCCGGAAAACTTTGTGTTATTGTTTTGTGCTTTGTCTTTCTTCTAGTGATCTTGTTTATGCATTTGAATTATTATGCTATGAATGTATGAATTTTAACATGGTATCAGAGCAGTTCTAGAAGAAGCCATTCCCGAAACATTATCGGAACCCTTCCAGAACTAGGGTTTCATATTGTGAATTCTTCACCCATAATTTTGGAGAAAAAGAGCCTTAGGAATTTCATTTTTGGGAAGGCGCATCTTTTCGTGAAGACAAGAGTCAATTTCGAGAATTTTGAATTTTTGACCTATCTCTACAGCTAGAGTAGAAATCAGGGTTTCAATTTTGACCTACTTCTCTCCTCAAAATTGGATCAACCCTACCTCAATTCAACTCGCCTTGGCAAGGCCCATCTACCTGTGGTTTCAGTTTTTTCAAATTATCAACTTTCATTTTTTACCTAGCTCCTGCTAGGGTTTTTGAACCAGATCTGCAGTCAAGATGATTGGTATGAAGGTTGAAGATCGTTTGGAAGGAGCTTCCAACTTTATCTCTTGGAAGTCTAGGGTTCTTCTACTACTAGAATAAAATGACCTATTACAAATTGTAAATGAGAAGGTCCATGAACCAAAAGCCGAAGAAGAAAAACCCCGGTGGAGGAAGAATGATGCCAGAGCAAGAAGGATTCTAGTGGACTCAGTAAGAGATCATTTAGCTCCACAAATTTCAGGAAAGAAGAATGTTAGGAAAATGTTCAAGACCATAAAGAAGTTGTTTGAACATACTAGCCTCAATGTATCCATGGCATTGAGAAACCAGCTCTCAAATATGAATATATCCAAATCAGAATCCATTGCCTCATATTTCATGAGGATCACAGAACTAAGGGACAAGCTTAGTACCAGTGGAGATCCCATTGATGAAAAGGATCTTGTCATCACCACTCTGAATGGTCTTCCACCATCTTCGGAGTCCTTTATCCAAAGTATAAGTGGTAGATCCAAACTACCAATATTTGATAAGCTTTGGGAAAATTGTGACTTAGGAAGAAACAAGGACTGCAGCATGTCAAAGACTCCATGGCCCTCAACCTGAGGAGAACCAAGCTTTTGTTTCCCATGCCAAGAAGGGTAACGGAAAAGGTAGTAAGTTACATAAACACAAGCACCAAGATAGGATATCAAGTCCTTTCCCAGATCAAAAAGAGAAGAGCTACATATCTCAAGTTCAATGCTATAGGTGCAGAAAAGATGGACACTACGCTAGTAGCTGTCGAAGTTCAAGTAAAAGGAAGCATGAATCATCCACTGTTGATGTTGAAGAACATACTCCTCACAAGAAGTAAAGGAATGATGATCGTTCAGAGTTCCTCTTCTAGAAGATATGAAGATCCAGATTGCAAGAACAAAGATCTCTCTTGGTTGCCATAAGAAGACAATGGGAGCCCACACACAAAAACAATAAGAGAGAAGTATTTGTCGTTCTTGCTTACATAGATCTGTTTTGTCTTATTTATCTTCATTATATGCATATCTATCTAGAAGTGCATTGAGCAGTTGATATAGTTTACCTTGTTGTATTTATTATGCATATGAGCTACACAACACTTCATTAAACATAATGGAGCTAGTCCAGATGATATCTCCTTCCTGCATACTTAGAGTAGTGCACACTCTTGACGGCATGTTCTAGTGGAGATAGCAAACATCTAGATAGTTCCCAGATGTATTTAGAAGACATGTTTATGACTGTTGTGCTAAAGTATTAGCTAATATGCACGTGTAAACTATTTCCATTATATTTGATTATACAATGTCAGTGGTCATCAGTCGGGATTTGACGTGTAGGGAAAAGACCATGTGATTTGGCCTACAACAGAAGACTTGTTCCGATGGACACATGAATCCCATTGATGTTCAGCAAGAAGCTTCCTGGAATATGACTCTCAGCCTAGAAGGATGACCTTGGAGGAAAATTTCACAGAAGTAAAACCAAAAGTGGGCCACCTTCATATATTTGGTTGTCCAGTCCAAATACATGTTCCCAAGTTAGAATCTTCAGGAAAGAAGGGAACCTTGTGGGATATAGTGAGTCTTCAAAGGCTTTCATAATTTGCATCTCGGGACTCAGACAAATTGACGTCAGCAGGGATGTGACCTTTGAAGAAGAAATCACTGTCAGGAAAGGTAGAGGATCAATATGGAGATCGATGATGAAGAAATTCTAGAAATGGAGATGAGATCATATCCCCCTCCAGTTCAAGAGGGAGTTAGCTGAAAAGGATGAACCTATCGATTCCATTGATCCAGTTGATATCCCCAAAGATGTTGCAGGTCGGAAAAGACCTAGGTGGGCACGGTAGACACTACAGGATGTAGA
This sequence comes from Larix kaempferi, assembly GCA_027924585.1. NCBI lineage: Eukaryota > Viridiplantae > Streptophyta > Pinopsida > Pinales > Pinaceae > Larix > Larix kaempferi. The sequence goes on from BSBM01001382.1 coordinate 353,966, forward strand.
GGGGCATGAAGCTCCACATGGCGCTTCCAGAGAAAGCAAAAGACCTCAAAGGTTCTCTAGTTATGTGGCACTGATGAGCAACGTTAATGACACAAAACCCACCACTTACGAAGAAGCATCCAAACATCAAGTTTGGAAGGATTCCATGATGGAAGAATATCAATCCATCATGAAGAATGATGTGTGGGGGGTTGTGTCGAGACCTGAGGAGAAGTCAGTAGTGACTTCTAAATGGCTATACAAAATTAAGCATGGAGAAGATGGCAGTGTTGAGAAATACAAGGCCAGATTTGTAGCCAGAGGATTCTCTCAGAAAAAGGGAGTTGATTATGATGAGACATTTGCTCATGTGGCTCAATATACTTCCATCAGATCCTATATTGCTATTGCTTCAGCTATGGGATTAAAGTTGCATCAGATGGATGTGAAGACAGCCTTTCTCAATGGTGTTATTGAGGAAGAAGTTTACATCGAACATCCAGATGGGATTATTGTCCAAGGAAAGGAGTCTCACGTATGCAGATTGAAAAAGGAATTGTATGGACTCAAGCAAGCACCCTGTGCTTGGTATGGATGGATAGATAGATTCCTAGTGAGCTTGGGATTTTTCAAGAGTGATGCAGACCCCAACATTTCACTACAAAGTTGTAGATGATGAGCCACTGATTTTGGTATTATATGTTGATGACATGTTTCTCACAGGAAATGAGAAACTTATTGTATGGTGTAAGAAGAATCTCGCCTCTAAGTTTGAAATGAAGGATCTTGGATTGATGCTTTTACTTCTTGGGATTAGAAGTATGGCAGAGGTAAAAAGAGATTTTCCTATAAAAGGAAAATACACCATTGATATGCTGAAGAGATTCGAAATGTTGGAATGCAAGTCCATGGCTACCCCGATGGATGCAAATTGGAAGAAATTGAGAAATTCTACCTCATATTCCAATTTGATTGATCCCACCATGTATCACCAGTTGATTGGGTCATTGATGTATCAGACCAACACAAGACCATATATATGATTTGTTGTGAATGCCCTCAGTTAGTTCATGTGTGAACCGAGGCAGATTCATTGGATTACCGCAAAACATGTGCTCAGATACTTATGTGGCACTGTGGGATATGGATTGAAGTATACTTCCTATTGTGACCTGATATTGCAGGGGTTTACAGACTCAGATTGGGCCGAATGTGTTGCAGATCGGAAGTTGCTTCAGTTTGGGTTCTGCATTTATTTCCTGGTGCAGTTGGAAGAAAAACTCGGTAGCACTCAGTACTGCAGAGGCCGAGCACATGGCTACTAGCAAAGCAGCTCGAGAAGCAGTGTGGCTTCGTAAACTCCTAGCAGGATTGTTCGTCCAGATTCCAGAGCAGACCGTGATTCACTGTGATAACTAGAGCTGTGTGCAGATGTCAGTGAATCCTGTATTTCACGACAAGTCAAAGCATATCGAGATTCGATATCACCTTATTTGTGATATGGTGCAGAAAGGTGCGTTCAAGTTACAGTACATACCGACAGATGACCAGACTACAGATATTCTCACCAAGGCTCTTCCCAGGGTGAAGTTCGAATACTTTCGCGGAAGACTTGGAGTCAAGGAGAATGTTTCCGTCCTTGAGAGGGAAAGATGACATTGAGATTCCTGCCCTGCTTTGCCCGGGTGCCTTCTACAATCCAGTTACTCAACCAGATATGGGAGAAATATCATAGGTAGATGAGTAGGATAGTCAACAGTTGGTCGAGCTCACCCAAGGACCTTCTGCAGTCCAATTACTTAGCCATATTTGGGAGAAATCTCATAGGCAGATGAGTAGGACAGTCAGCAGTTGGTCGAGTTCACACAGGTGACTCTGCAGTCCGGTTACTCAGCGATATATGGGAGAAATCTCATAGGCAGATGAGTAGGACAGTTCGCAGTTAGCCGTGTGATTGCACAGGTGCCTCTACAGTCCAGGTACTCATCCAAATATGGGAGAAATCCCATAGGAAGAAGAGTCAGAAAGTTAGTAGATGGTCATGCCCTTTTGCTCGTCTGAGATCTCAGCCAGGTATGGGAGGACCCCATCGGCAGATGAGACAAACAGGTAGCAAATTGTATAGTAGAGATGGTATAGTTGTATATATCAGATATCCAGGATTGAGTGATTCTCCTGGATCCAGGATCGAGTGATTCTCCTGGACTCACCGAAGGACTGGTGAAGATGATACACTAAGATTGTGTGGACAACCTTCAGTGTGTATAGAGATGATGGAGACAGCATGGATGTACAAGATGAAACCCAGATGATCGTGATGCAGATGAAGACCGAAGAATAGATTCCTCGTTGAGAGGGAATGTTGGATTTTGTGCAACTTCGGAAGATATTATTCATTTCATTTTATTGTACTTTCATTGTACTTGATTGTACCTCCTAAGGGAGATGAACCTGATGTAATTAATTTTGTAAACACATGAAAGAATCAATGTAAACCTTGGGGTGCAAAGAAGCAAAAGAAAAATATTAAAATTAAAATTAATAATTGCCCCCAGGTGAAATCGACCTAGTTAGGGATTTTTCATGTTTGCACTTGTATAAATAAGAGGTAAAGTGCACCTCATTATCTCACTCACTCACTTCACAATAGTGCATCACTTGGGAGAGAGAAGAAGTTCGCACAAGCTGGAGAAGGAAGTTGTTTTTGGGTTTCTACTTGTGGAAAGCATTTTTCAAATTTTCTCTTTTATATTTGTACTCTAATCTCGGGATTATCATCTCTATGCGAAGGTTGTTGGGTTTTTCCCAATTGGGTTTCCCATGATAAAATATGTTTTATTGTTTTGTGCTTTGTCTTTGTTTGACGGACAATCCACTCGAGCGGACGTGAGCCGGATCTCCCTAGATCACTGTGAGTCTAGAACAAATAGTACAGAATATATACCACTTTCCTAGATCTAATTAAGGATTAAGTCACTAGATGTCTTACCTTAAACTTGTAGTCCTTTCTCCTGGATGTTGCTCCACGCCTTGCGATCGTCAAATATCAGCTGCAAGACCTATCAAGATACACAGAACAATGCAAACAAGTAAAGAGCATCTATACAATAATATATCTAAGTAAACAGTTAAGCAGGTAAACTACGCAATACTATCAACACAACAATATTGGTGGAAAGCGTTTATATTACTGTAAATATAAAGAAAGTACATAGAAGAATGATTACAACCGAGGCTTAATGTAGCAATCCCTCTCCATCCAATCCAAATGCCATATCCTCCCAAGGAAGTGTGAGTCTCTCAATGGATGAGTTAGAGATCTCGCAATGATGATTTCACCAGCATGTAGACACTATAGACTTCCTCCCTTTGGAATGGGAAGGAGATTCATTTATATAGGACTAAGTGGATAGGGTATGGATAGGGTAGGTTGAGATATAGTAGGAGAGAGATAGGGGATCCTTCCAAGAGGCTAGGAACCGAGTACCAGCTCTCCCAAGAGGTCAGGGATAGGGATCCATGTCAGTTGCTTCGAGAATGGGCTCGAAGGAGCTATTTTTTTCCATTAAATGACATCGTCGCACCCTGTAAGAGAGAAAGCTGCGACGTTGCATGTTGCATGAGTGCAGCCTGTGACGACCTCTCAAAACCTAGTATAAATGGGTCAAATCCCTTCCAGGTTGATAGCTTAGTCAGGGAAACTTTAGGGATGTATACACTGAATCTCATGATGGTAAGAGTTTAGGTGTAACAGAATGCCCCCCAAAGCATGAAGCTGTTGAAATTTGGACAGGTGAAATGCTTTGACAGAAGAAATAGCAATGGCTTGTAGGACGAAGGACATTGCTGCAGTACAACTGACTCTGAGTACATAGTCTCATATGACATACAACATGGATGCCGACCAATACAATGCAGATCCTTGGTAGTAATGACCGACTGAACACAATAATGGATACTAGACACAAGCGTAGATTCATGATGAGATGATAACACAGCCACGACCAATACAAATGTGGATTTGTGTGACATGACTTAATACAAAATCCATCGCAGCCTGGGTAAAACATGATTCCCTAGGGTCTTCAAGCTGAACCCGCAATGATACGAATCTACCCATGTGATTACAAATGTCTTGACGTTAAACATGGTAGAAACCACTTGATTACCGGTCATTTATGTAAACCGTTAACAAGTGCGAGGGAAATCACCATTAATGTCACTGATCCCCAAGGTATCACAGTACATATCATCAAGCGTGAATAAATGAGTTGAAGTCGAACGCGACATGAAATATTTCAATCAAGATTCAATGATGTAAACTCATGTCGAAAGCGCAGTAACCTTCCACTGAGGCATGCAGGGCCAAGGTACTTGGTTGGTTTCTAGATTTGATCTTCGGATGATGTGTTGAAGTCAAGAAGGATGAATCCGTCGAAGGAGGGCTATGATGAATCCCCCATCATCGACACAAAACACGACAAAGGATGTGTAGAGCAGATCGGATGGTACAATGACATGCAAGACTAACTCAGAGTAGACCGACATGATGGAAGGTGTACTGACTGCAGATAATGAATAGAGAGAGTCTTCTTGAACATGGGCATGGCATGCCTTGGTAGTATTGACTTGACGAGTTATGGTACCAACTCCTAATGCAACTGATGATGGAAGTGTTCTTTGAATGACTCAAAGGAGTAACAAGACTCAGGAAATAGGTAAAACTCGAGGACAAATGGATGATCCAAGCACAGTATGCAAACGCAAATGAGTGCCATGTTCAAGAAATGACTAAGTACTTCCACTGATAAAGGGTGTAAAATAAAATCTTTCCTTTTTCCCCATCATGAACGATGAGTGCCTCATGTATTTTTTACGAGCTTGATGAGGGTAACCAGATGCTCGATATAGCTCATCTCATAGATGATTCCAATCCCAAATATTTTCCGAACCTGGGATAGGAGGGGTTCGTCCCATGGTGGGCCCTTCAATGTGAAAATTTAACGAGTCCATAGAAGGTAAACTCGGTCGTCATTTCATGTTTAGAGAGTCTGAAAAGAACTAAAGAAGACTCCAATGGTCCTTTTTCGTAAAGTTAGCCTCATTGCCCGAAAAAGGGTAAAATAACACGGGAGAGGACTCTTCTAGTCATGATTGGCTAGAGTATACCTTTTTCGTAAGTAGTGCCCCCTGGTCCGAAAAAGGGGTAAACTATCACCAGGAAGATAGCCATTCAAATTCTTTAGCAAGTGTGAATGCGACAAGTTCGCTTGGCAATCTTTTCGTATTTCGAGAACCTGGAAAGAGCTTAAAGATAGACTCCGGGGGGGTTCCTTTTCCATAGGAGTTTAACGAGCCCATAAAAGTGATAAATCATAACTCGGTAACTTATTCTCATAGGTTCAAGAGCACGAGAAAGAAAAAAGAGTAATCTCATTACCATTAATGATTACAATCTAATGAATGAAAAGATAACGACAAAATACACAAGGGGTGTTAATACCTGAGATGATCGTTCCAACGCGAAAGCGGCGTAAAAAGACACTTAATGACTCCTATACACTCGAAAACTAGGTCAAATGGTCAACCAAGCGTTCAAATGCAATAAAAATGAACCAAAATAAAAAAATGTAAACCACTACAATTATGTTGGATGAAGTTTAGAGTTATGCTGGAAGAGCAACCTATTTACGGCGCTTCATTTGTAATTTCACGCAAAAGAAGCAGGGATACATGAGATTGATGAAAAAGGACGTCCCATTCATTTGGGATGACCAAGCTCAACAATCTTTTGATAGTTTGAAACATTCCATTATGCATGCCCCTGTGCTCCAACCGCCGAATTACTATCGAGATTACATTTTATATCTCGCCACTTCCGACACCACTATCACCATGGTTTTGGTGCAGGAAGACTAGAACGCCCAAGAACATGTGATATACTATTCCAGTAAAGGTCTGATTGACACTGAAACTTGCTATTCACATGTTGAGAAACTCGCTCTCGCGGCAGTTATTGCTGTGCAGAAGTTCTGACATTACATTCTGCTTCACACCACCACCATCATCGCTGATTCGAACCCCATGTACCACATTCTAACTCGTCAGGTACTTGGGGGAAAGTATTCACACTGGATCGTGATACTGCAGGAATTTAATCTTCTTTTTGAACAAGCCAAGTCGAAAAATCCTTTGGTGTTTATTGAGCTCATCTGTGACCTCCCCCATACCAATGTAGAATCTGAGCCCAATGACTCTTTTCCGTATGAGTCATTGTTTCTTATCAGCACATTTGATCCGTGGTATGGAGATATCACATTGTATCTTCAAACCCAACGTTTCAACCCCGAATTCTCTCGTGACGACCGCCGTCACATACGCCACCATGCAAAGTATTACTTGATCATCAGTGATACTTTGCACCGTCGTGGTATCGACTCTATTCTTCGAAGTTGTCTGACTCGTGACGAGGTTGAACATGTTCTGAATGACTGTCACGCTGGGGTGTGTGGCAGTCACCTCTTTGGGATGGCTACAGCCCAGAAGAATCTTCACGCTGGATATTATTGGTCGTCTATCTTCAAAGAACTTATGATACAGCAATTATTCAGCACAAGGTCCCTTTGAAGCCTAATGTGAAGCCTTTCCGACAGAAACTAAGAAGGATCAATCCAGCTTTGTTCCCTGTAATTGAAAAGGAAATAAAGAAGCTGCTAGATGCAAAGATAATAGTGCCTCTCAGGTACTCTTCCTGGGTTTCTAATCTGGTTCCTGTCAGAAAAAAGAATGGGGAAATTAGATTATGTGTTGACTTCAGAAATCTGAATAGATCATCATTAAAAGACAACTATCATCTTCCCAATATTGAACAAGTTTTGCAGCAAGTAGTTGGAGCTCAGAGGATCTCTATGGTGGATGGTTTCTCAAGGTACAATCAGATTTCCATGCACCCTGATGACAAGGAAAAGACAGCCTTTACAACCCCCTGGGGGACATTCATGTATGACAAGATGCCTTTTGGCTTGATGAATGCTAGAGCAACCTTTCAGAGAGCCATGGACATTGCATTTGTAGGAGAAAAACATAAGTTTGTGGTTATCTATCTGGATGATATTACTGTATTCTCAAAATCCGATGATGAACACTTGAAGCACTTGAGGCAAACCTTCCTAAAATGCAGAAAATTTGGCCTATCCCTGAACCCCAAAAAATCACATTTTGTTGTGCAAGAAGGTAAACTACTTGGTCACTTGGTGTCAGCTGATGGTATCAGAATAGATCCTGAAAGAGTGAAAGCAATACTGAAGATTAGTTTACCTAGGAGTAAAAAAGATGTTCAATCATTCATTGGCAAGATAAATTTTCTACGGTGGTTTATTCCCAACTTTCCTGAAACCATTAAACAAATCACAGCCATGTTGAAGAAAGATCAGGAAGTAAAGTGGACTGCTGAGGCAAAGGCAACATTTGAGAAAATCAAGGTAGCTCTTACTGAAGCACCTGTATTGGTAAGTCCTGATTTTACCAAAGAATACCTTACTTTTTCATTTGCATCAGAAGACACAATTGCAGCTGTTTTACTTCAGAAGAATAAAGAAGGATTGGAACAGCCTATTGCTTTCTTCAGCAAAACTCTCAGAGATTCTGAGCTGAAGTACAGTATATTGGAGAAGCAAGCTTATGCTCTGGTAAAGGCTTTGAAATTTTTCAGAATTTATGTCCTGCATTCAAAAGTAATTTCTTTTGTACCTAATTCTGTTGTGAAAGATGTGTTAAGTCAGCATGATAGTGAAGGAAAGAGAGGTAGGTGGATTGCGAATATTATGGAATATGATGTAGAGATCAGGCCTACTAAGCTTGTCAAGGGACAAGGTTTAGCCAAGCTGTTGGCTGAATCAAATTCTCAGGCTCTGGGACTGCATGTCATGGATGAAGAATCAGTTCCTGAAGAAGATCAAGCACTTCTGGAAAAAGAAAAGATCATGGATTTTTATTCATCATCAGCCTGGTATGCAGACATTTTTCATTTTCTGTTATTTCTGCAATGTCCTGAACATTTGGATAAGAAGGCTACCAGATCTTTAAAACTCAAAGCTACTAAATACTGTTTAGTTGAGGATCAATTGTTCTGGAAGGACCCAGGGGGTATTTTGCTCAGGTGTTTGGACCAATCTGAAATAGGAGAGGTGATTTCAGAATCTCATGAAGGTGCCTGTGGAGGGCACAAGTATTGGAAAGCAACAGCTTACAAAATTTTACGAGCTGGATATTATTGGCCATCCTTGTTCACAGATGTTTACCAGTAGGTAAGAGCCTGCATTCCTTGTCAAAAATTTGCAGGTAAACAGAAATTATTGTCTTTTCCTTTAAAACCTATTGCAGTCAATGCCCCTTTTCAGCAGTGGGGTCTGGACTTTATTGGAGAAATAAATCCAGCATCTTCAGGATAGCATCACTGGATTCTGACTGCAACAGATTTTTTCACAAAATGGGTGGAAGCCATTCCCACAAGGAATGCTACAGACAAGGTAATCATGGAATTCATTGAAGAAAATATTTTGATCCGGTTAGGCTGTCCACAGAGATTAATAATAGATAATGCAAAGGCATTCAAATCCAAGGCAATGGTGGCCTTTTGTGAAAGAAATGGCATCATTCTGAAGCACTCAACTCCCTATTATCCTCAGGGCAATGGTAAAGCTGAATCTTCCAATAAGAACATCATTCAGAGCATCAAGAAACTACTGAAGCATAACAAAAGGTCTTGGGATTCAATGCTGAAGTATGCATTGTGGGCAGATAGGATTACAGTGAAGCAGGCAATTGGGACTTCTCCATTTCAGCTAGTTTATGGTACAGAGGCAGTGTTCCCTGTTCAATTGGGGATTCCAGTGATGAAATTCCTCCAGAACTCTCAAGAGGAACCGGATGATATGCAAAGAAGAATCTTTGAAATGATAGAATTACAGCAAAGTAGAGAGAAGGTGGATGAAAAAGCACAGCTGTACAGAGCCAAGATTAAAAACAGGTTTGACAGGAACATTAAAGAAAATACTTTCATAGAAGGTGAGATGGTTCTAAGATGGGATGCAAGAAAGGAGCAAAAGGGTAAGCATGGTAAGTTTGACAATATTTGGTTTGGCCCTTTTCTGGTATCAAAAGTTTTAGAGAACAATACTTTTATCTTGCAGTCCTTGGAAGGTGAGGAGTTGTCCATCCCTGTTAATGGGCGATTCCTCAAGCATTTTTACATTTTATAGGAGCATTTTCATTGATCATTGTACATATCGGTGAGTGAATCATAATAAGATTCCATAGCCCAATGGAATTTTTGCAGACAGGTAGATAAGATAACAGACAGAAGGCATTGGTCTACAGGTTCTTGAAGCCTCACAGGGAGGTCTTCATCCCGCAGCTGGAGCCAGATGTTAAGTCAGTAATTTGTTCCTTCAAATTTTGTTTGATTTGAATTTTATTTCAAGTTATTCATTTGCTTTAATTTGATTTTTCCCTCTTTTAGGAAATTTTCTTTAGTTTTTATATGAAATGTTGGGCTTTCTTTTGAAATTTTCAAGTTTTAAACTTTAGGTTTTTTTTTGTTAAAGGGTTTTAAAAGTCACTATATCAAACAATGGGTTCATAGACCATACTCTAAGTATAGTCATGCATAATCATTACTCTAACAGCTTTAAAACTCCATGCAAAATGACAAAAAGCTGTAAAAAAGCGCCAAAACAGTGTTAAAATTATTCTTGTAGCGCTGGAGCTCAAAATCACCAAAGGCGCGCTACAAGAATATCGCGACTCCAAAATTACTCCAATTTTTTAGCAAATTTTGGCACATTTTGGAATGATGAATGACTAGTTACATGTTTTGGAGAATTTGTTACGTGCTGATGCAGGGAACATCATGATTCCAAGTGGTTACACATTGTGAGGAAATCGTGCTCATCGTGAGCCCAAATGTAATTCCTTTTGACAGGTAGCAGCGTGGTTTGAGGTAAATGTGAGATGAGTTTGTCATTTACAGGCACATTCAAAGACGGAGGACTTAGTGGAGTAACCATAACCACTAAAAAACCAGACATTGTCGCTGCTGAACAAAGGAGAGGTTTTGATGGCTTCATGGGAAGTTAGGGCTTCCTAATTTCGTTGCTAGCAGTTAAATCGAACGTTGGAGGACGTCTGTACATCCAAGGTGACTCATTTGACAACTCAAGTTGTGATTTTAAATAACTGCGGTTGAGCAATTTAAAGGTATTTCCTGAAAAGCCAATATAACTGCAAATTTGGGGTTTTTTCGCTGGGGATTACTCTGTCAAAATTGATCAAAGGAAAGGTTAAATTGTGCTTTTAAATGCAATTTCGGCCAGAGAAATAGCTATTTCTCATGCTCTGAGACGCCAGGCTGAGTGAGGGTTGAAGATAGCAGTTTTTTTTTTAATGAAATATGACCCTGTCAAAGCTGAGGTTGTAGTGATGTGAGGAACCTATACATTTGACAGTATTTTCAACCTCCTAAATTGATCTTCTGCTTACAAACAATACAAAAGGATACCGAATATTTGAAGTTGAAGGGAGAGCTAGTGTGCTAGGTATTGGAGCTTACTATTTTTGGAGAAAACAGTCCAGGACCTGCAGCAGAGAAACGAGGAGCTCATCAAGAAGATAAATGACATGGAGCAGGAGCAGAAGAAATCTAAGAGGAAAGATCAAGCATCAGATGGCATCGCTCTGCTGGCTGAAGCAGCAAAAGATCTATAAGTCAGTTGTTCATTTAGTTAGTTGTCACTAGTTGATAAACACATATGTTAGTGATTTACTATTTTTAGCATATTTTGTAATTTTGTAATATTGTACATTTTACTTTACCTCATCGAATAGATGGAAGGAAGTTAGGGTTAGATCCCTAACTGATTTTGTAAAAATTATTATTTAGAGAGGTTAGAAATTCATTGAGAGGGTTCGATTTTCGGGAGCTTTCAGGAGGTCTCCAAACTCAGTTGGTTTTCAGACTTATTCATGAGTTAAGTACAAAACTCTTGTATGCAGTTGATGATGAAATTATGAGATATATGTGACTTTTACCCTTCAGTTTTCTGTGTTGGCTTCATTTTTCAGCTTGTCTAGTTGCTTAATTGATATATTCATTTACTGGTTTATGTTTATATGCTAGTAATGCTTGTCATTTATGTATGAACCTCAATACTGTTTCTGTTGGATCTTGTTAGATATATCATGCATCTTTATCTTCTTTTGTTTATAATTCAGTAGTTATTTTGCTCATGAATGCATTCCCTGTGTGTTCCCAAAGTTCACAACCAAAAATACATTACAGAAAACTTTAAACTTTGTTTTCTTTATTGAATTTTGTTTGAGATTGTGTTGGCTTGTTTCTCTGGCCTTGGAAACAATTTATGGCACAAACAGTGGGTACGCACAACGCCAATTGGTATAACATGCTCTTCTCCACACTTTGGGCTTATCGAACCTCCGTTAAAACCACCATTGGATTTACTCCCTTCCAACTAGTGTATGGATTGGAGGTGGTCCTTCCTATTGAGTGCGAGATTCTGTCCCTCAAGCTCGCCATCGAACTTCTCCCAAACACTACTTTCGAGGAAGAAAGTTTCCTCTACCTAGCTAAGCTCGACGAGACTCGCCGAGATGCCACTCTTGCCAATGAGGCTCATAAGAAATGCATCAAAGTGCAGTACAACAAGTCGGTACAACCTCGCACCTACAGCGAGGGAGAATTGGTCCTCACATATGACCAAAAACATGATAAGCTGGGGGCAGGAAAGTTTGAGTCCATGTTGCATGGACCTTACATAGTGAAACGCACCTTAGAGAAGGGAGCTTATGAGCTTGAAGTCTATGACAGGATATATTTAGGTGAGCCCCGCAATGGGCTCTACCTGAAGAGGTACTATGCTTGAGTCTTTCACGCATAAGTACTTTTGTATATATTGTACATGGCGTGTGTTTGTTTTTTGTGTGGTGTGATGCTTTGATTTTTTTTTTTTGCGTGTTTAGGTCTTGTTTCGTTTCTTATACCATGTTCTGTCTGCATGTGCAGATGGAAACGTGCTATGGATTTCGGATGGCGCCAACTAGCATACCTATAACCTTGCTTCGGTAGCTTGGGTACTCTATTCACCTACTGAGTACTCTATGGATTTAGGTTTCTTGAATTCTCTAATCATAGCATTTCTTACATCAGCAAGCATCCTATTCTATGCTGCTGAGTATTTCATGAACCAAGTTAAGGCTCTTTCTCTTAGTGTGGTTTCTAACTGAACCAGCTTGACAGCATCATCATTAATTTGCTTAATTGTCCAAATGGCTTCACATAGGAACCAGTGTTGCTCAGGGTCTTCTAGCCCTGTTCCTCTAAAAATTGGTAGCTTCATGTCATCGCCCATCCTTCTTGTGCTAGGTTGAGGTGGAGGTGTTGTAGCACTGCCTCCGAGATGGTTAAACAAAGGTGGTGCTGAGGTACTAGAAGTACCGTGCGGGCTACTAGGTGTTACTGCGGGGTTATACTGAGCCCCGTCTGGCTTTTGCGGTGTAAAAGGGTGATAAGGGATATGAGCACTCCCTTGTCTCTCTATATGGATCGCTCTAGGAAATTGACTACCTTCTGGGATAGACTCAAAAGAATGTTGATCAAGGCCTACTTTATACCATTTTCCACTACGAGTGCAACCAATAAGTTCAGGATCACTATCAGAATCTGCGGACATTACTTGTCTATGCTATTCATCGGAAGCTATGCATAGTTTTCCTTTTTCATACAGAAGCATTTTAATCCATAAGTTCAGAGAATTTAAGAACTTACCCCTGTGTGCTTTGAAGAAGCTCCTCTCAGCTTCACTAAAACTCTTTCTCGTATCTACTGCAAACTCATTGATGAAGCCTTCCAGCAGACTGTTCAACCAAAAGTCTACTGCGCGGGACACAGAATTATCTACCCGCTTCAAAATGCTAACTAGCTCAGGCGTCCAAGCGACGGGTTGATCAGCATGCACAGTGGGTCTAGTATATGCTAGCTTGGCTACCCACGCATGCAACTCAAGTGCAAATGTGACAAAGAAAATTTCGTGAAGGTCAGTATAATATGCTTCTGCAACCAGTCTTCTGTCTGAATCCTAGAGCTTCTATTTTCTCGTTCAGCGAACTCTCTAGCCTTTGAATCAGACCAGTCTCGAATTTCTTTAGCTTTAGGATTCCAGTAGCACATTGCCTTCAAAATAATAGGGTTAAAGCCGACGACGAAACCATTTGTTGGCTTAAGCAGTCGCAAGGCAACAAGTCGCACGGCAACGGAACCATTTGTTGGCTTCCTCTTTATCTGGGTTTCGCATCAATCTCGCGCGTCGCTGGAATAACAAGTCTCAAGGCAATGAAACCATTTGTTGGCTTCCTCTTTATCTAGGTTTCGCATCAATCTCGCGCGTCGCTGGAATAACAAGTCTCAAGGCAACGGAACCATTTGTTGGCTGCTTTTTGGACAGACCCAAGTTTTAATGAGGTGCAGCAACAAACACCCCTTGGTGCACTGGCCCTCTCGGCAACGCGCTGTGCAGCAACCCGAAGTCTCACCCGAAGTGGCTATGGCGGGGCTAAGGAATCAGGCTTCCTTAACCTAGGCGACGCGAAGATTGCAATCTTCTCCCTCTCTCTCTTTCGAGAGGATTCCTCAAAGCGGGACATCTTACTCTTCCGCAGACCTCTCAGTGCAACAGCGCTGAAACTCTCGCTTACCAGCCTAGCTGCGCGGTATCTTTGCTCCTGCGCACAAGGCAATTACCCTCTCCATCCGATACACTGTATCGTCTCTGCTTGCGTGCCCAGCACAGTAACGCATTCCTTGGCGCTGCGGCGATAGTGCTCTTATCGACTCCTTCGATAGTGCGCGAAAATACCTTCCAAGGGAGCTTCAAGGACTTACTTTATATACTCATTCATAAAGACAACGAAACATTCATGTAAACACAGATAGTAAACCAAAACATGTATTCACACAACACAGCATCATAACAACGAGAATTATGTAGTTCGCCTACACGAGGAAATCACATTCCTTGGAACTGTTATCTTATATTATCTCAAAATGGGAATTACACAGTCCTGCTGCGCACACAGCTGTAGCCTTAGATATTTCAAGGAAACTCCACGCACACAACTGGGAGCCCTTCTCTTAGATCTACTCTCTTCTTCTACAGATATTACAATGACTCAGACTTCGACTGAGACTGTCTGCAACTCAGTGACTAGCTCTACAGCTATCACCTCTCCAACTTATCTAACATCTAATACCTCTCTATCGTCTAAAACATCTAATGGATAACGTCTAACATCTAACGTCTAACCTTTACAATTACACATATATATAGGTGGCCTTGACGGTCGCACCTTTACAAAACTGTGGGCCTTTCCCAGCAGTATTCCCCAAAACCTTAACCGCAGACATGGCTAGGTGTACTGCAGGCGCCGCTTGCAGTCACATCGCCGCTTCCTGCAGGTTCCGTGATTTACGACGCAGATTGCGGGTATGGACGTCGCTTCATCATTCACTGCTCTTTGTCCTTCGCCTTCAATGATTTGGTCCGTTGCTCTTCCTTGGTCAGAGCAACCATAACTTATGTACTTAGCCTTAATGAGGGTAGCTGAGCCCTCTATTCCGTCGCTTCATTTATTGTGGTAGCTGAGCTTTCTACTCAGCCACATTCATTCTCCTTTGACGTGTGCGCATGAGCTCTGCGATTTTCGGCCCGTAATCTGCGCTGAGCTCATCCATCTGGCACCGTACTGCGCATTGTTCGCTTCTGCCCAAAATTGGTGCTTTTACTCAAAGTTAGCACTTTCCCTTCAACACTTGTGATTTTACTCAAAGTCCCGGCAATGGAACCATTTGTTGGCTGCTTTTTGGACAGACCCGGGTTTTAATGAGGCGCAGCAACAAACACCCCTTGGAGCACTGGCCCTCTCGGCAACGAGCTGCACAGCAACCCGAAGTCTCACCCGAAGTAGCTATGGGGGGGCTAAGGAATCAGGCTTCCTTAACCTAGGCGACGTGGAGACTGCAATCTTCTCCCTCTCTCTCTTCCGAGAGGATTCCTCAAAGCGGGACGTCTTACTCTTCCGCAGACCTCTCAGTGCAACAGCGCTGAAACTCTCGCTTACCAGCCTAGCTGCGCGGTATCTCCGCTCCTACGCACGAGGCAATTACCCGCTCCGTCCGATACACTATATCGTCTCTGCTTGCATGCCCAGCGCAGTAACGCATTCCTTGGCACTGCGGCGATAGTGCTCTTATCGACTCCTTCGATAGTGCGCAAAAATACCCTCCAAGGGAGCTTCAAGGACTTGCTTTATATACTCATTCATAAAGACAACGAAACATTCATGTAAACACAGATAGTAAACCAAAACATGCATTCACACAACACAGCATCATAACAACGAGAATTATGTAGTTCGCCTACACGGGGAAATCACATTCATTGGAACTGTTATCTTATATTATCTCAAAATGGGAATTACACAGTCCTGCTGCTCACATAGTTGTAGCCTTAGATCTTTCAAGGAAACTCCACGCACACAGCTAGGATCCCTTCTCTTAGATCTACTCTCTTCTTCTACAGAGATTACAATGACTCAGACTTCGACTGAGACTGTCTGCAACTCAGTGACTAGCTCTACAGCTATCACCTCTCCAACTTATCTAACATCTAATACATCTCTATCGTCTAAAACATCTAATGGCTAACGTCTATCGTCTAACGTCTAACCTTTACAATTACACATATATATAGGTGGCCTTGACGGTCGCACCTTTACAAAACTGTGGGCCTTTCCCAGCAGTATTCCCCAAAACCTTAACCGCAGACATGGCTAGGTGTACTGCAGGCGCCGCTTGCAGTCACGTCGCCGCTTCCTGCAGGTTCCGTGATTTTCGACGCAGATTGCGGGTATGGACGTCGCTTCATCATTCACTGCTCTTTGTCCTTCGCCTTCAATGCTTTGGTCCGTTGCTCTTCCTTGGTCAGAGCAACCATAACTTCTGTACTTAGCCTTAATGAGGGTAGCTGAGCCCTCTATTCCGTCGCTTCATTTATTGTGGTAGCTGAGCTTTCTACTCAGCCACATTCATTCTCCTTTGACGTGTGCGCGTGAGCTCTGCGATTTCCGGCCCGTAATCTGCGCTGAGCTCGTCCATCTGGCACCGTACTGCGCACTGTTCGCTTCTGCCCAAAATTGGTGCTTTTACTCAAAGTTAGCACTTTCCCTTCAACACTTGTGATTTTACTCAAAGTCCCGACAATGGAACCATTTGTTGGCTGCTTTTTGGATAGACCCGGGTTTTAATGAGGCGCAGCAACAAACACCCCTTAGTGCACTGGCCCTCTCGGCAACGAGCTGCACAGCAGCCCGAAGTCTCACCCGAAGTAGCTATGGGGGGGATAAGGAATCAAGCTTCCTTAACCTAGGCGACGCGGAGACTGCAATCTTCTCCCTCTCTCTCTTCTGAGAGGATTCCTCAAACCGGGATGTCTTACTCTTCCGCAGACCTCTCAGTGCAACAGCGCTGAAACTCTCGCTTACTAGCCTAGCTACGCGGTATCTCCGCTCCTATGCACGAGGCAATTACCCGCTCCGTCCGATACACTGTATCGTCTTTGCTTGCATGCCCAGCGCAGTAACACATTCCTTGGCGCTGCGGCGATAGTGCTCTTATCGACTCCTTCGATAGTGCGCAAAAATACCTTCCAAGGGAGCTTCAAGGACTTGCTTTATATACTCATTCATAAAGACAACGAAACATTCATGTAAACACAGATAGTAAACCAAAACATGCATTCACACAACACAGCATCATAACAACGAGAATTATGTAGTTCGCCTACACGGGGAAATCACATTCCTTGGAACTGTTATCTTATATTATCTCAAAATGGGAATTACACAGTCCTGCTGCACACACAGCTGCAGCCTTAGATCTTTCCAGGAAACTCCACGCACACAGCTGGGAGCCCTTCTCTTAGATCTACTCTCTTCTTCTACAGAGATTACAATGACTCAAACTTCGACTGAGACTGTCTGCAACTCAGTGACTAGCTCTACAGCTATCACCTCTCCAACTTATCTAACATCTAATACCTCTCTATCGTCTAAAACATCTAATGGATAATGTCTAACGTCTAACCTTTACAATTACACATATATATAGGTGGCCTTGACAGTCGCACCTTTACAAAATTGTGGGCCTTTCCCAGCAGTATTCCCCAAAACCTTAACCGCGGACATGGCTAGGTGTACTGCAGGTGCCGCTTGCAGTGACGTCACCGCTTCCTGCAGGTTCCGTGATTTTCAGCGCAAATCGTGGGTATGGGCGCCGCTTCATCATTCACTGCTCTTTGTCCTTCACCTTCAATGCTTTGGTCCATTGCTCTTCCTTGGTCAGAGCAACCATAACTTCTGTACTTAGCCTTAATGAGGGTAGCTGAGCCCTCTATTCCGTCGCTTCATTTATTGTGGTAGCTGAGCTTTCTACTCGGCCACATTCATTCTCCTTTGACGTGTGCGCGCGAGCTCCGTGATTTTCGGCCCGTAATCTGCGCTGAGCTCGTCCATCTGGCACCGTACTGCGCACTGTTCGCTTCTGCCCAAAATTGGTGCTTTTACTCAAAGTTAGCACTTTCCCTTCAACACTTGAGCTTTTTCCTCAAAATTTGCAACTTTACTATAGCTGCGGCCTAGGCTCCAACAGGTACTCTATTCACCTACTGGCGAGCTCATCGGCTCAAGGGGAATGTGTCTAGATTTCATGACCAACAATGCTGCGGAATATCAAGCAGTCACTGGAACCCTAACTGGCGTTATTTCTTTGGGTATGGACCATGTTGTCATCCACTTGGATTCTCAACTAGTGGTCTCTCATCTTAACTGAGTCTACACCATCCGCGATCCTACCTTACTCTGTCTCTATAGACGAGTCTGTCTTCTGGAAAGGTCCTTCGAGTCCATTCAGTACCTGCACATTCCACGAGACGTGAACACAGTTGCCGACTCTATGGCCAACTTCATCTTAGATTGGTACATTGCACACACATAAGCATATTTATGAATTGTTAAAAGTAGACATAACATCTAAATAACTCATTTTATAAGAAAAACACATAAACAAGATCACACCATTCATCCATTTAAAACACATAATGTATAAACCGCTAGAATGTCTGTATATCTATCCGAAAAAGATTCATTGGGCTCAGATTCTACATCGGTATGGGGGAGGTCGCAGATGAGCTCAGTAAACACCAAATACTTTTTCGACTTGGCTTTTTCGAAAAGAAGATCAAATTCCTGCAGTATCACGATCCAGCGTGAATACTTTCCCCTAGGTACCTGACGAGTTAGAACGTGGTACATGGGGTTCGAATCAGGGATGATGGTGGTGGTGCGAAGCAGAATGTAATGTCGAAACTTTTGCACAGCAATAACTGTCGCAAGAGCGAGTTTCTCAACATGTGAATAGCGAGTTTCAATGTCAATAAGACGTTTACTGGCATAGTATATCACATGTTCTTGGGAATTCTGGTCTTCTTGCACCAAAACCATGGTGATAGTGGTGTCGAAAGCGGCGAGATATAAAATGTAATCTCGATAGTAATTCAGCGGTTGGAGCACAGGGGCATGCATAATGGCATGTTTCAAACTATCAAAAGATTGTTGAGATTAGTCATCCCAAATGAACAGGACGTCCTTTTTGATCAATCTCATGTATCCCTGAGTCTTTTGCACGAAATTACAAATGAAGCGCCATAAATAAGTTGCTCTTCCTTGCAGACTCTAAAGTTCTGTAATGTTGGTTGGAGGTGGAAGAGCAACAATGGCTTCCACCTTTGAGGGATCAATACGGATCCCATCTTTCGAGACGATAAAGCCTAAGAGGCGTATGGACTTGACACAAAAAATACTCTTATGAGGATTCAAACGGATATTGTACCACTTGCACCTGAGGAAAATAGCCGTCAGATGATCTAAGTGGAACTCACGCTGCTTTGAGTGGGCAGGGAGGTCATCCAGGCAGGGTTCGACAAAGTCCTTCACATCATGGAAGGCATACGACATATCCCACTAGAATGTGGCACTAGCATTTTTAAGACCAAATGGAAGTTTACGATAGGCAAACATTCCCCAAGGACAGATGAATGCAGGCTTGTGTTGGTCGGCGGGGTGGATCTCAATTTGGTTGTATTCGGAAAAGCCATCCATAAATGAAAAAATGACACTTCCAGCACAATTGTCGATAATATGGTCAATAAAAGGAGTCGGGTAGTTGTCCTTGGGACAAGCTTTGTTGAGATCCCGATAATCAACACAGACACGGATGGTCCCCTGCTTTTTATTAACAGGGATGATGTTTGAGACCCACTCTGTCAACAGGATAGGGTAAATGAAACCGGCCTTTAAGAGTTTCTCAATCTCTGCCTTAATTGTCGCAGTCTTCCAAGCATGCACCGGTCACAACTTTTGGCGGACGAGTTTGACGTCGGGATAGGTTTTAATTTCATGTAAAACAATGGAGGGGTCTATCCCAGGCATCTCCTTGTAGGTCCAAGCGAACACGTCTTGGAATCGCTTGAATAAGGCCATGGCGATGATGACTTCTTCAGGGGAACGCTTCTGGCCTAACTGAATGTGTTCCACTACACCAGGAGTAACCGAAATGTCTATCAATGTGGTAGGCTCAATGTCGGCTAAGTTTCCTTCAGAGTTCAGTCGACACGCGAGTATCGAGGACTGAGAGCTAGAGTAGACGTCTGGTGTAAAGATGGTGTGAATGCTTTTCTCCACAATATCCAAGAAAGGAAAGAAAGACGAACGATGGTGGAGGTCTTCCCATGGAGGATCATCTGCACTCATGATTTCCATAATGGACTCGTTAGAATGAAAAGTCCATAGCAGAGGATCGAATGGTGTCCATTGCAGAGAATAAGAGGTGGAGGCCACAGCTAAGTGGTCCTCTGATGTTGATTGGATAGCCTTGTACGTGACTTCAGCGGATGACAGAGGCATGGTGTCTCCAATCAGATGTGTGGTGGCTTCATCAGGTACAAGCCATGAACCAGTGGAGTTAGGGATAGATGAAATCTGCGAGGAGATCATGTTCACCATGGCAACATGGTTTGGGGGATCCAAAGTAGGAAAGACACCCATAAGGGATGAGTCATTAAGGAGACTAATGCCCACACTCTCATACTTTTTCCAAGATTGTCCAATCGAAGGAACGTTATCACCCAGGTGAGTAGTGGTGTCAGGTGTGCCGAAATCCAGTTGGTCGACTATGACAATTCAGCCTTGATGGGGGAATTGTACTATGCGGAAGACAGATGATGCGACTGCATTCATGACGTAAAACCAGTTACAACCAAGCAAAATGTTATAATCTAACGGGGCAGCGACCACTTCCACGTTAAGGGTTGCGGTCTTGCCCCCCAGCTTGACTGGTAAAGCTTGTAACAGCCCATGAGGTTGAAAGCCACGTCCGTTGAAGGCTCTCAAAGTGGTAGGAGAACAATTCAACTTAGGAGATCCAATGGCTCTCCAACATGTGATCGACATGACTAACGTAGAGGCACCTTCGTCCAAAACGGTACGATGGATTATCTTCCCAGCAATGTTTGTGGCAACTTGAAATGCCAATTGATGGGAGAGCCTCGGTTTGAAGTATTCTAGTCGGAACATAATGGTATTCGATGAATCTGGGTTGACTGCACTGATGGCAGAGAGGAGATTCTTGCGCTGATTCGGATAGTTTTGCAAGACCTCGAGCGTCGGCATAGCACAAGGAGCTTGTGCTAGGTCCTCTACAATGTTGTACTTTTGAGCTGCCCGAGCATTAGGGTTGAAAATCGATTTTCTAATCATGCTCTTGGGTGGACGCAAAACGGACTCAAACAAGGGCTTCTCAATGGTGAGAGGAGCAGCTGGTACGGTGACGTCAGGCATTGAAGTGGAAGCTTTTTCAGCATTACTTCCAACGGGTTCCTTGGCCGGAACGGAGTCATACGAACGATAACAGGTGTTCAAGTTGATAGTTTCGCCACGCATCATGAGAACATGTGTGGTGGTGGATGCTTCTCCTTGGGAAGAAGAAGTGTGAGCGATCGACTTCTGATTTTGAGCAGGGAAGGGATCGTTGAGAACTATAGGTGTGGTTTTTCCCTTGAGAAACTTTTCAACTTCGTCTCTATGGGGGCACTCTTTAGAAAATTGATCCTCACCACACAGTAGGAAAGGATACTTCAACTTTCTTTCTGTTTGGTATCATCAGGGATGCTCTTTTGTTCCTGTTGGGTGGAAGATTTCTTAGGTTTCCCTTTGTTATTTTTCTTACCACCAAACTTTTGAGGTGAAGCTGATGAAATAGAATTCACTTCTTCGGTGACAGCAGGAGTGGATGATTTGGTGGTGTTGTGGCCAGCCTATGTTGGTGATGGGGAAGAACCCTGGGGGTTCGACGAACCAACAGTTTGAGAGGAAGGCTGGGTGTAAAGGGATCCAATGATGCAATCGGCTTGGGGTCCCTTGGGTGGTTTCGTGGGGTCGTAAGTGTTGCGGGGCGCATCGGGAAGAATGTCAAAATATGTGCCAGACTAAGCATAGACTAAGTTGAGCAAATGGGCACAAGCAATGGCTTGTTCCTCAGTGACAGCGCTACCCATGGCAACATCTCGTGCTATGGTGGGTATGAGAGACTTCGTAAACCAGTCTCCTAAGAATTTATCTTGAATAGGATCCTTAATAAGACGTCGTCTCCTTCGGCTCATGTATATGGCCTAAGACATGAGTAGCGATATTCTGATAGAGCGAGGTTAAAATCTCTGTACCAGTTTCGTACTGTATAGGCAGCTGGAAGTGAGTCAAAAATTTCATAGCAAGAGAACCAAAATCAGGAAAAGAATGGGGTGGTAGTTCGATATACCACTTGGCAGCCGAACCAGTGAGAGTCCTTTAAAACAATCTAAGACGGATCGAGTTGTCCATCAAGGAGTTGGACGAAAACCATAAGTGGTATGTCATCACGTGATTTTTAGGATCCTCACCCGGCTTACCATCAAATTTCAAGATATCTGATGGAAGTTTCACTGGAACGGGTGGCCAATTAGTTCCATGGTAGATGGGGTCGTTGGTCAAGCGAGACAGGTCAGGTAGGTCCAAAGTAGCCAAAAAGGGTAGCTATGGATTAGGCTGTGAGTACTGATAGTACGGATAAGGCATGTAAGGACCTGTGGGGCCTTGTATCAACTGACCATAGGGTGTTCCAGGAGGAAACTGGCCATAGGGGTACGGGCCTCCCGGACAAAGTGTAGGTCCACCGCCATAGTAAGGTAGTCCATTACCATAATAAGGTGGCCCATTACCATAAGGTGGGGGGCCGCCTCCGCCGCCGGGAGGGGGTGGGATACCTCCAAATGGTGGGGGTCCTCCACCACCGCTAGGGTAGGATGGACCGGCACTGCCTCCGCCGGGAGGAGGTGGTGGTCCGCTACCCCCACTGGAATAGGACGGGCCTCCACCACCTCCGTCCTGAGGGGGTGGTGGGCCATCACCGCCACCAGAAGGGTAAGAGCCCCCTCTGCCACCTCCACCATAGTGGGGTGGTGGTCCACCACCACCGCCACCAGGATGAGAAGGTCCTCCACCACCACCACCGAGAGGGGGTGGTGTTCCTCCGCCGCCACTGGGATGGGATGGTCCTCCCCCACCACTACCGGGAGGGGGTGGTCCTCCACCACCTCCACTAGGAGGGGGTGGGCCATGATGACCAAAATGAGGTGGTCCTCCGCCAGAAGGTAGAGGTCTGCCTCCTCCAGAGTTATGTGGGGGCCCACCGCCTCCAATGGGAGGTGGGGGTGGACCAAACGGGGGTGGAAGGACTTGAGGAACTATAAGTGGGGGTCCATGTTGTAAAACATTTTGCTGTCCTCGTAGAGTGTAAGGATTTCTGGGGTAGGGTACCCCATAGAGTGCATTTCCAGGATTAAGTTGACCCGGCATAGGGTTAAGATGACCTGGATATGCTTGACTCATTGGAGGTTAAATTACATTGGATGGTCCCCCAACATGGGACAGTCCCGTCGTGGAAGGTCCGGGAGGTAAGGGATTTCCAATGGAAGGCCCGATGGGAACTCCTGCTGCAGTATTATGGTTAAGAGATGGGGGTTGCTCCCCGAAAACAACTTGCTAACCACTAAGTAAAGGTTGAGCCAACACTGGTTATTGGTTATTCACCGTAGGATTAACGTTACTCGTAAGGAAGGTAGGGGGTAAAGAGTATCCTCCCCTCGAATTTTGAGGTGGGGGAGGAGCAGGTAAGGTAACCATGGTGACCACAGGTGTGTTGGACTGTTGTTGTTCAACAGGTACTGAACTGGTCTCCTATCTAGGGGACACATGTGCAGGAATGGATGGTTGACCAACTTGAGTTGTGGTCACGTGTTGCGTGGATGATTCCGGTGACTCAAAAGATAAAGAGCGACCTGGGATTGGTCGATCATCGATCCTTAGTTGGAAATTATGACTTCGAAACTCCTCACTCATATCACGTAAACGAGCTAATTTGTAAGAACCCTAAAACTCATAAAAACTTACTAAATAACATTTTATATTAAAGATGCATACAGATCTATGAACCAATACAAGAATCTGATAAATACAATGGATCTGATATCGTGTAAATCTATAAACCAGTATACAACAAGAAGCATCATGCAATGAAAGATTTGTAACAATAGAGTGTGTCTAATCAACAATATAACAGAAAATATGCTATGAAAATCATACATGGTTAGATGACCTAGGAGCTACCATTACCTTGACAACTCCCATAGTGCAACCGAAGGTGGGGGGACGACTCTCCACCCAACCAACCCCCGGCCAAAGGCTGAGGCCCCCGAGCCCCCAACGATTAACCCTATGCTAGCGTTATCTTGCTTTCCTCTCCTCCAGAGCTCCTCTTCCAAGATGGCCAAAGACAAAAAAGATCCCTCTCTTCACTTCTTCTCCTCCTTTTATCCCCTCCTTCTCCCCATTTCTTAATTTCTTATTTAATTTATTTCTTTATGCAAGATTTGCTTTTCGTTACTTCTTTTTCATGTTTCTTTTTATTATTTACCTTATACTATATTACATTATATCATATTATATAAAATATTCCCTATATTCGTATATGAGGGTTGTTACATACTTTCCCCCTTCAAGAAACTTCATCCCGAAGTTATAATATTCAAGCAATAAATACAATACTTATTCAATCAATCAATCAAGTAAATACTAGAATATATAGGTAGCTAGGACTATTGTGAAGTTTAGAGGTTTATATGTGTGGCCACCACATAGAAGTCTCCAAATCGCACTAATACAATCAAACGCCCTAAGTTACAATATGCTCTTAAGTAATTCCCTATGAGTCTAGTATGCAAACATATAAACAATCATGCAGCATACATACATAAGCATTAGATAATTAATTAATAATTAATGACTGTGTGTTTGTTTACTTCCTCTTTCCTTACTTACCCTCTCCCTGAGAATCATACCATCCGATCAACCTCCCTACACCTCCCCTCCAACTCCGGATGGTCCCGCTCGCCATGGCACGGGCCCTCTACTATAACCTGTCCGCGGATCATACAGTAGGCATCAGAAGTTCCCCGAGAAGTTACCGCGGCATTTCCACCTTCCCAACTTCTGGTAATAATACAGCCTCATCAGTTTCTAATCGGAATCTGGGCCTCATCGGTACTAGCCGGCATCTGGTTCCCAATACCTCGATCCTGATATCAAGATCATTATACCCTAGGCATCTCGGAAGGCTAGCCTAAACATCCTCCCCAGCACCCTCAAGGCACTAGCCCCAGGCATCAGAAGTCCTTCTCCATAAACCTCCCTCCCGATGAGTATGTCTCCAACCATGGACTCTGGTCACATTAGAAGTTCTCTAGGAAGTACATCTATGGCACTGCCACCTTCCCAACTTCTGGTACAAAATTCAAGCGCTGCTAGCATAGAGCTAATTGTTGGGCTTGTCCCCCAGCCCATAATATATTTATAGTAGCCATTCTCATTCATGGTTATGGTCTCCCACGAAATCATAGAATACTTAGCCTCATCAGGCTATTTGAGTGGATCACCTGGAACAACTGGCACTTTCCATAATGAATAATCATTAGTAACCATTTCTCAATATAATAATATCATGGATCATCCTTGAATCATGCACTAACAAGAATGTCTAGCCACCAGTTCATATTGCATTGCAATACATCATAAACCATTGTCACGATAAGTCATGCCAAGTTTAACATCTAATGCATTTAGGTGCTTTTTGCTACCATTATAACATAACTGGTCATGATACTTTCATAATTTCACTAAGTAGATCTCATAAATATGTCATGATAAGCTTCCATATTCCAACATTAGTACTACCAACATGGAGTAACAACTCACATAATCCATCATCATATCAAATATGCATTCTACGTGGAGCAATAAGGGTTAGCATGCAACGATATCATGTCATACCAAATATCTGATATAATCTCTTATTCTTCACTAACACATAACAGCTGTAAAATACCAACATTAACCACAACATGCTCTCATACTATTTATGTGCCAAATGTCATTCATCTCTAGATGCAATCATAAGCTATAATATCATTTTATGTCTACATGTCATGAGATAACATCAAGAAGTATCACATGCACAACCCCTGGATATAAATTTCATGGCTAGAATTAACAATCATCAAATTTCACATGAATAATGCATGACCATGAAGGCCTCATTCTAAGAACAACACGTAAAAACACCATATCATGTACCACATAACTTTCATTTCAAGATGCCAAAATGAAACTATAATTTACCAATTGAGTATCAAAAATCAACACGTCATGTACCTCATGTCCTATACATCTAGAAACCATAATAAGCTCAATATCAACATGAAATACCCATCATGAAAACTAAGTAGCAACATGAAAAACTGAGTATCATCACGAAATATGCAACATATTTTCTCTAACTTCAAAAACCATAAGAGACTATAAAATACTATCCATATTTTATCGCTATGAAGAAGAGATACCCTCAGAAAATGAGGGAAACTTATAGGATCCTAGGTGTTTCCTACCTAATATCTTACCCTTACTGATTTTTTTTTTAGACAAGCCCATTATAACTATCATTAGGGGAGGCAGAATCACTAGATGAAAAGTGCACCTCTCGTTGAAACTAATAATTTGGAAGGCACTCTTTTGCAAAATATTGTTACATAGAAGTCTACAATATCCCATCATCATGCACAACAAAGAAAAAGATGAGCTGATCCAAAAAGGATTTTCATCTAGATTTGCTTTCCAAGTTGCAAGCTAATCTTCATGAGGAGGTACATCACCTGTCTTCGGAATCCTTTTCAATACTCTAGTATTTCCAAAACTGCTTTGAAGAAATTATTGGAGATTTCTTGAAGCTATCTTTTGCTCGACATTTTCTTCAAACTCCATTTGCCCATTGATGTTCCCTTTAGGCACTAGGTCTTGAGTTCATGATAGTTAAAGTTATGTTTTTTTTTTAGTCACATACCTAACCTATATCTCTTGCATAGATGGTTATAATTAAAACAATGATACTAAAGCTACGCTCTTTTCTCACCAAGACAACACTCAATGTCAAGGACGGCGCCCTTCTTGTCTTTATTCTACTCATAGATATAAACCTATAAAAGGAGTATAATAGAGTGTCGACCAAGGATGGCATCCTTTGTTTTTTTTAAGTCCCCTCTTTTATATCGCATAGAAATGTATATTTTAAAACTCATTTGACTTTTAAAACTCATTTGACAATGGTAAAATATAAATAAAGAGGATAATCACAACCGATTCCCCTCACGACATTGATGTTTGTAAGAGTATCAACCTCAAGCACACTAATTATTATGAATTCATTCCTCGTCCCCACATATGCAGGTCTCATAATCAATGCGTTCCAACACATGCAGGCCTCATAATCAATGCCTTAAGGCTTGACTGGAGACACTCACGGATTTATCCTAGATGACTAATGAAATGTAGCCATGGATTTCACCTCTAACATTTAGTACGTTATTCAATTCTAATTTTTGAAGATAATGGAAAACATAACTCAAAGGTTTCCGGAGAGAAGCCACCTCTCCCAAAATTAACTCATATGTATTGAAGATTAATTAATTGGTAGAAACTCTCTACACCTACTAGAGGATTGGAACAATGTCCTTTTTTACTATATGGCCGCCAATTCTATCACACGTGGAAGTAGGCAGTTAGCCTATTTATCAATTAAAACAAAGGGTCGTTTCCTCTATTCATACACATGTTCTTATTACTCGATATATCTATCGACTTGTACGATTCCTCTATAGAGAGAGACCATCTAGTCTTTAACAGGTGAGGATATTAACCATAAAGATCAGTCTTTATGGAGGGAGGAAATCTACTACAAACAAAACAATAAAATTTATAAAATGTGTGCGGGGATCTAAAACAGAAACGATTTTCATGTGCGTCCACCCATTCTCATAACACAAAGATTCATATGGGAGATTAGTGGGCATGGGCCTATCATGCTAATGCAACAATAACAAGACACTATATTTATAAGGATTAAAGGAAATGCTTCTTATCTCTAGTGTTGTATAGAGACAATATCTTTTTGGGTAAACTCCTTCTTTCTAACCCAACCAGAAAATCTACTGGATGGAATCATCTTCTTTCCAAGGGAGAATCACTCACTCCGGCCCATGTTTCCTTGCCGCCACAGAGTTGCGCCTTCTCAGGTTATCTGTGGAAATGGGTTCCTGTACCGTTGTTGTTGTTGTTTTTAGCTCCCCTTAAGGAGGTCGCCATCCATATCTATGAATGACAGGCCTCTCAATGATAATTCGGATTATCGTCCGGTGCAGTGCACCCACTTCATTTTATGATAAATCACACACATGATCAAATACTAACTTAAATATTGAACATACGAGTAATACCTGACGACTACACGGTTGAAAAAATACCTGACGACTACACATCACATCAGGTTTTCAAAATGTGCCCATCATTAATTTGTCAGGCTTACTTGATTGCATTTTACAATTAATTTTATTTCATTTTACAATTAAATTTTGTTGACTGTTCATGGGAATCACTAAATTTTCTTCTTGGAATGGCCTGGATCTGTATCTGTATCAGTTCTGGGTACATACAGTGATCAACTGAGAAACATACCCTAAATAAATTTGTAAGATTTCGGTTGGCAAACAATATCGATTTATCTTGAATCCGAACAAGATGGAGAAAATTGTGACCCCCCTTTGACTGCTAAAATCCCTGCGACGCGTGGAGCATATCATGGTCATTGGACCCCCCCTTGGCGTTTAGTGTGAGCGCTAAGTGAAGATTAGGGTTTGACGTGGATTTAAAATCCAAACTTTGAATGAGATCTAAGAGACTGAAATGGGATTGTGAAGCATAAGACAACAGTAAAATACAAACCAGACGTGAAACCCTAGGTCGATTTGAGTTTCAAGTATATTTGTGATTTTAATGAAAAAAAAATGGATCCAAACCTCAGTCGTATGATTTGTACAGTGACACCTAGAGAAATACACAGGTGAATCATGCAGAACACGACCTCTCTTCCATAGATTAGACCCTCAAGCTTACATCGTAAAAGAATTTCAGTTGATACACGCCCAGTCAATGCGGATACACCGAAGAATTTCGTAATGAATTTGTAGAAAGATTTGAAACCATATAAATACTGCAGACCTGAGAAATCTTTTTAGACTCGGATGAATTCTGAGAAATCCTTTTTTTTTTACTCTTAGATGTTAGGGATCTCGAGTAGACATATACGCCAGTTATTCATCTGCCTGCCCAAGTTGTGCCCTAATTTTGACTACCAGGATTTCATGATTCTCAATATAATAATATTTCACTCCATACAATGATCCATGCCGCAAACTGTATTTCGAAGGTATTCTCAGAGAATGCTCCCTCTTGCATGAAGACTCTTCAATACAGTTGAATACCGACTGGAGCAGGTAATAGAATTAACCCTAATTTATATTGCATACTATTGTTACGGTCTATTAAGATAAGAACGCAGAGCTGTGCATTTTTCGTGTGGGTCAAAACCATTGAGAGATTCCTGGAGTGGATTTCCTCTTATCTGGATAGTTGATATGTGATAACTATGTGAGTATCCAATACCATCAACAAATCAAATTGAGATCGAAGTGTTCTTCCAAGTGTTAGCATTTGATAGCTCGGTGGCACTCCTGCCTAGGTGCAGGGGTTAATAACTTGAAGTCTCAGTTATATTCCTAAAGTGACTTTAATAATGTGTTCTTTTATTAAAGTACCTTTTTGATGTGACTTTATGTTTTTAAAGTGAGTTGTACTTTAATATGTTTTTAAAGTGACTTTAAGTCATAAAGTGTACTTTTTAATATTTAGGGATAAGTGACTTTTTCGAAAAGAAAATTTGGTCTAAAGTTCACTTAGGAGATTTAAGTGAACAAGAGATTAGATCCTGGCCATAGATCTCTTGGCCAAGATCTAATCTCGTCCATTGAAGTGAAAAGTCATGAGAAAAACCCTAATAGAGTAAATAAAAGTACATGAGACTTCATTGTTGGCACACATTTTTCAAGAGAGTCTTTCGAGAAGAGGTCGATTTACTTGAGAAAAGCAAGAGGTCGAATTTGAGAGAGAGACTGGCTGAGATAGATGGCACGAGTTTCAAGACAGTACCGTACAGTAGCAGAGGCACATTTTCCTGAGTATGACTGGCACAGAAATCGAGGAGAAATACAGCTAAGGTTTCTCTTCTTGCTGTCAACACAAAATTCGAGGAGCAAGGCACACTGTTTGAGGAGTAACAGTGGCACGAATTTTGAGGAAAACTGAGCAGCCATTAATGCAGACCGTACAGCTCTGTCCTGTAGCTGTTGAGCACGATTTCCAATGCTGAGATAGCACAGATTTCGAGGGCATTAATTTCTGTTTGAGCTGAGCACCAAAACCGAGAAGGAAAGACTGATTCTGGGCACAAAAATCAAGAAAGATACAGGCTGAAAGTTGACAGTCCGTACAGGCTGAGAAGGCACGATTTTCCAGAATTTGCAGAGGCAGCTTCAGCACAGATTTTGAGGCACTGTTGTGGTCTTCTGGGTCTGAGATAAGTTTGTCTCATTTCTTGAATAGATTACTGGTGTACTTTCTCTCTTAAAGATAATAATAAAAGATCTCTCTTGACTGGTTTTCCCCAAGGGTTGTAGGGGGTTTTTCCAGGGTCACATTTGACCAAAATACTGTGTCTTTAATGTGTATTACAGTCTGCTGTGTTTAATTTATTTCCGCTGCAAAGTTTACTTAGCTACAGTATATCAGCTTATAGAGACATGAAAACTACATGCATGTGATATGTGCTTGATTTTTATGAATATTGAAGACTGATATCAGGGTTCTGCTAAGTGTTTGGGCTGAGTTAAGCTCAGATTTGACATTTTCTCAGTTGGCTGTTAGGTGCACTATATTTCTGGGTTTTGTCATTTATTTCAACATGGTATCAGAGCTGGGGCTCTGAGAAGACAGTAGACTGTTGGGCAGCAGAGAAGTGCTGATTTTTTTATGCAGGAGATGTGCAAGAGATTTGCATGCAAAGTGCTGATTGAGACAGCTGTGTGTTAATTTTTTTTTCACAGTGAGCAGAAAGGTGTTTGCTCAGTACAGCTGAGTATTTTTGGTCAAAGAAGGCAGAGAGTGCCTTGTTGGAAAAAGAGCAGTAGCAGAAGATGGCTTGCATCCGGTATGAAGATAGGTTGGAAGGGATTTCCAACTACTTACAGTGGAAAGCACGGATGACAGCTATTCTAAAAGAAAACAAGTTATGGGTTTTTGTTAGCACCACAGTGACTCCTCCAGCAGCTGATCCTATAGCCCTTGACATACATGAGGTGAAAGAGGCCAGAACGCAGAGACTGCTTCTGGATGGTGTTAAAGATCACCTCATCCCACATTTGGCAGAGAAACTAACTGCTAAGGGGATGTGGGATACCTTAAAAAGTTTGTATGAGAACAAGAATGAAAATCGTAAAATGGCCCTAAAAGATAAGCTTCATGGCACTAAGATGGCGAGAGGTGAGAATGTAGCCTCTTACCTCACTAGACTCAGACAGATAAAAGATGAGCTGAGTGCAGTTGGTGAGCTGATTCCTGATCCCGAGCTAGTGCGGATAGCCCTGAAGGGCTTCACTAAGGAGTGGGATGTGTTCGTGAAGTGTGTAGTTGGCAGAGAGAACTTTCCCTCTTGGGAAAGACTATGGGATGATTTTACACAGGAGGAGATCCGAGAAGGGAAGACTGAGCAGGTTGCTGATGAAGAGAATGTGGCCCTTTCAGCTAAGAGTAGAAATAAAAAGGGTGGCTCGAGCAGTGGAGCCAAAGACTTGAGCAAAGTAAAATGCTTTGCTTGCCAGAGTTATGGTCACTATGCTGGGCAGTGTCCAAACAAGAAAAAGAACAAGAAGAAAGAAGAGCCTGAGAAAGTCTCTCCAGCTGAAGTGGGATATTTTGCTGCGGAATTCGAGAGGGAATTCTCACTCGTCTCAATTCTTTCAGATAGCAGTGTAGCAGAGAGTTTGGATACTGGAGCATGGTACATAGATGGCGGAGCAGCACGCCATATGACGGGGATACGAGCAGTGTTCCGAGAGTTGACAGATATTGACAGAGTTATACTGACTGAGGATGGGTATGCCGGCACCCATGCAGTAGAAGGAGTTGGAAAAGTCCTATTCCAACTCGAGTCTGGTGGTTATCTGGAGGTTGGCAATGTGTTGTTTGTACCAGAGCTGAAGAGGAACTTGGTTTCAGTTTCAGCTTTGGAGGATGACGGATATGCGGTTCTTCATGTGAGTGGACGTGTTTACATATATCCGGTGAGTGGGGGCTTGGGTGCAGCGAGTCTGCTTGGCATCCGTGATGTCCGGATCTACCGAGTTTTGGGGCACCCGGTGGATGGTGAGCCTGGTGAGAGATCAGACTCAGTGGCAGCAGCAGTGGCTGTCAGTGTGGAGGATTCATCCAACTCTGTGAGGAAACAGAGTTGGTTTGAGATGGTTCTTCAGGATGAGCACGAGAGTGAGGAGAACTCTCAATTCAGAGTTGTCAGACGGAGACCTTCAGCAGTTGATCCAGTGCAGGTATCTGAGAGGCATTCAGATTCAGAGGGAGCATCAGTTATTGGAGGGAGAGATCCAGGTGGAGCTGATGACAGTAGTACCTCCCTCGCTAAGAGGGAGTGTTAGCATTTGATAGCTCGGTGGCACTCCTGCATCAGGTGCCTAGGTGCAGGGGTTAATAACTTGAAGTCTCAGTTATATTCCTAAAGTGACTTTAATAATGTGTTCTTTTATTAAAGTACCTTTTTTATGTGACTTTATGTTTTTAAAGTGAGTTGTACTTTAATATGTTTTTAAAGTGACTTTAAGTCATAAAGTGTACTTTTTAATATTTAGGGATAAGTGACTTTTTCGAAAAGAAAATT
This sequence comes from Larix kaempferi, assembly GCA_027924585.1. Lineage (NCBI taxonomy): Eukaryota > Viridiplantae > Streptophyta > Pinopsida > Pinales > Pinaceae > Larix > Larix kaempferi. Next base: position 386,607 of record BSBM01001382.1, read on the forward strand.
TGGTCTAAAGTTCACTTAGGAGATTTAAGTGAACAAGAGATTAGATCCTCGCCATAGATCTCTTGGCCAAGATCTAATCTCGTCCATTGAAGTGAAAATTCATGAGAAAAACCCTAATAGGGTAAATAAAAGTACATGAGACTTCATTGTTGGCACACATTTTTCAAGAGAGTCTTTTGAGAAGAGGTCGATTTACTTGAGAAAAGCAAGAGGTCGAATTTGAGAGAGAGACTGGCTGAGATAGCTGGCACGAGTTTCAAGACAGTACCGTACAGTAGCAGAGGCACATTTTCCTGAGTATGACTGGCACAGAAATCGAGGAGAAATACAGCTGAGGTTTCTCTTCATGCTGTCAACACAAAATTCGAGGAGCAAGGCACACTGTTTGAGGAGTAACAGTGGCACGAATTTTGAGAAAAACTGAGCAGCCATTAATGCAGACCGTACAGCTCTGTCCTGTAGCTGTTGAGCACGATTTCCAATGCTGAGATAGCACAGATTTCGAGGGCATTAATTTCTGTTTGAGCTGAGCACCAAAACCGAGAAGGAAAGACTGATTCTGGGCACAAAAATCAAGAAAGATACAGGCTGAAAGTTGACAGTCCGTACAGGCTGAGAAGGCACGATTTTCCAGAATTTGCAGAGGCAGCTTCAGCACAGATTTTGAGGCACTGTTGTGGTCTTCTGGGTCTGAGATAAGTTTGTCTCATTTCTTGAATAGATTACTGCTGTACTTTCTCTCTTAAAGATAATAATAAAAGATCTCTCTTGACTGGTTTTCCCCAAGGGTTGTAGGGGGTTTTTCCAGGGTCACATTTGACCAAAATAATGTGTCTTTAATGTGTATTACAGTCTGCTGTGTTTAATTTATTTCCGCTGCAAAGTTTACTTAGCTACAGTATATCAGCTTATAGAGACATGAAAACTACATGCATGTGATATGTGCTTGATTTTTATGAATATTGAAGACTGATATCAGGGTTCTGCTAAGTGTTTGGGCTGAGTTAAGCTCAGATTTGACATTTTCTCAGTTGGTTGTTAGGTGCACTATATTTCTGGGTTTTGTCATTTATTTCAACACCAAGATCAACAACCTCTCTCTACGCAACTGTATGGGAGCATTTCTAGATATGGTTACAAAACCCTAAAAACTTTGCATTATGGACGCAACATTTGTGCACAATTGGATATGATAGTGATCAAATCTAGACACCTAGGAGAGACCGAATCTTCTGGACTGATAAGGGGGAGAAGAAAAAGTATAATGTGCAGAACTGGTAGGAGACGTTACAGCACGCGGGCAAACCTGGCAAGGACACACAAAAAGATAGGTTGGTAGAGAAAACACTAACCAACCGATGACAGGTCACTGGGCATACTCAACGCAGCCATTCGCAGACAGGAGGGCGCATTCATCGGGCGTTTGGCATACAGATAACCATTTCAAACAGGAGCGTTTAATACCACTGCAGCGTGACATCCGTCATTTACATTCAACGATCGTCGGCAATGGATTCGTCATTTATATTCAACGATCGTGGGGCAATGGATTCAACAGTTTGTTCTATATTTCAACAGTGCAAAAATCATTAATGCACTGACGAGCCACTCTATCTTCCTCTCCAGCTATTGAAGAAGATGCTCACATAAAAATTAGCACTGAAAGTGGATTGCATTTGACAGAAAATGGTAGCTTAAGGTGAATAATAGAAGAACATGATGCAGACTACAGAAGAGGAGAGTTTGGTTGAAGGCACAGAGGGAAACACCCCCAGTTTGAAAGAGCATATATATTCATAGAAGAAGGAATTTTGAAAAAACAACACTTACGGAGAAGTTATTACTTTATGGTGGAGCCATTCATGAAGCGTGTTATTACTTTATTAATAGAAAATGTATGCATAAATTTAAAATACCCTTTCGTCCTGACATCATGCCCAGGCAGGCCTTAGGGTTCAGGCTTCAATCCATTTCGTAAGATCATTGTATCAAGTGGTAAGATGAGTTGTTACAACTCCTAAATAAACTTTTATTTCATATCCACAGTCAACAACAACAGTTAATATTAAACGACAACCCAGGGTTCAAACCCGTGGCACGTACAGGTTGTAATGTATCACATAAAATCAATACTCCTCCTGGTATCTGTTGGAGGTTTATGGGTTAGCTGTTGCAGATCCAAGCACGATGGGTGGAGGAATAATGGGTTGGTCGTTAGGAGAAACGCTTCAGATGACAAGAACAATGCCCCCATCATATTGCAACACTAATCCAATGATCAATGGCCATTGGATTCCAGAGGAGGCCGTTTAGTCAGAGAAACGCCAGGGAAAACCAAACATCTGGATTGAAGAACGCCTTCAAAAGTGATTTAACGTGCAGAATTAATCTTATGCCAGGGTGATTTTAACGTGATCAGTAGAATTGTAAAATCTGAGATTAATGCTAAATTCTCTGCAAGTCATTTACTCCTAGCTATTCTTCCCAATTGCAGATTGACACAAAGAGGAATGCCTTGGCGATTAGAGGCATGCCAATGTTGTTATGTTCTTGGCATGTATTGGCTCTATCGCTCACCCGGGAGCTTGCACAAAGATTGATTCAATACAAATTCTCTCTGGGAATCAATCTTGTTCAATGGCCAGCAAATAGAAGCAAGAGATCAAGGAGTTAATAATAAAAAATGTCAAAACAGGATGGCTGCTACAAACATTTGTATTTCAATAGACTCGCATCTTAACGGTACAAGAGCAGGATTTTGCAGCACATCGAGGCAGTTTGGAGAATTTTAATTGCAATCGACATTGTTAAAGCCTATATCTACCGTCTATATCTACAGGGGACAAGGAGCATACATCAGTTTTCAACCACAAAAGACTATAGTATGAAGTTGTAAACGAAAGGATACCGCAAGAAAAGAGATAGCTGTCGTTTAGTCTTTTGTTCTAGAGGTGTTGTTAATTGCCATTTGCTCCAAGAATAGTCAAAAATTCTTGCAAGATCCTGATTTTTTATATCCTCAATTGTATCTTCAGAGGGTGATTGTTTGAAGATTATAACCTACGGTGATTCATATTTTCATATTTACAGTTCATCCAACATGCAATAAGAAACTCAACATTCTTATTTGCAGATTTACAGCTCATCCAGCATGCAATAAGAAATTCAACAGATTAATCCTAACCACTTTTTTTTTTGAGTCTAGACGGTTCTATGACAGAGAGTTAAACTCAGCAAAACTTTTTTTTGAATCAAAGACACATCTATAGCAAAAGAGAAAAGAAAACAGGGAGCCCTTATGGTTCTAGAATTTGAACGAGGCTCTGATACCAAATGTAAGAACCCTAAAACTCATAAAAACTTACTAAATAACATTTAATATTAAATATGCACATAGATCTATGAACCAATACAAGAATCTGATAAATACAATGGATCTGATATCCTGTAAATCTATAAAACCAGTATACAACAAGAAGCATCATGCAATGAAAGATCTGTAACAATAGAGTGTATCTAATCAACAACATAACAAAAAATATGCTATGAAAATCATACCTTGTTAGAGGACCTAGGAGCTACCATTACCTTGACAGCTCCCATAGTGCAACTGAAGGTGAGGGGATGACTCTCCACCCAACCAACCCCCAGCCAAAGGCTGAGGCCCCCAAGCCCCCAACGATTAACCCTATGCCAGGGCTATCTTACTTTCCTCTTCTCCAGAGCTCCTCTTCCAAGATGGCCAAAGACAAAAAAATCTCTCTCCACTTCTTCTCCTCCTTTTATCCCCTCCTTCTCCCCATTTCTTCATTTCTTATTTAATTTATTTCTTTATGCAAGATTTTCTTTCTATTACTTCTTTTTCATGTTTCTTTTTATTATTTACCTTATACTATATTACATTATATCATATTATATAAAATATTCCCTATATTTGTATATGAGAGTTGTAACACAATTGCTCACGATAAGGTGCTAAGCGGTCGTTGGGACTAGCCCAACTGGGTGGGGATGCAATGGAAAAATGGGGCACTGGGTGGCCTGTGGAAGATGTCCAATAAGATGCTGAAGGACCAATAGTTGTTGTAGGGTCGTCCTGGGGTTGATTTATCCATTCCAATGATCCAGGATCTCCCAGTGCAATGGGAAGTAAGTCTTGTGAAGTGGGGATTTGTGCTTCTTCACCCTGTGGGGGATGAGAGGCAAGTGAATCTGGAGGAGTATGAGGAAACAAAAGTCCTCCAACATTCAAAGTGGGATTTTTCACTTCATGTGACCCAACCCTGGCTTATGGATCCATTCTTACCCTTGAAATTACCTCCTGGTTAAGGGGATATTCGGGTGGCAAATTCTGAATCCTGCGAGACCTTCTCCAAGGAAAGTCAGCCAGAGTGACTGAAACAAAAAGTTTCTCCTAAGGAAAGCTACACAAAAGAAAAGCAAACCAGACAAAACCATACGCAAACTAAGGCTACAAGAAAACTTATGTTATAAGAGTGGATTCACAGGTCTAGAACCTCACGGGATTTTCAAGGCTTCACAAATCGCTATATACCGCATGGAACAACAGTAAAACGCGACAAGGAGGATTGGGACCGTACCCTTGGCTGAATACCCGATTACCTGGACAGTACGTGCATAGTAATCTCCCTGAGTGTTGTTCTCAATGTATTGCTCTACCAAGACGGCCAAAAGGTTAACTCAGTTGGTTTCAGGAATCCTAAGGGTGTCTCCAGATATACGCAAGGTACGTGGGAGCTCAAATCCGTAGTGGTGCTGTCTAATGCACAACCACTCGGCAAGAGACCTTCCGATATACCACCGAGTACGTGAAACACCTTTCAATATACGCCAAGTACGTGTGGTACTTGGTGGGTACATGAAAGATCTCAATATACCGATAAGTACGTAGAAGACTACAATACCCCGGGGATACAATGCTGGCAAATAACGACAGCTGTCACGCTTAACGATGCCAGAACACGTCTCTAACTTACACACAAGTTACAAAAAAATTTACCCTAGTTCTACCATTAATTTTATCTGGATGGTTAGGTGAATGCATGAGGTGAATACATAATCATAAACATAATGCAGACCCTAACTACATGCAAAAAGTATGTTTTTCTTTCGATGAACTCTATGTATGGGAAGGAGAAAATTTCTTTTTCTTTCCAACAATTTTACCAAAACAATGCAATGCAACACAATCCTAAATCTACAAAAAATAATAATGAAGCATTCTTTTCCTTTTCGGTGAAACACAAAAAATTTTAACACAACACTACTAAGCCAAATCAAAGAGTGTTTTTTCTTTTTCTTTTGTCTTTTCAAAACGAAAATGATGTTAAGTATTGAAAAGAGAGAATTCCTAAGTAGAGTATGCAAGCTTTTCTCTTTCACTATGATGGCCTAAAAGCATAAAAATCAAAAGATACAATGCAACATTCCAAGCACAGAACTACTTTTGCAAAACTTGATATCTATTCAAATTTTTCAAGAAGATGAGCAACTCATAATTCATGAAAAACACAAATAATGCAATTTTCTTTCAACTTTTCCAAAAGATTTATAGATGAGACATTCCAATGCATGTACTGTTTTTCAAATGATCTTGAAAAATGATGGAAACAAAGTACTTTTGATCTTTCAATGGATGCATCAAAACAACAATTTGATAACAGCGATGCTCTTAAACATAAATATTGAACTGAAAAGATTACTTGCATCACTCCAACAACTCACAAAAATCTCAAGACAAAGCAAGCACTCAATGGACCGAAAATACACACAAACACTCAAACTCAAACAGTAACAAGCAACACTAAAGAAAGCAAAGCTGACAAACGTACGCAAATGAGGTCTGGGTAAACGATCTACTACACTTGACCATATCTAGCAAGGAGAGGATGGAATGCAAGGGTGAGTGGATGCAGGTGGGGGAGATCAAAGTGTCCACCACTACCAAATCTCAGACTTGTCCAAGATGGAACCCAAAACAACTCCAAATAAAACCAAACAACTCAATCACACAAAGAAAAAAATGGGATCTCTGACTTGATCTTGCAGTACAGAGAGAGTTTGCATACAAACCAACACTCAAAAGCAGAATGGAGAAAGGGTGCATGTATGGCAACTTTGACAGATCGGCGCCGTCTGTGCTTGTACATAGTGCGACGTCGCAGTTCACAAATGTGAGGAGTGCGACGATGTCACAGTATACCAATGGAAGGGTTGTGATGAGAAGCCAATAGACAAAGAACTGAGATCAAAAAAGACACAGTGTCGCTCTGTGTACACTGGTTAGGTGCAACAGGCGAGATCCAAGTTCAAAAATGAGCCAAATTTCCAAGTAATGAGCAATGAACTGGTTTGAAAATGAAAAGTACAAACTCGGAGGAAGGTAATCAGACTCTTCAAAGTGAAGATCTGACGGTGAAACCAGTTGAGGAGGCAAATGACAAATGAAAAAGGCTTGGCAAGAAATCAACTGAAAATAACATTCAAATTGACACTACAAAGCAATGTTCTTTCCCTAGTATGGTCGCCAGATTTGTTTGACGAACAATCCACTTGAGTGGATGCGAGCCGGATCTGCCTAGATCAATGTGAGTCTAGAACAAATAGTACAGACTATAAACCACTTTCCTAGATCTAATTAAGGATCGGGTCACTAGATGTCTTACCTTAAACTTGTAGTCCTTTCTCCTGGATGTTGCTCCACGCCTTGCGGTCGTCAAATCTTAGTTGCAAGACCTGTCAAGATACACAAAACAATGCAAACAAGTAAAAAGCATCTATACAATAATAGATCTAAGTAAACAGTTAAGCAGGTAAACTATGCAATACTATCAACACAATAATATTGGTGGAAAGTGTTTATATTACTGTAAATATAAAGAAAGTACATAGAATAATGATTACAACCAAGGCTTAACATAGCAATCCTTCTCCATCCAAGACAAATGCCATATCCTCCCAAGGAAGTGTGAGTCTCTCAATGGATGAGTTAGAGATCTCTCAATGATGATTTCACCAGCATGTAGACACTATAGACTTCCTCCCTTTGGAATGGGAAGGAGCTTCATTTATATAGGACTAAGTGGATAGGGTATGGATAGGGTAGGTTGAGATATAGTAGGAGAGAGATAGGGGATCCTTCCAAGAGGTTAGGAACTGAGTGCCAGCTCTCCCAAGAGGCCAGGGATGGGGATCCATGTCAGCTGCTTCGAGAATGGGCTCGAAGGAGCTATTTTTGTCCATTAACTGACATCGTCACACCTTGTAAGAGAGCAAGCTGCGATGTCACATGTTGCATGAGTGCAGCTTGCGACGACCTCTCAAAACCTAGTATAAATGGGTCAAATCCCTTCTAGGTTGATAGCTTAGTCAGGGAAACTTTAGAGATGTATACATTGAATCTCATGATGGTAAGATTTTAGGTGTAACAGTCTTTCATCTAGTGATCTTGTTTATGCATTTGAATTATTATGCTATGAATGTATGAATTTTAACACTTCATACATGTGGACTTCCACTTTAGGCCTGCTACTAGCCTTTACCAGCATCCTCAATACCTTCACTTCTTTAGCGACCTCCTTTGATTCTTCTTAAGATGATTCTTCTTCATCACTGAAATCTACAATCCCTGGATTTCTTCTCTGCATAGCTTCCATCCTAGCTTGAAGTTGTCTTGACCTCCTCTTGGTGGCATCCTTCTCCTTAATATGAACCTGGCTCTAATACCACTTGATGCAAGAAATGATCAGCAAAACCAATCCAACCCGCTTTCCCAGGATTAGTCTGGTTCCAAATTTAGTAGAACCTCCAACTTAACAGACCCAACTAATTCTTTCTCTAAACAATCGTTGAAGGGTGGATTTCAAACTAGCGGTGAGCTGGATTTCATAAATATTACGGTTCTCATTTGAAGGCTAAGAATTGAGCAAGTATGCCTTCCGCAATTGCTTTGGACCGTCGGATCCAAATCAACGGTGGCCTCCAAATCTTATGTGTCAATTCCATAAAGGAGTTCCACATTCGTTCTGGCCTATAACCCCCGAACTCTTTCTCCTGCGAAATGTTGTTTGAGTCGTTGAACATTTGGCGGCTTTCCTCATCCGTTGATCTGTGATCAATTGCGGAACGTTCACTTTGGAATTTCAAAGGTCTATCTTCCGTGCACTTCACCTCAACGAAATACCACATGGGTCATCGATCATTTCAGTCTTGATCTCTGCTTATCTCACATCTCTAACAAGCTTGTACCTTGGCCTTCCGGAATCTATCCTGGACCGTCGATCCCCCTCTAATGATATTGATCATCCAGAATTTGCCTCCTTTGTTTAGTCTAGGAAACTATCTCATTAAATTGATTAGTGAAACGATCAATTTCGCACACCTTGTCTTCAAGTGGATACGTCATAGCCTTCAGCTTATGGGCATTTCTGTTAATGACACTTTGTTCATTCATACGTAGGGAATTTACACATGTTTCTAGTTATTGAAAGAAGACAGTGAATATGCAATCAATGCAGAGTCTTAGAGCTTTCTTCTTCATTTTGTTGATGTCCATTTTTGTCATCAGTTTTTTCCATTAAACGTGCTCTGGTGGCACCATTTTTGTTATTTTTGGCATACTAATCCATACTTCTTGCCATTCAGACCATCAATCAAACCCAGCTATGTATTTATTTGAATATCATATGAATCATGAGCAATTATCATCGTATTATGGTTTATTAACATTTATTTGACATTTCTTGACCTGCATGGCATATAGATTTCGTTCTACAGGTTGTGGTCATCATTTAGACCTTCACTCGGACGTGCGTTCATGCTGAAGACGCCCAGCTACATTCGAACCGTCGTTCAGCCCTCCATTCACACCCGCGGAATCGTTGGTTGGAATATTTCGGGGCATTAAAGACAAAAACAATGATGTGGGTTCTGTTGGCGATGTGTCCCTAATGGTTTGTGAGCCTCCATTCTAGAATATCTGTCCTCCTGTTCGCCCATCTTGACAACTCATTCTCTGCCCACGTCAAATCAAACAAACGCACAGCTCCTCGCGTCAAGGAGAACCAACGCCCGTGGAATCAGGTAGACAGCCGGTGTGTTGTCTTGAGCCGTTTCTGCAGCAATTAAGATCTCTATTTTTAGAGAGGTTGACCACTGAAAGGGTTGACCTCCTCTCTTGTTGTAAAAACTTATATAAAGATGCCTCCGGTGGAGAAATGCAGCAGTAATTTTTATGCATAGAAACATTGAGTAGAAACGTTGTGTAATATTTTTCAGTTAATGGAATTTCCCGATTTTCGCTGTTGATGTTCTGTTGTTGGTGAATCATTTGAGTTAGCTTCAATCCCTGATTGTTGAGAAGGGCCACTCAACAACCAGAGGTTTTTGTGTATATTCTCTATTTTTTTTCTGCAAGTAAATAGTTTATTTTTCAGTACATGTATTCAATTTAGTTTCCTGTAGAAGCTATTTTATTTCCTATAATTTATTTCCTGTTGCTAATATAATTTACATTTTCAGAATCTAGAACAACTGGTCATGCATAGCTCTTCTTAGTTTGTTTTCAGTCTTTTTGCAACTAGATAAAGTTAACTAGTTAATATTTCAAGTTCAATCATAGTAAGAATTAATTCTGTTAATTTTTCCTGTAGCTATAGATTAGTTCCATTTACGTTTCAGCATTGTTTTATCATGCAATAGACATAGTTCGTTTTCTTAGATAATGATTAGTATAGATGGCTTTTTGTTATTTCAGCTTTTAAACAGTCTATTTACTACTTTCCTTGCACTATAGGTTCATATGCATCGGCGTTAAGATCATTTAGTATGCTCATTTCCTTAGTTTATATTGTTTTTTGTCATCCAGACTTCCATTCGGACTGTCTTTCAGACTGTCATCCGGATTGTCATACGGACTTTAATATTTTCTACATTGTTTGTATGCTTGTTTAGAATTTAATTTCTTAGATTTTTGAACTGTAATATTTCTTGTAATTGATTATCATTTATACAAGTAATTAGGACCTTGTTCTGAACCACATAGAATTTCAATTTAGTTTCATATTCATTTTTAGGCTTCGTTCATTTCCTTAACTTTGCTTCAGTTTGCTTTTCAAATCATGTTTCTTTTATCTCTGATTTCTTAAAATCATTATTGTTCTGGAACTTGTTAATTTCATTCTTGGTTTAGTTTACTTCATTCATATTAAGATTGATTTTGGAATAAGCTTAGTAATTTCATTCTCCCAAGTACATTAGTTTTGATAGTTTCTTAGTTCAAGTATAGGATTTGTTTTCCCATTCACGTAGTTAATGAAGATGTTCATAGAATAGGATTTGATTCGGAAATAAGATATCTTTATCAAGTTTTCTACTTGCTTCTAGATCAAATTCATTTTCAAGTAAATATCTTTATTAAGTTTTCTACTTGCTTCTAGATTACATTTGTCCCATGTCATTTGCTTATGGATAAAGAATAGATTACGATGTTTAAAGTTAGTTGTAATTGGACACTCTTTAGTTTGCATTTATTTGTAAAAGTTAAAGTAGATTTGCTTCCGTTTAGTTTCCTTGTCACATTTGAAATTCATTTTGATACATTCTCTACCATTCCTATTACATTTGATACATTTCCTCAGAATCCTCAAGGATAATGGAATTATGTAGTTTAGTTTAATCTTAAGTTGAATGCACGAATAGTTTTACTGTTGAATTCATTAAGTAGTTGGTAAATTTTCTTCAAGATAATATAGTTTCTTCTTTCCATAGTTAGTTGTCGATTGAATCATTAGATAGGTTTCTAAACTCATTTATAGTTGTTACTAGACTAGAGTTTGAATCATTAATCAGTAGTTTCCAATTTCATAAAAGTAGTTATGCTTTTGATCAAGTCTTGTTCCATAGAATAATATTTGTTATTTTTATCTTCTCAGTTATTGTTCATAGAATAGAGTAGTATAGATTGATACTATTATGATCTATTGGTTTAGTTAGGTTTAATCAATTCATTAGTTGTATTTTTGAAGTTTGACTCGGTTTTTCATTTTGAAAGATCTTTCGATCTTTTCATTATTAAACATTTCCAAGGTCTGTTGAGCTGAAACCTTAGGTACCATTCTACCTCAACATATACTGTGCCACAACTCTAAGATTACCAACCCTGGTCGATAATAAATATTTGGTGATTCCTTGAGATAATAAAGACACCCAATATTTTGGCGTCATTGCCGGAGAGTTGTAGATAGGTATAATTTAGTTGTAGATAGTTAGAATTTTCTCTTAAAACTTAGTGACAGATTGAATTTTTCTTTTGAAACTTAGAAATAGGTTGGTGGCGGGTGAGCGGTAAGACGAGAGGTAAGAACCTACGCATTTGTTATAACAGGCTTCCCCAAAACCAACAATAGTAGTAATGCAATTAGAATTTGTTTCAGTTATAGCTTTGTTTTCATGAATAGGTCTAGAGACTCAAAAGGTAGATACATCAAAACTAGCCTTCCTACTAAAATTTCTACTAACATATACAGGGGGCGTGCCACCCTAACTACTAACTCAGCAGAAAGGTATCGGAAAACACCTAAATGGGATAGTCCTACTTGGAAAGCTAAGGAAGTCATTTCTAGAAATCATTTAGGGGAAACCATAGAGACATCAGAGAAGTCTGTTCATAAAGAAAATTCCACGAGAAGAACATCAAGCTCATATTGAGACTAAACTTATACAAGAGGAAACTCAAAAGGATAAAACATCAGAACCTCTTAACCCTCCATTAGCTCAAAATCCCAAAGACACTACCTTTTCAATAGTAGGTGGTCCAAACCTAATAGACTTTTTTGATCCTGCACAAGTAGACGCTCTTTTTTAAAATTTTGTGAACATAGTTGTTTCACAGATTGAGACAACAACTGTAAGACCTTCAAAACTGGACTCTCACGTAGCTGGTAATTCCTCTCCTAAAACGAGGAATACTATCCCTGAAACAGAACGTTGAGATATCCCATATTCACCAAGAAAGGAAAAACCTAGGTATACTCTCTTTGGAAATCAATTTTTTATGAAGAATGAAAATGAAGATCATGTCCAACAAGAGGAAGAAGAATGAGAGGTTAGAACTGAAGGTACTTTTGGGTTCCCTATCTTAGACACTACACAAGATGTAACCATGAAAACAATCCCTCCCTCCTCACTACCAACCTTTTATGGGAAGAGTAGTGAGGATCCGGATACATTCTTATTTGAATTTGACATTTTGTGTAGGAACTATAACTATGTACAAGATGGCAAAAAACTAAAACTTTTTCCTGCCACATTAAAAGATTCTTCTCTTCGATAGTTTATGGGATTAGGAGAATCCATTATTAGAACTTGGGAAGACATGCAGAATGCATTTCTATGGAAATATCAGAATTACTGTAAACCTAAGGACTCTTGCAATGATATTTTCAAAATACAAGAACTTGAAGATGAGAGCCTAGAAGACTATCTCGAAAGATTTAACTATGTGTTATATAAATCCAAATATAGTGATCTTTGGGAAGATGCAATAAGAACACTCTTCCTCAAGGGAATCTCAGAAGAATTCTTAGAAAACCTTAATCTCATGGTAGCAGGAGACATCTCTCATAATCCTTTCACGTGCCTTTCACACAGATATGTGAGCTATGTAGGAATTATTCTAGGAGCAGAGGAAAAAGTGGAAGACACTTTCGAGAATCTTATGCTAGGAACCTAAAAGGAAACACATCCGGTCCTGGTGGAGTTACAAGGGTAGAATTGGGAAACCTATTAGAAAATTTTAAAATAGATATCTTAGGAGCCATGGGTTCTCAATTAGATGCATTACAAGCTAAAAAGAGACAAGATGAAGAGCGTGCAATGATGAGTGTTTTCTTTCCTAATTGTAGAACTAAACATCCCCAACGAGAATGTCCATTAAATAATGTTTTAGTTTGTCGCCTTTGTACAGAAGAACATCCAACTGATAATTGTCCATCGTTGCCCAGGTTGCAAGCTGTATATACGAGTGGAAACTTTGGTGAAACATCTAGGAGGCCTTGGAAACCTAGAGATCAACCATCATATCAAGATCCATCATCACAATTTCCACCCTATTACTATCCTTATCAACCTCCTCAACAATGGAACACTTCAGGTTGGAAAAATTGGCCACCTCAGTATCCTCCTCAGAATGCTCAACAGCAGCAATGGCGATGGAGAGGACAAGCTTATGCTCAAGCACCTCCTCCAATTCCTAACTATCCTTACCCACCTAATATCCAGCAACTCTTGCCTATATTTGTACCTCCTTCACTAACCCCTATCACAAATCAACCTCACCATTTCCAGAATATGACCCCTCCAAGGCCCACAATATTACCTGCACAAACGATACCAAATCCTAACAACAAGCCAACTCAATATCTTCATAGCATTGGGTTGCTACCTCTTCCATCATATGCCATTTCGACCGCACCAATACATGAGATTCAACTGCGGTCTGGAAGAGTTTTGCAAGATCATCCCAAATCATCAGTTGTTATCTGAGAAGAGAATGAAGAAGAAGACATACCTAATGAAATTTTGAATGAATCCATTCTTGAAGATGTGGTTATTTCTAAAGCTTCAACACACAACCATCCTCATGAATAAGTAACTCCAAGAGAAAAAGCACCACCATATTCGGAGCATGTAGTGATAGAAAAACCTGTAACTTATCCAGAGTATGATATCATTAACGAATTGAAAAATATTTGTATCAAGATCCCTTTGTTACAAGGCATTAAAGATATATCAATCTATAGTAAAGTGATAAAGGAACTTAGTATTAAAATACCAGGTAAAAAACAAAAAGACCCTCTGACAATTCATGTCATAGGTGAAATGTCAGATTACATAGCAAACCAACCTAGAATTCAAAAATATACAAATCCAAGAAATCATGTGGTAACTGTTATCATCAATAACACTCCCACAAGAAACACACTTATTGATTTAGGAGCTTCTATTAACCTGATGACTACCACAGTTTTAGAAACTCTCCATTTAGGATAGTTCCTCCGCCCTACCCCAACAATTCTAGAATTAGCAGATCGCACTATGGTGTAGCCTGCTGGGATGTTAGATGACATCATTGTATCAATGGCTTCATGGGAATATCCCGTGGACTTTATGGTCATAGAATCAAAGGACCCTTCTAAAGGACACCCCATTATTTTGGGAATACCCTGGTTGGCCACTGCTAATGCATTTATAGGATGTAGGGATGGAGAGATGATTATCTCTGATGGGTTATCTACAAGGAAACTAGCTTATACCCACTAGCACAACTAGTAACTGAAAATCTATTTTGTTTAGATTGTGCTTTTGGGGATGAGAACTTGGAAGAACTTTCCCTTGTTAGTGGTTTCTCCTGGGCACTTCAAGAACAAAATACCGAGAATGTGTTGAACCAATTTATCTCTTCCACAACATGTATAGACTTTCCTCAGTCTTTTTCCCAACTTGACCAAATCTTCGGAGACCCAATTCCAAGAAAACATGAGCCTCTCGGCATTTACAAGTACACCCTGTGTCTTCGCAATCAAAGAACATATAATATTCTATACCATACCTTGTGAAGTTAGTTTCGAAAAATTTCTACATATAAATGCAGGTTTAGATGAGAGTCAACAAAAACAATTACTAAAAGTTCTCAAAAGTCAAACTAGAGCATTTGCATGGGAATACACCGATATGAAAGGTATACACCCAGATACCTGTATTCACCACATTTACACAGATTCAAACATACCTCCTGTCAAGCAGCCCTAGAGAAGAATGAATCCATCCCTAAAGGATATAGTCAAAGATGAATTACAAAAACTCCTTAATGCTGGTTTAATCTACCCAGTTTCTAATAGCAAATGGGTGTCTCCTCTAGTGGTAGTTCCAAAGAAAGTTACAGGGAAATGGCATATCTGTGTTGACTTTCAAGAATTGAACAAGGCCACTCTTAAGGACTACTTCCATTTACCTTTCATTGATCAGGTATTAGATACCTTGTCAGGGAAACAATACTTTTCTTTCCTTGATAGGTATAGCGGATACAACCAAATATTAATAGAACCTGAGGATCAAGATAAGACAACCTTTACTTATTCTTGGGGGACATATGCCTATCGGGTGTTGCCATTTGGCCTATGTAATACACCTGCCACTTTCCAGCGTGCAGTTTTAGGAATCTGTACTGACCTTATACATGACTGTGTAGAAGTTTATATGGATGATTTTACAGTTTATGGTAATACCTTCCAAGAAGCCCTTGATAACCTCGAAACAGTTCTTATTCCGTGCCAAGAAATGAACTTAGCCCTTAGTCATGAAAAATGTAAGATATTACTAACTAAGGGCATGGTTCTGGGTCATCATGTCTCTCTTCAAGGTATCAAGGTGGATCCTGCCAAGATAGAAATCATTGTTAATCTTCCTCCTCCAAAAACTCAGAAGGAGGTAAGGAGCTTTCTTGGCCATGTAGGCTATTATAGACGTTTTATTGAAAATTTCACAAAGATAGCCGCACCTATGTTCAAACTACTCATGAAATATACAGACTTTCAATGGACTGAACCTTGTCAACATGCCTTCGAAACTTTGAAGGCAAAGCTATCAATGGCACCAATACTCAGGGGCCCCAATTGGTCCCTTCCCTTCCATATATCCACCGATGCTTCCGACATAGCTATAGGAGGAGTCTTAGGTCAAAAAGAGGGACAAACATCACATGCCATCTATTTTTCTGGTAAAAATTTGACTCCTGTAGAATCGAAATACATTGTTATTGAAAAAGAGTTTCTGGCAGTAGTTTATGCCATCAACAAGTTTCATCATTATATCACAGAATATGAAGTTTTCGTACACACAAACCACTCCGCCATTATATTTTTAATGAATAAACCAATCACCAATGGCAGGGTGACTCGGTGACTTCTTTTGTTACAAGAATTTAACATTATTGTTGTTGATCGTCCCGGTCGAGAGAATGTGGTAGCAGATTTTCTCTCTCGAATTCAAATTGATGATTATGCCAGTCCTGTCAATGATAGCTTTCCAGATGAACATATGTTCGCTGTGTTTGTTCAAACCCCTTGGTTTGCAGACATAGCCAATTATTTAGCAACTGGAAAGCTACCAAACCATCTCTCCCCACCTGAGAAATGTAGGATCATAGTTCAAAGTTCTAATTATTCTTGGGTGGACAATGATCTTTTTCGTACTGGTCCTGATCTTATTATTAGGCGATGTGTACGAGAGGATGAGATGGCAGAGATCCTTCATGCATGTCATGGTGGACCTTGTGGTGGGCATTTTTCTGACAAGAGAACAACATACAAAGACTTGCACTTTGGGTATTATTGGCCAAGCATTTTTAAGGATGCTGCCAAGTATGTCAAGGGATGTGACAGTTGCCAAAGAATGGGTAGACCTATGCCATCCGATGAGATTCCCTTACAACCCCAAGTGATGATTGAGCCTTTTGAAAAATGGGCTCTAGATTTCGTTGGGCCAATTTCCCCTATGTCTCGCAAAAAGAAGTACATCCTAGTCTGCACAGACTATCTCACCAAATAGGTAGAAACTAAAGCCTTATTCCGAGCCATAAAGAAATCTGTGGTAGAGTTTATATATGAAGAAATATTTACCCGATTCGGTGTACCTAGGGAAATTGTAACCAATCAAGGATCTCAGTTTACCTCCAAATTGATGAAAGAACTTATTGAAAAATATGGTATTAGACATTGTCAATATTCACCATATCACCCGCAAGCCAATCGTCAGGTAGTGTCCACCAACAAAGTATCAGAAACCATCCTGACTAAGACTATCCAGTTACACCATAAAGACTGGGCAGATAGGCTTCCAGAAGCCTTGTGGGCTTATAGAATAACTTGGAGGAATACCACTAGCCACACACCTTATGAACTTGTTTATGGTAAACAAGTTCTTCTACCCATTGAATTTCAAGTCAAAACCTTTTGTATGGCTGCACAATTAGGGATGGATCTGGAAGAAGCACAGAGACAACGAATTCTGCAGATAAATGAATTAGACGAGATTAGACAAGATGCTATTGAACGCACAATTTTAATACAAAATCAACGCAAAAAGTGGCATGATAAATACATCAAACAGAAGCAATTCAAAACTGGAGACTGGGCATTACTTTTTCATTCAAGGTACAAAAACTTTAAAGGTAAATTAACTACTCGTTGGATGGGTCCATATGAAATTGTTACAGCTTTTTTGATGCCTCGAATATCGTAGCATCAATCAGAAAGGGATTCTCCCCGAGAGATGATCCCAATTAGATTATCTCCCGTTTGGTATAGGGAATCCGTCCGGTTAGCGGTTCCGGCAACCATGGGTTTGGAGTTTAATTCCGATTATACCGGTTATGGCCCGATCCACCTTTCTTTTGGGTTTTATGTTTTATAATGATGTGCAAGTGCCTAGTCTATATTTGATCTAAATGCAAAACTAAAACATATCTAAATCTGAGAAAGAATGAAGTAAATCTACCTATCTTTGCAGGGAACATAGTTAAAATGTGAGCAATGGGATGTGAGAGTTATCTTTAAAGAAAGAACAGGCAGCCATTGAATCTTAAAGAGAAAACTACAGCAAGATGAAATATCTCAGAAGGTAGCTTCTGATTATAAATGACACATTTCATTACTCGTCAAAGAAAGAAGAAAAATTAACTAATCTAGCTGGAAAGAATGAAAGGAACAGATCTAAGTTTAACACAAACTGAAATAAATCTAATAATCCCTGCAAAGAGCAAATTTAAAGGATGAACAGTGAACAGTAGGGATTATCTTGAAGAAGGAATAGTTAGCCATTTGATCTAAAAGAGAATTCTACAGCAAAGATGAAGAAATCAGCAGATAGCTCCTGATTTAATATGAAACACATTCATTGTTCACAAAATAGAGAAAGATCGTTTGCACAGGAAGGAGCAAAATCATTAATACAAAGAAATAATTCAGATAGTAGGAATGATCTCACATTATAGTACGGAAGTCATTAGAGTAGTCCAACATGCATCCATCCATCTTTCTTATGCAAAACGCCCATCTCCAGGCTTTTATTAGAAAACTGTATTTTCTTGGAACGTATACAAGATAGCTCGTACAGGTTGGAAAAATAGTTCCCTGCCAAAAGTCCTTCTCTAATCTTTCCTAACTTCTATTTATAGTTACAAATCTTCCCTTTGGGCTGCCACCTAGCATCTTCCACTTGTCATCTACAGAAATTTCCTTCCTACAATAGACAAAATTGTGATTCTCTTTCTTTTACAAAATATTTAACAAAAGAGAATGGACAGCTGTCCCATAGCTCAAGCTTTATACATTTGAGAGTTTAACAAAATACACATAGCAGAAATAATGTTCTAATATCGTGTTGTCATTCTTGTGCGTGAGCTTCAGCTGGGAGAGGGTCTCCCAAGTTAATTGATGTTGTTGATGCTTCCTGGGAGGAGACACTCGAACCAATTGTTGCTGCTGCTTCTACTTGGGAAGAAGGGATTGAGCTGGCTAGACTTTCTGCCACTGCTGGGGAAGAGGGAATCGAGCCCACTGCTGTTGCTGGAATGGCTGCTGGGAGAGAAGATTCTGGATCTGCTGATGCTCTTGCTACTGCTACAGCTTTCTTTTCCTCTTCCGCTATGTAGTTATACCACACACCTGTGTCCCTTATGACTATGTTTGCTGCAGCAGGAAACAAGATTTTCTGAGAAGTCACATTCTTCCCGAGTTCTGCTCCAATGCTTTGAACTTCTGCTACTGCAGCTTGATGCACTTCCTTGAGCAAATGATCGTGGACTGATGACATTCCAACATAATTTTGTAAGTAATCAATTGCTAGGACATCAATTTTCTTCACGTATTCAATTTGAATGCCCAGCTCTTCCTTTAGCTTAGTCGAGCGTTGTTCTGAATCCGGGAAGTCGTCGAGGGATTGTGAGAAATTCAGCTTGCACCTGTCATGCACTCCCTTGATTCTTTGATACAGACCGTCAATCCTATCCCTTGTTCTTTGCACACTGGCTATCAGCTTACTGGCACAGTTCCTGCCGAACTCCAAAAGGGCTATGTCCTCATTAAAACCGTCCACAGATTTAAATGGGAGATGCGTGGGGAAACCCCCTTTTCCTTCTCTCCATGCCATCTGACTCATGATATTTGCCTTGACACGGGTATTCTTAGCTTTGAGACTATGGGCCTCTGCATTAATTTCTTTTAACCTAACCACCATGGACTTGAGCTTGCAAACCTCATTATTGATTAGCTCCTGAGCTTCATGCGTTTGTTTCAGGATGCTGCAGGACAGCTCATGGAAGGGAGACATGTCCATCGTTCTGCTCTCAGCTTGCTCTAATTGCTCAGCTAATGCCCACTTGTCTGCTTCTAGCTGGGATGCTTTTTCTTCCGCTCCATTCTTCTCTACTTCTATAATCATCATTTGAAGTGTTAGTTGGTCCTTTTCCTCCTCCAGCTGGTTATACTTGCCTGATAGTTCTTTATGCTCGTCATACAGGAAATTATATTTGTTCACCACCAGATCCCTTTGGGCCTGCTCATTAGCCACCGTCTGTTGTAACGTACGAGCTCTCTTCTTTTTCAATACATTTTCTCTGACTATAACGCCCACATTGTCCAGTGATGCTTTTGTTGTTTCCACAGCTACGGATGCCACAGCAAAGGGATCTTGATCTGTGTTCTGCATTATGGTGACCTCTCGGTGGGTAACGATGTCTTCATGGAAGGGACTTTTGATCCTCTCTTCCGATTTGAGGACCATAGCTTTCCTTTTCTTGTCATAGACAAACTTATTCCACCTGGACACCGTATGTTTTCCCGATGGAGTGTACGGGACAATAGGGCGGTCCATGATGTCTATGTCTTCTTCAGCAGGTGGGGTCCGGACTTCCTGAGATGGATCTACTCCCTTATTTTGGGTACCAGAGCCACCTGCTTGAGATGCGTCTATTTCCATGTCTTGGACACCGGACCCACTTGCTTGGGCATCTTCCCCTGCTTTCCGCTCTTCTTCCTCTTTCCTTTCTGCCTCAGCTCACAGCTGATCTTCGTTCTCTCTCCGTAGCCTTTCATCTTCCGCTTCTTTCTGATGCTAGGCTTCCTCTGCCTCTTTCCGCAGCCTTGTACCTTCGGCTTCTTGCTGCATTCTTTCCACTTCAGCTTCCTGCTGCAACCTGGCTTCCTCAGCCTCTTGGAGTAACCTGGCTTCCTCTCTTAATCTGATCTCTTCCTGAGCTCGGGCATCATCAGCTTCTTTCTCCTTCTGATGGCTGGTCTTCTGGACCTTGGCTGAGCTAGAACTTGTTCCCGTGCCTTGGCGACAGATCCGCAGCTCACCCATGTTGCTGATGCCCCTGAATACCTCTTCCTAGGCATCAGGGTAGTGGGAGTACTCAAAATGAGCGTAGATTTCCCTACAATGCTCGTCCACTCTTCCCTTCCTATCATTCCTGTGGAAGATCACCTCACCGAAGTGGAAATCTTTCAGCTCCTGCACAAACTCTTTGGCTGAGGCAACCCCCGAGAACTTGTAAGCTCCTATGCAGAAAGGTAGAGGGGGAAAGGAAGCCTTATGCTGCTTGTGGAGCACTGCTCCAATTCCATCCAGGAAGATTTGTCTTACTGCTTCCTTAAGGACCACATAATCTATGGCATACTGCGGTAAAATGTATGGAGCTTTGGTCCCTCCAAACATTCTGAGGTAGGTGCCTTGCTCCGAAAAGTAAAAATCCCCGTAATTCTCAAGGACTTCCACATCGTTCTCTCACAGGAAATTGGGCTCCTCCTTGAATATCTTCTCATATAGGGGCATGATGAACCCCTCACCGATGAGTTTGTAGCTAGGTTTGTAATTCTGGGCCCACATCATCTTAAAGGCGGTGTAAACCGGAGTGATGGCCTTATCCCATGTGCAGCCCAATTTGGGGAAGTCCATCTTGGCCAAAATACAATCAATCAGATATGAGGACATAAAAAATTCTGCCTTCTTCAAGGCTAGACCTTCCCTTGCAGCTACTATCATTGAGGCCAGACTATCTGACAGGATAGTGGCCCAATCAAACACAGTTCCCTTAAATGCCACGAAGTGGATAATAGGGACCCACTGAATCTTATACATGGTGCCATCGGGCATGCCGAAGATTCTGCACAGCATCAAAGCGATCAATCTGAAAGGAGGTCTCAGATTCTGTATGTCATATTCGTCGCTACCTTTCTTTCTTAGATGCTTGCCAGCGACCAGCAGCTTTTTGGCCATCTCAACATTGTCCATTTTTCCCAACCATTCATCAGTCAGAGCTTGCTGGGAGTGGGGAAATTTGTAGGCTGCTGCAAGATATGCAGGTTGAAACGAGGCAATGGCCACTTTCCCGTTGTCATTTATCACTCTTCCTTCAGCATCGGCATGTTGGAGTATCCATCCGATCACTTCAGCACAGGGGAATAGTTCAGGGTGGGTAGCAGCTCTGGTTATGCCTGAGGCTTTGATATTTAGATAAATTGACCCCTCTTCTAACAACATGTCCGGGACATCCTGGTCTCGGATCATCCTGTAAATGTCACCCCATCTGATTTCTGGAAGAACACCAGTGGTGCACCTAGTATCCTGGAGTGAGGTCTCAGTTTTAAGTGGCGCAGGATTCTTTTCTGTCATCTTAGCCTTCTTCTTCCCACCTTTTGGCATTTTGACTTATCCCTGATAGCAACCAAATATACATCATCATAAACATGAGAAACATACTGTGAGATTTCAAGAGCATCACCATTCGAACATGTCAATAGGATAAATGCAATGTGAAGCTTGTTGGCCTGGTTTTGCAACCAGGCTTAGTGCTATGGGCACCTGCTAACTAGTAGCAGCAGTTTCAATAGAATTAAACAAGAAACTAATCTAAACAAAACTAATCATGGATCTATGCAAGAATATAAGCAAATAATGTAAACATTTAAAAAACAAGAACAAGAAAATATTAAAGAATGAATTTGTATTGAAAAATGGGGGGGGGCAAGTAAGTGCTTTCGATAATACCTTCAATGGTGAAGGTTGATGTTGAGCAACTCCCAAGATGAGTAGCTCCAAGCTCCAAGAGGTCTCCTTCTCCAAGGTTGCTTACAATGGCCAAAATGCTCAGGGAAGATTTCGGCAGCATGAGGATGAGATAATGGATGGATGTGAAATGAGGAGCCCCTACCACCTTTTTATAGGTTTTGGTGGTGGGGAATACCATTTGTGGTTTTGTGGAAACCAAATGGTATTGACCAACATGGTTTAGGTACTTTTCCCTCCTTTTTCCTTTTTTGAATAAAATTAATATTTTAATTCCCTTTTTAATATTTTTGGGAATTTGGACCCTTTTTTAGGGTTTTTTATGCTTTTTTAGGAAAAATAATATTTTTAAATGGAAAAAGGGGTGTACTCAGGTCTTTTGGTGACCTTTTGTTGGTTTCAGAGGCTCAGATGGTGAAAAAGTGGACAAATGGGTCATGTGAATAGGGAAATGAGCTAGTGAGCACTTTTTGGGTGTTAACAGATTGCCCCCTGATGTGTGAGGGCAAGAGCTCATCGTATAGCCGATAGACATCATAGTTCTTTTGTCTTTTTTCATGGGTTCGGGAAGGAGAAGAAACCGATTGGAGACTGGAGCCACGGCCCTTGGAAGCTGCAAGAAATAAAAAATATTACATGGCCTCAATATGAATGAGGTATAATCTCTGATAATGGACGAGGCGGGCATTCCCATGCTCGTATCAAGACATATACATAACAATTAGTCCCAAGAAGGGGGATCTAATACATAAAGAATCTACTGGTACATCATAATGGTCCAGGGGGGACATTATTTTGGGATATACTCTTGATCATAACTGATACACTGGAATAACTGGTGAACTGCTGAAACTGAAGGTGTCCAACATCTGTAGGGACTCAAAGATTATGCGTCATCTCTGATATAATGTAACTGTGTACTCAAGGGAGTATGAACCTGGGGTACATCTGAATACTGTCGCCATGCGCAACCCGGATATATATAGAAAAAGTGTAACTGGTTGTATCCATAGGAAGATTCTCAAATGTGGAGGAGTCAGGAGGTATCCGGGGTCTTCGACTGATAACTGAACGGACCAATACCCTGTGCGAGTCTCAATGATGCGATCAAGGTGTTGAAGTCGAGCATGTGAGAAACAACCATTTGGAGAGGCAATTTGATTCCTCTCGAAATTATTCGTAGGTACTCATCATAAATGGTAATGAGTCCAAGACACAGGGACCTCTAGGTCTGTCCTCTGGAATAAATGTGGTTGTCGTTGACAGAGGGAGACCAGCAATTAACAAGGCAATGATGTTTCCTTGATAGGAGCACGAGGTGTAGAACTGAAGTGTTGTAGTACTGATGGTAGGACTGACATACTTGTGGGGATGGGAAATAACTGGGTCAAAAAGTGGGTAGACTCAAACTTCCTTTGTTCAGAGCATGATGACATGGTTGACCTGGCAGCATAGGGAACTGACTTGTAGGTGTGGGGATCATTGCTTTGACTGAATGGTATATATTGACTCTGGGGGGGAAGGCGAGCTGATAGGTGATGTCGAGGGATTTTCAAGGTAACATACTGCAGAATACTCTGAACAAAGGAGACCAAAATGGGGAAGCTGCCATATGAGTAGATGTGATCTGTCGTGGCGCCAAGGGGCACCATTGATTCCTTCTTCGTAGTTTTAATGAGCTCCAAGAAGGGATAAAAGTGTGCTCTGAAATGGTACATTCCTATGGATTTTGTGAGCCCACGACGGCTTGTGCTCATGGTTGCTTTCATGTTTAGAGAGTCTGAAAGCAGTAAGTGAACTCTATTGGTGTTCTTTTTCGTAGTTTAGTCTCCAAGGCCCGAAAAAGCATAAAATGATGCAGATGGAGAACTCTTCTAGCCGATGTGACCAGAGTATTCCTTTTTCGTAATTAGTCTACAAGGTCCGGAAAAGGGGTAAACTTATACCAGGTAGACGCCCTTTCAGATACATTTAACGAGCATGAAAGGAAGCAAGGTTGATCGACAATCTTTTCATTGTTTTGAGGAGTCAGAAAAGAGCTTAACAGAAACTCCCTAAGTGCCTTTTTCGTAAAAGTGGTTGCTCGGCCCGAAAAAGGGATAAAATTATATCGAACAAAAAAGGGGTTGATGAGGGCGAGAAAAGGCCTCAAGCATCATCATCGGTGCGGAATTTTGGATCCGGTGACATAAGGATTGTCGAAAACGGAGAACGGTCGATGTGGCATGCAAACTGAGGCTACATGGGGGGCATAAAAAATGCCCTGAAAATCGGGACGTGACAGCGAGAAATGATCTCAAGCATCATCACGAGCGCGGAAAATTGAATCCGTCGATATAAGGCACGTCAAAAACGGAGAACGGCCGATGTGGCACGCAAACCGAGGTGACGAGGGGGCATGGAAAAAATGCCCGAAAAATGTAAAGGTGAGAGCGAGAAATGATCTCAAGCATCATCACGGGCACGGAAATATGAATCCGGCAGTGCAAATGGTGCGAAAAACGGAGGTCATAAGGACTCTGAAATGGTTAAAGGAAAGAACTAGGTTAAAAAATGGCTACAAATAAAGGTGATCCCACCAAGCGAAGGATGCAGTGGTGGGGAGAAATGATGACCCGTGGGGGCAGAATACTAGGTGTATCAAATCAACTGAAATATATAAGTGACACGTGACCTCAAAAATGGTTGAGATCACGAATATGAAAAAGTGAGCAGGGTTAATGACCTGCCCCCATGCTATGTGCATGGGGTTTGTGATTGTGGATCACATATGTGTTGGTTTGAACGATGGGCTCATTGAGGTGTTGAGATAGAGATGATGGGGAAGGTTCAAAATGATTGATCATGACCCCTATCCCGGGGTCGAGGTAATCTATTATGCCCCCTAACTCAGAGGTGTCAATGTGGTGCAGATGTTGTCTCAGAGAGAGATCAATAGGGCATTGAGCAACTGCTGGCGGGGTGTTATACCATGAGGCTGTGGGCTGTGGTGGCATACTGAAGTGATGATATGATGATGGGGGATTCCCTTTGTGGGGTGGATGCCCCCAGTATCTCCGACGAGAATCACGATGATGATGAGTAAGCAAGGTTTTGGGCCTGCCCCCATGTTGTGGACATGTGGTTTCCTCGTCGATTTGAAAGGGTTGAACATGTGTGTCTAAGGGATCAATTGAAGGGGCCGACCGGACAGAGGGGTATCCAATGGAAACCGTGTAAATGGTGTTAATTTCTTCCAAGGAGGAAGATGGTGGGGGATGGATTTCCTCAATTGTGGGGGGCGTCGTCTCAAGGTCCAAATTGTTCATCTCGTAGAGAGCTGCTCTGTAATCTGGGATGTCATGACAGTGATGGGATTAGTGGCCGTAAATACCGCATATCGCACATGGGTGATTGGTACGCTGTGATTTGTCACGAGGCATGGGGTTTGGATCGATTTTGACAACCGGGATGTTGGGGTCGTCGTCCAGCATTTGCATGTGTTCCTGCAATGCAGGTAACTGTGGACACTAATGAGTTGGATGGCCTAACTCATCACACAATGAGCATTTGGGAGGAGCACGAAACACGGG
Source organism: Larix kaempferi (assembly GCA_027924585.1). Classification (NCBI taxonomy): domain Eukaryota; kingdom Viridiplantae; phylum Streptophyta; class Pinopsida; order Pinales; family Pinaceae; genus Larix; species Larix kaempferi. Next base: position 412,322 of record BSBM01001382.1, read on the forward strand.
GGGAGGTTTAAATGCCTTGGGTGGGGGTACCGCAGTGTATGGTTGTGGGCCTCTGCCCCCAGTGGGCCTGATGAGTGGAGGGGGATTCGTCGACGACGAAGGAGTCGTGATACCGGGAGGTGGTTGGGTAGAAGTAACAATGGGTTGCACTGGTTGCAAGATGACATTTGGTGTCGGTGGAGGAATGGGTGGTGTAATATACCACACGGGTAATCCCAATGTTAACCCAGGGAGACTAAGGGTAGCCATAACCGGGGCGCTTACTACACCCGAAGGAGGAAATAGAAAGGGGATTGTGTGGATAGGTGTAACACCGATGTGACTAGGGACCAATGGTGGTTTAGGGAACAAGGGTGGCTGATTACCGGGTGTTTGTGAAAGCGTGCAGAGGTTAGCGACCTGGGTCTCCGGTGACGGTGGTGGAATGGCCTGAAATGTAGAGGTCATCGGTGCCTCAGAGTAAAGTCCGGGTCCTACTGAGGAAATGAATGAGGTAGTTGCACCACAAACAGGTTGTTCAACCATGGGGAGAACATTTTCAGGTGTGGCGGGGGCCTTGGGATCGTAATAGGTGAGCTATTCGACCTTGACCATGCGTCCCTCATGGGGGAACTGCATGGTGCAAAATACGAATGAGGCAACAACCTGCATGGCATACATGTAGCTGCGACCAAGTAAAAGGTTATAGTCTAGTTGGGCATTGATGACCTCAATGTCAATGAGCACGGTTTTACCCTCCAGCTAGACAGGGACATTGGTTAAAAGACCTTGGGGTTGAGCCGAACGGCCGTCGTAGGCTCGTAATGCAGTGGTGGACTGCTGGAGAGTAGGGGATCCCAACTTCTTCCAAACGAATGTGGACATGACGCATGTGGAGGCCCCTTCATCGATAATGCACCGATGGATGACAAGATTCCGAACAGAAACAGAAACTTGGAATGCTAAAGAGGAAGGCAGGCGGGGTTCAGACTGGTCTGAATCGAATGCGATCAACTGTGAATCATTGGGGTCAATGGCGCCAATGGCAGAGAGCAAAGTTTTGCGCTGCGAAGGACAGTTTTTCAAAACTTCTAAAGCAGACATGGCTACAGGAGACTGGGCTAAGTCGTCGACAATGTTGTAATTCAACGCATCGCGAGCATTGGGATTATTGTTGATGTGACGAAGTGGGAAGCGAGGTGCTTTGGAAGCGCCATCAAGTGGAGCCTGAGGTATACGTAACGTTTGATCTGTGGGATTAACATTAGTGTTATTGTCAGCAGGAGGGGCTTCAGACGTGGAGCCATATTGGTTCCGACGGGTTTGGAGGTTGGCATCGGCAGTTGACATCATCAACAAATGGTGAGTACCTGAATCGAACATGGGTTGATCAGGGGCTGCATAAGTGATCTGCTGTGGTGGCACGTTGCCCTGAGGGGGGGCTAACGACTGAGTGTTCACTACACCCTGGTTTGGAAAGGGGTTTTGCAGCACCAAGGGTTGATGTTGAGGTGGTGGAGGGTTGGGTGGCGGCTGAGGAGCCGCTTGCCCTTGACAATGTGCATCGTCGGTCCAGAGTTGTCGAGCTCGCTCCAAATGTGGGCAAGAATGCATGTAATGACCATAGACTCCGCAGATAGAACAAGGGTGGTTTGTTATGAGGTTATTATTTCTAGGCTGCTTAGGATTCTGGTCCAGATTGCGGTTGGGATACGGTGGATGTAGATGTTTCCGGGAGAAAATACGAGCGATGATGCATATCATCCCAAGGGTAGTCGGGTGCAGTGAGCGTCTCCAAAATTTGCTCATCAGTATTGAAGTAGTCAGACCATAAATCAAGGGGTTCTGGTTTGAAAGTTGTTGAAATCATATAAATTGTATTGACTTCTTCCGACGAGGATGATGGCGGGGGGTAGATTTCCTCGATGAGGGGAGGAGATATCTCCAAATCGACGTTGTTTAACTCGTACAATGCTGCTCTATAGTCAGGGAGATCAGGACAATGGTGAGAGTAGTGGCCGTAAACACTGCATATGGCACAAGGATGGTTGGTGCGCAGTGATCTGTCGCGAGGATGAGGAGGTGGCTCAAGTCTAACGACTGGGATGCCGATGTCATCGTCCAACATATTCATATGCTCTTGGAGTGTTGGTAACTGTGGGCATTGATGAGTTGGATGGCCTATCTCATCGCACAAAGAGCATTTAGGAGGAGCTCGAAACACTGGTGGGGGCTTGACTGCCTTAGGAGGTGGTATAGCAGTGTATGGTTGTGGACCTCTGCCCCTAGTGGGCTTGACAAGAGGAGGAGGATTCATTGACGACGAAGGGATCATGAGACCAGGATATGGTTTCGTCGACGACGAAGGGATTGTGACACCAGGAGGAGGTTGAGTAGTGGTAACAATAGGTTGTACCGGTTGGAGGATGACATTTGGTGTCGGCGGTGGAATGGGAGGCGAAATATACCACACGGGTAATCCCAATGTTAACCCAGGTAGACTAAGGGTAGCCATAACCGGGGCGCTTACTACACCCGAAGGAGGAAATAGAAAGGGGATGGTGTGGATGGGTGTAACACCGATGTGACTAGGGACCAATGGTGGTTGACTACCGGGTGTTTGTGTATTCTGTGAAAGAGTACAGAGATTTGCGACGTGGGTCTCTGGTGACGGTGGTGGAATGGCCTGGAATGTAGAGGTCATTGGTGTATCTGAGTAAATTCTGGGTCCCACAGAAGAAACAAAGGAGGTAGTTGCACTAGAAGCGAGTTGTTCAATCATGGGAAGAACATTTTCGGGTGCTGCAGGGGCATTGGGATCATAGTAGGTGAGTTGGTCGATTTTGACCACGCGTCCCTCGTGGGGGAACATCATGGTACGAAAAACGGATGAGGCAACCGCTTTCATGGCGTACATGTAACTGCGGCCAAGTAAAAGGTTATAATCGAGTTGGGCATTAATGACCTCTATGTCGATGAGCACAGTTTTCCCACCTAATTGGACGGGGACATTGGGTAGTAGACCTTGAGGTTGAGCTGACCGGCCATCGTAGTCCCGCAATGCAGTGGTGGATTGCTGGAGAGTAGGGGATCCCAGATTCTGCCAAACGAATGTGGACATGACACATGTAGAGGCACCCTCGTCGATGATACATCGATGGATGACAAGATTCCGAATAGAAACAGAAACTTGGACTGCTATGGTAGAAGGAAGACATGGTTCGGACTGGTCCAAATCAAAGGTCATCAATTTCGAATCGTTTGGGTCAATTGCCCCAATGGCGGAAAGTAAAGTCTTGCGCTGTGAAGGACAATTTTTCAAGACTTCTAATGCAGACATGGTTGTGGGGGACTGAGCTAAATCATCGACGATGTTGTAATTTGACGCAGCCCGTGCATTGGGGTTGTTGTTGATACGGCAGAGTGGGAAACGAGGTGCTTTAGAGGCGCCATCGAGTGGAAGCGGTGGTATACGTAACGTCTGATCAGTGGGATGAGCGTTAGTATCCTTATCGGCGGGGGGAGCTTTGGAGGTAGGGCCATACTGGTTCCGTCGAGTTTGGATGTTGACATCAGCAGTTGACATCATCAGCAAGTGGTGAGTACCCGAATCAAACATTGGTTGCTCGGGAGCGGCGTAAGTGATTTGTTGTGGTGGCACGTTTCCCTGTAGGGGAGCTAACGGCTGAGTGTTCACCACTCCTTGTGTTGGAAAAGGGTTTTGTAGCACCAAAGGTTGAGGTTGTGGTGGTGGAGGGTTGGGTGGCGGCTGAGGAGCCGCCTGCCCTTGACGATGGGCGTCATCTGTCCATAGCTTCCGAGCTCGCTCCAAATGTGGGCAAGCGTGGGTATAGTGGCCATAGACTCTGCAAATAGAAAAAGGATGATTTGTTCGTAAATTAGCATTTTTGGCTTGCTTAGGTGGCCGATCAGGGTTTTGATGAGCAGGCTCCGCATTATTATTTTGTGGAGGATGGGGAGGTTGTTGACCTTGGTTATGGTTTTGGTTGTTGCCGCGATTGCGACCTCTTCCACGGTTTGGTTGCCCACCCTGGTTGCGTTGGTTATTTTGGTATTGGGGCTGATGTTGTTGTGCGTACACATGCCCTTGAGCATTGGGGGAATTCTGGGGAGCCGCAGGTGCGGGAGCAGGTTGCGGTGGGTAATATGCAGGTGGAGCTGGCGGTGGTCCAGTTGCCTGTTGGGGTTGTTGGTACCCCTGTGCTATTGGATGTGGTGGATTAGCTGGTGCAGCTTACTGTGGGTACTGCATCTGTTGTGGAGAGAACTGCATGGGGTTCTGTGTAACAGGTTGGTTATGGTATGTAGGAGGTACATATGCTGATGGCGCTTGCCCATAGCAATGTTGTGGACAAGAGGGTCCATGAATGTGATGGGTCTGGTTTGTTGGAGCGTAAGAAGTTGTCGCTCCGGAACTGGATGTAGCCCTAGAGAGGTCTGGGGCAGGCATGGTGCTCACCATGCTGAAAGGTTTAGCTTGTGGGGTGATTTGGCCAATAATGCCATCGACGGCATGAGATGCCCCCGGCGCGTCACCGCGTGAAGAGTCGCATCGTGGGGCGTCCGGTATGATGGTGTATAGATAACCCGACTGGGCGTAAATGAGATCAAACTGTTGGGCTTTGAGGATGGCCTCTTCTTCAGACTGGGGTCTTTCAAATGCCACATCCTTCGCAATAAGAGGGAGGAGGGATTTTAGAAACCAATCTAAGAAGATACGGTCGTCTAACTTGATTTTGCAGAGGCTTCGGCGTCGACGCCACTCATGAATGTGGTCAGTGATGTGGGTGGTCGTGTTCTGTCTGCAAGACAGTAGGATCTCAACTCCCGCATCATAGCGGATAGGTAACTGTAAAAAATGCAAGAAGGTCGAGGCAAGGGAGGTAAAGGTGGCATGCATCCCATGAGGCTGCTCGATATACCACTTAGCTGCAGAGCCAGTGAAGGTGCGCTGTAAAAGCCGGAGGCGGATAGAGTCGTCCACTATGGAGTTGGAGGAACACCATAAATGGAAGGACATGATATGGTTCTGGGGGTCCTCACCTGCCTTGCCCTCAAACTTAGGGATGTCAGAGGGGAGTTTGGTGGGCATGTGAGGCCACGCAGGATCGTGTCTGATGGGGTCATTGGTGAGCCTAGCTAAGTCTGGCAGGTTCAGACTTGCCATGTATGGTAAGCTATCAGATGTAGTGACTGGAACTGGGACATGCCTAGTCATTGTGGTATGATGTAGGGGTCCAGTAGCGCCTAAAGGTATGCTAGGTATGGAGGGTATGTTCCCTCCAATAGGTGTAGTCTGGTATGGGCCAGCGCCTCCAAGTGTAACATGGGTTACACTTGGGTTAGGAATAGCAGTAGGGATTCCTAGGATAGGGTTTGTGGAAACCAGAGGGGGTGTGACCCCTATGTTGGGCATACCCAGGGGGGTGGTCGTTGCCATCGATGGCACCGTCGCAGAAGGGTCTGTGGATGTCTCACCTATGGTGCTGGTAAATAGTGGGTCAAATGGTGTTCCATCCATAATGGTGGTTGGTGGTAATACAACGTAGTTTTTGGATTCTGCCTCAGAATCGGATGTGAATTGAGGCGTGTCAGAATCGGATGACCGTCTGGTTGACCGACGATGTATCGAATCAAGGGATAAGGCTCTGCGTCGGTGACGTGGAGAGCCAAGTAGGCTAAACTCTGGGAGTTCGCCCTGTAGACGACGAGAGCGTCTAAAATTCTCAATGGTGAGAAATAAGTTTTTGTGTAAAAATCTATTTAAGTATCAGGTGGTGATATATATAAAAAACTCTAAACCCTAATGCAACCAAGGGTGCAAGAAGGGGAGTGAAAAAGAAGGCTCTCAGGCCAAAAAATCAACCTCAAAAAAGGCACTTATTCTAGCAGTTGTGCTACAATAAGTGGAGGAATGCAACAAATGGTCAGAGTACCAACATGCAAACGGCTTCTAGAAAAAATAGGTGTAACTAGACCAAAGGTGGGTTGAATCATGCAAACACCTAACTAAAAGTATTGTGACTCAAACAAACGATATCCTCTGCAAGGTGATGAAATCCAAGTCAGACAATATGAGTGTTGAGACAACGGCTAGATATCCCCCTACCGGGAGGGACACCGGGTAATCAATCCTAAAGAAAGGCTACTAGGATACTCCGTTCATGACGCGTCGAGAAAAGGTAAATCTGCCGTTTGGTCCTTGATCGCAATATCCCAATACAGGGATATCCTGAGAACTGTGAATGGTAGCCCTTCGGTTACTGAATGGATTTCGGTATTCCACTCAGGCTTCCGGAACCATCCTCGCGACTTCAACCCTCCTAGGGGAGAGGCCTTCCCACAAACCGGTTGTGACCGCGCCAATAAATACTAAGAGATTTTAGCTCCCTAATTGGACAACTTCTATGTCTCAGATGTAATAACTGAGGGATGTTATTGGAACACCTATCCCCTCAATACTACCTAGCTACAAAGTTCTTTAGTGTTCCCCAAGTGGGGTTAAAAGTGTGTTGCAATTTATGGTAAGTTTTAAGGCTCAGTTCAATTAAGTGATCGAGTGAGTGCACGTGAGGTATTGTAAACTGAACTTGAAAAAAGTAAATGCTTTACAGGAAATTTTCAAAAAACAAAGGATCTTTTGAAAATAAAAAAGCAAATATTTATGACTTTTTCAAATAAATGGAAATTAAATGCTTTGCAAATATCAACTCAAAAAACAAAGGATCTTTTGAATTATGAAAGAAAATAATAGACTTCTTTAAAGAAATAAATGGATTTCTTTTTTCAAGGAAATTGCTAAGGGCAAGATTTTAAAGAAGTAAACAGGAAAAATTTTAATCTAGATAAAAATGCAAAATAAGTCCTTCTTTCACTTTCTTGAAAATTTTTAAAAAGACTTCTAGATATGCATTTTAAATAGTAAAATTTTTTCAAGGCTGTAAAATATAACATTTCAATAGGAACATAATTATAAATTTTAGTCATCCTAATTCTTTTAAAGGGGCAGGTTTGGAATGCTCCTGTGAGGATAAGCGTGTTGCGGAAGCAACCTGCTTTCGGTTTAGCTCTGGGGGAAAGGGTATACTTCGCCATGGTTGCAGTTCAAATGGCTAATGGCAGGGAAGTTCGGGTTGAAATGACTCTGCAACGAAATAAGGAGGCATTTTTTTTTATATTTACGAGCCGACGAGGGTTTCGAATGCCATTGTCATTTATGGTACTTGCCGAGGTGCTCCATGGGAGGTTTGAACAGGGGCGATGGTGCCTGTCTTAGGATTTGAGTTGGGTAGAGGTCACGCCAGGACTGAGGCTTTATGAAAAAGCCCGGGGGGCTACATTTTTAGCTTTCGGCTGAGGACATGAAAAGTCCATGGGGCTTCGGCAGTTTTTTGAAATAACGAGGTATGCGGCCCGAGGAGGAAATGGGAACAAGCCTAACCATCCAAACAAACTATCTCTACCCACTATGCAAACGCTTTATCCTGCCTATGTTTTATATGACGAGAAGAACGCAATTCAAACTGCATTTGACGGGAAAAATAGCCTATGACGGGCATTTTTCCCATCAAAATCCAACCAATGCCCATCATTTTCAAACAAAGGACAACCCAATAGCAATTGGAAGCGTAGAAGGCACAAATTTCAAGGTTAAAATCCTACCTGGCACCATGAGGATAGCTGAACGAGGTGGCCGCGAACGCAGATGAGTGAGATGAGCTGGAGCGATTCACGCGGCGTTCCACGTCGTTTGCCAATCGAAAAATAACGATATGTTGGCTTGTACCCCCCACCGCTTATTTAAATAAGCTGGGCACGTGCAGCATTTAATTTTCGTGGGTGGCGCAATTAAACTCGGTTTAAATACCGGTACGTCGGCGTCAAATCAAGCCGTCTTGGTTTGCGTGCGACCACCTACTGCGGGATAAACTTGTGAATCTCGTCCGCTGTTGCGGAAGGATATAGTGGACGTTTCCATCATTTCGGGGTGTGTCGCGGAAGGAAAACTCAAAGCGTTCCGCAAAGGTTCCCGCGACGCGGAACGATAATGCGGAGGCTTCCGCCGTTTCGGGAGCAACTCACGAATGGTTCCCGCAAAAGGCTCCCACATCGCGAAAGGGAAATCCAAGGCGTTCCGCAAAGGTTCCAAGTCCTTCGGAAGGATAACGCGGAAGCTTCCGCTGTTTCGGGAGTTACTTGCCAACAGCTTCCACAATTCAAACATTTCCTAAGTCTTGCGGGGTTTCGAGAAGATATGGTGAAAGCTTCCGCAACAGACTTCTGTTATTCAGCGCTTCAGAAAGCTTTTGTGAAGGCTTCCGCAACTGCAGGAGAAAAAATCAAAGGTTTCCGCAAATTCTCAAAGAAAGTTCCTAAGTTCTCTCCGGAGTTTCGGGAGGATTTTTCGAATAGGGCCCGTCGTTTCGGGAGAGATAACTCAAACACTTCCGCAATGTTCCCATAACAATTTCTTAAGACCTTTCGAGCGGTTTGTGCGATTGGCTTCCGCAACTGCGGGGAGATAGCCTGAAAGCCTCCGCGGTTTCGGGAGCAAAGGCTGAAAGCTTCCGCGGAGTTTCCTTGGCTCGTTCCGCAAAGTTTTTCAAAAATTTCTAAGTTCTTTTTTCGGAAGGCTTAAACAAAGACTTCCGCCTTTCGGGAGGAAAACCTGAATCCCTCCGCGTTTGCGGAAGGCTTTAACGAAGAACTCCACTGTTTCGGAAGCAATTCCTCAATAGCTTCCGCAATCTTTTAACAATCGTTTCGGGAGGAAAACTTGAGTTGTTCCACAAAAAATCAAAAAGTTTCCTAAGTCTCATTTCGGAAAGCTTAGACGAATGGTTTCCGCTGTTTCGGCAGAGGAGCCCGAAACTCTCCGCAATATTATTTTCAACGAAAGTAGCTAAGGCCTTTTCGGATGTTTAAACAAAAGACCTCCGCCACTGCGAGGCTTTATCAAATCGTTCCGCGATTTCGAGGAAGACTTCACGAAAAAAATTCTGTTTGAGAAACAAGATCTTCTGGCAGACTTGGAGTTTTTTCATGACAAGATTTTTTGTTAAAAAACAAAGATAAAAGCTGGGAATGACTTATTAAAGCAATCTTTCTACAAAATTAAAGGAGGGGCCCCAATATGTACAAAATTTTGGGGGGGATGTTGCTGCAACAACAATGGCGAGTCGTTGGCGAACACAGATCTCTGAAAATTCCTCTTCATGGTCCGAAACCTAATCAAAAACATCCATCTTAGGTGCACTACTCAACTGAGCATTTCAAAGTCATGTGAGGAGAAAAAGGCACTTTACCTGCTAGCCATTGGGGAAAGGGGAGCTTTGACCGAGACATCTTCACCACTCTCAAAGGGCCAACATATGAGATTCATTGTAGGAGGTTCATCTTTCAGATGGTCACTACTGTCGGACTCCACAGGATTTGCAACACTTTTCTCGTGTACACTATTGCTCTTGTTCCTCATTCCCATGCTGCTTGCATCCTTTTGGATGTTTTCTCTTTGGACAGCTTAGTTGTTTGAGCCTTCCAGAGATATTTTCTTTTGACATGATCTTTGATTTAGGCTCCTCAATCCATAATGTCCTTTTGTGTGGGTTAGAAATTTTATTGATTTGATCAAGCCTCACGGACGGAGAGGATCCCATTTTGAGCTGAGCCTTTTGGACAACCTTCTTGATTTTACATGTCTTTTGCTTTTGTCTCAGCCGTGCTTTAATTGAGGCGAGAATCTCTGAAAAACAGACTCTTGAGTATAAGCCATTTTGGTTGTTAGATTTGCAGCATGGAGTCACTTCAATACCCTATGTCCTCGAGAGGTGCTACTTTCCATGGGTCCGACTTTGGTAACCTTCTTGAGAGGCCTTTAAAGTGTGAGAGTGGGTGGATCCCAACGATAGTAGTGAAGATGGTCATAGGTCTCTGCTATTAAACAGGATTAGTGTGACTAGCAGGGTAGGCTTCCTTCCTTCTGAACATTTCAGTGAGAGCACAACAGACAGGATTTATTTGAGCATAGTTCCGGACTCATGGGTCGCAAGTTTTCTTTGAGATACTTATCCTCAACGGGGAACTCGACCAAAAGGGCATTCAGAAAACAAAACTTGTCGCAAAGGTTCAAATGGCAAAGACAGAAACAAAATGGCCGAAAATAAAGCAACAATAAAAGAAAACTTTATTTATGTACAGGAAGTCTGGAAGAGACTATGCGAAGTATTGTTTCAGAGCGAGGCCTACTTCTTCTCCCTCAAGATTTGTCAATTTGTAAGTGGATGGGCCTAATTTTACCGAAATCTGGTACGGACCTACCCATAGATGTTGGAATTTCGTATGCATTCCTTTGCCTTCATGATTATGGTCCCATTTCAGAACTAAGTCCCCAACTTCAAAGCTTCTCTTACCGGACTTCCTTTTATCGAACCATCTCTTAACTATGTCTTGGTGTTGGTGGAATCGATCTTTAGCTTTCTGTCGGGCTTCTTCAAGTTGAAGCAGGGTATTGATCCTGGATTGTAAGGCTTGGTTATCAGAACCCCGAGAGGCTTAGGATAACTGTAAGGATGGGAGCAAGATGTTTGGGGGAAGGATGGCTTCCTTGCCATAGACAAGAGTGAAAGGGGAAACACCTAAAGCGTTCTTTGGGGTCACCCTATCTGCCCATAAGGCGTTTGGGAGAGCTACATGCCAACTTCTCTAGTTTTCTATCACAGTCTTCTTTAGAATTCAAATCAGATTCTTGTTTGAGGATTCAGCCAATCCGTTCCCCTGAGGATAATAATTAGCCGAATAATGCAACTTAATTCCCCATTCATAAACAAAATCATTTATCTTGCAAGACGAAAAATAAGTAGCATTATCAAAAACAAGGGAAATTGGAACCCCAAACCTGGTTATGATGTTCTCCTTTAAGAAACTGATGACCGCATCCTCGTTGATTTTGCGCAAAGGGATGGCCTCCGTACACCTAGTGAAGTAGTCAGTAGCCGTCAGGATGTATCGATGTTGCAACGACGAATTTGGATTTATTTCTCCGATAACATCTATACCCCATTGCTCAAAAGGCTCAGAGATGATGACCGGCTGCAATGGTCCTGCTGCCTTGGGTAACTTCCCAGCACTTCTCTGGCATACATCACAGTTTCATGCATATGTGTGGGAATCTCAGAACAAAGTTGGCCAATAATAACCAGCTCTCAGTATCTTGTGTGCTGTCGTCTCTCCTGAATAATGTCCACCTGCGGGGCCATCATGCAATTCTTTGACAACTTTGTTTGCATCTTCCTTTTCCAAACATCTAAGGAGAACTCCATCATAATTCTTCCTAAAAAGAATCCCATCAATGATTTGATAAGGTGCTGATTTCAAGCGGAGTGCCCTTCTTTGCTTAGAGTTCCAGTGCTCAGGTAGATATCCCTGCTGCAAATAGTGCACCAAATCCCTATACCGTGACTGGGGAGCTGTGAAGATATGACACACCTCAACCGAATTTAACTCAGCCTCATTCTTCCAATGTTGTTCTTCATCGGTTGAGTTTCCTGCAAGTAATTTGCACAGGACTTTCCCTTTGATGATCGTAGCTGGTTTAAATTCCAAATCATACTCCTGCAGAGCTGTGACCCAGTTCCCTCTCCTTTCTCCCAATTCCTTTTGAACGAAAAGGGATCTAACAGCTGGGTGGGGAACTATGACTTTAGTTCTATTCTTCAGAATGTACGACCTAAACTGTTTGACTGCTTTGAAGACCGCATATGCATGCTTGTCAACCACGGGATAATTCAGTTCAGCTCCCTACAGACCAGTGCTCATAAACGAAATTGGGTATTCGTCCCCCAACTCCACCTTTTGTGTGAGTACAGCTGCGAGAGAGTCATCCGAAGCGAAGGTATACAAGATGAAATCCTTATCAAAATCTAGGCTTCTTAAGGAAGGAGCCTTAGCTACAGCTGCCTTGATATCTCTAAATAAGTCCTTCTCCAAATCTGTCCACTTGAATTGTATGCTTTGTTTAACCATTTGTTGCAACGGCTTAACAATTTGTCCGAAATCTGGAACAAATCTGCGGACAAAATTGATGGTGCCCATAAAGAACTGCATAGATTTATTGTTGTGAGGCATTGGAATCTTATTGATGGCTTGGACTCTTTCTTGATCAATTGACACTCCCCTTTTGGAGATGATATGACCCAAGAGCTTACCTTCGGTAACAGCAAATACGCTCTTCTTGGGATTCAAGGAAATACCATATTTCCTGCAGCGATCAAAAATATGCTTTAGATGCACAACATGATCTTCCCTTTTCTTCGAAAAGACTGTCACATCATCCAGGTATACAACCACGCATTGTCCACCCAATCCTCGGAAGGCAATATCCATCGCCCTTTGGAATGTAGCTCCCGCATTTATCAGACCAAATGGCATTCTTCTGTAGGCGAAAGTTCCCCACTTAGTTCTGAAAGTAGTCTTAAGACGATCTTCTTCGGCTACTAGCACTTGATTGTAGCCAGAGAAACCATCGAGGAGAGAAAACAATTCAGATCCTGACACCATTTGAAGGATTTCTTCCATTGAAGGAATGGGGTAGTTGTCTTTATCCGAAGCTTTGTTTAAATTTCTGAAATCTACACATAGCCTTATCTCTCCCGACTTCTTTCTTACGGGAACCAAGTTTGCAACCCATTCAGAATGTCGGACTTAAAAGATTATCTTGGCGTCTAGGAGCTTCTTTAATTCCTTTTGAATCAGCGGTTCTAAAGTAGGATGCATCCTTCTTAACTGCTGCTGAAATGGTTTGACGCCCGCTTTCATTGGTATAACATGCTGAATAATGCGGACGTCATACGTTTTCAGATCTTCGTAGGTCCATGCAAAAACATCCTTGTACTGTTTAAACAATTTAATGAACCTGTCTCTTTCTCCTGGTGAACAACATTTGCCAAGGTTGACAAATCTTGGTTCTGCCTCGGTACCCAAATTAACTAACTCATGTTGCATTGATGAGCTGTTAGTTTTGGTATTAGCTAGCCTTTTGAACTTATTTTGAAGATCGAACAGCATTTCGAGAGACCTTACCCCCTTGGGCATGAAATTTCCTTTCTCCTCATCCTTCTACATCAAATCAGCATCGTGTTCTTCCTCATCTATTGCAGCTCCTTGGAAGCTATCTTCGTTTGTTAGGAAGCTGATAATTTGTTCATCATCATCGAAGACTCTGAAGTTTGTGATGTTATCGGGAATGGAAGGCCTGAAAATCAATTCAATCGAGCATTTATTATTTGACGGCACCAATCTGGAAGCAGACGTTGCTAACAAATCAGCAGCAGAATTTTGCAATCTAGGAATTGATTTTATATTGAAAGCGAAATGCATAATTAAGTCCCATACCTCAGCCTGATAACCCTTCAAATTAGGTGAGAGACAATGAATGGTATCCCTTACCTGTCTTACAACTATCTCAGAGTCACCAAAGACCTTCAGGTACTTAACATTTAATCCAATGGCCTTCTTTAATCCATGTACCAAAGCTTCATATTCAGCGGTGTTATTAGTACAATCGAATTCTAATCTACAAGACAAAAAATACTTGTTTCTTTTTGGATCCATTAGAACACAACCGGCTCCGGATCCTTCCAGAGTTTTAGAACCATCAAAGTATAATGTCCAAAAGATATCTTTAGATTCAACTAAGTTAGTTTCTTTGTGATCTATGTCAGTAACTAAATTGACTATGTTACAATCAACATCATCAGCCCGAGAGAAATGAAGGAGATCGGACTATTTATCTGATTTATGGCTAATTGTTTCAGATTGATAATTACCCGGATCCATTTCTAAGAAATAATTCCCTAGAACCGAGGATGAGAAAGCTACGGCCTCATTTTTTTCTTCTAACTGAGTTACGTTTTGTTTCATATGAGGTTCCCTAAGAACTTTAATCTGATTATGTCTGTTCTGATAAGGCAGCCATAGATGAGACCAATCCGTAGCAAAGTAGCCACTCAGCTTGGTAGACCAATCCCTACTTAAAATCAGCCCATAGGCTTCAGGAATATCGACCACCATTATGTCAATGAATTGACAGACTCTAGGGTCAGCCGATAGTCTAATTAGAACATCTTTCATCTCCCCAATTACTTTGACATCGGTCCTATCTAATTGGATAATTTGAGCTGGAGACGGGACAGGCTGCCCGTTAATCATTTTACAAATAGACAGTGACATAACGTTTGAGGATGCTCCAGAATCTACCAAACAGTTGTGAACATTGTGGTTGAAAATTTCAAAGGTCAATAGGAATGGCAATGTCTGAGATTTGGATTTCCCACCGATTCTAGCCTCATTAATTTTGGGATTGTCTTGAGAATCCGTTAATGGAGTGCTGATCTGGGGTTGTAGAACATGCAGCAGTTTGTCTCGTTGATGGGGTAAGCTGCACATGTCAAATATTGACACATTCGCTTTGACTTTTTTGATATATTCAATAATATCGTATCCTATATCAGATTCGTTCCCAATTCGAGTTGGCTGATCTGTTTTGCTCATTGTGACCTTAGGTGGCTGCACTATGGTGTTAGCGCTTGGTTGTTTGGCCGTTGTTTGGTTAACATTGGGATGCGATGGGATAATTGTTATGTGCCTCCTAGGCGGTTCTTTTGAAACTTTAGGCTTATGAGGAGCTGTGGATGGCACAGGATCCGCAATTGGGCCTTTGCTGCGAGTAGCAACATTTATGGTAGAGGGAGAGCTATCTATGTGATCTTCTTCTACTAATTCAGTCATAGGTACCCAATCCCACAACACCATAGTAATGTCCGGGGTTGGTTCCTATAACTCAGGGCTAGACTCTTCTGGAGGATCATCTTGGTCTAGGATCTGTGAATCCAGCATTTGGTTCATGACTAAGCTCATGGAATTAATCCATTGCGGGCAGCTCTTTTCCGAATGCGGTTCTTGGTGAAAAGTGTAGAAATTTTCCATCCCAATCTCATTCAAGTTTAAAACAGGGGCAGTGTTCATTGGTGGATGAGTTTGCTCACCGTCTTCCCTTCTTTTATAAAATGGCTTGAAAGGTTTCCTAGATGTGCTAGCAGCCTTGTATTTCTCGAGATCCACGATTTTATTAGATAATTTCTGCATCATTTTGACTACATTTTACATATCCGTAGATGGCTCCTCTTTACCTCTAGTGAGCAGCAAAGGTTTTTTGCCAGCTGTTGGTTTTGGTTCTACATCTAAGGCATGTTTAGCAATGCATCAGCTTCTTCTTCTACCTTTCTAGCTTCCTCAAAGTTCTCTATCAGGGTAGTTTTCTTGGACCTTTTTACGAACATTGCTATAGGTCCATCAAGAGCGGTTGTATAGTATTCAATCAGCAATTCCTCCGCTGGTTTATTAGCTTCACTGAAGTTATTTAACAGCGTTGTGAATCTTTGATTGAAATCTTGAACCTTTTCTTTCTTTTCCATTCTCATGGATAAGAGTTCTTTCATAAGTGTTGCCACAGTCTTTTGGTTTCCGTATTTCTTTAGAAAACATTTTTCGAATTCATCCCAACTAGAGATTGAGCTGGGTTGTAGGCTAAAGTACCATGATGATACTTTTGGCTCGAATGTATATGGAAACAATCTGCAGACTACGTCTTCATGTTGTACGTTCAAAAGGTTCAGAGCTAAGTAAAAACTCTTGAGGTGATCTTCCGCCGAAATGGCTTTCCCTGGATCGAACTTAGGCAAGACCTTTTCTGGATTTTTTGGAAGATTATGGAATGGTCCAGCCAGGTTCAGCGCTCCCCTTGCTCTCCAAGCAGGTACAGCCAAGTTTAGATGTGGAGACCCTGGTGGAGAATTGTATGGTGAATTCTGAGGAGTACTCTTTGGAGTGGTAAGTTCTTCAAGGTTATATTGGTCTGAAATTTTGTCTGAGTTTTCCAGATCTGCCTTGTTAAGAGTGTCTGAAATTTCTTCCAAAGTCAGATTCACAAGCTCTTCGAAACTTTGAACAAGAATCGAATCTTAGGTATATTGTGGCTCTTTTCTAGGGGTAGTTTTCTTAGGGAGGAAGTTGACAGCGTTTAAACCACCTAGCTGCCTAACGTAGGATCTGGTATGTCTTCTCAAATCCTCTACTTCTGTGAAAGGGACAGCGTATAAAGCTTCTTGAAGCTCAGGGTCAGAAATGAGGCGTTCTTGATTTGATAATCCAAGATCTGGGCTGTTTGAAATGCTTTCTTTAAGCGGGTTTTCAGTGTTATCTATGACAGCGGAATATTTTCTTCTATCAGCCATGCACTTTCAGGCCCTCCTTCTAGCGCCAAAAACTGTTGATGCCTCAGATATTGTAGCATCAATCAGAAAGGGATTCTCCTCGAGAGATGATCCCAATTAGATTATCTCCCGTTTGGTGTAGGGAATCCGTCCGGTTAGTGGTTCCAACAACCGTGGGTTTGGAGTTTAATTCCGATTATACCAGTTATGGCCCGATCCACCTTTCTTTTGGGTTTTATGTTTCATAATGATGTGCAAGTGCCTAGTCTATATTTGATCTAAATGAAAAACTAAAACATATCTAAATCTGAGAAAGAATGAAGTAAATCTACCTATCTTTGCAGGGAACGTAGTTAAAGTGTGAGCAATGGGCTGTGAGAGTTATCTTTAAAGAAAGAACAGGCAGCCATTGAATCTTAAAGAGAAAACTACAGCAAGATGAAAGATCTCAGAAGGTAGCTTCTGATTATAAATGACACATTTCATTACTCGTCAAAGAAAGAAGCAAAATTAACTAATCTAGCTGGAAAGAATGAAAGGAACAGATCTAAGTTTAACACAAACTGAAATAAATCTAATAATACCTGCAAAGAGCAAATTTAAAGGATGAACAGTGAACAGTAGGGATTATCTTGAAGAAGGAATAGTTACCCATTTGATCTAAAAGAGAATTCTACAGCAAAGATGAAGAAATCAGCAGATAGCTCCTGATTTAATATGAAACACATTCATTGTTCACAAAATAGAGAAAGATCATTTGCACAGGAAGGAGCAAAATCATTAATACAAAGAAATAATTCAGATAGTAGGAATGATCTCACATTACAGTACGGAAGTCATTAGAGTAGTCCAACATACATCCATCCATCATTCTTATGCAAAACGCCCATCTCCAGGCTTTTATTAGAAAACTGTATTTTCTTGGAACGTATACAAGATAGCTCGTACAGGTTGGAAAAATAGTTCCCTGCCAAAAGTCCTTCTCTAATCTTTCCTAACTTCTATTTATAGTTACAAATATTCCCTTTGGGCTGCCACCTAGCATCTTCCACTTGTCATCTACAGAAATTTCCTTCCTACAATAGACAAAATTGTGATTCTCTTTCTTTTACAAAATATTTAACAAAAGAGAATGGACAGCTGTCCCATAGCTCACGCTTTATACATTTGAGAGTTTAACAAAATACACATAGCAGAAATAATGTTCTAATATCGTGCTGTCATTCTTCTGCGTGAGCTTCAGCTGGGAGAGGGTCTCCAAAGTCAATTGATGTTGCTGATGTTGCCTGGGAGGAGACACTCGAACCAATTGTTGCTGCTGCTTCTACTTGGGAAGAAGGGATTGAGCTGGCTATACTTTCTGCCACTGCTGGGGAAGAGGGAATCGAGCCCACTGCTGTTGCTGGAATGGTTGCTGGGAGAGAAGATTCTGGATCTGTTGATGCTCCTGCTACTGATGCAGCTTTCTTTTCCTCTTCCGCTATGTAGTTATACCACACACCTGTGTCCCTTATGACTATGTTTGCTGCAACAGGAAACAAGATTTTCTGAGAAGTCACATTCTTCCTGAGTTCTGCTCCAATGCTTTGAACTTTTGCTACTGCAGCTTGATGCACTTCCTTGAGAAAATGATCGTGGACTGATGACATTCCAACATAATGTTGTAAGTCATCAATTGCTAGGACATCAATTTTCTTCACGTATTTGGTTTGAATGCCCAGCTCTTCCTTTAGCTCAGTCGAGCATTGTTCTGAATCCAGGAAGTCATCAAGGGATTGTGGTAAATTCAGCTTGCACCTGTCATGCACTCCCTTGATTCTTTGATACAGACCGTCGATCCTATCCCTTGTTCTTTGCACACTGGCTATCAGCTTACTGGAACAATTCCTACCGAACTCCAAAAGGGCTATGTCCTCATTAAAACCGTCCACAGATTAAAATGGGAGATGCGTGGGGAAACCCCCTTTTCCTTCTCTCCATGCCATCTGACTCATGATATTTGCCTTGACACGGGTATTCTTAGCTTTGAGCCTATAGGCCTCCACATTAATTTCTTTTAACCTGACCACCATGGCCTTGAGCTTGCAAACCTCACTAGTGATTAGCTCCTGAGCTTCATGCGTTTGTTTCAGGATGCTGCAGGACAGCTCATGGAAGGGAGACATGTCCATCGTTCTACTCTCAGCTTGCTCTAATTGCTCAGCTAATGCCCGCTTGTCTGCTTCTAGCTGGGATGATTTTTCTTCCGCTCCATTCTTCTCTGCTTCTACAATCATCATTTGAAGTGTTAGCTGGTCCTTTTCCTCCTCCAGCTGGTTATACTTGCCTGATAGTTCTTTATGCTCGACATACAGGCAATTATATTTGTTCACCACCAGATCCCTTTGGGCCTGCTCATTAGCCACCGTCTGTTGTAGCGTACGAGCTCTCTTCTTTGTCAATACATTTTCTCTGACTGTAACGCCCACATTGTCCAGTGATGCTTTTGCTGTTTCCACAGCTGCGGATGCCATAGCAAAGGGATCTTAATCTGTGTTCTGCATTATGGTGACCTCTCGGTGGGTAACGATGTCTTCATGGAAGGGACTTTTGATCCTCTCTTCCGATTTGAGGACCACAGCTTTCCTTTTCTTGTCATAGACAAACTCATTCCACCTGGACACCGTATGTTTTCCCGATGGAGTGTACGGGACAATAGGGCGGTCCATGATGTCTATGTCTTCTTCAGCAGGTGGGGTCCGGACTTCCTGAGCTGGATCTACTCCCTTATTTTGGGTACCAGATCCACCTGCTTGAGATGCGTCTATTTCCATGTCTTGGACACTGGACCCACTTGCTTGGGCATCTTCCCCTGCTTTTCGCTCTTCTTCCGCTTTCCTTTCTGCCTCAGCTCGCAGCTGATCTTCGTTCTCTCTCCGTAGCCTTTCATCTTTCGCTTCTTTCTGCCGCTGGGCTTCCTCTGCCTCTTTCCGCAGCCTTTCACCCTCGGCTTCTTGCTGCATTCTTGCCACTTCAGCTTCCTGCTGCAACCTGGCTTCCTCAGCCTCTTGGAGTAACCTGGCTTCCTCTCTTAATCTGAGCTCTTCCTGAGCTCGGGCATCATCAGCTTCTTTCTCCTTCTGATGGCTGGTCTTCTGGACCTTGGCTGAGCTAGAACTTGTTCCCATGCCTTGGCGACAGATCTGCAGCTCACCCATGTTGCTGATGCCCCTGAATACCTCTTCCTCGCCATCATGGTAGTGGGAGTACTCAAAATGAGCGTAGATTTCCCTACAATGCTCGGCCACTCTTCCCTTCCTGTCATTCCTGTGGAAGATCACCTCACCGAAGTGGAAAGCTTTCAGCTCCTGCAGAAACTCTTCGGCTGAGGCAACCCCCGAGAACTTGTAAGCTCCTATGCAGAAAGGTAGAGGGGGAAAGGAAGCCTTATGCTGCTTGTGGAGCACTGTTCCAATTCCATCCAGGAAGATTTGTCTTACTGCTTCCTTAAGGACCACATAATCTGTGGCATACTGCGGCAAAATGTATGGAGCTTTGGTCCCTCCAAACATTCTGAGGTAGGTGCCTTGCTCCGAAAAGTAAAAATCCCCGTAATTCTCAAGGACTTCCATACCGTTCTCTGACAGGCAATTGGGCTCCTCCTTGAATATCTTCTCATATAGGGGCATGATGAACCCCTCACAGATGAGTTTGTAGCTAGGTTTGTAATTCTGGGCCCACATCATCTTAAAGGTGGTGTAAACCGGAGTGATGGCCTTATCCCATGTGCAGCCCAATTTGGGGAAGTCCATCTTGGCCAAAATACAAGCAATCAGATATGAGGACATAAAAAATTCTGCCTTCTTCAAGGCTAGACCTTCCCTTGCAGCTACTATCATTGAGGCCACACTATCTGACAGGATAGTGGCCCAGTCAAACACAATTCCCTTAAATGCCACGAAGTGGATAATAGGGACCCACTGAATCTTATACACGGTGCCATCGGGCATGCCGAAGATTCTGCACACCATCAAAGCGATTAATCTGAAAGGAGGTCTCAGATTCTGTACGTCATATTCGTCGCCACCTTTCTTTCTTAGATGCTTGCCAGCGACCAGCAGCTTTTTGGCCATCTCAACGTTGTCCATTTTTCCCAACCATTCATCAGTCAGAGCTTGCTGGGAGCGGGGAAATTTGTAGGCTGCTGCAAGATATGCGGGTTGAAACGAGGCAATGGCCACTTTCCCGCTGTCATTTATCACTCTTCCTTCAGCATCGGCATGTTGGAGTATCCATCCGATCACTTCAGCACAGGGGAATAGTTCAGGGCGGGTAGCAGCTCTGGTTATGCCTGAGGCTTTGATATTTAGATAAATTGGTCCCTCTTCTAACAACATGTCCGGGACATCCTGGTCTCGGATCATCCTGTAAATGTCACCCCATCTGATTTCTGGAGGAACACCAGTGGTGCACCTAGTATCCTGGAGTGAGGTCTCAGTTTTAAGTGGCGCGGGCTTCTTTTCTGTCATCTTAGCCTTCTTCTTCCCACCTTTTGGCATTTTGACTTATCCCTGATAGCAACCAAATATACATCATCATAAACATGAGCAACATACTGTGAGATTTCAAGAGCATCACCATTCGAACATGTCAATAGGATAAATGCAATGTGAAGCTGTATGTTTAGGAAGAAAAATATAACATTTCAACAGGAACATAATTATAAATTTTAGTCATCCTAATTCTTTTAAAGGGGTAGGTTTGGAATGCTCCTGTGAGGATAAGCGTGTTGCGGAAGCAACCTGCTTTCGGTTTAGCTCTGGGGGAAAGGGTATACTTCGCCATGGCTGCGGTTCAAATAGCTAATGGCGGGGAAGTTCGGGTTGAAATGACTCTGCAACGAAATAAGGAGGCGTTTTTTTTATATTTACGAGCCGACGAGGGTTTTGAATGCCATTGTCATTTATGGTACTTGCCGAGGTGCTCCATGGGAGGTTTGAACAGGGGCGATGGCGCCTGTCTTACGATTTGAGTTGGGTAGAGGTCACGCCGGGACTGAGGTTTTATGAAAAAGCCCGGGGGGCTACATTTTTAGCTTTCGGCTGGGGACATGAAAAGTCCATGGGGCTTCGACAGTTTTTTGAAATAACGAGGTACGCGGCCCGGGGAGGAAATGGGAACAAGCCTAACCGTCCAAACTAACTGTCTCTACCCACTATGCAAACGCTTTATCCTGCCTCTGTTTTATATGACGAGAAGAACGCAATTCAAACTGCATTTGACGGGCAAAATAGCCTATGACGGGCATTTTTCCCGTCAAAATCCAACCAATGCCCATCATTTTCAAACAAAGGACAACCCAATAGCAATTGGAAGCGTAGAAGGGACAAATTTCAAGGTTAAAATCCTACCTGGCACCGTGAGGATAGCTGAACGAGGTGGCCGCGAACGCGGATGAGCGAGATGAGCTAGAGCGATTCGCGCGGCGTTCCACATCGTTTGCCAATCGAAAAATAACGATATGTTGGCTCGTACCCCCCACCGCTTATTTAAATAAGCTGGGCACGTGCGGCATTTAATTTTCGTGGGTGGCGCAATTAAACTCGGTTTAAATACCGGTACGTCGGCGTCAAATCAAGCCGTCTTGGTTTGCGTGCGATCGCCTCCTGCGGGATAAACTTGCGAATCTCATCCACCGTTGCGGAAGGATATAGTGGACGTTTCCGTCGTTTCGGGGCGTGTCGCGGAAGGAAAACTCAAAGCGTTCCGCAAAGGTTCCCGCGACGCGGAAGGATAACGCGGAGGTTTCCGCCGTTTCAGGAGCAACTCGCGAATGGTTCCCGCAAAAGGCTCCCGCGTCGCGAAAGGGAAAGCCAAGGCGTTCCACAAATGTTCCAAGTCCTTCGGAAGGATAACGCGGAAACTTCCGCTGTTTCGGGAGTTACTTGCCAACAGCTTCCGCAATTCAAACATTTCCTAAGTCTTGCGGGGTTTCGGGAAGATATGGTGAAAGATTCCGCAACAGACTTCCGTTATTCGACGCTTCGGAAAGCTTTTGTGAAGGCTTCCGCAACTACGGGAGAAAAAATCAAAGGTTTCCGCAAATTCTCAAAGAAAGTTCCTAAGTTCTCTCCGGAGTTTCGGGAGGATTTTACGAATAGCGCCCGTCGTTTCGGGAGAGATAACTCAAACACTTCCGCAATGTTCCCATAACAATTTCTTAAGACCTTTCGAGCGGTTTGTGAGATTGGCTTCCGCAACTATGGGGAGATAGCCTGAAAGCCTCCGCGGTTTCGGGAGCAAAGGCTGAAAGCTTCCGCGGAGTTTCCTTGGCTCGTTCCGCAAATTTTTTCAAAAATTTCTAAGTTCTTTTTTCGGAAGGCTTAAACAAAGGCTTCCGCCTTTCGGGAGGAAAACCTAAATCCCTCCGCGTTTGCGGAAGGCTTTAACGAAGAACTCCGCCATTTCGGAAGCAATTCCTCAATAGCTTCCGCAATCTTTTAACAATCGTTTCGGGAGGAAAACTTGAGTTGTTCCGCAAAAAATCGAAAAGTTTCCTAAGTCTCATTTCGGAAAGCTTAGACGAATGGTTTCCGCTGTTTCGGGAGAGGAGCCCGAAACTCTCCGCAATATTATTTTCAACGAAAGTATCTAAGGCCTTTTCGGATGTTTAAACAAAAGACCTCCGCCACTGCGAGGCTTTACCAAATCGTTCTGCGATTTCGAGGAAGACTTCAGGAAAAAAATTATGTTTGAGAAACAAGATCTTCTGGCAGACTTGGAGTTTTTTCATGACAAGATTTTCTGTTAAAAAACAAAGATAAAAGCTGGGAATGACTTATTAAAGCAGTCTTTCTACAAAATGAAAGGAGGGGCCCCAATATGTACAAAATTTTGGGGGGGATGTTGCTGCAACAACAAGCTTTTGATAATCGATCTGTCGAGATTAAGACAATTGATGATTCGCAAATTTCCTTTGTTGTAAATGGACATAAACTTAGACTGTATCATCAACCAATATCTAAACAAGATTTTGTGTAGGATGCCTTACAACAGAAGGAGATGGAGCTAGTTGAAGAGGAGGTCATTCCTCCTTCTCCTGGTTCTTGAATTATTTTGGGTTATCTTCATTTGTATATATGTAAATATCTTTTTGTTTTTTTAAAATAAATAAGTCATTTCTAATAGTTGATTGCATTTATACAAAAAATTCATTTTTATGATCAGCTTATGGAATATTGTCAATTAAAACAGGAAGACTCTTTTCCTTTTCCTAATTTTGTATGACTTCGCTTTGTACATATGTTGTTGTTGCGAATAAATTTGAATCATCTAACAAGTGGTTTTGCAGTTTGATTACAAGAAACTTATTTCTATAATCAGCTCATAAAATATTATTTGAAAAGGGAAGTCCTCTAAAAAACTCATAATGCATCCTAACTCCTTCTCTTTCGATTATTGTTGAAAATTGAAAATTTATAGTGAAAAGTTAAAGTATTCTTTATATCATTTCTAACCACTTCCTTCTATGATTCTTTTTTATTAATTTCATTTTTTTATGCTTTTATATATGGTATTTGATTCAGACATGCACATTTATGATTTATCATTAGAACAGTTGCTTAAGACCTACTCTAATCATCATGATTTTCAAAGTTCTATCTTACAACTATGGACTCCTAGTTCATCCTAGACTCATTATCAAAACTTGTCTCTTAAGAATTCTTTAAAAAGGTATCCCAAGAGTACGTGATATTTCTACTTGTGGGGAACATTGCTGATTTTTTAAGAAGAAGATAGACTGAGAGGTCAAGGGACAGCTTTAGGTTATTATCTTTTGACATGATCTATAATTCAGGCTATTATAAATAAAGTTACTCATAAGGTTCGCTCTAAAAATTTGAATTATGTGTTTAGCGGGCTTAACACACTCTTGTGCCAACCGGCTTCCACATACTAAAATCATTATACGAAGCAAACCCGTTGGGGTACTGAACAGGCTTGCTGGCAGCGGGTCCATGCTAAGTAAAATCTTATACAAGGAAGCTCGGTAAATGCAAGTAAACCCATCAGGTATTGAATAAGCTCGCTGGCAGTGGGGCTATGCTTGCATGGTACCAAGATAAACCCGTCGGGGTACTGAATAGGCCTGCTGGAAGCGGGGCAATATCGGGTAAAAGAGATATGGTTAATGCATTACTATACACATGGCTCATCTAAAAAAAAACCTGAGTATACAAATACATGTTTAGGCCAATTATTTATACTGTCATGAGAGAATGGATGTAATTTGGACTTGGACCATGTCATCTAATTCAAACAATACCTAGGATATGATTATCCTAGAAATGGGACCCATAACTATAGAAATATCACAAACTCCAAGGTGAACTTTATCTATATTCTTTGGATGACAAGAGATCTTTAAAGTGAGTCTTGGATGATTGGTTTTCCTATTGGATTTTTTCCCATCAATTGTACTACCATTATTCATATGGTCTTCCTAAGCACTATTATATTCTTTTTGATGAATGTGCATACATGAATCATCTCCATTATTAGTTAATATTTCTTTTTTTCACGAAAAATAATCACAACATTTTTAGAGCTATTGGCTAAACTATTAATTGAAAATATTCGAATATTAATCAATTTTTCTTTGATGGCTTGAGGACACGCCATATTTTTGGTCTGGGGGAGGTTCAGAACTGTCTTTACTTTCTGATTATTTATAAAAAGTTCATTTATTTATGACAAAATGATAGGTGTTTTCAGGATAATGCAATTAGCAGAAGATTGTTATGATCCATGATAAATAAAGAGGAGCGCGACTAAAGTTTCAGAAAAAACAAGCTTATATCATCCTTTTGTGTGCTGACAGCCCCAAAAAAATTCTCTGCATAATCAGCAGTACTCAGATCCAGCAAAACACATTTTGTACAAAAGTTCTGTATGGAGGATCGAAGGAAGGGTCGAATGACGATCCAAATGAAGTGACGAATGAGGCAAATGAACGACGATCTAGTTGAAGTGCCGAATGAAGTACCGAATGAAACCATAGCTTATAACAGCACGATTAAGTGTGTTAAGGGATCTAATTTTTTAATTATGTTGGTAAAATCCAATTGACTAACCATACCAAGGATCAATCAAATGTCATCTATGCACTCGATCTCATTCATTTACTCATCTCGACTTCATCAAATGAATCAATTCATCATGCATTATTGCGATTTTTAGAATCATTATATGGCTATCATATGATTTTAATTTCTCATTAAGTTATATGCATGCGGTCTGTCATTGTATTAATTAAAATTCATCATGTTCTTTTATGCTACTTATGCTTATAATCTCATGATTAAAATTACATTCAACTTGTCCAAAGTTTACTTTGGACATGGTTGAATATTCATAACCATACGAATTCACCAATGCACGCATTTTTATGATGGCACATGATTCAAAATTTTTGCATGATAGCATGATCGTTCAAGCGTGCTAAATCCCTGCTCACGATCATTCAACCGTTCGAGCGGATCATATTTTAAACTAACGCCTGCATGAATTCTACTTCATTCTGCTTGCCCTTATCTTTTCTGAGTCTATCAAGCCGCGTCCCTTGCAGTATCTTGCATCCCCTGTATCCATTTGCATCTCTCGACCTCTGCTTAACATTGTCAATCCGCTATGAGCCTGGCAGCTACTAGGATTTTCTCTGCACCCCTGAATTCAAAGTGTGCCGTGAAGTGTTTCTTCGAGCAGGTTGGGGTCCGTTCCTCCGTCTTCTTGAGGGCCACGATGACGAGATTTCACTCCTTTTTGCTAAGGGGTTCGATGGAAAAACAGCTAAGGTTTGCCATCTCACCTTTCTTGTAACAGAGGAGTCTATTGCGTTGGCCACAAAACTTCCCAAGGAGGGTGACCATTGGCACAAACACCTTTCCTTCCACAGACGGCTCATGAATTCGCTCTCAGGGCCGAATACCAACACGTTGCAAACACAAAAGGGTTCCACAGGGAGTGGATTAAGCCAGAATATCTCGAGCCCTTGACTGTCATCATCCGGTTGATCACCTGTGAGGGTAAGTACATTTTCAAAGCCTGTCACCTTAGATTATTGGCACATTTCGTTAATAATCAGGCCCTAAATTTTCCATTTTATTTTCTAAAGAGTCTAGAAAAGATGTCTAGTCAGGTTAGGAAAAATGTAGTTAACCCCGCTGGCAGTTTATACCATCACTGTCTCATAAAAATCCTGATCATCCATCAGTTGAAGGAAAAGGGGCAAACATGGGATAGCGTTGTGTTTGAAACACTAAACCCCCATTTGATCAAGAAACCCCTTGTCAAAGCCTTTGCCTCTCGCAAGCGTCACCGATTTCAAACTCGTGGTAATGAGCTTGTTCAAACCTCTGCCCAAGCAAAAAGGGACACCAAGTCTGTACGATTTAGTGAGGGGGCCTCGGGAGAAATGCACCTTGTTCATTCATCCTCTCCTAAGTCTGTCCACGAAGACACAACCACGAAACCCCCATTCTTTTCACCAATACCCACAAAGTAAAAAAAGGCCAATCATGACCAGTCTGTCGACTAGACCATCGTCCATTCTATCGATCAGTCTGTCATTCAGACAGTCTTGATGACTAGACGGACGATCCTGTCCTTAAATCACCCCTTCTTGCGTTATCCAATAAATCTGTCTGTTTGTTTGAAGATCCCGTCTTGGAACCTGCCCCTACACACATTGAATATAACGCTCACGAGGAACACACTACATCTGCTGATCGCGAACCATTTCTAAAGCGATCGAGTCCTCAAAAAGATCCTAAGTCTTTTGCAGAAGCATCTACTCCACTCCATCAGACTATGGACAGATTAACCCAAGACATAGCACAATTAAAAAGCCAGAATGAGAACAAAGAATTATCTGGGCTTCGTGAAGAGAACAAAGAATTATGCTTACAAGTGGAGAGCATTGAAGATTTGAACAACGCCAAAACAGTTTCCCACACTTCTCTCTGGTTGAAGCATGATGCCTTGAAGGATCAGTTCAAGAAGCTTAGGGATAAATCTACTTCCTCTTCCAAGTCGAAGGCAGCTGCTACCACAGCTCAGCCTTCTTCCTGAATTCCTCTCTGTTTTGCTCAGTGGGACCTGGCATATCTTCGATTTGGGGGAATGTTGATGTCCATTTTTGTCATCAGTTGTTGCCATTAAACGTGCTCTGGTGGCACTATTTTTGTCATTTTTGGCATACTAATCCATACTTCTTGCCATTCAGACCGTCAATCAAACCCAGGTATGCATTTATTTGAATATCATACGAATCATGAGCAATTATCATCGTATTATGGTTTATTAACGTTTATTTGACATTTCTTGACCTGTGTGGCATATAGATTTCGTTCTACAGGTTGTGGTCATCATTCGGACCTTCATTCAGACGCGAGTTCACGCTGAAGATGCCCAACTACATTCGAACCATCGTTCAGCCCTCCATTCACACCTGCGGAATCGTTGGTTGGAATATTTCGGGGCATTAAAGACAAAAATGATGATGTGGGTTATGTTGGCGACGTGTCCCTCATGGTTCGTGAGCATCCATTCTAGAAGATCCCTCCTCCTGTCCGCCCAGCTTGACAATGCATTATATGCCCATGTCAAATCAAACCAACGCACAGCTGCTCACGTCAAGGAGAACCAACGCACAGCTGCTCACGTCAAGGAGAACCAACGCCCGTGGAATCAGGCAGACGGTCGGTGTGTTGTGCTGAGCCGTTTCTGTAGCAATTAAGATCTCTATTTTTATAGAGGTCGACCACTAAAAGGGTCGACCACTGAAAGGGTCGACCTCCTCTCTTATTGTAAAAACTTATATAAAGACGCCTCTGGTGGAGAAACGCGGCAGTAATTTTTGTGCATAGAAACGCTGAGTAGAAACCTCGTGTAATCTTTTTCAGTTAATGGAAGTTCCCGATTTTAGTTGTTGATGTTCTTTTGTTGGTGAATCATTTGAGTTAGCTTCAATCCCTAATTGCTGAGAAGGGCCCCTCAACAACCAGAGGTTTTTGTGTATATTCTGTATTTCTTTTATGCAAGTAAATAGTTTATTTTTCAGTACATGTATTCAACTTGGTTTCCTGTGGATGTTGTTTTATTTTCTATAATTTATTTCCTGTTGCTAATATAATTTACATTTTCAGAATCTAGAACGACCAGTCATGCATAGTTCTTCTCAGTTTGTTTTCAGTCTTTTTACAACTAGATAAAGTTAACTAGTTAATATTTCAAGTTCAATTCATAGTTAGAATTAATTCTGTTAATTTTTTAAGTAGTTGTAGATTAGTTCCATTTACATTTCAGCCTTGTTTTATCATGCAATAGACATAGTTCGTTTCCTTAGATAATGATTAGTATAGATGGCTTTTTGTTATTTCAGCTTTTAAATAGACTATTTACTACTTTCCTTGCACTGTAGGTTCATATGCATCAACCAACTGACGTTAAGATCATTTAGTCTGCTCGTTTCCTTAGTTTATATTGTTTTCTGTCATCCCGACTGTCTTTCAGATTGTCATCCGGATTGTCATACGGATTTTAATATTTTCTGTATTGTTTTTATACTTGTTTAGAATTTAATTTCTTAGATTTTTTAACGTAATATTTCTTGTAATTGATTAGCATTTATACAAGTAATTATGACCTTGTTCTGAACCACATAGAGTTTCAATTTAGTTTCATATTCATTTTTTGTCTTCGTTCATTCTCTTAACTTTGCTTCAGTTTGCTTTTCAAACCATGTTTCTCTTATCTCTGATTTCTTAAAATTGTTATTGTTCTGGAACTTGTTAATTTCATTCTTGGTTTAGTTTACTTCATTCATGTTAAAATTGATTTTGGAATAATCTTAGTAATTTCATTCTCCCAAGTACATTAGTTTTGATAGTTTCTTAGTTCTAGTATAGGATTTGTTTTCCCATTCACGTAGTTAATGAATATGTTCATAGAATAGGATTTGATTCGGAAATAAGATATATTTATCAAGTTTTCTACTTGCTTCTAGATCAAATTCATTTTCAAGTAAATATCTTTATTAAGTTTTCTACTTGCTTCTAGATTACATTTGTCCCATGTCATTTGCTTATGGATAGAGAATAGATTACAATGTTTAAAGTTAGTTGTAATTGGACACTCTTTAGTTTGTATTTATTTGTAGAAGTTAAAATAGATTTGCTTCCGTTCAGATTCCTTGTCACATTTGAAAGTCATTTTGATACATTCTCTCTCGTTCCTATAACATTTGATACATTTCCTCAAAATACTCAAGGAGAATGGAATTATGTAGTTTAGTTTAATCTTGAGTTGAATGCATGAATAGTTTTACTGTTGAATTCATTAAGTAGTTTGTAATTTTGCTTCAAGATAATATAGTTTCTTGTTTCCATAGTTAGTTGTCGATTGAATCATTAGATAGGTTTCTAAACTCATTTATAGTTGTTACTAGACTAGAGTTTGAATCATTGATCAGTAGTTTCCAATTTCATAAAAGTAGTTCTGCTTTTGATCAAGTCTTGTTCCCTAGAATAATATTTGTTATTTTTATCTTCTCAGTTATTGTTCATAGAATAGAGTAGTATAGATTGATACTATTTTGATCTATCGGTTTAGTTAGGTTTAATCAGTTCAATAGTTGTATTTTTGAAGTTTGACTCGGTTTTTCATTTTGAAAGATCTTTCGATCTTTTCATTATTAAACATTTCCAAGGTCTGTCGAGCCTAAACCTTAGGTACCATTCTACCTCAGCATATACTGTGCCACAACTATAAGATTACCAACCTTGGTCAATAATTAAATATTTGGTGATTCCTTAAGACAGTAAAGACACCCAACACATTTCATCAACAACCCTTTGATCAATTACATGCAATGACTAAATAAGACTCCATAAACCTATCATATCCGAATAAACAAGATCTGAACTCCTAAAGAAATCAATTACACAACAAACCTATCCTCGAGCAACCTCTTGCAAGATATGAGGACATCAATGGCAAATTTCCATTATTACAATCAAACTAATCCTATTTCAAAACCAATTACAATTAAATCAATAACTAACCGTAAACTTCTAGAAACTATTACAAGGAAGCAGAAAATAACATTGGTTGCTCATTCAGAAAATATAGAACTTTGGGTCGATGCTCCTGCATCACTTTTTCATGGATTCTTCTCTATTTACCTCTTATTTTATATTTATATATTTTTATTTTTATTTATTTTTTAACCTAAATTATTAACATCTAAATGGCCCTTATCTATATAAGATTAGCTTGACTCATTTCTTACCATGAGCAACTTCCTCATGTTGATTCCCTGGAGATGGGTGGAGTGTCCACCCGAAATGTCGGTTACTAAACTACCTACATAGTAAAATCCAAAATCGTTGAAGCTATGTCTACCCATTGTGAAAGCATACATACTCAAAATCAGGATCTTGTCACAAGTTGCTAGTCCTCATCAGCAGAGAGAAATTAGAGTACATATGGCTTCATCCATTCAGTGAATTGAAATACTTTGGGCTCCAAGAAGACTGAGGACCTTGTGTATGTTCACTTCAACCTTCCCCCTCTATCACACCAAAAGGATGAATACAAATCGAGGCCCACCAAACCATGGGATCTAGAACCAAAGTTGGTTGACTTGGATATGGCATTGAGTGCCATGTCTCATCTTAATTTGTTTGATGGGGAGGCACCAACAATTGCATCTTCAAGTGGAAATGCCAACGATGTTCCTAGTTCTGGAGAGGATGAACATGATGATGTTGAGCTACATTACATGGATGGAGACTTTTTTGATGATATGTGATTCTGTGAATTTAGTTTGTACTGGTTTTTTAAATTTAACTTATGAACAATGAACATTGAATTATGAATATGATAGTAGGCTGCCCTTATTAAAGTATGTTAGACATTTAGAAGTTTGCATTGTAGCATGTATTATTGACGATATTAGTTAAAAGTTTTCATAGTATCATGTTACATGTATGATCGATGATATTAGATAGTAGTGTCATGTGATGATGATGATTTACAATGATAATATTATGATGATTACGATGACAATGATAATTGTTGATGTTTATGTAGATTCAGGAGGTATTCCCGTAAGTTCATAATATTATTAATTATGTATTTATTTAGTGAAGAGGTAAAATCACGTAAAGACATGACTTTACGTGAAAGTTACCATGAGGACCTATATATTGCTAAAGATCAAATCATTATTGTGTGAACTTATAACAACCAAACAATAATTCATTCATCTATCTCTCTACTACAACGAAGTAATAAGAAAGATGCAGTTTGTTTCTATGCATGGTTTATCTTCTAGTGATCCTATTTATTTCTGTTATATATAATTAAAATATATTGCTGCTACCTTAAAATCTAACAATAATATATATATATATATATATATATATAGTTTCCCCGCCATATTGTATCTGGATTTTTTGAAATTTTGCCATATTTGTTTCCCCATATCTGTATTTGTTTCAGTGCAACTTAGTTTCATTGAAAAGATTTCTTTTACACATCTCCAATTCCAAGAGATATTAAACATTGTATTTGAGTAGTTCCACTAGATTATTCTAAATCCATTATCTATAAGGTACAAAAATGGTATAAAAGCTACATTGATGAAGGCTAACTCCACTAACATAGGATAATCATTCTTTTGAAAGCCTTCTGGGAGAACTGCCATACTAAAGCACTAATATCATCATATTAACAAGCCTTCTTAGCTAAAATTGAGCCAAGATATAATTGCAGATATGTGAGCCACTACAAATAATCCAACTGCCATACTCAAGCACTATAATCCAACTTCCATATAAAAGCACTCAAGCACTATAATCCAACTTCCATATAAAAGCACTGATATCACCACTTTAGCATCATGAAATTTAACAGCAACATATCCCCAGCCCATTCCTTAATTGGCTCCATTGCCCACACTTTAACCCCGATTATCATTAGGCCATTGAATGGAGCTATGTAGCAAGCATAATCCAAAATGCTCACATCCTTGAAAAATATTGTTAGGCCACATTCACTAGAACTAAATGGTAACCTGTAGACAAAATGATAAAGAGGAAGGTGTACTATACGATTGGGCCAAAGTTTGGGGGCCTGCCTGTACCAATGGATCGCATGCCTATGATCATCACATTCCATAGTATCATCTCTTGCTGTTGCATGTTTCCATAACTTTGCATCCATTATCTATGCTCCCACATAATTGTCATGCACATCTAGAATAGATAATGCAAAAAGCATCATGTGCAAGGTAAATTGATATCAAATAATTGTATTGTGTTTTATTTTTTTGTCTAGTCTTGATATACAGTCAGAGACCCTTTGTTGGTACTATTATAATGATGTTATAGGTATGGACAATGTACATATCCACACGCTTCTAAAGTTTGACCTTTTTGTTAACCAATATCAGTGGTTGAGGAGGCACTTCATGCCTCACCTTCCACATTTGTAGAAGAGCGACTTTGATGTCTTGATGATGGTCAGTGAGGAGTGGTAAAGAAGGATTTTCTTATGAATTTGAGAGACTTGTCGCAGAAATGAGACATGTATTTTGTATTTGATGCAGTGATGTTCAATTTACTTTGTTATCACCTATTTTGTACAAATAGTTGAATTTATCATGAGCCGCCAGTTCCATGAACATGATTCATGTTCATCGTCCATGTTCAGAAGTTCAGAAGTCATTTTCAGGGCAATTTTGCCCCATTTGTAATAACTGCATGTTCATACCCCATGGAAAAAATGTAAAAAGTTGGTCTAAACGGGATCATTTTATAAAAGACTCGGCTATCCGTAGGTTTAGCCATTTGGGGGATACTCTAGAGTGTTTTTTCCATAGGAATTATGCGCTACTCATCAGTGGCGTATAATCCCCGAGTTTTTCACTCAAACCTCCAAAGCTGGAGTATTCTCCATGATGGTCAAAACCTAAGGTGGTTATTAGAGTCTTGTGTCTAGGATTTTTTACGTGTTAGCCATCTCGATTGAGTCGTATGAACATGCACGAGGTCCCCTAGGAGTTTCGTTCCATTCCGAGAAAAATAATTTTTTCCACAAATCAGACCATTTTTTAATGATTTAATTAAAAAAATTCAAAAAGTGATAAAAACCTCATCCGGAAGCGGAATTGGGCGGAATTGGGAAGTGATAAAAACGTTCTCACAAACAATCACTTCAAGACCAGTATCTTCAGCATCCCCCAGCACTATACACTCTTTTTGACTCCATAAGGCACTGGTCTAATTATTGTATTCATTTATATTCATATTGTTGGGCCATTTGTCCATTTAAGTCATTTATCTGTGGATGCTATCTCATTTTCGCAAGTCTTTGATATATTTCTGATATGTTTATTGTTTCGCAACATGGATTGCACTTATCTTGTGTCTAATTATAAGTTTTAAATCTTTCATTATTAAAAAAACTCCTAAACAACACCCATCCGCATCACCATACGCCCATAAACATTAAAACACACAAGAGCCATAGTAAACTCTTTGTAGGGACTACCCCCCTTGGCTTCGTTAGGAGTTAGCCTAAACAGAGGAGCTGGGATTCAAGTGACAACACCTAGCTCATTGCTTGCCCCCAAGGCCACACCTCTTCCCACTTCTAGTGAGGGAGACAACTTTCGAAAGATTTCTGCTGCTGGTGTGCATCTCAGCGGACAACATACTTTTCCGTTAAAAATCTATGTACTTGTAATTTTAGTAGAAAGTATTGAGTGTGTGAATTGAATCTCCTTTGGGCTGCATCAATGGCACTGCCCACAGAAATTAACCTGAAATCTAGTACAAATTATGACTTATCGACCTCCTTTCCCTGTTCAAGAGCTACCGCATTGGTAGTTGGAGTAAGGGCAATGGCAAAGCTTTGAGTTCGATTGTATCTTCCAATTGGATTTTGGTGAAACACCTCTGGGCCTTTAACCATGTCCAATCTTTACATATCCAGAAGTCATTATATTCCATGATCTGCAAAATTCATAGGACACATTATCAAAAGAATATTATGTTCTTAAAATAATAAAAACGGTTGCTGTACTTCATAACAATTTCCTGTGGTATTGGAGATGATTTCAATAGCAGAGTGAGACTCAGCACACATTATAGAGTTCTTGATGATCTGGATTGATGTCTCGGGGCCTCTATTGTTCAAATGCAATCTCAAGCTCTTGGTTGTCTATTTATTCTGCTTCTACCCCACATCATTCAAGAGAAATTTAGTTTCTTGCACATACCCTGTTGTCTTCATTGTTAAAATTTCCCGATTCCAAACTCAATTAATAGTTTCAATCATTTATTGACCCTCAATGATTACATTCAATCATTAACTGCTAGAAAAATGACAACTGAAAACACATTGGAATCTTAACTCTATATGCACAATGCAAATAACACACAGAAAATCACATCATTTGACACAAGTATTTTACCCTGGAAACCCAACTTGGGAAAACCAATATTCAAGTGTATCTTTCCATTTCAATCTTAAAGAAATACAGAAATTACAATCTTAGAAACCTGATTGACTAATAAACTCATAGCCAAATCTGCTGCCCTAGCTCTGTCTTAGATTGCCTTCTCCATCTCTG
Source organism: Larix kaempferi (assembly GCA_027924585.1). NCBI lineage: Eukaryota > Viridiplantae > Streptophyta > Pinopsida > Pinales > Pinaceae > Larix > Larix kaempferi. Next base: position 447,269 of record BSBM01001382.1, read on the forward strand.
AATCTCTTCCCATGAAATGATACACTCCTGCTTGAGAAAATATCTTTCTCAAGTGAATGTGCATCTCACACATTCTCTCTTGTGTGCCTCACACACACCCTCTCAAACTCTTGTGCCTCTCATACAAAAGTGTCTCACTCCTCCCTTTAGATCTCCTTTTATAATGCTTTTAAATGATAAAACCCTAAACCTAGATCTCCAAAGAGATAGACAGTCAAGATTAGATCCCGCCCCCTCTCAATCTAATGGTCACGACTTAATCTCTCATTGAGATCACGTAAAGCACTTAAGTGACTCGACTTGATCACTTAAGTGACTCAACTTTATAATAAAACGTCAATTTATCATTAAATACAAAAATCATTTAACTTTATAAATCACATCCTCTACTGTTGTAACTGCTCATTCTGAACTAGAAGACCCTTTAGCCACCTGCGTTGGACTGTGGTCTGGATACCTGTGCTCCTCCTCCATCAGTGTTAGACCACGTAGGCCTATTGAGAAAAGCTTCACACTCTCTTTGACACTAATCTAGGCTCCAAACTCCCTCTAGAACCAACTACAGGTTGTCCCAGCAACCTATATAAATTGCCCAGCCTCACCGCTGCATTTAGGGTACCTGCTCCCTCTAAACATGAGTACAGTTCCATCTCGGAACACCACCTCATAAACCTCGTCCTCCAGATTCTAATATTGAGAGCAAATCTTTAAGCTCTGGTACATGCATCCCTCTTGCCATCTTCAGAGAACCTCCTAACTCTAATTGGAATCCAACCCATCCAACTATCTTCATTTCATGCGTGAACCTGTCTCTGAAACCCTAAGAAACACTCCTTGTATTCCCGTCATATGGCTAGATGCATCACTAAATAAACTGGAAAATTTCTTATTTAAACCCAAAATCAAAAATTTCGATTTCCACGAAGAAAAAATAAGAATTTATGCAAATTTTTTTATGACCGTACGGACCTATCCATACAACTGCACTGACTGTATGGATTCCTGTACGGACTACACAGATCAGTAGACATGTATATATTTTCCGTTTTTTTTAATATTTTTTTCGCAGAAAAACAAGCCAACAAAAAAAAATCTGAAAAAATTGACCTGACCATACGACCTGTACGGATTCCGTATGGTGCAAAACTGTACTGCAGCCTCAAAAAAATTCCACCTACGAAAATATTTCTCGTTGTTTTTCCAATCTCCTTGTCCTTGTCTCCTGCAAAAACCTTGAAAAACTGATTTTCTGCGCTCATACCATGTTAAAAATTCATGATTCCAAACTCGGTTAACAGTTTCAATCATTTATTGGCCCTCAACAATTACATTCAATCATTAACTGCTAGAAAAATGACAACTAAAAACACATTGGAATCTTAACTTTATATGCACAACACAAATAACACAGAAAATCACATCATTTGACACAAGTATTTTACGTTGGAAACCCAACTTGGCAAAACCAATGTATTCAAGTGTATCTTTCCATTTCAATCTTAAAGAAATACATAAATTACAATCTCATAAACTTGATTGACTGATAAACTCATAGCCAAATCTGCTGCCCTAGTTCCGTTTCAGATTGACTTCTCCATCTCTGAATCTCTTCCCATGAAATAATACACTCCTGCTTGAAAAAATCTATTTCTCAAGTGAATGTGCATCTCACACATTCTCTCTTGTGTGCCTCACACACACCCTCTCTCACACTCTTGTGCCTCTCACACAAAAGTGTCTCACTCCTCTCTTTAGATCTCCTTTTATAATTCTTTCAAATGATAAAACCCTAAACTTAGACCTCCAAAGAGATAAACGATCAAGATTAGATCTTGTGCTCTTTCGATCTAACGATGACGACTTAATCTCTCGTTGAAATCACTTAAAACACTTAAGTAACTCAACTTTATAATAAAAAGTCATTTTATCATTAAATACAAAAATCACTTTAACTTTATAAATATTAAAAACACTTTATAAAGTTAATATCTAAAGAGAAGCACTTGTCGGAGCTACAAATTTCAGCATTCATCTGTCCAGATAACTTCTCCAGCTGTACATAGATCTGCTGTATGTGAGTATGATCCATCTCCTAGAATGAAAACATGAACTTGCTTATGGACTTCAATCCAACTGCATCCAGGCGTATTTTTAACCTTTCTGTCTTTCATAAGTTTCCTCACCCTTTCGATACCATCCCATCTGCCAGCTGCAGCATAGATATTTGATAGCAAAACATAAGTTGCAGCATTCCTAGGGTCCAAATCATATAAACATTCGGCAACACTTTCCCCTAACTCTACATTGTGATGGACTCTACATGCACCAAGTAAAGATACCCACACGGCAGCATCTGGTTTTATTGGCATTTTATTTACAAAGTCCTGTGCCTCCTGGAGGCGCCCAGCACGGCCAAGAAGGTCTACCATGCAACCATAGTGGTCCATTGTTGGTGTTATTTGATGATAGAAACTCATGTCAGTGAAATATTCCCTGGCCTCACCTACGAAACCCGAATGGCAACACGCAGACAAAACACCTAAGAAAGTGACATGATCTGGGTTTGCATCCAAGTGTTTCATTTGATCGAAGAGTTGGAGGGCCTCTTTACTGCAGCCATGCATGGCGTATCCCATGATCATTGCATTCCATGAGATCACGTCTCGTTGAGGCATAGAGTCAAACACATTGCGTGCATTTTCTATGCTTCCACATTTAGAATACATATCTACAAGCGCACTGCCCACATAGACATTAAACTGACAACCGCTTCTAATTATCACTCCATGCACCTCCTTGCCTTGTTCCAGAGCTGTCAAATTGGCACACGCTGGGAGAGTAATGGCAAAGGTTTCTGAGTTTGGCTTTACACATGCTAGTTGCATTTGTTGAAACATATTCAGGGCCTCCTGACCATGCCCATTCTGTGCAAATCCGATAATCATTGAATTCCACGAGACCACATCTCGCTCGGGCATTTTCCTAAAGAGCTCCAAGGCCTCCCTAACATGGCCATTCTGCCCATATGCAGCAATCATTGTATTCCATGAGACCACAACTCGCTTGGGCATTTCTTGAAAAAGTTTCTGGGCCTTATCAACAAGTCCATTTTGTGCATATCCTGAGATCATAACATTCCATGAAATTGTATCTTGCTGTGGCATTTTGTCAAATACGTTTTGGGCATCTTCTATGTTTCCGCACTTTGCGTACATGCCTACAAGGGTACTGCAAACGGAGATATCATATTTAAATATGCTTTTGATTATCACTCCGTGGACCTCCTTGCCATAGTCTAGAGATACCGAGTTGCCGCATGCTGAGAGAATGCTGGAAAAAGTTTGTGCATTTGATACCATGCCTTCCAACTGCATTTTTCGAAAAAGCTTCAGGGCCTCCTTGCAACGCGCATTGTGCACATGCCCTGCAATTATTGCATTCCATGACACCACATCTCGTTCAGGCATTTCCCGAAAGAGTTTCATGGCTTCAACTAGATTTCCGTTCTGTGCATATCCTTCGATCATGGCATTCCACAAAACCACATCCCTTTGGTGCATATTTTCAAACACTTCACGCGCATTCTCTATGCAGTGACATTTCGCATACATATCTACGAGGGCACTGCCAACAAAGAGATCAGACTGATATCCACGTCTATTTATTTCTTCATGGATCTCCTTGCCCTGTTCCGTGAATTCCAAGCTCCTACAAACTGTAACAATGGCCACGAACGTCTGTGAGTTTGGCTTCACGCCTGCCCTTAACATCTGTTGAAAAAGTTTCAAGGCCTCCTTATAGTAACCATTTTGTGTGTACCCCGCAATCATCGCTGTCCAGGATACCACGTTTCGTTTAGGCATTTTTTCAAACACTTTTACGGCTTCATCAAGAAACCCATTCTGCGCGTATCCAGTAATCATCGTATTCCATGAAACTACACTCCGTAGAGGCATTCTATCAAAGACAGCACGAGCATTCTCCATGATCCCATATTTTGCATACATTCCCATGAGGGTATTCCCTACAAATATATTAGATTGAAATCCGCTCCTGATTATTTCTTCATGGATCTCCTTGCCATGGTTGAGAGAGAATGACATGCTGGCACATCCTGGAAGAATACTAACAAAGGTGAACTGATTAGGTTGGACACCCATTTGTTTCATTTCGTGGAAAAGCGTCAAGGCGTCATCGACGTACCCATTCTGTACACATCCTGCGATCATTGCTGTCCATGAGGCCACATTCCGCTCGGGCATCTCGTCCAAAACTTTGCCAGCGTCAAGCACACTGCCACACTTGGCATACATGTTCACAAGCATATTCCCTAAAGTAACGCCGGGTTGTAATCCACTTGCGATGATACGCATGTGCACCTGCCTGCCCTCTGACAGGGATTTCTTCTTTACGCAATCCTGCAAGAGACAGCCATATGTAGACAAACCGACGCAGTAATCCATAGAATGCATTTGGCATTGCATATACAGAATTCTATCTGCCTCACGATAGTCATGACTGGCGTTGCCACGCGCTTCTCCTCTTCTAAGAGCAATCGTGCTCATTGTTTTAACAGTTTCTTTTCTGCCCTGAAACTGAGACAGAGGCTGAAAGACAAGGTTGAGAAACAAAACCGTTTTCCTTGTCCATTGCTCTAGAGGCCATGCCATGGCTATTACAGTCTCCCAATAATCTTTGCTGATAAAACAATAAAAGCATTAACAAACACGAAGCGCACAAGCGCATGATTTTGTATGGATTCTAACCTGATACCCTTTCCGCTGCTGAAGTTCGAGCTTGGCGTCGAGTTGCTTCGAAGCGCAGGTTGGAATTATCAGAAGCTTTTCTTCCCGAAATGCTCAGCAGGAACACACCCAAAGCACGCAGAAGCATGTGCTGTGGACATCTTGATTTACAATAAAATTTGTTTCTTGGATCACATATTGATTTACAGTTAAAACTTGGGATGCCCATATAAAACCTTGCAACTTTTTTGGGATTTGATTTTGTTCATTAAATATTTTAAATGTGATTTTGGGGGATTTGATGTTGTTCATTAAACGTTTTAAATATGAATGCTAAGATTACAGTGTTCTACAAGATGGGGTGACAAGGAACAACAAAAAGATTATAATAATGCAAGAACGGCCATGCTCTAAAACCTTGAAGAGCTTAGGTGGGTTTTTAGGTCTCTTTGGATACTATATGAAGTGACAAAGTGGAAGAACAAGCATTCTCAATTTTAAAGAAAGCCATGTGCATAATCCCAATCTTAGTAGAAAACTTTTTTATTGGAATATGATGCTTCCAAAAAAGGGTTGGGTGTAACTCTAATGTAAGATGAAAAACCCTTAGCATTCAACGATAAGCATTTGTATGACGACAATTTGGGAGAACCTACCTACCAGAAAGAAATGATGGCCATGCTACATGTAATTGACACATGAAAATTGAATCTCATAGGATGGCACTTCTAGATCAAGACAGATCACCACAACCTAAAGTATTTTTGGGAACAAAGCTTGTCATCCTCGGAGCAACATAAATGAGTCACCAAGATGCTTGGATATGATTATGAGATCATCTTCGGAAAGGGAAAAAATGATGTTGTGGCAGATGCATTGTCAAGGAAACATGAGGAAGAGGGATCCCTCTTCGCCTTATCCTCTTCGATACTTGAATGGTTTGAAAAAGCATGACAAGAATGGCTAACCAATGATGCTAGATCTCAGCTCATCAAGTGACTTCAGGAAGAACCAAACCCTCCCCGGGGTTACTCTTGGTAGAAAGATACATTGTGGTATAAAGGTCACCTTTTTTTGGTACCTAAATCCACTTTAAGACAGAGGATATTAACATAGTTACATTCCTCTTCTCTTACAAGTCATTCAGGCTTTCAACAAACTTGTGCATGCACTAGGCACTCCTTCTTATGAGAAAGTATGAAAAAGGATATCCTTACTTTTGTAGTGAAATGTGACAGTTACCAAAGGAACAAGGGTGAGACAGTGAATATTTATGGGACATTGCAACCATAGCCAATACCAACCACTATTTGGACAAACATTTCCATGAATTTTATTGTTGGACTTTTGAAATCAGGTAACAAATCAATCATCATGGTGTCAGTTGCTCGACTTTCCAAATATGCTCACTTTTGGCAATCCTCTCCAACACCCCTTTACCCCTATAATGGTTGCCCAAACTTTTCTAGACTAGATTTTAAAACTCCATGGCATGCATACCCCCATTGCGTCAGATCATTATTGCACATTCATCAACAAATTTTGGCAAGAACTTTTAAACTACAAGGCACTTAGTTACAAATGAGCACATATTATCATCCCCAAACAAATGGCCAAACAGAAGTAGTCAAAAAGTGTCTTGAAACCTATTTGTGATCTTTTGCACCCTAAAAGCAACACCAGTGGGCATAATGGTTACGTTTGGCATAATGGTGGTATAATACCACTTATCATGAATTTATCACACTTTATCAAAGAAATTCGAGAAGGAATTTATGCTTGTCTCAATTCTTTCAAACAGCAGTGTAGTTGAGAGTTTGGGTACTAGTGCATCGTACATAGATGGCGGAGAAACACGCCATATGACGGGGACACGAGCAATGTTCCAAGATTTGACAGATATAGACAGAGTTATACTGACTGAGGATGGGTATGCCGACAGCCATGCAGTAGAAGGAGTTGGAAGAGTCTTATTCCAACTCGAGTCTAGTGGTTATCTAGAGGTTGGCGGAGTGTTGTTTGTTCCATATCTAAAAGGAACTTGCTCTCAGTTTCAGCTCTAGAGGATGATGGATATGTGATGCTTCATGTGGAAGGTTGTGTTTATATATATCCAGTGAGTGGGGGCTTGGGTGCAGCGAGTCTGCTAGGCATCCATGATGGCAGGGTACACCGAGTATTGGGGCATCTCATGGATGGTGAGCCTAGTGAGAGATCAAACTCAGTGGCAGCAGCGATGGCTATCAGTGTGGAGGATTCATCCAGTTATGTGAGGAAACCGAGTTGGTATGGTATGGTTCTTCAGGATGAGCTAGAGAGTGAGCATTGCTCTCATTTCAGTGTGGTCAGGCGCAGACCTTCAGCACTTGATCCAGTGCAGGTTTTTGAGGGAACAGTGTCTTCCAGTACAGAGGTAGTAGTTGCAACAATAGAGCATTTGATGGATGTAGGTGGATGCTTCTCCAGAAGTACCTTCCTTGCTAAGAGGGAGTGTTAGATTTTGTAGCTCAGAAGGTACTTCTATGTTGGGGGTGTCTACCAACGTAGAAGGGACTAAGCGTAACTCTCTAGACAGTCTTAGTGCTTTTGTAATACTTATTGTATTGGGTGGTATTTGTCAGCCCATGGTACTGGAGGGTCAATGGTATTGGTTGAGCCCATGGTATTGACATAAAGTGAACGTTGTAAAAGGAGTCTAAGGAGAGTGTTCTAGGTACCACAATAGTCAAGAGTGAGTTGTATCTCTTGACTGGTCATTACCAGTGATTAGTGAGTGATCAAATATGAGAGAGAGAGAGACTCTCAGAGTCTTGGAGTGAGGGTTTCACTCAAGCCGAGGTTTGTCTTTTCTGCTAAGGGTTTGGGCATAGTTGTAGGAAGGGAGAGTCAAGAGTGACTGAGATCCGGTGTGTGTATACGGTAGCTTGGTGTTGTAAATGATGTATTAACAAGCCTGCAATAAAGACATATTGTTTGTTGGTTTTCCCCGAAGGACTGGGGTTTCCAGGGTACATCTTGTGTTGTGGTTTTCTCTATTTATGGTTTGCTTAGATAGTGTGTTACAGTAATTAATTTTTTAGATGTGTAATGTGTTTGCTAAGTTTAATCTAAAAGTGAATAATTAAAAGTTGTTCATCAGATCTGTTTAAGGGTGTAAAATTTCATAGTTAGGGTCCTACCCTAACCCACCTACTTTCTCAATATACAAGGCCATAAGGCCCATTCGATAGTTATTGGGTAGAAACTTAATGTAAAAGGGCCCTCTTTATTTAATAAAAACCCCTACGTGGTTGACCATTATTACTAGTGGGGTCACGAGTAGTTAGGGTTTTTGCCATTGAAGCACTATATAGAGAGCAATAAGCTATGCAACGCTTTGTCAAGAATTGTTATTGTCTTTGGAGCATTCCTCTTAAAGGGGCAAGTGAGCATAACTCTCTATCTTGAATATCATTAATACAAGAGATCTTTTTCAAGGTTTAACTATTTCTTCTTGTGTTTTTTTCTTTTGCTATGAAGTTTTGAAATTAAATACATTACACATGGATATATAGAAGATGAGTTAATTGAGACATTGCATAAGCTTTATGGTTTAAGTTTAGCTATTTTGAATATTAAAATTTTATTAGTTAATTAAGTATAGGTAACAATATTATATATAAATTAATCGAAACAATAAACAAAATCCTTATGTTAAATTAAAAAGTATTAAAGTTTTATTAAATGATTAAATAGAGGATTATGAATATGATAAATGAGTTAATTGTCAAAATATACAAAATTATTGATCTAAATTTTATGAAAACTATTAATTATTAACAATCTATTTTAATAATGATTTTTTTTTTTTAACTGAAACGGATATTTTATATTAAAAAAAAGGAAAGAATAGAGCTGTGGCTATAGCCAAATCCAGCTGGATACATTGATCTGAGTAATAGTCAGTACTATCTCTAATAACTATTATTTTGGCAATTACATAAAGAATTTGACTTCTGAAATCCAATTTGCTTAATAACCATTAATTCCTTTGAGGATGATCTTAACCGATGTTGCAAATGATTGACAATTGGGCTGCGTGGACTTCAATCAAAATTTTGATCTTGAGTCCTTCAATTCCCGGGATGATCCTTCATTAGTATCAGCTTCAATGCTACACTTTCAATAATCATAATCCAAACAATTTTTAACTGCACTGCTACGTTATGATCCTTCCTTCCTTGGTTATCATCAAATGTTGCATTTCCATTTTAGACATATAATGCTACGTTATGATCCTTTCTCTGTATATACAATCTTGTATCATCAAATGTTGCGTTTCCATTTTCCAATTGTAACTCAGGTTTTCCTGCTGTGTATTATTTTTAACCAAAAACAAGCTACAGCTAAATAAACCTATATATGTGTATTATTTTTCCTGCTGTGTATAATCCTTTCACCATCCCTTTAAAATACCCAAAATGACAATTCTCATAGGGAGCATTGAGTCATCAAATTTGGCAAGCCACTAAACATCTCATTGGCAGGAAACCATAATTTTGAAGAGGTCATCGAATTTGCTAGGAATGTTGAATACAAAGGGGATTCATGAAGCAGAGAGCATTGTATTGAGCTAAGGAGCATAATCAAGGAATTTGTTGTGTTTTACTCACATTGTTAATACTTAGAGTACCCTGGCCGAGCTTGGAGCCAGCATCTGCTTTCGTATCTGCTTCATTATTTAATTTTCTTAAGATGTGATAGGCCCTGAACTCCACAAATGTGCTCGCAATGCCCTGTATTCGCTGAATAATTCGATTTAGCTTAAGATTGTTGAGGTTGTTGTTTGAGTTGATGGCTCTGATAATTATCATAGAGTCCCCAAACACTTGCAGTTTTTCAATCTTATGCTCTTTGGCTATCTGGCATCCTTTCCACAAGGCGAATGCTTCCGTTGTGTTATTAGAGAAAACGCCTAAGCCCCATCTATACTTCAATCTCAATGTTCCTCCACTTAGCCACAATGCTCCTCCAGCTCCTGCTACACTAGGATTTCTCTTGGATGCACCATCGAAGTGAAGGATGTCTGTTGCTTGATTGTTTCTCCAAACCAGAAATTCATTGTTAGATAATCTGATTTGTCATTCTGGAAGATGTCGTTATTGGATAATCTTGCTTGGGCTAGGGAGAGTAACTCCAATACAATTCTTTTCATCTCTGATGAGGGTTGCATCTACCTTGTAATTGGTGTTCACAAGAGATTCAATCAACAGGCCTTTGGATTTACCTGCGGTTTGAAGTGGGGTGTAGTGCTTGTCCTAAAAGATGATATTGTTTCTAGTGATCCAGACTTTCCAGCATATGTATTTGGGGATGGAGATCCAAATATGATACCAGGTTTTCTTATTGGAAAGGGAAGAAGGATACAAGGATTTCCAATCTTTAAAAATATGGGTGATGGAAGAGAAGAACGGCATGGGGAAATTAAGATCATGGAGCATATGGTTCCAAAAAAGTTTGGTATACTTACAATCTATAAAGAGATGATGAAGAGTTTCGTCATTGTTTCTACAAAATGGACACCAAAAGGCCCATGGAAACCTCTCTTGGTGAGGTTATCTCCAGTGAGAACTTTGCAATGTATTAAAGTCCAAGTGAAGAAGTTGATTTTGGGGAGTCCAAGAGGGTTCCATACTAGTTTCCATATATCATTTCTTTCGTTTTCTTGAGTATGCAGATCTTTATATCTGAGAATAGAGGTATAGGAACCAGTGGGGCACCAACCCTGATCATCTTTTGCCAGCAGGTGTAAGGGGGAGCAACCTTTCAAATTGTCAATGAGGATTTTTTTTAGCAGACTCAAGATGTGGGGGGATGGATCTAATGCTCCAGCTTTTCCAGTTGCCATGCCTGTTCCAGGCACTGAAATCATTCAAGGTAGTGATCCCATTGTGCTTTAGCCATGCTGCAATATTACATAATTCATGAGTGATTTGTAGAGTATCATTGTTCATGATCCTATCCATGAAGATGTCAATTTTACTACCATTACTGGGTACCCAGTAAAGGCCATTTGAAAATAACTTCCATGCTGCCTTGCATAATGTCCATGTGTTGGAGCCTTTGGTTGTTGGCTTAAGGTCAAGACATCTTAACCTATTACCCTGTAAATATATCTTTCTGAGCACAAGACTGACTAGATGCCTTTTGTTGTGAATGATTTGCCATAAGAGCTTGCCACCTAGTGCTAAATTAGCATGGAATGGATCACGAATTTGAAGGCATCCAGTGGATTTGGGTTGCTTTATGATTTCCCACTTCACTAAATGGATTTTGTTCCCATTGTTTTTCCCACCATACCAAAGGAAATCTCTCAAAAGTTTACTTATCAAATCTGACACTCTTTTTGGAGCGAGGATGGAGAATTGATAAATAGGCAACGCGAAAAGGACAGATTTTATAAGGATTAATTTTCCAGCCTTGCTGAGCCAATACCCTCCCAGTCTTCTAATTCTGTTTTTTATTTTTTTTATCGTTCCTTCCCAATTTCCAGCTTTTGAGAGACCTTGTGTGATTGGAAGGCCTAGATACATAAAATTGTCCCACTGGTTATGGACTTTGATGCCGAGTATTCTGTTGATTTTGGCTGCCACGCTGTTATTTAGGTTCCAACAATATACAACACTTTTATGCAGGTTGATCTTGCCTCCAGATGCTTTGCAATACCTATTTAGATTTCGATTGAATTTACGAGCTATGATGGAGGAGGCACCACCCAATAATAGAGAATCATCGACGAAAAGGGTATGATTTAGGGGGTGGGAGTCAGCGGTTAAATTTAAGCCAAGGAGGGCTCCTGAAAGCAACTCATGGTTTAGCTTTCGACTAAGAGAGTCGGCTAGGATGATGTACAGGAAGGGGGATAAGGGGAAGCCTTATCTAATGCCATGCGTGGCTAGGAAGAATTCAGTTGGGCATCCATTGATGAGAGGTGCGATCCAGGGTTTGTGAATGCAAGCTGAGATCCAGCTGATGAGAGTGTCTTCAAAACCGAAGCATTTCAGAATTTTAAAAAGGAAAGAATGCTTTACCCAGTCAAATGCATTTGCCATATCTAGCTTGATTAACATACCTTTTTCCTTTCGGGCCTTGCTGGAGTGGATTGCTTATTGCACAAGAATCACATTGTCAAGTATTTGCCTTCCTTTCAGAAATCCACCTTGGTTGTCCGAAACGATGTTGTTGAGTAAAGGCTTCATTCGAATTGCTAACATCTTGGATATAATTTTGTATGAGGAATTACATAATGATATCGGTCTGAATCAGCTAAATGTGCTGGGATTAGTTTCTTTAGGGATGAGAGACGGGAACGTTGAATTTGTGCATCCACCGATTTTAGCCTTTGAGTAAAATTTCCTTATCATTCTCATGAAGTCCTTTTTGATATACTTCTAGCAAGATTTGTAATAGTGGATCGAATAACCATCGGGACCCGGTGCTTTGTCAGATTCAAAGGAGTTGATTGCTTTGAGCACTTCCTGTTCTATGAACGGTTTATGCATGATAAGATTATCCTCCATCATAATCCTCTTAGGGATGTGTTCCAATAAGGTAAGCTCATCCTCTCCACCAACGCTGTCGTCATCTATAAATAGCTTGGAGAAATGGGTATATGCTGCATTTTTAATATTCGAATTCCCTTTGACAGTCGTACCATCTTCGATTTTGATCTCAGTGATATAATTTAATGGCTGTCTGACTTTAAACTGCTTATGAAAGTATGCAGTATTTTTATCCCCTGCTTTGAGCCATGTGCTTTCGGACTTAAGCCTCCAATACTCTTCTTCGGTTCAAAATGCGTGAAATGCATTGGTTTGGCGATTGAATTCTTCCTGTAGCGTGGTAGCTTCAATGGGCTGATCTTCCATCTCGAATTGGATATCTTCAAGAACGCTAACTACAATTTTCCTTGGATTTGTAGGGGCTAGGCAATTGGATTTGGTCCAAATCTTGAGTGCATTTTTGGTATTAATGAGTTTCTTTTCCCAAACGTAGCAAGGGGATCCAGTGACGGGGATTTTCCATGCCTTTTCTAATGTGCTCCAAAAGCTATCATGTGCAAGCCACTAGGGGCTGAACCTGAAGGGAATTGGACCCAACTCCTCATTTTCCTGAAAGATAAGTTGGGTGGGTTTGTGATAGGAGGCTAGATTGTCCAAAAATGCTGGAAGAGATGATATGGTTATCAGACAGAAGATTGCTATGGACGAGGAACCTGTCCAATCTGGCCATAATATTTCCTTTTCCAATACGCTTGTTGGACCATGTATACTTCCCTTTGTTGGGTTTGATATCAATGAGATCCCATGTTTGGAGAAGGATTCGACCTAAGATTTGAAGCAATCAGTACCATTGTTACCCCCCTTTTTTCAAAATTGGAAAGAGTAATGTTCATATCACCGGCCAAAATGATATTCTGAGGGCCATATGCCTGTAGAAAGTCTTCAAGTAGGTTCTAGCATTCTTTTTTCTCAGAGTAAAGATTGGGAACGTACATGTTGAATAAGGCGAATTGCTTGTTGCTTTGAATATGAGTAAGATCCGTATAAATCCAATGCTTTGTAGCGAAGGAATTGTGGAGATGGAATTTTTCAGGAGACCACAATGTTGCCAGGCCACGCGAAGTTCCCCTAGCACTAACTGCATAACCGGTGCTTTTCTTCCAAATTTATTTTTCGATAGTTAAGACAGCATTGTCTTCGAGCTTGGTCTCTTGGAGTAATAGGAGATCTGGCATATCTATTCTTTGAAGATATTTTACTGCTTCAAGCTTGCTAGGGCTGCCAAGGCCTCTACAATTCCAAGAGACCATCTTCATCATTTAGGGTTATAGATGGAGGAGAGGGGTCCTCCTGCTAGGTCTCCGTTTTTCTTTCCTATGTGTCTGGCTCTAGTATTTTGTTATGAACCCATGTCAACCCTTATCTTTACCTTGTTAGTAGTCTTTTGTTGGACGCATATGCTTTGTAAGTCGTCCTGTAGTATTTGTTGATCCATAGTTTGTATTAGTCCATGGTATTGACCCATAGTATTGGATGCATATGCTTTGTAAGTCGTCCCGTAGTATTATATGTCCCATGGTCTTGACCCATAGTATTGGGCATAGAATTAGTATATAAGTGTGTGTTGAGGCCAATGAAGGTACCGTGAAGTTATTTGTATTGATCTTGCTCAAAGGAGGTTGCCCCCTCGAAGTGGCCTATGATCAATGAAGTGATTCTGAGTTCTGTTATTACTGCTATCTCGTGTATTTTCATTAATTAATTGTTGCAGGTTTCTCACATTTGGTATCATAGCACTTTCTTGGGCTCACTGGGTGAAATTTCTACCAAATTTTTTTTTCGCATCTGTTGCAGGTTCGGATCTGGGAATAATCCCTATCCGTTTAACTATGGGAAGTACTTGGGCATAAGCCCTAAAACTCATTGTGAGGAGTACCACAGGAATTCCGAAGTTGCTAGCCCATTAAGAGGACCTGCCAGCGAAAAGGGCAACGACCCCTACCTGATTGACTAGTTCCCACCCGTGAGGTAAACCAAGAGCTGTCGTTTGTGGCAAAGCGGTTATCAGTTTTACCTGAGTAGTGGAGTGAGGGGTACTTCCCCAATACGCAAGCCGTCAGAAAACATTGGTGGTCAAGTCAATCCCCTGAACCATTAGGAAGCTGAGCATACGGGGTCCATATCTATTTTCAGTTGATAAATCACAGATTTCCTCTGTCCATAATTGTTGTTGATCACTTCCGCGCCGTTTTAGATCTATCTGTTGCCGATTTCTTCCACGTTGTTTCAGATCCATCTGTTGTCGATCCCTTCCACACCCTTGCAGATTTCTACCATATCTCCCTTGTTTTAACTCTGTTCCCCTTGAAACTTTACTGACACCCCTGCAATCCCATTCTGCATATTTCATTCCTAAGGACCATATCCCAAATTCCACTTCCCAACGCCATAAATTCCACATTTGTCTATTTTTAGGGTTTGCCATAACTTCTTCGATTTTCACCCAATCGCCTTCAAATTTTACCACAGTGTTCATTTCATATTTCTGCTTCTTTGTTCCTCTCTGCCTGTAATGTCCCAAAAAATTCATAAAATTTAAAAATTTTGATAATATTAATAAATATGATATTTAAGTATGCGGAAGTAATTAACTGTTTGATTTGTTTATTTTAACGATAGTAATTCATCTATCTGTTGTTTATTAATTTTTGAAATACGATTACGTTCCTTAACGAGATGTTTGTTAAGATCGCTACTTAATGTTTGATTATTTTGTTTGTACTAACTGTTCACGCCTCTTCTGATGATGAAAGGGTCCTATGGCACCCCGGGGCTTACTTAGCTGCATGGCTAAAGTTATTACACTTGACGCAGGTTACAGGTAAAGATAATTCCATCCTTTGAAGTTATTTAAAGTTTACCAGCATATAAACAAGAACGAATCAGCATTCATAATTATGAAGTTATATAACATTCATATATCTACAAAATTATATAATCATCTATGTACATGAAACTTTACAATGATTCTACCCAAATCATGTAACTGCTTATGATCTAGGTTACAATTCATATCATTTGGTGTTATAATTCTAATGTTATACAAACATTCTAGGGTTAACATTGATATACAATAATCGATTGCATTAACACCTATACTATGTAACAATTCTAATATTAAATCAACCTATATATATACGAAACATAATGCAATGATAATTGAATTACTTTGGAGTTAAGGTTATGAGCTTATTACAACAAAACCTAACACTTATATAAATTTGAACTATACGATGATCCTATCATTAAACAAATGGTATATATATTATAATGCAAATATATACGAACTGGTTGGAGTTATGGTCACGAGGTAAAGTATTGGAAATTAACGTTTATTATGTGCAGGTTGGCAAACACTATGAAATTAATGAGCATTAACTAAGATCCTGGGTGGAATGCTCGGTGGCATCCAACTTGGCTTGAGGCACATGAACATTTCTTGGATACTGCGTTACCACACATGCGATAGTGTTAACCCTCTCTTGTCTAAAACCCCTGTATTCATTGTTATGGTTGTGATTTTGGAAGTGAGGCCGACAGGCTGCAAGGTCTTAAGGTTTCGAGATGGTCGTTTAGGGTTTCGATACCACAACCTCGGTACGTTTTAATGGTGATAACCTGAACCTTGAAATGCATGGGTCTTGAACCTTGGCCTTCCAACGATAACTATTGATCCAGATCTTGATATCCACAGGTAACAGATCCGTCATTGCTTGCAATGGTTAATTTAAACTTGTAAGTTTTGGTTTTTATAATAATTACGAATCTAACTGAGGTTTTATGGCACATTTTGCAGGGTTTGATGGTCTCTCAGCTACGCTTCCTGTGGAGGATGAACACCGAGGACTTCAATGTCCTGGTAAGTCTTGGCTTCATCCATGTGCCCTAGATTCGTTGAAAGATGATTTTTTTTCTTCTCTGATGTAATTTGATAATAGGTCTTAAGCCATGGGCAAAAGAATGTATAGTCTGAGTTTGAGGCTTCAAGCCTTCATTGTAACCGGTTATTTTGAGCATTTAGCAAACTTACTGTTTGTACAGCCTGTGCATGCTTCCGTTTGGTGGTTACTAAGCCATTTTGACAAATAATATTAATACTAGTTTTGATATTGTATTCATTGTGTTATTTTTAATGTATTCGATACTATTGTTGTTATAACCATTATGGTTCGATACCTGGTCTGGGTGAGTGAAGCACTCGAACCCAAGACTTGGATGGCATACGATTGACTTGAATTTTCAGATTTATATTATACAGGGTTTCAGAAATGAAAAAGTACAGGACCTTTCAAAAAGATAAGACACAGGGTTTAAGGATTTCGTTACTGCTCTTACAGATTTGTAATTTAATACTTATGCTTCGTTTTGTTATTGTATATGTATTATGAAACAATAGTTTCAAACTCGTATTTGTGTTTGCAATACAATGAGGCAAAGGGTTTGAAATCCCTGGTCTTTAGTGAGCGTGACTCGAATCATTCTTGTTATGATAGTTTTTTATATAATCTGGGCAAGTGTGACTCGAGCCCGTGAATTGATATAAGAATTTTTTTTTTTATTTAAATAAAGTTATTGATAGGTTGCTTTAGGTTTGGGTTTGACCAACGCTGATAATGCTTAAACTTTAGCTTCGGGCAGGGTTGCTAGAACCCTTGCCACGATTCTGTACTACTTTATAAAATTCGAAAGTTCGTTCTGGTAAGTGTTGCGTATGCAGACTTTATTCATGCCTTGATTGCCAAACCCTTAGGGTTTATCGCAGCATTTCTGTGTTGTTTAAAAATAATACTTAATTTAATATTAATGAACCTAAACCACGACTTGGTTCTGTGCATGATGATTATACTTCTGCAGTGTGATTTCTATTTATCAATACATATTTTAAAGGTTACTACGGTTATATTTTAATTGCAATCTATTATGTATTATGAACTGTTAAGATCATTTTTATTTATTAGGTTTACAAGGTTACAGAGTTCTTATATTGTATGTTATGATAATAATAGAACAATGTTTCGATAACAGAAATTATAAGAAGTCTATGGACTCTACTTCTTGCCAGCATAGGTTATTTACAACTACTTGATAGTGAAAACTTAGGGTTACTGTTTGAATTAGGAAACAATACATAATTATGAATACCATATACTGAATCAATTATCATTTCATTCTGCATCTTTTAATTATCCTATTTAATTCTCCACCTACTGTACTAGAGTACGACATCTCTGATGTGTGGAAAAATACAGGAAAGTAATTTATTTATTCAAAAACAGAACTATTCTAACCTATCCTAACTTAACAGAATATACAGTTCAACTAAACAATTTAGTCAATAAGTCTTCATTATCAAACCAGGAAAAAGGGTTAGAGGTTTAATAAAACAACTTTATTCATTCAACTGAAAATAAACAAGACAGAACAATAGAACCTGATGAATGTAGGAGAAACAAACATCCCAAGGATCATGTTCCACCCAACCTACTCGTGAAGACAGCCAAATTACTTGCCTTAGGACCCCCGAGCCTTTTCACTGAACCACTAGGAAGAAGAATCTGTAGAAGCTTTAGGTCATCAACTTGCAGCAACAATGTAGATCATCCAGTCATATAGACTTAGCAATCAAAGAGACATGCACCAGCACCTCTGGCTTCCTTCTCAGAATAATTTCAGCAGACTCACAATGCACTTCCACTTAGCCTCCCTATTTGAATCTTTCAGTGATCACCTGATACACTTTAGGAATTATTTCTGCAGAAAAATAATTATGGAGCTCCCTGCTCAATTCAAATTTCCTTCTCTAGGCTGCCTAGGCCTTTTTAGTGGTTAACCTGGTCATTAATGAGCTAACAGCTCTCTTCCACCCACCTGGGGGATAATGCCACAAATTAAGGGGTAGTTGTCCCATAACCAATAGCTAGTGGTGGAGTGCAAATGATGACACCTGTCCCATGCCTGCTAACAGCTTCCATTCCTCCTAGTGGGTCAGTGAACACTCATTCAACAGTTCCCTTGGTGTTTGTCTCCTGTTTTAATTTATTAAATAATAATAATATGTCATTACAATCATCCTTGACCAGATTTGGTCATAATTACAAAACTTTGTAATTATAATTTAACATAATGTTTTTGCAATAAAATAAATAGTCTCAAAATTTGGGTAGGTGACATACACCCCTCCTTAAGTCTCAACATCGTCCTCGATGTTGTTCATTCATTTTCTGAGTGTTCCTGAAACAGAGCTGGGTATGCTACCCGCATATTACTCTCCAACTCCGAGGTTGCCTCTTATGGGCTAAAGTGCTTCCATTGCACCTTTACCTGCCCAATGGTACGATTCCGGAGTAGAGTTTCCCTCCTTTCGAGGACGCAATCCAGTTCCACCTGAAAATCATCTTGTTCCACCTGTACATCATTCCAATTTATAACATGAGTAGCATCGTGTACATATTTCTTTAAAACTAAAATATGAAAAACATTATGTATTCTTAGATTTGGTGGCAAAGCTAGTTGGTATGCCATGGGTCCAACCCTTGACAAAATTTCGAAAGGACCACAATACCTACGTGCCAAGTTGGCACAGCTTCCCAATTTTAATGAGCTCTTCTTCGATCTTACCTTAATGAAAACATGCTCACCAACCTCGAACTCTTTATGAGTCCTCTTAAGATCTGCTTGACTCTTTTGCCTATCTTGGCCAGCTTTAAGATTTCTTTGTACCTATTTCACAGTTAGTTCTATTTCCTTTAACAATTCAGGTCCTGAAATAACTCTATTAACTGGGTCATTCCAAGAAAGTGGTGTATTACATTTCCTACCATAAAGAATTTCAAAAGGGCTAAGCCTGGTTGATGCATGGTAATGGTTGTTATATACAAATTCTGCTAAATGCAAGTAGTCCTCCCACTTACCAGGCTGGTCCTTAACATACATCCTTAGCATGTCTTCCAATATCTGATTTACTCTTTCTGTCTATCCATCCATTTTTGGATGAAATGTTGTGCTGAAGTTTAATGTTGTATTCAACCCTTTAAACAAAGATCTCCAGAAATTTCCAGTAAACTTAGAATCACGGTCTGAAACTATCACTTTTGGTATTCCATGTAATCGAAAAATCTGTTTCATGAAAATTTCTGCAATATCTGAAGCCTTATAAGTAGTTTTTACTGGTATAAAATGTGCTGCCTTGCTGAGTTTATCCACTACCACCATGATGGAATCATTTTGTTTCTGATTCTTGGGTAGTCCGCTAATAAAATTTATGCTTATGATCTCCCATTTCCAACTAGGTATAGGTAATGGCTGTAACAGTCCAGCCGGATGCTGATGTTCAACCTTTACTCTTTGACAGTCAATGCATTTAGCTACATATTCTGCAACTTCATCCTTCATCCTGGGCCAATAATAATCTTTCCGTAACATAGTTATGGTTTTCTAATAACCTGGATGACCAGAATAATGACTTTTGTGCATCTCATCTAAAATCAGAATTTTTATCTTTGGTACATTAGGCACATATAACCTGTTCTTGTACAGCAGCAATCCATTTTCTTTTAACCTGAAATCTGCCATAGAATTTTCAGAATTACTTTCTACTGTCTTTTCATGTAAATTTTTGTACTCTTCATCAGTTTTAATCCCTTTGAAAAATATGGTTTTCTAAATTTGTTGTGTATGTACTGATGGCTAAAATAAAATTTAACTTTGCATTACGAGTTAAAGCATCAGCAACCTTGTTCTCTTTACCCTTTATATGTTGTATTTCAAAATCATATTCACTTAAAAAGGTTAGCCATCTAGCTTGTCTAGCATTCAAGTTTGTTTGATCTAGTAAGTACTTCAGCCCCATGTTATCTGTCATCAAAGTAAATTTTTTGCCAATAAGATGGTGACGCCACATTTTTAAGGCGTGTATTACTGCTAATAATTCCAGATCATATGTAGAATAATTTTTCTCATGTATTTTCAGCTTTTGAGACTCATATGCAACAGCATGTCCCTCTTGTGTTAGGACTCTACCGAGTCCATCATTACATGCATCGGTGCATACTATAAAATCTTTATTAGGATCTGCAATTTTCAGAATAGGTGTTGTAGTTAGTAATTCCTTCAACTTCTTAAAACTGTCTGCACACTTTTGATCCCATACAAATTTCTTCCCCTTCTTTTGTAAGGAGGTTATGGGGTTTGCAATCTTCAAAAAACCTTCTATGAATTTTCTATAATATCCTGTAATCCCCATAAACGATCATACATCTGACACATCCTTAGGAACCGGCCATTCATTAATGGCTTTTACCTTATCGAGATCAACCGAAATTCCTTCCTTAGAGATTATGTGACCTAAATACTGAATCTTATCCTTGTAAAAGTCACACTTACTAAACTTAACATATAACTGATGATCTCTCAGAATTTGTAGAATAATACGTAGATGTTCGTCATGTTCTTCCTTACTTTTAGAATATATTAGAATGTCATCTATGAATACAATGACGAACTTATCCAAATACTTATGCAGAATATTATTCATTAGCACATAAATACTACCAGGGCATTAGTCAACCCAAATGGCATGACCACGAACTCATAATGTCCATAACAAGTTCTAAAGGCTGTTTTAAAATATCTTCATCCTTCACACGAACTTGATGATATCCTGACCTTAAATCAATCTCCAAAAATATCATTTCTCCATGCAGCTAATCAAATAGATCGTCGATGTGGGGCAACGGATATCGATTCTTGATTGTCATCTTGTTCAGTTTGCGATAATCTATGCAAAGCCTTAAAGTGCCATCCTTCTTCTTAACAAAAATAACAGGTGCTCCCCAAGGAGACACGCTGGGTATTATATAGTTTTTATCAATCATTTCCTTCAACTATGATTTTAACTCATTTAATTCCAATATGTTCATCCTATATGGAGCTTTGGAGTTCGGTATCACACTCGATATCAACTCAATGGTAAAATCTAGATCCCTCTTCGGGGGTAATCCTAGAATCTCTTCTGGAAAAACATCCAAGAATTCTTTTAGGATAGGCACATCTTCTAGTTTCAGTTTGTCCTCTTTTGTAATTGACTCCTCATGTACTACATTCACTGCGAACATCTTACATCCTTTTCTAACTGCTCTTTTTACTTGCATAGCTGAAATCTGTCTAAGTGATGTCTTTCTAGGAATACCCTTCACTTCTATTGTTTCTCCTTCATCATTTAGACAGGTAAAACTTTTCTCATAACAATTCAAAATAACATGATGTGCTTCCAACCAATCCATTCCAATTAATATGTCATAGGATCCTAAAGGTAAAACATTTAGCTTGGTTCGTGTCTTTAACTGATTCATAGATAAAACACAACTTTCAACAAAATTAGACACTTTTCTTTTTGTTCATGTTGCTAGTCTAACTAACCAAGATTTATTAAACTTTTCTATTTTCAAATTAAAATTTTCTACAATATTTGGAGATATATAACTCAGGCTAGCGCTTGGATCAATCAAAATAGAAACAGGGTGGTTTTGTAGCATACCTTCAATCTCTACCGTATAGAATTGATGCTTCGCTTGCATATTGTCTAGAGATGCATTAATTATGGGCATCTCTCTTGTCAAGTCTCCCATAGTAGGTTCAGCTTGTATGGAGTGAATATTATTGGTTGTCCGCCTCTTATTGGAACAGTTTGAAGCATAATGAGGACCTTGACACTCAAAATATTTTATAGGTGTCCTCTGGTCATTAGTTCTGGTAACATTGGGTGTATTTCTAGGAGCTGTAAAATTCTACTGTTGATTATTTCTGGGACTGTTTCCTTGGAAATTTTGATCTGGAAAGTTTTTCTTTTGAAAACCGGAATTTCTATTGAACCTGAAATTCTTCTTCTTCAGCTCAAAGTTGCTGGGTTTATTATTTTTCCAATTAGATATCCCTTCTCTTTTCCGGTTATGTTCATAGCAGAAAGTTGCTTTCCTCGTGGCTTCTTCTAAGGTCTTTGGATTGTCATACTCTATTATGTCCTTGATGTTGAAAGGTAGACAACTCAGAAACCTCTGAATCTTTGGTTTCTCATCCACAAGGTATGGTACATACCTTAGCAAATTCAAAAATTTGTTGTTCAGCTCTTTCATGTTCATGGTTCCCAGTCTTAAATCATAAAATTCCTTGGCCTTTTCTTTGCAATATTGTTCAGATAGGAACTTCTTCTTGAAGTACCGTTTAAAAGTGCTCCAATTCACATCCTTGTCCTTGATTCCCTTCACTCTTTTGATGTCCTACCACCAAATGTCTGCCTTCTCGATCAGGTTGTATATGGCCATCTTTTCTTTCAATGATTCTGAATAATCATAAATTTGAAATTATTTCTTCATGCCAGACAACCATGCTTCAGTTGTCTCTCCTTTCTCAGTTTCACCATTGAAGGTTGGGGGTTTGATCTTCTTGAGCTCCCCAGAAATCTGCTCATACTGTTTATGGCTTTTTTTTTTTGGTTTGTAATCCCCTTCACTGCTATCACTTGAATAATTACGTTTCTTTTTACGTATCTCAATGGCAACTCCTGATGATGTTGAACTGTTATTCTCATCACCATTTTTCACTTTCTTACCCTTGTTCCGATGAGGTAAGTCTTCAATCTTGGATTTATTTTAAACCCTTCTATCATGTTCATCAGTTGGGCACTAATCAAACAGTACTTGGTTCAGTTCTTCTTGTGCCTTCATAATTCTCTCATTATTCTGTTTAACAGATCTTATTTCTGCTTTCAACTCCTGAAATGCACGTAACAATTCTGATGAATTTTCATTCAATTCACCATGGAATTTTTCTTCATAATGTTGTCCAATGCTATTGTTGGTATGACTGGTCGGTCGAAATCTGTCCTCCATGTGTTCATCTGATCCTTCCATACCTGTAATTTAGAAAACAATTTTCTGTATAACAAAATAATTTAACTTGAATTAGTAAAGATTTTTTGTCATAAAAAATTTATGTTGCGTGTTCTTTGGACCTCTTCAGGCCGAGAGTTCGAACATGAGCTCTGATACCACATGTAAAGTCCCAAAAAATTCATAAAATTTAAAAAATTTGATAATATTAATAAATATGATATTTAAGTATGCGGAAGTAATTAACTGTTTGATTTGTTTATTTTAACGATTGTAATTCATCTATTTGTTGTTTATTAATTTTTGAAATACGATTACGTTCCTTAATGAGATGTTTGTTAAGATCGCTACTTAATGTTTGATTATTTTGTTTGTACTAACTGTTCATGCATCTTCTGGCGATGAAGGGGTCCTATGGCACCCCAAGGCTTACTTAGCTGCATGGCTAAAGTTATTACACTTGACGCAGGTTACAGGTAAAGATATTTCCAACCTTTGAAGTTATTTAAAGTTTACTAGCATATAGACAAGAACGAATCAGCATTCATAATTATGAAGTTATATAACATTCATATATCTAGAAAATTATATAATCATCTACGTACATGAAACTTTACAATGATTCTACCCAAATCATGTAACTGCTTATGATCTAGGTTACAATTCATATCATTTGGTGTTATAATTCTAATGTTATACAAACATTCTAGGGTTAACATTGATATACAATAATCGATTGCATTAACACCTATACTATGTAACAATTCTAATATTAAATCAACCTATATATATACAAAACATAATGCAATGATATTTGAATTACTTTGGACTTAGGGTTACAAGCTTATTACAAAAAAACCTAACACTTATATAAATATGAACTATACGATGATCCTATCAGTAAACAAATGGTATATATATATTATAATGCAAAGATATATGAACTGGTTGGAGTTATGGTCACGAGGTAAAGTATTGGAAACTAACGTTTATTATGTGCAGGTTGGAGAACACTATGAAATTAATGAGCATTAACTGAGATCCTGGGTGGAATGCTCGGTGGCATCCAACTTGGCTTGAGGCACGTGAACATTTCTTGGATACTGCGTTACCACACATGCGATAGCGTTAACCCTCTCTTGTCCAAAACCCTTGTATTCATTGTTATGGTTGTGATTTTGGAAGTGAGGCCGACAGGCCGCGAGGTCTTAGGTTTTCGAGATGGTCGTTTAGGGTTTCGATACCACAACCTCGGTACGTTTTAATGGTGATAACCTGAACCTTGAAATGCATGGGTCTTGAACCTCGGCCTTCCAACGATAACTATTGATCCAGATCTTGATATCCACAGGTAACAGATTTGTCATTGCTTGCAATGGTTAATTTAAACTTGTAAGTTTTGGTTTTTATAATAATTACAAATCTAACTGAGGTTTTATGGCACATTTTGCAGGGTTTGGTGGTCTCTCAGCTACGTTTCCTCCAGAGGATGAACACTGAGGAATTCAATGTCCTGGTAAGTCTCGGGTTCATCCATGTGCCCTGGATTCGTCGGAAGATGATTTTTTTTCTTCTCTGATGTAATTTGATAATAGGTCTTAAGCCATGGGAAAAAGAATGTATAGTCTGAGTTTGAGGCTTCAAGCCTTCGTTGTAACCAGTTATTTTGAGCATTTAGCAAACTTCTTGTTTGTACAGCCTGTGCATGCTTCCGTTCGGTGGTTATTAAGCCATTTTGACAAATAATATTAATATTGGTTTTGATACTATATTCACTGTGTTGTTTTTAATGTATTCGATACTATTGTTGTTATAACCATTATGGTTCGATACCTGGTCTGGGTGAGTGAAGCACTCAAACCCAAGACTTGGATGGCATACGATTGACTTGAATTTTCATATTTATATTATACAGGATTTCAGAAATGAAAAAATACAGGACCTTAGAAAAGATAAGACACAGAGTTTCATAAATGAAAAAATACAGGACCTTAGAAAAGATAAGACACAAGGTTTAAGGATTTCAGTACTACTCTTATAGATTTGTAATTTAATACTTGTCATGTACCCACCTGCTGACCCAATGCAAGGCAGGAAACATGATGGCAATACTCAGGGCTTTCACATGATCTCAGCCCATTGTTAGATTCATATAAATAATAAATGGGTGTGCAGATGTAAAACAATCAATTATGCATAGCGGAAACAACATCCACACAATCTTCATATGCATTCAACATATCAATATCAGTCATCAATTAATTAAAACAATGCAGAAGTAAATACATAGACATCAAAACACTTATCTTCGTTTTTGCAACTGCCCAAGCAACTAGCTATGTCGCTGCAACGTTCCACCCAACCATAGGCTCTTTGACAGCTTGTACTGAGTCCGTCCAAAGGCCACCCCCGAGCTGGGCATGATTCTCACAAGGGAAAGGGAACATTCCAGCTCAACCACAGCCCAATAACCATTTTTATCTCAGCCAAGCCAGTCCAATTGGGTGTATCAGGCTACAAGGGAACAATGGATGCTCATTCTCAAGCTCAAGCAAGAACAATGGATTACCCATTACCCATACCCCAACATACTCTTTCTTCTCACAGCAAAACGATTATTGGCAGGGTTACACATTTACAGCAGAGGTGTTCACAAAACAGGGTCTACATTGGTTCTCCCAACTCGTGGTTCACCCAAACGGACTGTGGAATTTCGATTTCAATCCCAGGGAGACAAATCGATTTCTCTCCACTGGTTAGGACCCTTTCCAATGGCCTAAACGACCTCCAGGAAGACCCAAAACGTTCTGCTCTCTTCCCCCCACTGGTAACCAACACAAAAACGCCCCTTCCCAGCTAAAAGATGAAGGGAACCACAGAAAAACGAGGGAGGAAAACGCCCAGGCAGCTAGAGCTGCGTGAGAGAGCAAGGCCATCGTGAATAATGGCTTAGGGAGAAATTTCGTGGCTCTCTTCTTGCCCAAGGAGACCAACACGTTTTTCCATGAAGGGTGGCTTGCCCATACCCGATTTTGGATAGCCATACCTCCCCATTCCCACGGCATTAACTTCCCCAACCAACTCTTGGGAGAAATCAATGGTTGGGTACAAAAGTCAACATGGGTAGTTGAGGGTTTGATGGGTTCTCTCATTGACACTTGGCTTGACTCTAGTGGCTCAAGGGTTTGGATGTTTTCCCTCCCAATTCCTTGTGAAATCATGCCCCCATCTCTTTGTTGCATTGCATAGCTAGTTGTGGGTATTTTTATTAAAATGCATATTACATGCTATTTGAATTTCCACTGTGCATTGCTAGCACGCAAACCATATGCATCACGAAATCGATGGCGGGGCCTTGGCCTTGAGCTCCTCACCATGATTTCATAACAATATTACATCATTTATAATGTTAATGCCATGGGGCCAAACTGGGGACATTACAATACTTATGCTTCATTTTTTATTGTATATGTATTATGAAACAATAGTTTCGAACTCGTATTTGTGTTTGCAATACAATGAGGCAAAGGGTTTGAAATCCCTGGTCTTTAGTGAGCATGACTCGAACCATTCTTGTTATGATAGTTTTTGATATAATATGGGCGAGTGTGACTTGAGCCCGTGAATTGATATAAGAAATGTTTTTTATTTATTTAAATAAAGTTATTGATAGGTTGCTTTAGGTTTGGGTTTGACCAATGTTGATCATGCTTAAACTTTAGCTTCGGGCAAGGTTGCTAGAACCCTTGACACGATTCTGTACTACTTTATAAATTCGAAAGTTCGTTCTGGTAAGTGTTGCGTATGCAGACTTGATTCATGCCTTGATTGCCAAACCCTTAGGGTTTATCGCAGCATTTCTTTGTTGGTTAAAAATAATACTTAGATTAATATTAATGAACCTAAACCACGACTTGGTTCTGTGCATGATGATTATACTTCTGCAGTGTGATTTCTATTTATCAATAAATATTTTAAAGGTTACTACAGTTATATTTTAATTGCAATCTATAATGTAATATGAACTGTTAAGATCATTTTTATTTATTAGGTTTACAAGGTTATAGAGTTATTATATTGTATGTTATGATAATAATAGAACAATGTTTCGATAACAGAAATTATAAGAAGTCTATGGACTCTGCTTCTAGCCAGCATAGGTTATTTACAACTACTTGACAGTGAAAACTTAGGGTTACTGTTTGACTTAGGAAACAATGCATAATTATGAATACCATATACTGAATCAATTATCATTTCATTCTGCATCTTTTAATTATCCTATTTAATTCTCCACCTCCTGTACTAGAGTATGACATCTCTGATGTGTGGAAAAATACAGGAAAGTAATTTATTTATTCAAAAACAAAACTATTCTAACCTATCCTAACATAACAGAATATACAGTTCAACTAAACAATTTAGTCAATAAGTCTTCATTATCTAACCAGGAAAAAGGGTTAGAGGTTTAATAAAACAACTTCATTCATTCAACTGAAAATAAACAAGACAGAACAGCAGAACCTGATGAATGTAGGAGAAACAAATAGCCCAAGGAGCCTGTTCCATACAACCTACTCCTGAAGACAGCCAAATTACTTGCCTTAGGACCCCCGAGCCTTTTCACTGAACCACTAGGAAGAAGAATCTGTAGAAGCTTTAGGTCATCAAATTGCAGGGACAATGTAGATCATCCAGTCATATAGACTTAGCAGTCAAAGAGACCTGCACCAGCACCTCTAGTTTCCTTCTCAGAATAATTTCAGCAGACTCAAAATGCACTTCCACTTAGCCTCCCTATTCAAATCTCACAGTGATCACTTGATACACTTGAGGAATTATTTCTGCAGAAAAATAATTATGGAGCTCCCTACTCAATTCGAATTGCCTTCTCTAGGCTGCCTAGGCCTTTTTAGTGGTTAACCTGGTCATTAATGAGCTAACAACTCTCTTCCACCCACCTGAGGGATAATGCCACAAATTTAGGGGTAGTTGTCCCATAACCAACAGCTATTGTTGGAGTGCAAATGTTAACACCTATCCCATGCCTTCTAACAGCTTCCATTCCTCCTAGTGGGTCAGTGAACACTCATTCAACAGTTCCCTTGGTGTTTGTCTCCTGTTTTAATTTATTAAATAATAATAATATGTCATTACAATCATCCTTGACCAGATTTGGTCATAATTACAAAACTTTGTATTTATAATTTAACATAATTTTTTTGCAATAAAATAAATAGTCTCAAAATTTGGGTAGGTGACATTGCCAAATTTTCTCATTCTTTCACCCTGCTTCTGAAATCCCCCTTTTTTGCTTCCATGTCCCTTTGAAAGTGTCCAAAACCTAGTCAAACCCAAATTACCCATCAAATTTTTTCCCAAATCTAGATTTTCCTTTACTAAAACAGTTTCTATTTTTGTTTATCTACCCACTCAAAAAAAAAAAACTCCTGGTTATGGTTGTCACCCGCGCAGGAGCAAAAACCATGGAGGAAGCACTTGCAACCATCCAAACCAAACTCCAGGATCTGGATGAAAAATTTCTCAGCCTCCATCTTCAGCATTTAGCCATGAAAATTAATCGAGAGCCTGAATCTTTTGCAGCCATTGGGTTCTCTTCTTCTAGCAATTTTCGTGGGCCGAAGCTTGATTTTCCTCGCTTCAATGGTACTAATCCGACTGGATGGATATACCAGGCAGAACAATATTTCAGTCTGCATTATACTTTTGATGTCCAGAAAGTTCCACTTGCATCCTTTCATTTAGAACAGGAAGCCCTTTAATGGTACCATTGGTACATCAAAGCTCATCACGAACCGAACTGGACAGATTTTTGCCAACTCCTTTTGCAACGATTTGGTCCTAGTGCTTTTGATGACTTCAGAGGAGCACTCACTAAACTTCGCCAAATTGGCGCAGTGAGAGAGTATCAGACAGAATTTGAGAAACTGGCCAATCACACAGAAGGATTGTCTGATGAATTCTACAGGAGTTGTTTTATCAGTGATCTCAAGGATGAAATCCGCTCAGAGGTCAAAATGTTTTGTCCCAATACAATGATGGAAGTCCTAGGGTTGGCTAAGTTAGTAGAGGACAAGATCGCAGCCCAACAACGCTCCAAACCAACCTTTGTTCCTTCAAAAATATGGGTTCCCAATGACCTCCCATTGGACGCCAACTCCTCGACCAACTCCTATCAAGCATTTGTCTGAACCAGATATGCGGGCACGCCAAGAAAAAAGGGCTTTGTTATAATTGTGATGAGAAATTAACTCGGGGACATAAATGTGTTGAGCAAAAGCTCTATCTCTTGGATGTGGATTCTCCGTCTGCCTCTGAACTTGGTGAAGAACCTCCAGATACAATAGATGATTAGGTCGACATTCAGCACTAGCCTGTTGACCCCCCATCTCAGTACAACCCACCAAAGATCTCTCTCCATGCTGTAACCGACGTCACCACCCCCCAAACAATGCGGGTCAAGGGTTACTTCAAGAAGCTCCTTCTTTCCATACTCATTGATTCTGGTAGCACTCATAACTTCATTGACCCTCGAATTTCCAAACAGGCTAATTGTTTTGTCCATCCTTGCTCCGACTTTGAAGTCATGGTTGCCAATGGGGGCACCTTACCTTGCAAGGGGAAGTGTCATAATGTGCGTATCTCTTTGGAATATTATAACCTGTGCTCTGACATGTTTTCCTTGTCCTTAGGCGGATGTGATGTGGTTTTGGGCATTCAATGGTTACTCACTCTTGGCACCATTTTATGGGATTTTGTTGAACTTTGGATGCAGTTTTCAGTCAATGGGAAACAACACAAATTTACGGGCTTACAACCAGGATCTCTTCGCATCATCAGTTCACATCGCCTGGAAAAGATCCTTAAGAAGAATTCAAATGGTGTCATCGCTCAGCTCAATTCCATTCATATGCACCCATCAACGGTCTCCCCTACTTCCTTGGATAGACACACAAGTGTCTTTGCTGAACTAGTGAGATTGCCACCTTCAAGAGACCTTTCCGGTAATAATTTAGCCGCATCTACATCTCAGAAAGAACTGGTGGCTATTTTACATGTAGTATAGAAGTGGCAGCCATCCCTATTAGGGAATTATTTCTGCATCAAGACTGATCTCCAGATTCTGGAAAATTTCCTGGAACAACGAGTCTCCTCCCCAGCACACCTGAAATGGGTTAACCAACTCATGGGTTCTGCCTATGTGATCACTTACAAGAAGGGTAAGGACAATCTGGTGGCAAATGCTCCTTCTCGCACACTTGATGACCCAAGTACTCTTACATGTATTTCTCTGCTTGTTCCACATTTGTTGCAATCTGATCAACAGGGCTATCCCTTCTATGAACTCCATGCTTCTCAAAACGTATGACCGAGAACAATGTAACTTCTTTTGGCAGGGAATAAAAATGACAATTCAACAGATAGTGGCTGATTGTGATACTTTTCAGGTCAACAAGGGTGAAACAACACTCCTTTTGGGATTGCTCAAACCCTTTCTCATCCCTACATAGATTTGGATAGCTATTTCTATGGATTTCCTTGAAGCGCTCTGGGGGTACAATACCACATCTAAAATGACACCATATGAATCAGTCTATGGACATGCACTGCCAATTCTTCTTCCATACACCCTCGGCAGTTCCCCAGTTCAAGAAATTGACTCGGTTCTTCAAAACCGCGATCAAATTCTTCTCATTCTGCAGGACAATTTCACATGGAAAGAATTCGACTGAAACAACACGCCAATCGGCACCGTTCTGAGCGCCATTTTCAAGCAGCTGATATGGTTCTTCTTCGTCTACAGCCTTCCAATCAATCCTCCCTGAAACTCAAAAGGCATCAGCTTCTCTCTCACTCTATCACAGAGGCATTAATTCAGTGGTACGGAATGCAACCCGAGGATGCTACAGGGGAACCACTCCTTCAGATTTCGCATCAATTTCCACATCTAAAGCTTTGAGGACAAAGCTTTTTCTAAGGGCGAGGGGATGTTAAGATCCTGTTTCAACCCTTCTCTTTACTTTGTTAGTATATTGTTGTTGGACGCATATGCTTTGTAATTCATCCCGTAGTATTTGTTGATCCATAGTTTGTATTAGCCCATGGTATTGACCCATAGTATTTGATGCATGTGCTTTGTAAGTTTTCACGTAGTATTATATGTCCCATGGTATTGACCCATAGTATTGGGCATAGAATTAGTATATAAGTGTGTGTTGAGGCCAATGAAGGTACCATGAAGTTATTTGTATTGAGCTTGCTCAAAGGAGGTTGCCCCCTCGAAGTGGCCTATGATCAATAAAGTGATTCCGAGTTCTGTTATTACTGTTATCTTGTGTATTTTCATTAATTAATTGTTGCAGGTTCCTCACATATTTCTGCTGAAGACCATATCTATAGTGGCTTGGGAACCTTGGACTTTCTAACACTCAGCTTCTTCTTCTCTCAGCTCTTTGATTGATTTTCGACCATGCTTTTTGGCAGATTTATCTATGATTTCTTTCGAGGAAGAGGGTGAGATGGGATTTTTAGCTTTAGTGATTTTAGCATAGGAGGGGGCATCTTTGATCGGGGTAGAGCTTGTGGGGCTGGATGTATTCTGAGGCATGGAGATATTCAAATCTTATAAGCCAAGGGGAATAGCTTGAGAGTCTTGTTGTTCGCGTATTTCTCCTTCTTCTTCGATCTCAGGGGTACTTTGAAGCTATTCATGTTGTTTGATGTCGTTGGATCTTGATGTTGATGATCTGATTTCTTGGTATTTAGAATTTTTGGGTGGGATTTGGTTCCCGATTTATTATTTTTCTGGATGGTCGTCCATTGTTCTTTCTTTCCTTCTGATTCTGGATCCGCAGGCTTCTTTTTGCAGGACTGGGCAAAGTGCCTGTACTCATGGAAGAATCTGCATTTAAAGGGTATTTGTTCATAGTCGAGTTCTTGAATATGGGACCAATCTGCCATAGTAAGGTTTGTTGCTTCCGGAAGTCCATGTTCCAAGTCCATTTCAACGCAAATTCTTTTGCATGCATATTCATCTTTTCGATCAACTTTGTCAATATATTTTCCTAGGGCATTTCCGATAGCTTCTAAGGATTCGGAATTCTAGCAGTGAAGGGGTAAATGAGGGAGTCTCACCCAGACGGGAACCACAGAGGGGATGCCAAGGGTTGGGTCTAATTTCGGGGTCCATTTATTCATATTGAGTCCCTGCGGTCCCATGAAGTACAGTCCATTTCTGAAAATGAGCTCGAGATCTTTTTTGCTTTTGAACACGAATGCAAAGTATCCTTTTCCCAGAAAGAAGGATTTCACATATTCCGTGATTAAGGGTCTCCGATTCTTTTGCACCCAGTGTTCGGTAGCCTTCGGAGAGGGCCATAGTCTTGTGAACCAGCCGATCAATCCATGATCCGATAGATTGAGGGCTCTCCTGCAAGGTAGATCAACCGGTAAAGCTACCGTCGGGATCTTGTTAAGCTTCTTCACGAACTTCTGCTGAGAAGAGGAAAGAGGCTTCTTGCCCTGATTGGCTATCAAATTCAAAAAGTTGGAAAGGTCAGAAGAGGGGTTGACTGCTCCCAATGCCATTGGAGGCCGAGGCAAGCCCTAAAAGAGGGATATGGGAGCAGGAAAGAAAATATCCAGGAGGGATCCCTTCAAGTAGTCGAGCACTCAGGAAAAATGTCCAGGAGGGCCAGCAACAACTACCCAGCACTACGCCCTATCCATCAAACGCTGCCTAAATCGTGATCAGTTGAAAAAATTTAAAGCTGCACTCAGCCAACTCTCAGGAGCACGTAGCCATCACACTCACGCGTAATGATTAAAATTTTAATTAAAACTAAAACTATCAATTATTAGAAATCTATTTTAATAATGATTAAAAGTTTAATTAAAATTAAAACTGTTTTATTAAAATATATTTTAATAATGATTTAATTTATTTTTTTAAATTATAGATCTAATTTATAATCATTTTGATGTTTCCTACCAATAAAGTGTATAAGAGCAATAACGAGGATTTCAGGTTTACTTAAACTTTTGTTAAATCTAACTTTGAATATAAGCACATTTTCAAGTAATTTGAAATTGGAGTGAGTTAATAAGTGAGAAATTCAAAAAAAAAATGTACGTCAAGTGCTCCATTTATTTATTGAAATTTTAGTGGTTTGTGTCATTTTAAGATAAGCCAAAACTTAAATAGTAAAGTTTCATGTTCAAAGTTGGTATCATTATGAAATGATGATTTTAGAAAAAAAATCCTATTAAAATTGAGGTGAATTTCTATTGCAAAGAGGTTGAGTTTATCTTTTTTTTCAATGGAACAAAACATACTTTTGTTATTCCTTAGAATAAAAAAGTATTATGTCTTGTGTTGGATCAAGCTGGAAGCTAATCATTGAGTACATGAAACTAGGCCAAAAACATAGCGCCATAAAAAAGAAATACAATAAAAAATATGATGTCAGATAATACACCATATAACAAGATATGGAGACTATTCATCAAAGATTGGATAGCTCCCTCCATCTGATATTTTATCCTCCCAAAATTCAGCCCAATGAAGTATCCCTTTAGTACCTTTCAAAGCTTCCTTAGAGAGGAAATCAACCAACCTATTTTGTTCTCTATATATATGACCGAGCTTCATAAACTTAAAGTTTTTTAAATCCTTGATTATTCTGTTGCACCAGGGGTTGAGATTGATGACCTGAAGTTTATATGCAACCTCTGCCCATTTGATGGTAACTCTTGAGTCACCAAAAATAGATAATGACACAGTACGAAAAATGTAAATGGTAAAGTTTCATGTTCAAGCCAAAACATAAATGGTAAAGTTTCATGTTCAAAGTTCTTATCATTATGAAATGATGATTTTAGAAAAAATTCCTATTAAAATTGAGGTGAATTTCCATTGCAAAGAGGTTGAGTTTATCTTTTTTTTCAGTGGAAAAAAACATACTTTTGTTATTCCTTAGAATAAAAAAGTATTACATCTTGTGTTGGATCAAGCTGGAAGCTGATCATTGAGTACATGAAACTAGGCCAAAAACATAGCGGCATCAAAAAGAAATACAGTCAAAAATCTGATGTCAGATAATACACCATATAACAAGATATGGAGACTATTCATCAAAGATTGGATAGCTCCCTCCATCTGATATTTTATCCTCTTAAAATTCAGCCTAGTGAAGTATCCCTTCAATACCTTTCAAAGCTTCCTTAGAGAGGAAATCAACCAACCTGTTTTGTTCTCTATATATATTTGACCGAGCTTCAAAAACTTAAAGTTTTTTAAATCCTTGATTATTTTGTTGCACCAAGGGTTGAGATTGATGACCTGAATTTTATATGCACCCT
Organism: Larix kaempferi; assembly: GCA_027924585.1. Taxonomy (NCBI): domain Eukaryota; kingdom Viridiplantae; phylum Streptophyta; class Pinopsida; order Pinales; family Pinaceae; genus Larix; species Larix kaempferi. The sequence goes on from BSBM01001382.1 coordinate 481,883, forward strand.
CTGCCCATTTGATGGTAACTCTTGAGTCACCAAAAATAGATAATGACACAGTACCAAAATGTTGGTTGATCTACAAAGTATCCATAAGGCTAATAGCTCAACCTTCATATTAGTACCTAAACCACAACAAAGCTTGAAACATAATTTGTGTTTTTCATTGATATGAAGAACTTCTCCGGTTGCACACCAACCTTCCTAAGCGGCCCCATCAAAAAAACCCAGAGCTCAATGATAAGAGATCAGAATTGGTTTCCTTATCTTGTATATTTTTGGTTTGTCTTTAATAAAATCATCCACCCAGTGGCAAATCTGTGTAACAATAGCATCCTAGGGAGCTAAAGTATTTTCAAAAATGTAGTCATTTCTTACTTTCCAGATTCGCCAAGATACTATAGCAGGAAGGAAGTCGAATTCTTTGTAATAATTTTGACAAACTTTGCATATTTTATCAAAATGTTCTCCTTGCCAAAGAGGTTGAGTTTATCTATATGTTAACTTGCCACATTTTAAAATACTATCATATTAATTTTAACCACAAATATTATGATTAAAAAATATTATCATATTTAATATTGAAACTTATATCATATATTATTTTGGGCATTTTTAGTGAAGTAATTTGATAAGTGAATAAATTCAAATTTCGATAAGAATTTTGTGACAATTACTCCCCTATATTTTAACCCATTTTGAGATAGCCTAGATCTTCGGAATTTAAAAAAGTAAGTGAAACAATATATAACTTTATTTTTCCATAAGAAAAAATAAACTCACAAAAAAAATTGAATTTGTCCACTTATTAACTCACTCCCTTTCTATTGTGTGGTTGTCATTAAGGCATTATTATGCTTACGTATCTATGATGGAATGTTCTAAATTACTATTACTCTTTATTGAAACCCATGTGCACTTGAGTGTGCCCAATGGTTAAGAACATGCGTTATCTCCGAGGACGTCACAGGTTCAAATCTAGCAAGGGACAGGGTTGTACATATTGACCCATCATAGTGAAGCTAAAAGGGTAGGCATCCCCTTGATGTGAAGTATCTTCCCATGCTTACCTATGAGCTATTGGTATATATGGCATGTGGGTTGTTCCATATACTAGGAGGTTGCTAAGTTACCATGGTTAAAAAAAAAAATTGAAACCGAAGGAATAATGTAGCGTCTTCATAGTCCAATAGTGGTGAGGGATAACTAAATAGGGCTTGAGTATTGTTTTCACTTGCAAACAATGATCGGTTTTACAAAAGAGACTTTAAGGACATTTAGAACCATGAGAGGTGTGGTGGAGAGGTTGATTGAGATGCTTAATTGGAAGAACCACCATGAGCATGAGTTTCAAAGAGAAATTGAAAAGATCATCTCCAAATTAGTCAATAAAAACTAGAATTGCAATCAATTGATGGTCATTGTTAGGACCATGGAATCTAGAGCATCTTTGTTCTATGATAACAATTGGATTGAAACCCATTTTAAGCAATATTGGATTCAATCCTCGTATTCTTCAATACAGAGAGACATTGATGCATGATCTACAATCCCGACCATCAACATGCTCACAAGTCTTGCATTGAACAATGAGGTCGAAGAAAGCATCGACAATACTGATGGAGTTTGTGTAATCTCTTATTTATTCTTTCAATGGAGAGGATTAATAACAATGAGGAAACAATGGAGCTTGTCATCAAGGTAGGGAAGCCCTGCCTTTGCTTTCACTAAAGAATAAACACAGTTGTCTAAAAATGATGAGCATTAAGTTGTGTGATCATTGAAATTTGATTGCAAGCATGATCTCCATGCTTGAAAACTTGATGCAGGGTGTTAATGTAGAGATAATTCTTCAAAACCTACATGTGTGCATAAAGGCATATTACATTAATTTGAGGGAATTCTCTCCAATGACAATGTAGGTAGAAGAGTGTTTCAATTCATAATATATCATTCGAAAATCAAACTCTTGCACTACAATTTGATTGGAAAACAATTTCATGCTATCGATTAATTAATTTCTTGTAATATGTTTACAAGTTGTGATGTTTGTGGTGGAGAAATGAGGCAAGCATCACGAAGCCAACAAGGATTAGCTATTTGGATATTTAAATTATGATCAAATTAGATATTGATTGTGTGTCAGAAGAATGGAGGGATGTAATAAAGAGATTGTTGATTTCAGAATTGGTGGAAGTTTTTCAAAGGCACCCAATTCCATCAAAGGAAATTTTGAATATCAAGATATTTGACATCAATGTTTTAATCGGTGTTAGAAAAGGATATAGTTGCATTAGAAATGAGGTCAAAATTGGAGGAGGCTTTCGAGGGAGTGATGGAGACAACATCAAAATATAAGAATTATAATACCTTCTTAGAAAGTGTGGGGTTGAGAAAGCATTGCATCCCCATTCACTCCTTCATTCACTATGCTATGGAATTGTTTCTTAAATCATAGATAACGTATGGGGTTGAGCAAGCATTGCATCCCCATTCACTCCTTCATTCACTCTGCTATGGAATTGTTTCATAAATCATAAATAAACGTAGAAGTTTGTGGCAAATGACCAATATAAATTGCATAATAAGAAGAAAAAAATATGTAACTTCAAAATGTCTAATTATAAATCATTAATGTTGCTGATGATTTCCTTGACAAGTTCGTGGTCTAGGCCCAACGTTAGATCAAATTTCATTACCTTGAAAGATTTTAAGATTTCAATTTTGTCTGCAACCCAAAAAAATATTTTGTTCAAAAATAAAAATCATTATTGTAGCAAAAACTTTAAAAAATATCATTAAGTATAAAAAATCATATTTTAAAAGCCAAACTTTAATTACATTTAAATGTGCCTGGAGTTTTGACGTTTTAACTTATTTTCCTTAACTTGTATTTATTTATGTTGCAAGGTTTCTGTGGTGATTGGCTTCAGAATGAATACTCGGAATTTCCACAGATCTCATGATTTATTTATTTATTCAATTTACTACTTCAAAATATATTATTTATTATTAAAATTTTAAACATATAAATTATTAAATAATGCAATCTCAATTAAATAATCCAATATCAATTCTAAAATGTAATAGCATATTAAAAGTTTGGTTTGGATAACATGAAAATAAGTTAAATGTTATAAGATAACTAAGCATAATCCGAATGCCAATGGCAAATCTAGTGGCCTCATTACGAATTGGAAGACAAATTAATCTCTTTGTACAAATTGTTGGTATGTTACTTACGGTTTAGGACCTATTTTATTCTCTAGAGACTGGGGCATGCTCTCACTGCTATTAATATTTATGGTCCTTCTCGGCAACGAGTTCATTTTTTGTAAAACTTGTTTCGGTTTAGGATGATGATTGGAGATAAAGTAATTATTGAGGGTGATTTAAATTTCACTCTTGGTGAATGTGAAATTTGGGGTCCTAATGCCCATAAGGACCCCTTGTCTGATTACTTCATTTGGAGACTAGATGAGTTTCCATGGTTCGATATTAATCCATTCAAGATAAGACCTACATGGAGAAGTAAGAGGGTTGGACAAGATAGAATTGCAATGTAAGAGTTTTGATAGATTCCTTGTCAATGAATGGATAACGGAATCTATTGTAAGCCTTATATAGTGGGTGGGTGAGGGAGGGGACTCTAATCACATTCCTATCTATTTGGAGGAGTTTTTAGCTTTGGATAAACCTCATAATTCCTTCAAGTTGAACTCTACTTGGCTGGAGGATGAAGATTATAAATATATGGTCAAAATCCTTCGGATCCCATATGATGATAGTATTAATGTTTTTGCAAGTATCAAGTTTCTTAAAAATTTGAAAAGGGTTAAGGACATATCAATTACATGGGTTGAAAATAGAAATAAAAGGTAGGATTAGGAGCTAAAAAGAATTGAATATTTACTGGATCATTTTCATGTTTGTCAGCTAGAAGGATTTCTTACTATGGAGCGAAAAAGATAGGTGATAGCTTTGGAAATCAGTAGAACAAAAATCCTGGATGAAACTGAATCCACTTAGAGAATAAAAAGCAGATCCATTTGGATCTAGAAAGGTGATGATAACACTAAATACTTCCATAACTGTGTCAAACATAGAAAGCATACAAAATATGTATGGAATATAGAGGAAGATAAGTGAAGCCAAGTGATGGGGTTCAAGAACCTTGCCATGGATGGAGTCAACCACTTCAATAATGCATACAAAGAAGAGTAGGGGGTACATATTAGTCAAATGATGAATGTTATCTTTGAATACCCTGCATTGGTGAATGAAGATCAAAATGATGAGATCATGTAGGAAGTTAATCTTGAATATATTAATGCAATTGTTCACTCCTTACAAAAGGACAAGAGCCCTAACCCGGATAGCTAAGCAGTGGAATTTTTCAACGATTTTCTAGATATTTTTTATAAGGATTTTTTGGTTGTTATCGAGGAATCTAGACTAAATTGTAGGGTGTTAGCATCTTTTAACTCAATATTTATAGCTCTAATCCCTAAGGTGGATAATGTCAATAGTTGGGAGGAATACAAGCCTATCTCACTATGTAACTATGTGTACAAGTTGATTGCCAAAGTCATTGCTAATAGGATGAAGAAGACTCTCTTAGGTCTGTATCTCAAGAGAGTTTTGTTTTTTTTGGAGAGTTGATTGCTCGAGCTATGAATGGTGTTGATACCCTAGCTGTGGCTAGGTGCGCAGAGGTGTAGGCAGGAGGCCAGGTAGGAAGCGGTCGACCCTGCCACGAGGAGTAGCGAATAAGGTGGGTGAGTGTTGAGTAGGTATGGTGTTGTTTGGAGCGGGGGGGGGAGCCCCCTCCCACACCCAAATCTTGCATGAAGGATCCCAGATTCAGACATCATTACCACCGGATCGTGAGACATCAGGCGAGAGCAAGCAGGAGCTGGAAAGGAAAATGACAAGATGGGGTTGTTTACCCCAATCTGCAGAAAACCCATCACTGCAGATCACATTTGAGAAGCTGCATGAACGAGTAGATCAATGGAAGGAAAAATACCTCATTGGCAAATTCATTGGTATATGGCCCAAGGAGAAGGATCTGATGAGATGGATCAAGGTCTCCTAGAACCCTAAAGGACACTATGATATGCAGCTATGAGCAAAAGGTTTCTTCATAATAATTGTTTTCAATCAGGAAGACAGAGATAGGGTTTTGATAGGGGGACCCTATTTTTTTTAATCGGCAGGATTATTCCTTCGTCCATGGAAAGAAAGGTTCAACCCGCAGACAAAGGACATGAGTATAACCCCAATCTAGATCAGGCTCTATTCTCTCCCCTGTGAGTACTAGGAACTAGAAGTTCTGGAGGCCATTGGTAATACCCTAGGAAAGTTTGTGAAAGTTTTAGATTAAACAAAAATGCAAAGGTTACATATGCTCGGATCTGTGTCTATATGAACCTATCGCAAGATCTACCAGAGGAAATCAATCTTACTTGGGATAACGAGGATTGGTTTCAACCTCTAGATTATGAACAACTCCCATTCCGTTGTAGGCAATGTCACGAATATGGTCATCTAAGCAGAGATTGTCCAACACTTAACCCTAAAGCAATCCCAACTCAGGAGAAGAAGGAAGTTGAAAAGGATAGCAAAGGTTTTACTACATTTCAGACTCGCAAAAGACAAGGTAAAAGGCCCAATCATCAAAACCAACCAAAGCAGATCCCAGAAAAAAAGAAACTGGTTGAAAACAAGTTTGAAACATTGAGCAACCTAGAGAACAAGATGGAGGAACTCATCCAGGATAAAAATAAGGCTCATGTTGCGGATGGGAGTAAATCTACTCCAAACCTAGAGAAAATGCAGGTAGAAGACTTACCGACCGAAATGGAGGAAGATTTCCCAGAAGAAATTGAGGATATGGAGTTAGGGGACTTGGATCTTGATGAAATCGAAACGGAATGCAATAAGAGAGGCCAAGGGTACGTTTCTAGAAGGCAATTAGAACTTCTCCAACAAGCCATCCTTAAAATCAAGGCCTCTCCTAACCTGGGTACAGAGTGTGATCCATCTAAGGGGAGCAAAGGGAAACTACCAGAGGAAGGCAAGAAGAGAGGAAGATAGACAAATAGACAGAGAATAGCAGAGGTTGGAACTAGATTGATCGAATCAGGCCAATATCCTATGATAAAAGTGGCCTTTTCCGAAGTCAATAGAAACTTTTAAATGAAGATAATAACTTGGAACATGGGGGGGGTAAACAACCCAAGTAAATTAAAGACTCTTAGAACCAAGATAAGAAAGGAAAAACCTATTGTACTATTCCTTCAAGAAACCAAGTGCAATTCGAACAGTATGCAGGAGATTGGTTGGAAATTGTGGCGGGGAATTAATGTGATAGTTATTGATGTGAGAGAGGTTGGTGGTGGTATTGTCATACTTTTGCAACCATAAGAGTTACATCTCAGCAGCTTCAGAGCATCAAGATTCTCCATCAGTGCAGACTTTTAGTTATGAAATTCAGAGGTAAAGGGAACCCTTACCAATGTGTATGGCCCAAGTATAATGACTCAGAAACAATATTTCTTATCCTACTTCGATAGGGATGCACAAGAGTACGGAGAAAAGCTATGGATCCTAGGTGGAGACTTCAACATGATCACCTCCTTAGAGGAAAAGAAGGGGGGAAGGCGAATTATGGAAACACCCCACATCTCCTTCAGAGAATTTATACAAGAGAAAAGGCTGGTTGATATAGAAACAGGGAATGGGTGGTTCATGTGGAACAACCGTAGAGGTGGAAAACATCATGTGGCCTCTAGATGGACAGATTCATTCTATCAGGGGCAATGATTGGTGGAGGTCAGGAAGTGAATGCCATGGTCCTCCCTTCGGTAGGATTTGATCATTAGCTAGTTTGTCTGATTTGGAATGACGGGGGTCCCACAATCATACATCCTTTCCGTTTCAAGCAATTTTGGCTTGAACACAGGAACTTCAAAGAACTTGTCAAACAGTGGTGGGAAGAGATGGACCCTATCCAGGGCACACTGATGTATCAATTCCAGCAAAAATTGAAAAGCTTAAAGATTAATCTCTATACTTGGAATAAGGAAGAATTTGGAAACATATTCCAAGATAAGAAGCTTCTCAATGATCAACTGGCAGAAATCCAGTGGCAAGGCATGAACTCAGGGTACAACGAAGACCTAAAACTCCAAGAGGAATCTACTCTTGATCAACTTAATGCCAAAGATCTCCAGGAGGAAATTTACTGGAAACAAAAGTCTAGGAATCAATGGCTGCGGGAAGGAGAATGAAACACTGAGTTCTTCCATAACTCGGCCATCCAGAATCGGCAAAGGGAAAAACTAATGCGGCTTAAAAAAGAAGATGACCAGTATGTAGAGACACGAGAAGACATGGAATCAGAACTGGTCTAGTACTTTGCAACAATCCTGAAGGAGGATCAGCATGACAGAAGTGAACACATCAGGAAGATTACAAGACTCATCCCCAAGCAGGTATTCGAATCCAAAATGAAATCTTATTGAAACCTGTTGAGCTCCAAGAGGTGGAGGAGGCAGTAAATCAAATGAAGGATGGGAAAGCCCCATGACCTGATGGCTTCACAACAAATTTCTTCCACCACTTATGGGACCTTATTAAGCTTGAGGTTTGGAAAATCGTGGAGGATTCACGCTTGGGTAAGGGTGTCTTAAGATATTTCAATTCCACCTTTATTACCCTCATACCCAAAGAAGATGGTGTTGACTCTCCAGGTAAATACAGACCTATTCCTCTTTGTAACGTTATTTATAAGATTATCACAAAGGTTTTAGCCAACAGACTGAAACCTCTCCTCCCAAATTAGGTGGCCCATGAACAATCAGGTTTTATGGAAGGACGCCAAATCCTGGGCGGAATTATTTTATTCCACGAGGTCATCCACTCTTTGAAAGTGACCAAAAAACCTGGGATGATGCTGAAACTTGATATTTAGAAAGCTTATGATAAGCTAAGCTGGAAATTCATGAGAGAAATGCTTGAAGCTTATGGATTCACCAGGATTGGGTTAGATGGATAATGAACATAACGTCAACTGCTTTCTTTTCTATTCTCTTAAATGGAGCTCCCACTAGAACTTTCCATCCTACTAGAGGTATCAGACAAGGAGATCCACTCTCCCCCTTCTTGTTTATTCTTATGACTGAGGGGCTGAGTAGGATGATCAAAGACAAAATTGCAAACAGGGAACTCAAAGGGCTCAACTTCCATACAGGAATGGAAACTATCTCCCACCAACAATTTGTTGATGACACAATGCTTATGGGACACTCTTATGTTCAAGAAGCGACGATGCTGAAGAAATGTTTGAGCATTTTCTCAAAAGCCTCAGGTCTGGAAGTAAACAATACAAAGTCTCAAGTGTTCTTTTTTAACACTCCAAGGATTAATCAAAGGAATATTTTGCACATTCTAAGATTCCAAGGAAGCTCCCTTCCGTCCAAATATCTTGGCGCTCCTCTAGCGGAAGGAGTAATCAAGAAAATCTCTTAGGAAGATCTGCTGGGAAGAATGAAAAGTTAATTGGACAATTGGGCTTATAGACCACTCAATCTGGATAGTAGAGTGGTGTTAGTGAAAGCAGTGATGCAAGCAATGCATATGAACCTTTTTCTTCCTTGGCTTCCCTGAAGTCGGTCTTAAAACAAATTAGGAAAATCCAAAGACAGTTCCTGTGGTGTGGCAATATCGATAACATCGATGGGATTCGGTGAAGTGGGAAATTGTGTGTAAACCAAAGGTCCAGGGTGGCCTCAGACTAAGAGACCCAGAGAACAACAACAAAGTTTTGGAAGCGGAAATTTTGTTGCACGTGGTGTCTCACAAAGAGGAGCCATGGGAAAAATTATGGCCAACAAGCATGCCCAGGGGAAGCCGCAACAAGAACTCATTAGATTTAATGACGGCATGCAAGGGTCCCATATCTGGAATTATGCCTCAGTGAACAAAAGGATAATCCAAGACCACAGCTTCTGGGAATTTTGGGATGGTCAGGATGCTGATTTTCGAATTGATTCATGGAAACAGTTGTCGAAGCTCACTGCCCAAATTAATCTTGATTTGAGCTGGGCCAGAGCTATGGATTTAGGGTTCACAAAACTCAAGCATTTATGGCTAGAAGAGTGTGAAAATGAAGAATTCCATGAATGGCACCCCTAGGACTGGTGGAATCAAAGATTCCCAGTGGAGGAAGTTTTAGGGATCATGGATGCACTCTAGGAATGGTGTATTCGCATCCAAAGAGGCCCAGACAAATTAAGATGGGAGGGAGTCAAAGGGGTTATATAATACAAGAGAGGATTACAATCTTACTTTCAACCAAGAAGACATCCAACACAATGCAACATGGAAAGCGATATGGAACTCCCCTGGCCTAAAATCGCCACTTTTATCTGGTTGGTCTATCATAGACGAATTCTAACTGGAGAAAACCTAATGAAAAGAGGCATGAATGGCCCATTCTGGTGTGTGCTATGTAAAATAAAGGAGGAATCCATGAACCACCTCCTCAACTCTCGCTCATATGCGTCCTCCCTGGGATGCTGGAGCAGAAATATTTCGAAGGTCCTGTCGCATAAGAGACCAACCCAATCAAACTATTCAAAATTAGGATAAGGAGGCTTTTAAGAACCCAGTTATCCTCAAAATTTGGCTCATGTACCCAGGAACTCTGATGTGGGAAATTTGGAAGGAAAGAAACAATAGAATCTTTGAAGGAAAGAACAATTTGATGCAAAAAGTCTGGAATCAATTGAAACAGCATATACAAGAGACCATAAAAATTACCCAATGGAACGAAAAAAGATTGGGAAATGGATGACAACGAGAAAATAATTAGAACTGGTTGGGGCCTGGAATGTTCTCCACAAGGATGGAAAAACTTTAAGCCAAAGAAACGGATGCCAGAAAGCCCGCAACAATGGCATCCTCCACGAAGAGGCCATTTTAAGTTAAACTTTGATGGTGCGGCCAAAGGGAATCCAGGTTCGACTAGATTTGGAGGAGTCATCCGAAATGATGCAGGTATTGTTGTCCAATTCTATCATGGAAACAATAGTTAGGATACTAATAACGCTACAGAATTGGAGGGATTAATTCATGGCATAAGACTCTCAATTAGTAATAGTTGGGAACCCATGATCATCGAGGGTGATTCACATATCATCATCCAAATGGCCAAAAAAATTCAAGGTGGTCAGAAGGTGGCCAAAGTAGTGGAAAACTGGAGAATGTTATCCAGGGTGGATCGTCTAGCAAACCTCATTCGAGGACATCACACCTGTAGTTTCACCCACGTTAAGTGTGATGGGAACAAGGTGGCGGACATGTTGTCCAACATTGGAGAACGAAGCAAAGACAAAAGTGTAGAAGGGAATCTGCCTAACGATGGTGGCAATGATTGGCACACTCAGTGCTCCCAGCTAGCAGCACAAGATATCATGCTCTTCGGAGAAGAGACTCGAGACATGAGGCAGGAAAGGACTCACTTAATCGGAGCACACGCGGTAGATCCACCCACCACCTGGAGCCATAATATTTCCCACCCTCAAACTGTCGTTGGCACATCCGTATTTAATCCCAACGTGACTGGCCATTTAGATCCCTCGTCTATAAATAATGAGGTGATCTTGCGGACAAGTGCTTTGAACGATGGGAAAGGTACGAAGTTCTGTGGAGGTCAGTAGTAGGATTGGTTTTGGTACAAAGCATTTAGAAAGCAAGTACAACATGTTTAGTAAGTTTAACTGCAAACAGAGGGCTACCTAGGCTATTTATTCAATACAGGAAATCCACATCCGCCATAGCTTCTCTCCTATTATGAGGCGAGTGTCTATGAGAATTATCAACTGGTTGTGGTACCAATTTGAGCTTTGGGTTTTTTCTACAATGGCCCCCAAGCATCACATGAGGGGGGAAAGAAGACTGCAAGGAAATCCAGAAAGAAACCCACTCGCGAGTTGCAAAAAGCTGGGTAGGTGGCCCATTTCTTTAAGAAGCGAATTCCTCTAATTATTCGTGAGTAAATTCAGAGAGTGGAGCAAGATTTATGGAACCAGGTGGAGAATTTGAACCTGGAAGCAATTAAAGAGGAGGTTGAAGAGTGGATTTCTTATCCCGGTACAACGGCAAGGAGGATATCTCCCTACGACCGAATGGTTACTACGTACTGGGTCACTAAGGAATTATTAGCCCATATACTAATGGATAGGGGGGATGAAGAGCCTATCAGAGCTTGGAAAGAGCACCATTCTGACAATCGATTAATGCACAAAAAGGTTGACCTCATTGCTACGAAGCCGGGTATCGTGTTCCAACTGCCAGAGACTCAGGATGTTGTTGACAGATCTTTTATGGGTCGAACTCGAGGCCCCTGCCCTCTGCATGGAACAAGCGCTCATCCAGTTGCTGTCAAAGACAATGCTCTTGGAAACTTACTTGCTGGTACCATGATTCATGGGAACGTGACCCAGGTGTCGAATGTCTAATTCTTAGTCTGTGGTTTGGATTATTATCGTTGTGTCTGAGTTGAGTCTGTGCGTTGGGAATGTCTATAATTGTCTATCTTATGCATATCATAATTATGCTTTTAGTCAATATTGGTGAAAGGATTTTGTTTAGTCCATCTGTAGCGGATTTATACGATGTAGCTTTAGAGTGGTTCAGTTTCATGTCTATCGATCCTTTTTGTTTGGTTCTTGGAAAGGTTTTTTGTATTTTTGAAAGTAGGGATGTTAGAAATGAGATTAGGAGGTGTGGGGAATGTAGTGTCCCTTTTTAATAAATTGCACAAACTAGGAAAAATTGCAAATTTTAACCAATTTGACCCTTAGACTAGTATTAACCCAACTGCTTCCAAATGGCTCCAAATGCTTCTGAATGGGATCTGAATGAGTTTGGAAGGTATTCATACATATAAGTGAGTCTGATGGATTCTTAACAACCCTTAAAACAATTCTGAAACATTCATTTACAATCTGGACAAAGTAGGGAAATGTACTAGTTAAATCTAGCTTCAATCCCCCAAGGGTAGTGATCTGACTCTCCAAATGCTGTTAAACCTTTCCAAATTTAAGAACAGAGGTATGGTATTGATAACTGGCTTTAATGATCTCCCCAATGTATCATCAATTAGTTCTTATGGCCTTCTGCAACTCCCTTAAATCAAATTTTTATATGCAAGTCTTCACATAGGGGAGAAAGCTAGTAATTCTCACAATATGTTATGAAATTCGAAATTTAGGTGCCAAGGACTTGTGAAATGCTAATAAAACTTCTTCAAAACATTAATAAGACTCCATAAATCAACAAAATCATAGAGAATGACTGATACAATTCAAAATAATGGCTCTTCAAGCTCCAACAACAAGATATAAGGAAAATAGCATCATTTATGCATTGTTTGGTATTTTTACATAGTTTCACTTGGTATTTAGACCCGAGAGTCTTATGAGCAGTAAATACAGAGTATAAATATCATAATACAAATAAATGGAGATTCTTGGACTCTCACAAAGATATCAGCATCTCACCAAAGACGCAATTCCTCAAAGGGCCCAAATATGCAAGAAAATGTGAATGAGATGCAAGAACAAGTTGTAGATGAATGAACCATGAGCTTCCCTGTAGCTTCAAACTATAAATAAAGACTCCAATGTAGATCCAAATGAAAGGTCTGAATGGCCTCTTCAATTTCCAATTAGGATGGGAATCTTTCACCCTCTAAATTGGTGCTAAGGCAAGTAGACTAGCTCTCTACTAGCTCTTCTCTCCAAATGAAAAATGTAAAATGATCAAAAGCTACTCTCCTTCCTTTTTATTTTAATTTATAAACTTCTCAAGTCCTCCATGGGTTTAATTCCTTCCAAAATACTCATGCCAACTCAAGTTGGGAAGAGATTCCAAATCATGCCACTTGTCCCTCCAATTCTAGCCTCCTCCTTCACTCAATTCGAATAGGTATCTCTTTGGTTTCCCTAACTCCCTTGTGTGCCTTCTTGGAGTCTATTTTTAGCCTTGACATGTCATGTATGTCATATGTCAGCCTTCAGGTCTGATTTGTGTCATAGGTGTCATAACATATTCATCATTGTTGTCATAGAAGCTAGGGAATCTAGCCCAAGTGTCTCAATATCTCTCCCATGCCTCTTCATATTCCATGGGAGTTACTCTTCCACTCCAATTCGACCTACATTGAGTCATTCCAAGTATATCAACCTTCCAACACCCCAAGATCATTAGACTCCACCTTGGATTCGAATGGGTGAGAATAGAATGCAATGTGGCATGAGGAATCTAGCTTTGTGTGGGTCCCACACCACCAATGTGTCTCCATGACCAAGTGCCACCTTATTTTCCTATCATAAATATTTATTTAACCCATTTTAATATATTTATGTCAATCTAATGTCCATTTGGGGTTTATTATTTCCCTTATTCCAAATATAATGTTTCCACCCCAACCTAGGAAACTAGTAGATTGGTGGAATTTTCCCTGCTTGAGATTTATTTGAATAGGGACATTACAGTCCTCCCCACCCAAGATTGCTTTCCCTCAAGCAATCTCAATTTAGGATGCTTCAAACTTGTTCCTCCTCTATAAGGTGGCCTTCTATGAGTAATGTCTCCCAAAAATTTTCCATTCTTGTGTTTCATACCGTGGGAGGACACTACTTGATTCGAATAGGTGTGCATTCCTCTCAATACCCTTTGTTTTCCTACCCTTTGTTTTCCTTTTGAATCTTTGAATCTCATTTCAGGGATTTGATAGTTCATTGTATGTTCCCCTAGAGAGTACAGACATTTCACTCCCAAGACCACATTAGTATCAGCAACATCAACCACACAAAATCTATAAAAAAAATGTGTAATTACCTATGGTGAGTTGTAGCTTTGGAATCCATGTTTTGCACTCCATAGTATGGTGACTTGGAATGATGTTTATGAATTCATCGAATGGTTCAGCATGTAGTTTTATCCTCTCCACCATGGCTGCATCAATTAAGTTATGGGTGGCTCCTCCATCTACCAATACCGAAACCCTTTGTCCTTGTAAATCTCCTTGGCATCGAATAGTGTGGAAATGAGGCACTCCTGAAAGCACTGCTAGTCTCCCTTTGTCGGGTAATGGATGATATTCTTCTTTTTTCTCTTCTTCTACTGTGGCATATCCCTCTTCGTGGGCTGAAATATGTCCTCCTTTCTCCATACCCCCTTCATACTCATCATCAGAAAATACTTCAATGAATCGTGCCTTTCCCTTAGCACATTTATGCCCTGGTACCCATGGTTGGAAGCATGTGTAACATAGTTTCTTCCTTCTAAGTTATTCCCTGCTTAGTCCCTCTTTATTATCCTTTCCACATTCATATTATTTCCATGGCTTCTTTTCAAATCTGAATTGGGAAGGGAATTTGGTCTTGGGGGGGAACCTTGTCATTGGTAGCACATTCTGCATATCTCTTGCCAATTTCATGTCATCCTTCAATGAATTAGGTTTGTGGGCCTTAACTAAACCTTTTAAGGGTTCAACCAAACCTTCAGTAAATAGAAATACTAATCTTACCATAGAAATATCAGCCACCTTAACTGATAATTTTTGGAATTCCAACATACACTCAGCAGGGGTTCTAACTTGCTTCAATTGGGCTAGTTCTTTGAAAGGCAATTCTGGGTCTCTTTGCTCAAATATTTCTAATACCCTAAAAAAAGATTCTCCATATGTTGTAACCTGATCATGTCCCAAAGTTTTCAGACCATGGAGCCACCAATCATTGGCATCTCCTTCTAGATGCAAAATAGCCATTTTTAAAGCATCCTCTTCCACCATTGGATTCAGCTGAAAATATACATCTAGTTTTTGTACCCAAGTATTTGCAGAACTTTGAGATGAGCCATCAAAAGTGGGAAGGGTCATTTTACCAATGGCATAATTCAATTCTTTATTCTGAAATGGATTCCTATTACCTTCCCTCATTTTGAATTTGTTTGAGACAGTAAAGTTTTGGTCAAATGGTAGAGTCCTTCTACAATCTTCACTCAACTTTTCTCATTCTTTTACAACTTCCTGCATAGAAAATGGGGTGTTAGGTTCTTCTTTGGCCACAAGAAATTTAGGTGTATTAGGCCTTGGTGTACTCTAAAATTCATTAGGTATATTATGAGGTCTTGTTATTGAGAAAATACTTTCTCCCATTGCCTTCTTTTCCTCGAAAGAAGAACTGATGTTGCCTCCTATTTCTCCTTTGCTTCCAAGTTAACTAGCCAACAATTCAAACCCTTTCATGATTTTTTTTGTCATGTATTCAAAGAATGGTTTCATGAATTTAGTAAATTCCTCCTTATACTCTGAGGTTCCCTTTTCATCCCTAGCCATAGTTTCAACAAAATACTCTTCTTCTCCTACTTCTTCCTCTTCAACAAAAACACTTTCAGTTTCAGGTTCTAAGGGTGGGGGTTGATTTCTTTGGCTTCTTGTCCTCATAAATGATCATCCACAACAGGTGTAAATATAATTCTCGGATACCACTTGTAATGTCCCTTTTTAAGAAATTGAACAAACTAGGAAAAATTGCAAATTTTAACCAATTCGACCCTTAGACTAGTATTAACCCAACTGCTTTCGAATGGCTCCAAATGCTTCTAAATGGGGTATGAGTGAGTTTGGAAGGTATTAATACATATAAGTGAGGCTGATGGATTCTTAACAACCCTTAAAACACTTCTGCAACATTCATTTACAATCTGGACAAAGTAGGGAAATGTACTAGTCAAATCGAGCTTCAATCCCCCAAGGGTAGTGGTCAAAGATGGCTCTCCAAATGTTGTTAAAACTTTCCAAATTTCAGAACAGATGTATGGTATTGATACATGGCTTTAATTTTCTCCCCAATGTATCATCAATTAGTTCTTATGGACTTCTGCAACTCCCATAAATCAGATTTTTATATGCAAGTCTTCACATAGGGGGGAAAGCTAGTAATTTTCACCATATGTTATGAAATTCGAAATTTAGGTGCCAAGGACTTTTGAAATGATAATGAAACTTATTCAGAACATTAATGACACTCCATACATCAACAAAATCACAGACAATGACTGATACAATTCGAAATAATGGCTCTTCAAGCTCCAACAACAAGATATAGGGAAAATGGCATCATTTATGCATTGTTTGGTATTTCTACATAGTTTCACTTGGTATTTCGACCTCAGAGTATTTTGAACAGTAAATACAGAGTATATATATCATAATACAAATCATGGATATTCTTGGACTCTCACAAAGAGATTATCATCTCACTAAAGGCGCAATTCCTCTAGGGACCCAAATATGCAAGAAAATGTGAAAGAGATGCAAGAACAAGTTGTAGATGAATGAACCACGAGATTCCCTGTAGCTTCAACTTGTAACTAAAGACTCCATTGTATCTCCAAATTAAATTTCTAAATGGCCTCTCCAATTACCAATTAGGATGGGAATCTTTCACCCTCTAAATTGGTGCTAAGGCAAGTAGACTAGCTCTCTACTAGCTCTTCTCTCCAAATGAAAAATGTAAAATGATCAAAAGCTACTCTCCTTCTTTGTTCTTGTCTTTTATAAACTTCTCAATTCCTCCATGGGTTGAATCCCTTCCAAAAGACTCATGCCAACTAAATTTGGGAAGAGATTCCAAAGTATGCCACTTGTCCCTCCAATTCTAGCCTCCTCCTTCACTCAATTCGAATAGGTGTCTCTTTGGCTGCCCTAAGTCCCTTGTGCGCATTCTTGGAGGATATTTTTAGCCCTGACATGTCATTTATGTTAGATGTCAGCCTTCAAGTCTGATTTGTGTCATAGGTGTTATAACATCTCCATCATTGTTGTCATAGAAGCTAGGGAATCTAGCCCAAGTGTCTCAATATCTCTCCCATGTCTCTTCCTCTTCCATGAGAGTTACTCTTCCACCCCAATTTGACCTACATTGAGTCATTCCAAGTATATTAACCTTACAACTCCCCAAGATCATTAGACTCCACCTTGGATTCGAATGGGTGAGAATAGAATGTCATGTGGCATGAGGAATCTAGCTTTGTGTGGGTCCCACACCAGCAATGTGTCTCCATGACCAAGTGCCACCTTATTTTCTTATCATAAATATTTATTTAACCCCTTTTAATATATTTATGTCAATCTAATGTCCATTTGGGGTTTATTATTTCCCTTATTCCAAATATAATGTTTCCACCCCAACCTAGGAAACTAGTAGATTGGGGGAATTTTCCCTTCTTGAGATTTATTTGAATGGGGACATTACAGGGAAAGACCAGATTTTGTATTCTTTTCATCAGGCAGCTCTGCAGAGGTTTAAAGCAGGCTAGGCCTTGGTTGCTGGGACTTAGTATGTACTGAAGCATCTGCTATAATATAATTTTTATTACTTACACACAAAAAAAGGTCTGTATCTCAAGAACAATTTGCTTTTCTAAAGGGAAAATAGATTCATGATGCAATAGGGATTGCACAGTAGGTTTTGCATACATCAAAGTTAAAAAAGGTTCCAGATTCCATCATCAAGGTGGACCTCTCCAAGGCATGACAGGGTAAGCTGGTTATTTTTAAGACTCATGTTGTTACAGGTTGGATTCCAGCTACAGTTTGTGAATTAGGTTCTAGCATGTGTTCAATATTTTTCTTTTGCAATTCAGATTAATGGATCTACTTCTTCTTTTTTTAGACCTGGTAGGAGGATGAAGCAGGGATCCCATGGCACCCCTCCTTTTCATCTTAGTGGTCGAGAGTCTGAGTAGAGCCATATCACATGCTAGATATAATGGATCCCTTAGAGGTATTAGGATTGGGGGCAATGCATGTGTAACACATCTTTTATTTTTCAATGACATTCTCTTGTTCTTTGATGGCTCCATAAGGGACATTGAACATTTCAAATAAAAACACATTTTAAATAAAACATATGGTCACTATTATTTCAAACTAAATAAACAAAACATGGTATATTTCTCTCTGCATAGTTAGCAGAGGTTTGCGACGGTGGATCAACTCTCCCATAGGCTAAGCGATTATAAATCAATTGCATAATTCTAGGTTGGTGGACATGGTAAAAAAAATTGGGCTCTACAACACCCAAAAGATTGATTGATCAAATAATGCACCATAGATGTATAGTAGTGTTATGTCACAAAGGACCTTGTACTAGAATGAGTTGATCACAAGTTGGATTGGATTGGATTGATGTGGGATCTAAAAACTGTTTGCTTTACTACAAGAAACCAATAGTGTAGGGTTGTGAATGGGGTACAAAAGTCAAGTTGGGGCATTTGAATGTGTTTTCCATGATTATGTTCTCTTAATTACTAATATTAATGTTGAAATGAAGAGGTTTATCTTTGATCGACATATGTAGATGGAAAAGGTATTCTTTCTCTGTGAAACCCTCAAGTTACATAGTGAATATTGTCAAAAGGGCTATCTATGGATTATAATCAATGATCCAAGCCTCATGTTCTAGCACAAAGAGCAATTATGATGTTTTTGTCCTGAGAGCCTTGCACACAGGACACTTAATGTTGTTATGAATGAAAGCCTCATGTGTGTCACATCCTTTACTAATGTCTTGATTTGTCAACTTGTGTGGCCTTTTTTTTGTCTTAGTAGGTTATTTACTAACGTACATTATCTTCTTACTATGATCAAACCACTTCTTATTCAATTGCTTCTCATGATCAGTTATATTATGTTTTAGGCTATGCTAAATCTAAGAAAGCCAAACTTGTCACAACAAGAGCAATGCAATAGGTTTTTGTTGTGAATTATAATGGTAAGTAGAAAAACAATAATTCAACGTTAAGGGTGCATAGGAGAATTATTTAATAAATGTATGTGTAAAAGATATCATAATGGTTGTTTAAGTAAGATGTAAAGGTCTACAACAAGAACCTAAAAACATATGTGTGCTTAATATAAAGATCCAATGTGTCTTAGAATACATTGACTAATGATAGGAATAGTAAAACAATGCATGATAACAACTTTAGAACTCAAGTGTAACTATTAATACATTTGGAATAAATGCATGACATATTTGCATTAATTAATAATAAACTAAAGTCTCAATTCAAACCAAAGAATCCAAAACATCAAATATTGTTCAAATGTACATATTATTGTCGATAAATAAAGGAGATACAAAATTTTAAAAGGATAGATGCACTGGAGTCCAATTGTATTAGAGAACTATTAAATGAATTTGAACTTACAAAGATTAAAATATAAAAGAGAGAAAATGGGGGTTTAACGAAGTTCCAGAACTATGTGTATGAGATTTCTCAAATGTTATTCTACTCCATGACTTGATTTCTATTCTTATGTATTTTCTTTGATAATTGGATTTGTCCATGATTTACAATTGATATTGTTAGATTTTGATACAAGAAGGGTAAAATAATTGAAAAGAGGTGACACATAACAATGTATGCACATTTATCAAAGGTGACCCTCGTCTTGTTCCTTGAAATTAGCTTAGTTAGGGTGTGTGTGGACTTGTTCAAACCTGATCACCCATTCAATTGGGTGCATAGAACCTCTAGTTTTTTCCATGTTTGTTGTATTGCAGTCATGTGGATTATGTGTTGGAGTTGGATCAACGGTGAACTAAAGATCGAGCAGTGGTTGTGCTTTAGGGTTTAAGTGCAGTGAAGTGTAGGCATTGGTTGCACAACATAATGGTGCAATGAGTTTTACAATTTTGGTGTGCAATTTCCTTGGCATGCTAAAATCTAAATTTCACTGTGTTACTATTCTAGCATGATAAAGGGTGAGAAATAATTGGTGCAAGGAAAAAGTGAATTTTTGCACATATCACAAAGCCCTTAAATACTTAAACAAAGAGCGAAACAATTAATAAATAAATTCCAAAGGTTGTAAGTGAAATCCTTTCGGCAACAAAGACAAACTCAAGACAAAAACTTGAGCCCAAGCCATCCAATGAGGAATAATTAGATTCAAACCAATTTATTTCCTCCCACATAAGGGTGAACGATGAAGAACATAACATAAAAATGGAAGAGAACAACAATTCAAAAGAAGAGAAAAAAATAAGTGAATCTCATCCCTTAACCAATGATCAAAACCATGGCTATGAAAACGTTTCTAGAGAAGAAAAAAGGTGGGAAGATTTGGTCTAAATCATTTTAGATCTCATGGAAAATATCTAGTAAACTCAGGGAAGTCTCCTTCTCAATTTTCCCTGATGTTCCTTTCTCCCCTATCTCCTCCCCTAATACCCCTTCCTCCCTTTTTTTGTCCAGTATGTTCCCTTTCTCCACCTACCCACCCTACACCCCTTTTGTCTCTTTCTCATTCATACATCCACCTTACTCTTTCGTCACACCCTCTTCACCCTCTAAACCATTTTTCCACCTCCCCTTCCCCTTTTGTCATACCCTCATCACCCCCCAAACTATTGTTCCATTCCCTCCCCTTCCCCTTTTTTCATACCCTCATCATCCCCCAAACTATTGTTCCATTCCCTCCCCTTCCCCTTTTGTCATACCCTCATCAACCCCCAACTGCTCCAAATGATTTCGAATTCTGTATGGAGGGGCTTGAGGGGTATTAGGAAATCCTAATATAGTTTATAGACACTCAGACACTTAGTGAAGACTTCCATGGCTTTCATTTATCAAGAGGGAGTGAAAGGGGGAAATACTAGGGAAATCAATGTCAAAACCCCAAGTAGTCATGGACATTTTTGGCTTCCCAAGTACTGTACAAACTTCCCTGATTTTTGAACGGATACTTGGCATGAATTAAGGACCTCATAATCAACCAAAATTCATCATTCATTAAGATCAATAACTGGTTATTGTGCCCTTCAAACACAGAGTGGTAAAACATAGAAATTGCTTGGAAAATTGTGAACAAGGAGCATGGAATTTGTTGTATAAACTTTAATCAAATGCCCAAGGGGCCTGCATATACTAAAATGATCATAAAAAATACATCATAGGTTTCTTGAATAGCTGCAAAAAATTTGAGAAATATTAATATAAAACAGATGCAAAACTACTCCAAAAAGACCATATGAAAGTAGAGGGGAAACTAGCTCAAATTGATGGTTTGCTTGGAATGTTTACATAAGAGACATGGAATTTTGAGCTATTGCTCAATGGTTCTGCTCAATATAGTGTTATACATCATATATCATAACCAAGGAGTCACAAAACCATTCTCAACAAATTTCATACAACTACGATTGCGCCATCAACACTAGAAAATGGGCATTGAGAGAAGATTGTGAGAAGAGATAGTGGAGAAAGATATGAGAGATGAACTCGAACTGTAGAGGGACTTGAACCTGCAAAAAAACACCTTCATTAAGCTCTGATAAGAGGTATGAATGGCCTCTCCTCCAACCAACTTGGACAGGGATCTTTCACCTTCGAAATTGGTTCAACAGTAGGGAAGGTAAACACCCACCGTGCAAGGACAAGCTAAGCTCTCCAAGAGTGCAAAACAAAAATGATCCAAAGGTTGCTCTCCTTTGTCATCCTCCCTTTTTATTAACTTCATGTGGACTCATGAGGTCGAATTTCCCTCCAAGACACTCAACCAACTTGAGTTAGTGCTTGATTCCTTCATGAGACACTTGTCTTCCTCATTCTTGCACTCCTCTTTCCCCAATTCGAATTGGGAATCTTGGTTGACCATAAATCCGTCTATGCGACCTCTTGGTGGCTATTTTTAGCCTTGATATGTCATAGTTGTCATACGTCTACCATCAGGTCTGAATTTTTCATATTTTTCATAGATTCCTTCATCATTGTTGTCATACATGCCATGGAATCTTGTCACAAGTGTCACAATTTGTCTATTATGCTTCTTCCTTTTCATAGGGAGTTAATTATCCACTCCAATTCGAGCCTCCATGATTCTTGCTATGAATATTTCCTCTTCATCTAGCCCAAGTATGTTAACCTTCACCTTGAACTCGAATTTGTGTGAGAATGATGTTGAGTGTAGTGGGAAATCTTGCCACATGTGGTTCCCACAACCTCTTATGTGCCCTCATGGTCCAACGCCACTTCATTTTCCCCTTTATTATTGTTTACTTGTCCCATTTAATGTGAATTTGTAAGTCCAAGGTCATTTTGGGTCTTGTAGCTCCCTCATTCCAATTTTTTATGGTTCCACCCCAACCTAGGGAACTAGTAGGTTAGTGGAATTTTTTCCTCCATGCTAATTTATTTGGATGGGGACATTACAAACTTTGAATTGGGGATTTGATCTTCATGTGACACACCTTTTCCATTTGGCTCTACTTTTGCATTATTACTAACTTGGACATCATGCTTGGCAATTATTTGACCCTTAGCACCAATTTGACAAACTATCATGAACATGGCTAAGTGGCTTAGGCCATTGTGATCCTATGCAAAATTTGGGGACATGACATATAAGTTTGTTGTAGGTCTAGGATAGAGCACAAATAATGGTTCTAAATTGAAGGCTTTAAAGTTGACCATGCTTCTTTGTCTTTCTAAAGGTATGACATAGATACATGTGTTTGGTGATTCAAAACTAGTAGTAGATTGGATGAGGTTGAAAAGAGACCCGAAGAACATCATTCTTGTTTCCATTTACAAAGAATTTATAGAACTTACAGGTATTTTTTAAAACATTAGTTCCCAACACATTACAAAGAGATAAATGGACAGGTTGATCTTTTATCCAAGTAGGGGCTACAAATAGTTGAGGGTACATGGTTCCAATGGGAACATACTTGGTCATCAAGTCTTTGAATATTGTAACATGACTTCTCTAAAGATTCACCATGAGAGTTATATCTACATTTACATAATCAAATATGGGAATTCCTCCAAGAACACCATTTTTTTTAACTACAGAAGCAGGGACTGACCTTTGGTCTTTTGCTCGGCTCATGCCCTATATGAATGGTAATGGCTACTAAGTAAACTCAACTAATGCCATTGAAAGTTAACGATTATGATCTCTATTTCCATAAAGAAAATTGTATATGTTTTTGATAGGTTAATAGATTCAGTTGTAACATCCTTTTTATAGGTTTATGTAGCCATTTAGACTAAGAAATGGGCAATCCGATATCTAGGCAACAAGCATTACAGCCAAACAGGGTTGGCTTCTTACTAAATGTATTGGCATCCTTAATGGAATAAATAATTTGAACAGGACATACCTAGGAATTTTTTTGCTTCTCAACACTTGAAAGCATTAAAGGTTTGAACCGTAATCAATATTGACAATGATCTAAATGTGCATTCCTTAAACTGGGTATTGTTTTGCCTAGTTCCAAGTCAATTTTTGGGTGAACATAAGACACAAGAGTCTTACAATAATTAATGTTGATATCTATATTTTCTAGAGGGCGAATTCCAAGGTTAAAGATGCTACGAAATTTCTGGTTCATTCTCAATATTTTTGGGTTTATAATTTATAACATAACATGAGGATGGTGCCTTGGCCTGGGTAATAAGTCTTTGTAATGTATCTTTATGCTATAACCTCTGATACAACTCTATAATGTATATCTTTCAAGTCCTCCACACATCCACAAGATTTATCAGTATGGCATGTGGGTCTTATTTCTATTATAACTTGGTTTACTTAATCAATACTTAAATAGGTTCACATGTATTTATGAACATGAGCTTTTTACTACATCCCTGTTCATCAGGGAATACATCCTCAACCACAAACTAGGTCTTGGAAATTTTTATTGATTTTTTCCTTCTATGTGGCTATAAGGTCTCTACCAAGTTTTACGCCAACCCACATCGTAGTTTGGGAGGAAACGACAATTCTTTGGAGTTGTCTACAAAAATTTCTGCACATGACATTTTCCAAAATCTGATCACATCAAACACTAATAACTCTAAAATCCTGATCTGGGTATCTGATATTATTGGAGGGTATATTCATACCCATGCCCGGGTTCTCTCCACCAAAAATATCCACTAACCAGATCAAATAACTTGAGTTATTACTCAATCTTCTCAAGCAAAAAGTTCTTATGAACATAATTTCTACACTCAAACTTCACAACAATTTGCATGTATAGTGAAGCTTGTGTTTACCTATGAAATACAACCAGAATTGCATAACTTCTTGCAACATTTGGTTAATCAAATTAGTTGCACAATTTAAAGTCTCTTTCAGATATTTTAGCAATCACATAGCATGCAAGGTTTGAAGAGGAATTCTAGAAAGAAACAAGCATTTCCACCAACAAATAAAATTCCCTGAACCAACTTTAAACATAATTTCACATGTACAAACAACATATCTCATGGATCATCATCAGGCTTCAAACGTCTCCTGATGATGATCCCAGAGTAGGGATCGAAACGTCAGGTTTCCAACTACTTAATGTAGCTCCTTCTTCACTCAACTATTCCATGCGTAATGACTATCTTCAAACATATCTCATGCCCAAGTTGTCATCCCTGCTACATAAGTGTAACTTTCAACCATTTCCTTTCTAGTATATCTCCATACATTTTTCCACTTCATTCACTAACATGAATTCATTATAAATTGGCAATGATCATCACATTAGAATTTCAACAATATCTATTCACTTCACACTCATGCATTTGCACTGATAATCACAGAAACTAGCATAATTCCATTTACACATTTTAACAAACACATGGCATGAAAAGTCTAAAAATATCATCTCAATGGAAATTACATTACCAACAAGAAATACTTATCTGAATACCAGCATAAAATACAAGTTGTTGATTGTGAGGCACGCTCCACCCATCCATTGGCAACTTGGTTCATGAATCTCTCAACTAGGAGCCACCCCCGAGCCTGAACCTTGAATTCACCAGGAGACTCACTCTCCAAATTCATGCAGAGACTATACAAGCACTCACCCATCCCACACCAAAACTTGGTCTTCAATTTTACAATCTAACAGGGATTGGTTGCCACCAATCCAATAACAAAAATATGGCAAGACTTGGCTTCATCCATTCCCTCAACCAACAATTCAATAGAAACTAATGGATCTTCAGCTCCTATATTCAACCAAAGAATAACCAAATAGTACACTGGCAAGGAAATTGAGTTATCCTTTCACCCATGGACATAACCAGTCAACAATGGGTTAAACTTGGCCCATAACCAGAAATTTCATTGGCATAACCAACAATACATGATAGAGATTGATTGGGTTTCTCTTCTAGGTCATTACCACACCACAATACATGGTAGATTTGTTCTAAAATCTCCCCTCTCAGTGCATCACCAAGCAGTAATGGAAGCCTTGTACCATTCCCCCCTTCCCCTCAACATTTTCCATGTTTTTGTTTTCATCGGTCATGGTAACCACATGGGCTCTCCCCCAAGAGACCCACGTCTCCACTTCCTTTAACTAAATTTTAATTTCTTTTATTTTTCTATTTTAGTAATTACCATAATCCTCCCTTAGTTACCATTTAATTAATTCACTTAAATATCTCTCTTAATCCCATAATCAAGGTTTAAGTTAAATAATTAAGGGTTTTAATGCTCTATTGCATGAGAACCGCTCCTGGAGTTCAGGGAACTCGTTCTAGGGAGCTGAGGAATAGGAACGAAATGTTCCAAAATAAGCCGGAATGGTTCCGGGAGCTTTGGAACTTTCTAGGAACTTCCAGCTTAAAAATTCAGGAACTCGGGAACTTGTTTTTTGTCGTTCTGTCGGTCAGGAGTGTTACTGTTTGCAGTGTTGAGTTTTCTCGTCCTCTATCCCCCTCCCCGACAGTTGTGTAGAGGCTGTGAGCTCGACATCCTGAGGCCCTGCGAGTTGTGAGCCGCGAGTTGATACCCCGAGGCTGAGCTAGTTCATAGAGTTTGTTCGACTGAGCTGCGCAGAGGTAGAGCCGAGATGTTCATGGCGTGACTTCATTCGTGGCATTGGCAAAGATTGGGTAACAATGATGGTGTTGGCGGCTCGGCTGCAGCTTCCTGTTGGTCGAGTAACGGCAATGGTGTTGGCAACTCGGCTGCGACTTCTTGTTGGTCGGGTAACGACGACGGTGTTCTGCTCGACGGTGTTGGTGGCTCGGCCGGCCTGAAGGTTGCAACTTGCAAGGTAAGATTTTATAAATTATAATAATATTTTATAATTTTTTAAACTTTTTGTTAAATGTTTATTTTTTAAATTATAAATTGTTTTAATTATTAATTATTAAATGTTTTAATTTATTATTAATATTTATATTTATGATTTTAAATTTTATTGTTTTAAAAATTATATATTTTTAATTTTTAATATATATTTTTTAATTTCAATTTATTAAATTTTCAATTTACAAATTTTAAGTTATTAATATTATATTACTAATTAGTTTTGAATTTTGAATTTTGAAATTTGTTTATTTAAATTTGTTTATTTAAATTTTTTTAATTTTAAATTTAATTATTAGTTATAATTTAATTTTTTTATCAATTATATATTGTTTTTAAATTTTAAGTTATTAAATTAGTACCAATGGCTTCATATGATAATCATTAATTAATGTACTATTCATAAATAGAAGATTTAGAACATACAATAGAAGTTTAATTTTGTTTTTTAATTATATTATTTTTTATATTTTTTTAATATATATTATTCTCGCTCTCAACCTGTTGTTTCCTGCAAATTTAGGGGAAACTTCTAGCCGTATAGGATACTCGTACCCGAGTTCCCGACGTTCCTGTGTTTCGGAAACTAGTGCAACTTTGTTTTAATGTAATCCCGGGTCATATTGTAACCCCTTTCTTGTTCGGGTACATAGGGTACTACCAAAGGACTGAATACCAAGAGCAACCACTTCACACAAACAGATCACAGATCAACACACCGATGTTTTTACATGGTTTAAACCCTCTTGAGGGAAACACTCCACGGCCCCAGCCAAATAGCTTTTACGGGACAATTTATTATGCAAAGAAAGAAAGTTACAAATGAGCTTCTCATAATCGATCAACTAAACAATGACCCTCCATGCTCTTTAAATAGAGATCATGGACCAATCGGGTGTTAAGCCACGGATCAAGGTTAGGTATGATCTAAGAGAAGTTGAGCCGTCGGATCACTCTATGTCGAGAACATACCGTGACCGTCGGATTAAGTATTTACAAATGCATACTAATGCATACTAAAGAAACACACTATCCCTAACAGATATATTACACAAGTTGATCTTAACTAACTCCTAAGTGTCTAAATATGCTAATATCCCCCCTTAAGAACAACTTGGGATAGGATTGAAGGATTTACAAAAGTGACACTATTAGGAGAAGGAAGGAGGCATTAGAGCCTATCCCCCCTAATGACAAGTTCCTGAACTCCTAACATAGATCGAAGTTTAGAAAACTTCGCTTCTGTAAGAGACTTGGTGAAGATGTCTGCAACTTGATCATCTGTAGGGCAAAATAGCACTTCAAGAACACGATCATGAACAAGATTTCTGATGAAGTGCATATGTAGCTCAATGTGTTTACTGCGTTGATGTAGAAATGGATATTTGGCAAGCTTGATGGCACTTTGATTGTCACACCAAAGTGGAGTAGGTTGTTGCTACTCGAATCCAAACTCTGAAAGGATCTGTCGAAGCCATAAAGCTTCCTGACTGGCATTAACTGCGGCTCGATATTCTGCTTCTGCTGAAGAAAGAGCAAGAGCTTGTTGTTTCTTACAAGCCCAAGTGATAGGTACAGATCCCAGACTGAAAACATAACCTGCAGTAGACTTTTGATCATCGGGATCATCGGCCCAATCTGAATCAGTGAAACCAACCAACAAAGGTTCCCCCCCGTACTGTAATGAATCCCAAACTAAACTGTACCTCAAATATATCGAAGTATTCTTTTAGATGCTTTCCAGTGACTTTCATGAGGTGTCTGCATATAACAGGCAACACGACCAACGGCAAAGGAAAGGTCGGGACAGGAATGAGTCAAGTATAAGAGACTACCAACAAGCTGACGATACAAGGTGGCATCGACTTCAGGTGAAGTACAAGTGGCAGAAAGTTTGACTCCAGACTGGAAGGGAGAAGGGGCTGGTGTACAATCTTCCATGTGAAAGCGACGAAGAAGGTCACAAGCATACTTAGACTGAGAAAGAAAGATTCCTTCTTTGGTTTGCAGGACTTGGAGACCAAGAAAATAATGCAAATGTCCTAAGTCTGACATTTCAAAATTTTGTTTAAAACTGGATTTCACATGGGTTATAAGCTTAGGGTCACTACCAGTAAGAATAAGGTCATCAACATATAGAACAAGTATGATGAGAAGGTTTCTTACTTTCTTGGTATAGACATTGAGGTCAGAATGGCATCTAGAAAAACCAGTGTCAAGGAGAAAGTTATCCATTTTGGCACACCAAGCTCTAGGAGTTTGCTTAAGGCCATATAACGATTTCTTAAGGCGGCAGACAAGGCTAGAGTTATTCTGAACATATCTAGGAGGTTGTTCCATGTAAATTTCCTCCTATAAATCACCATGTAAAAAGGCAGACTTGACATCCATTTGATGGACTTCCCAGTTATGTAAGGCTGCAAGGGAAAGAACAAGGCGGATGGAGTTCATTTTTGCGACAGGAGCAAAGGTTTCATTGTAGTCAATCCCTTCAACTTGGAAAAAACCTTTGGAAACTAACCTTGCCTTAAGTCTTTCAACACTTCCATATGATGCATACTTAGTTCTGTAGACCCATATACATCTGACAAGTTTTCTTCCTTTTGGAAGAGGTACAAGATCCCAAGTATCGTTCGCCATTAAGGAACGATATTCTTCATCCATGGCTGCATCCCAATCTGGATTCCCTGAAGCTTCTGTAAAAGTTTTTGGATCATGATTCTCAGAAACTTGAGCCAAAAGAGAAGAGGCTCGCTGAAACTAAGAATGTGTTCGACGTTGATCTCTAGGATCACCGACAAGATCACCAGCTGCTTCACATGTTGAATGGACCCATCGAGGAAGCACTTGTGTTGGTGCAACTAGAGGAACATGAGCAGGAGGAGGTGAATTTTCATCCTCACTGTCATCATCAGAAACTGGAGTTGAAAACCTGTCAAGGAAGTTGGAAGAAGAAGAAGAAGGCACAAACGTCGAATCAGGCTCGTAGGCCAAAGATGGCACAATCGCCGAGTTAGGCTCGCAAGCCAAGAGATTTTCATCAAATTTAACATCTATTCTAATGATTATATCATGAGAATGTGGTTGAAGAAGTCTATAACCTTTTACATCTTCAGAATATCCAACAAATATGCACTTTTCACTTTTAGGCTGCAATGCTTTCCATTTTTCATCAGGAATGTGAGCCCATGCTTCACTACCAAACACATGGAAGTGACTTACATCAGGTTTAATTTTACTCCATGCTTCTTCCAGTGTTATACCTTGTAATGCTTTAGTGGGGGTGCGATTAACTATGTAATTTGCACAATTAATGGCTTCAGCACAAAATTGAAGACTTAGTCCCTTAGATTAGATCATATAATTAGCCATTTCTTTTAAAGTCCGGTTCTTCCGCTCACCTACACCATTTTGTTGTGGTGTATATGGAACAATGTGCTGTTGTTGGATGCCTTGTTTAGTGCAGAAAGTAGTGAACTTTTTGTTAACATATTCTCCTCCATTGTCAGATCTTAACTTAATAATTTGATGACCAGATTGTTTTTCAACAAGGGCCTTGTAGGCCAAGAACATGTTAAATACTTCGCTCTTAATTTTTAGGAAATAAACCCAAGTGTGTCTGGTGTAATCATCAATGAAAGTTAGAAATATTTGAAACCAGAAAAGTAAGCAGATGGAAGAGGACCACACAAGTCACTATGCACAAGCTCCAAGGGAACCGAGGCGTGTCAAGAGGCACGTTTGTCAAAACTGTCCCGATAATGTTTTCCGAGTACACAACCGAAACAAACACCATCCCTGTAAGATACCATCGAAAGACCTGTCACCATATTGTCTTTACATAGTTGTTGCAATAAGCGATAATTTAAGTGACCAAATTGCTCATGCCAAAGTTTGCTCAAGTTATCACTATGAGCAACAAAAACTGAAGGGAAAGATGATGACCCAAAGTTGTTAAACTTGTACAACCTGGTAATATCATCAACAATTCCGGTAGCTAGGACCTGTTGAGGATCTTTAAAATCCTTGATTACAACTTGGTGAGGTGTAAAGGTCACAGTTTTACCTTCACCAGAATGAGTGATCTGATAGACTAATAACAAATTGCAGGAAATTCTTGGAACACATAGTACATCACTAAAATGACCATTATCTACTGGAACTGTTCCAGCTCCTACAACACTTAGAGATCTATCATCACCAACAAATATTTGTTTGGTGTTACATTCATGCGTAGTAGAAAAGATGGCTTGATCCTTAGCCATATGATAAGATGCTCCAGAATCAATGAGCCATTCATTTGAAGTAGAAGAAGAAGATGCATTATAAGAATAACCAGAAGCACAAAGTGCATGTCCATGAGAGGCAGATTCTGAAGGCGAATCTAGGCTGATGTGGTGCTTCTTCATTACTGCTTCCAAGGCTGCCATTTTCTTGAAACACTTAGATTCATCATGATTATCTTTCCCGCAATAGTTGCAATGGCGCTCAGTCTTCTTGCCTTTTGGCTTGGATCCTTTGTCATTTTTTAAAGAATGAGCTGACTGAGAGGGTTTTGGACCCTTGTTTGACTTATTATTGTGAAAATTTTGTTTCTTGGGAGGCTTGGACTTTTCTTTCTGCTGGGACAATAAGGCTTTCTCAGCTGTATCTGCATTGTTGATTATTCCAAGATGAATGAGGTTATCTTTCCCTCTAATCAAGGAATCACAAAAGGATTTAAAACTAGGCTCTTGATAGCTAGCTACATTCAAGGATTCTTTCATGGAGTAAAATGTAGATGCAAAAATAGAATATGCAGGTCCAAGTTTGAAAAGAATATGATAAATGCATTGTTTGTCTTCCCTCTTAATCTTACATTCTGCACATAAGAGTTTAAGAGTTTTGTACTTAGATAAATAATCTTGAATGCATGAAAAGTCACTTGGATTTAAAGAAATCAACTCATTTTCGAGTTGGTGACCTCGAATTTCATTGTGTTTACCAAACACAGATTCCAACTTGTCCTAAGCAGCATCAGGTTCATCAATTCCAGATATGTGGAATCACAAATCAGTAGAGATTGACATCCCAATCAATCCACGAGCTTCGTCACATCTATTTCCCATTTTATTTTCTTATCATCATCAGTGGGTTCTGTTTCTTTCCCTAAGGTAATTCTGAAAAGTCTCCTACTTCGTAGAACATCCTCCATACGAGATTTCCATGAGAAATAGTTGGAACTATTAAGTAGAATATCATAAGGGGTGGCCATATTTATAAATTAATGGTTGTAAAAGTAGAAACCAATCGTCTGGATGTGAAGAGCTCGAAAAAATAGGCAGTTTTAAAAAAAACGACACTGAAAACTAACTCTGTATGATGAAGTTATGCTTAAACAAAGAAACTGTTGAAGATGTCCCCAATAGTGACATGGCAGCTAGAGAATGTCCAGCAAAAAAAGAACCCCCCTCTTCCCAAGATGAACTTTTTGACAATCACTTTACAAGAAAGTTGCTTTAAGTGAACCACTTTTGTAAAATAAGTGATTTCACTTTTACGATGATATTACTTTTAAATAGTGCAACAAAAAAGAACTTAAGTGACTCACTTGTATTTTAATTTTTTTATTATTTGAGATGCACTTTTATAATAAAGTAACTTGAAAATAGAAATTGCATGCACTTTTTCTTTTAAAAGTAACTTCCTAAGACTTGAACTCAAGATCTAATAAGGAATAAAACAACTTTGAACTAAGTGAGCTAGATTAAAAGGTATGTAAAATATGAGAATGAGGAAGGGGTTTTTTTTTTTTTTTTTACTCTTCTTGCTCGGTTTGCGTGCTTGCCCTTTTTCCTGCAAAACACACCACAAATCGAAACAAAAAAAACTTTTCCACAGTTCTGGAGTTAGATCTCGTTAGCTTGCCTGAAAATTCTATGTTTTCTCTCTGTTTCTGATTTGCTGAGATCGCGCAAGGTACGGCAAAGAGCATACGCAACCGAGAAAAACCCTTTCCCTTTTTGTTTCTAATTTGCCGAGATCGCTCAAGGTGCACGGCAAAGAGCATACGCAGACGAGAAAGCAACAATCCGAACCCAAAAAAAATCTAACAGTAAAAAATGATAAAATATGAGTTTTTTTATTTTAAAAATAGAAAATAAAAAAATGTGTTACTGTAACATTATACCTTCAAATCTGATGAAATACGCGTTTCTGGAGCAACCGGGAACTGTTTTTTATCAAACAAAAACTATTTCCCAATGGAAACGACGCTCGGGACGCAATGGAACACCTCCCACATCCCAGAAATGCACAAAAATACCAGAACCAGAAACCCTTTCGAGTTTCAGTAACAACAGTTCAAGATCTAGATCATAACCGGAAGCGGCTCTTCATAAAAGCTCTGATACCATGTTCGGGTACACAAGGTACTACCAAAGGATCGAACACCAAGAGCAACCACTTCACACAAACAGATCACAGATCAACACACCGATGTTTTGATGTGGTTTAAACCCTCTTGAGGGAAACACTCCACGGCCCCAGCCAAATAGCTTCTACGAGACAATTTATTATGCAAAGAAAAAAGTTACAAATGAGCTTCTCATAATCGATCAACTAAACAATGACCCTCCATTCTCTTTAAATAGAGATCATGGACCAATCGGGTGCTAAGCCACGGATCAAGGTTAGGTATGATCTAAGAGAAGTTGAGCCGTCGGATCACTCTATGTTGGGAACATATCGTGACCGTCGGATTAAGTATTTACAAATGCATACTAATGCATACTAATGCATACTAAAGAAACACACTATCCCTAACGGATATATTACACAAGTTGATCTTAACTAACTCCTAAGTGTCTAAATATCCTAACATTTATTTCTCTCCTTGATGAATTCTTTGTTCCCCATACTATTTCATCGTTTGCCTCAGCTACGGTCAATCGTATTTATTTATTAATAATATTTAGTGTCCATACATTTTACATCACGATTTGGCTTATATCCAATTTATCTATAACTAAGACATGTGCAACTCTAAGGGTGTCACAAATATTTATCTTCTAGACTTTGTCTCATGAGGTTCACATCTTTAAATTTATATTTAGGGCAAGTGTTAAACACTATGTTTTAAAGTTTAATATTTACCACATCTTTAAATTTATATTTAAAGGAGATGTTAAACATTTTATTTTAAAGTTTAATCTTGACCACTTAATGTGGTCTAAAGACAAAAAGATAGATATTAGTTTCCAAAAACAAATATGGATCTTGATACCCATTTGTTTCCATATATCAATTCACCACTCAATCTGCTCTAAACAAAACATAGATATCAATTATGAAAATCAAACATAAATTTGTATACCCAATTGCTCGATGGTTGGGTGGCTAGGGTTAGCAAGAGATCATAAGTTTTATCTCATACTTTTTTTTACTTCCATTTATGTGAGGGTTTGATCTTTAATGAGCTCATGAGATGAAAGGGTTTGATCTTTATTTAAAACTTAGGATGAAATATATTTATTTATTTATTTTTAATGTTTTTTTATTTAATATAAAAAATACATATTTTGTAAAAGTAAATGCCATTTTCAAAAGATGCATATAGTTTTCTTCATTTTTATGAAGAAATATCATAAAAAATGGAACAACTAAATATACAAAAACTACTCAACCTCTCGAATATTGCCTCCATCTTATAGATTTAAGAAGCATTATATTACAATACAACAACAAAAAATATTTTCCAACAATGATTATGGCCATTTTTAATTACAAAAACAACTTTGAACATATATTATCTTCAAAAAGGCCAGTGTTAGACCCATAGACGCCCCTGCATTAGATAGGATGAACTATAATAATTTTTCTTCTCTTATTTTATGTTACTCCCACTTATGCGAGGGTGACAACAACAACAATCATAATCGTCATCATTAGAAAAACAACAACAAAAACAATAAGAGTGATAATGATAATAATAATCTCTTTTAAGGTCAAAACATAGGCATACAAAAAATTGTTGTATGATACCCCCTTTTTGTGGGACAAAATACCCCCCTACGATGTAGCGATTTACCTACTCATATGTTTTCATTGAATAGTTTAGAACATGGAAACTTATGATGTCCATATAACCAATGTCAAAGAAATCACCTATCCTAGTATAATAATTTCAAAGTGACAAAATCACATATCTACGCTTTTGTCTATGCTCTTGTAAATTTGTTGCATTTGACACATCTTGAGTGTATTACAATCATTGTTATCTAAGATGGGAGAACCAACTTTAGATTAGTATCCTAGATGGTTGGGAAAACTTGATTATTTCTTGCAAAGTGTAATATGTTTGAAAAACACTATCAAATGTAAATGAATACTTTTCCCTACTTGTGATTATGTGTATATGACCAATTTTGGGATGAAATTATTATTCTCTTCTTCTCATTCTTTTTCCACACCTTTCAAAGATAATGAACTACTAGCACTCTATAAAATTTTACTCTACCTAAACAAATGTTAGTTAAAGTCTCCTATTAATAGAATCTACACTTATAAAGAAATTTATAAAACAAACATATTTAACTTATTATACCACAACAACATACTTTTTGTGCCTTCAATAATAATTACTAATTTCAGTTTTGTGTCCATTGGGGAACATAGAGCAATTATAGATTGCTATTAACTAAACTATTTCTCCTTAACCGAATTTTAAAACAAGATTAACATGTAAATTCTTCACGACGCTTCAAACCTTAAATTCTCTGAAAATAATTATTTCTATTATCTACAAACGATTTTCCAATTGACAATTATGAGTATCATTCGATATATTTTGGAGAAATGTAGCATCCAAAAAAACAAAAGAATAACAAATCAAACAAATACAAAAGAAAACCTGCGAAACAAATTTCGAAAAATAGATATATATAACAATAACTGGGGATCATAGAGAGGAACCCTACTTACCTGGATGCCTAGTAGCTCTTTGGTCTACAACTGAAGGTGGGGGGACGACTCTCCACCCAACCAATTCCCATCCAATGGCTGAGGCCCCCGAGCCCCCAACAATTAACCCTATGCCAGTGCTTGATTCCTTTCTTTCCTCTTGCCAACAACCTCCTTCTGCTCCCCCCCCCGCCTCTCTCTCTCTCAAGCAAATTCCAAAAAGCCCCTTTCTCTTCTTCTTTCCCCCTTCTCCCCCTTTTCTTTATTTCTTGTTTAAATTTATCTTCTTTTTTCTTTAATGAAATTTCACTTTCCGTTACTACTTTTTTTTATTATCTTATTTTATTATTATATTACTTATATCATATTATATTGAAACTTCTATATTCATATATGGGGGTTGTTACATACTCCCCCCTTCATGAAACTTTGTCTCGAATTTATAATCCTTAAGCAATAAATGTTGATGCATATGTAACTTCGGAATGCATTTCACATGTATATGTATATTGTATTCCTATAGAGATGGTATTATTCCTCTATAAGGAAGTGTCGTCATTTATATTGTAAGTGTCGTAACTTATACTTGATGGGTTATTAGACCACCTTATTTGGGGTCGGCCCTGTATAAGTCATGTGGGTCAAAGGGTTATTAGACCACCCTATTGGGGGTCGGACATGTGGGTCAAAGGGTTATTAGACCACCCTATTGGGGGTCGGCCCACTCAGCATTATGTTATGTGGTAAAGTTCGAGCCTACATGAGTTAGGTAAAAAGGCAAGTCAAGTCAAGTATAAATAGAGTGCGGGAGGCACTCTATTTGCTCACTCACTTCTCACACATGCACTCAAGGAGGAGTGGTGCACTTATGGAGGAGGAGGATCTGCTGCTAGGTTATGGCTATCTCTCTTGATTGGTTGTATCATTGCTCTATCTATCTCTGAGGAAGTTATTGGGGTTTTTCACCTTTATGGTTTTTCCCAAGTAAATCTTTGTGTCTCTTGTGTGCTTGCATTATTGTCTCCATGATTGATATGCTGTACATGTTGTTCTCTTAGTTAAGATCCTAGATCAGATTGAAGTAAATTCTGAAAATTTAACATGGTATCAGATCTAGCCTGAAAGAAGGCATGATATGGCATGTATGACACTTGTTGCACTTACGATGCTAGGGCTTGATATAGAAAAAACCAGTCATCGTAGCACTTTCGCTATAAATCCGTTTTGGCGAATTTTTCGGATC
The DNA here is from genome assembly GCA_027924585.1 of Larix kaempferi. Classification (NCBI taxonomy): domain Eukaryota; kingdom Viridiplantae; phylum Streptophyta; class Pinopsida; order Pinales; family Pinaceae; genus Larix; species Larix kaempferi. The sequence goes on from BSBM01001382.1 coordinate 518,254, forward strand.
TAAAATTGTTACAGGACGAAGCTAAGATCTCCAGGTACCTTGTGTCCAAAGGACAACCTCTAATTTGTTGTACTTTGTGATTTATGATCTGTGCAATATAGGGTTTCTGCCTCTTCCATATCTGAGTTAAAATCAGGTGACCTTGGGAAAAAGGTCATAACTTGGGCTAGGAAGCTCCAAATGAAATTTCGTGAAAAGTGACAGGTAGTACACAGACTGTACTATCTCAGAAAACTTTTTCAGAGGCCGAAGTTGAACCAGTGACACGTGTCACTCCGTACAAGTGCACTCTCCTGTATTATCCCATAAACAGGTCATGTTGTGACATTTGGCATAACTCTCTCTCAGAGAGTCCAATTGAGGTCAGACCTATCAGGATGGAAAGGTAACAGGCCGAGATATCTCAGAAAACTTTTTCAGAGGCCGAAGTTAAAACAGTGACACGTGGCACGCCGTACAAGTTCGCTCTCCTGTTTTATCCCAAAACAGGTCACGTTGCGACATTTGGCATAACTCTTTCTCAGAGAATCCAATTGAGGTCAGACCTGTCAGGATGGAAAGATAACAGGTCAGGCTATCTCAGGAAACTTTTTCAGACCCTGTGGATCAAAAATTTCAGAGTTACACCAGAAACAATTAGGTACATATTTCTGTCAAAACAGAATTATTTTTTGGTACCTTCATTCATGGCTTCCGGAATTTAGGGCTTTGGAGAAAGTTGGAATTTTTGTAATCGGAGACCACGGCTGGATGCTACTCATCAAAATAGAAATTTAGAGACCAAGATCAGAATTTTTGGTTGGGCAGAAGGCCGGGCTTGATTAGACCCTAGTTCGGGACTTTGATCAGAAAAGTGGAAAATTAGGGCTTCTGTAAAAATGGGAATTTTTGAAATCTGTGACCACGGCTGGAAGCTCCTCAGAAAAATAGAAGCTTAGAGATTTGGATCAAACATTTTGATTGGGAAGAAGAGTGGGATTCATCAAACCCCAGTTCAGGGTCACGTCCAGTGAATCCATAAGTTTCAAAAGCAAAATTGAGGAGTGAAACTTTGCAGTTTTCAAATTCTGAATATACCAACTTGATCAGCTCATCAAGGCACATATTTCTATCCTGTCAGAAGTTTGAAATTCAAAGTTTGAATTTTTGGGGTTTCTCTGACAAACCCATATCCAGCTCAAGGTCCAGTTCTTGCAAATCAAGTGGATTGGGTTAATCCTAGAAGAAGATGGATTGGTCACCTGCATAAGTGAAGGAGTTCCTGTTTCAGAGGGAGATAAGGCTAAGGCTTTACATAAGAAGATTAAAAACGATCTCGACAGGTATGACTCATCGAGGTATGTTTTGAGATTTGTTCTTGATTAAGTTTATGGTATGTTTGTCTTCATGTTATTATGGTTAGTACAATTTTGATTTTAGATTTGTCTGTTATGTAGAATTTTGTCCTACGGATAGGCCAAAACTCTCTTAACTTTAAAGCAGACTTTAAACTAACTCTAAAGCAAGAAACAAGTCAAAACAAATGCTACCTTGAATCCCTAGATCTAACAAACATCTCAGGATTAAAATGCTAAAGAGAGTAGAAGGAATTTAACTGACCTTCTATCCGGACGCTTGTTTTTGGTATTTGCTCCAAGCTCCAAGCCCTCACGAGTGAACCTGTTAAAATGGAACCAAAACACAAGAATGCACTATTCTCTAGCAACCTGAAACATGAGTTAGGATATAAATCTATGAAAGATACAAATCATATCATTAAAACAAGATTAATACAAATGATTTGGGAAAACAAGACAAGTTATTCCATTACAACTTGAAGAATACTTACAAAAGGTGCTTGATGCCCAAGCCAATCCTTCAACTCCAAGTGTATTCTCCTCTAGCTATCTCCACAATGCTGCAAGACCATAAGTTTGGTACTCTCAAGAGTCCTCCTCTTTCCAATGGCATACCTCTCTTTTATAGTGAATGGTGAGGTTAACCAACAAGAGAGATGGGTGGATCTAAGGAGAGATAAGTGGATCAGGGTTTCTAATCGAAGGAGATGAGTTGAGATCGAATCAAGGACCCCAATCTTCCATTATTTTCAAAAATCCAAAATCCCACAAGCCAAGGGAAAAAAGCTATTAAAAGAGTACCGCGTTTTGCAAAGTCTGCAGAACGCGGCACTGTCGCGCTTTGGGGAAAAAGCAGAACGCGGTAGTGTCTAGTACCGCGTTTTGGCAAACTAGCAAGGCGCGGTAGTGTATGTAAATAAAGCCTAAGGTGGGTCAAAACTTGCCAGGGTGGATTCACTTTCAAGGTTGACTCATCATCTGTCTCTTCTGGATGGTTTAAAACAGTAGGAAAAAATGTCGTCAACTCGTTTTGTGATGGAGATGCGACACCGTGAAACATAGAGGTATAACATTGTCGTATCACCTTAACAAAATTATGAATGCATGATAGAAGATATTCATTGGTTAGGGTGTTGACACTTAGGATTGTACTAATGTATTATGGTGTTGTATGAGGTTTATGTTGTCTACTAACATGAAAGGTACACCAAGAAAGACAAATCATGTTCTGGTTCAAGAACGTATGATCATGGTGGCACGAAGACAAAGATTCATCCATTGTCATGGATCTCATAGAAGATCCATTTACGAGGTATGTATAACTTGTTTATACAATGGTTAACTTATGAGACATGCAGGTTACTAGCACAAGTCACTGAAGAGAAACAAAAGACATTATACGGGTATGTTAGACATAAATAGCTAGTATGCTAATCCAGGTATGTTTTTCCTATATCAAGCTAGAATCCTACCTTGTGTTAGGATCTTGTACTGTTGTTGATAATGATTATTCCTGAAGAGTCATAGGTTTGAATAATCATGGTTTTATGCATATTATATCTCTTATCTTGATTGATGATTCAACTAACCTGAAAAGTCATAGGTTTGAGTAATTACAGGTTTAGACATGTTATGATTTGACTAACCATAAGAATCCTACATAAACCTTGAATGCTAATGCTTATTATTTCTGTTTGAAATGATCATGACTATACATGCTTGAGATTATTGTGTTTTAATAGTATACTAATGAATGTATGATTTTATATGAGATCACAAGGATAACACATTCATGATACTAATAAGCATGCATAGGGACCAAGGATGAATATGAGTTCAAGAACAGGTAATCCAGGAAGCAAAGATCAAGAGGGAGTACACTCTAGTGGTTTATGCAAGGATGCAGATATTCAGAGGGAGTTGTCCATCTCTCTACATTCCACAACAGAAAGGTGTAGAAGAAGCTACTTCAGATTAGGACTCCAGCAGCTCCTGCAAGGAAGCGAAGACTCAAAGGGAGTCCACCCAACGAACAAACAAAGATAAGTATTTTAATTATCATTTCTTACATATTTGTTTGTTTAAATAAAATTGTTCAATGATGTATATGCTCATGGTCTTAGACTTAGGATATGTATTGTGCATATTAGAATAATTACATTAATGAACAGTATACTACTAATATGCATGGGTAAGTAGCCTATGGCACTGTACAACATTCCATTGCTACTTATCTAGAATGAAACCTCTTTGCTGACATGTTGGGAGTTGTGCACACTCTTAACAATGTTATGGTAGAGATTGGAAGGCATCTAGAAAGTTACGGGATATGGATAAATGTTGTATTGAAGCATTGGCTAAGATAATTGCATGACTGTATGACATATTTATTTATGTATAAGAATTTGTTCTGAAAACTATGAGATGTTTTCTAATCATGCAATTTAACTTGTTGTGTAGGAAAGATCGTATGCCATCTCCTACAAAAGAAGAACTACAACATTTGTTCAGCAACAAATTTATTTATAGAAGATATTGAAGTTCCCAGGATCTGGGATGAAGAAATGGAATGCCATGATCCGTCGATCATGAAGAATGATGTTTGGGATGTAGTCCCAAGATGTGAAGGGAAGTTTGTTATGACTTCCAAATGGAACTATCAGATCAAGCATGTTGCAGATGGCAGCATTGAGAAATATAAAAGTGATGAAATAGAAGATGCACCAGATGGATCTCAAGACAGCATGGTGTAGACATATATGTGTGCAGAACTTGGTATGGTAGGATAGACAGCTTTCTATCCAGTTTGGGAGTTACCAAGAGTAAAGCAGATTCCAACCTTTTCTACAAGATTGAAGAAGGCAATCCAGTGATACTACTTTTGTATGCAGATAACCTGTTTGTTACAGGTAAAGATAGATTGATTGCCGACACGCAGCGGAAGCTTTCTTCCAAGTTCGAGATGAAGAACTTGGGGATGATGCACTATTTGTTTTTGGCATGGAGGTGTGGCAGAGTGCATATGGAATCTTCCTTGGACAAGGGAAGTATGTAGTAGAGATCCTGAAGAGGTTCGGGATGATGGACTGCAAGGATATGGCCACACCTATGGCATCGAATCTGAAGCTTCTATGTGATGCTTCATCTGAGCCGGTTGATGTCTCTTTGTATCGTCAGATGATTGGGTCCTTGATGTACCTGACGAACACGAGACCAGACATTTGCTTTGCTGTGAACACATTGAGCCAGTTCCTGACGGATCCGAGGAGTGTTCACCTGGTTGCTGTAAAGCATGTTCTGAGGTACCTGAAGGGTACAGTGGATTATAGGCTCAGGTATGAGGAGAATCAAAAGTTTAACCTGCAGGGTTATGTTGATTCAGATTGGGCTAGTACTGCTGCAGACAGGAAGAGCACATCTGGGTGTTGCTTCAGTATGGGATCAGGTGTGATCTCTTGGTTTAGCAGGAAGCAGTCCTGCGTAGCACTGAGTACAGCTGAGGCAGAGTATGTTGCAGCCTGTTCAGCTAGTTGTGAGACAGTATGGCTACGGAAGCTACTGTCTGGGTTATTTGATCTCCCATTGGAGGCTACTGGTATCTTCTGTGATAACCAGAGTTGTGTGAAGCTGTCCGAGAACCCAGTGTTTCATGACAGGTCGAAACACATAGAGATCAAATATCACTATATCAGGGATATGGTGCAGAGAGGAGCTGTGAAGCTCCTATATGTTGCGACAGACGAGCAGATTACAGATGTGCTAACGAAGCCGCTAGCCAGAGTGAAGTTCGAGTACTTCAGAGAGAGGCTTGGCGTTCTTCAGATCGAGGACACTTCGAGGAAGAAGTGATGGACACATTTGCTGAAGCCATTCCAAGCATGTTGGAAGGAGGATCCTTCACATGGCTGTGGATGTAAGCGCTGGATAATGGGCATCAGGATGATGTTCTGGTTTCTGCTTGGATATGATCAATTGGATCATTTATGTATGTACGCATCATGTTGGATGCTCGATATGATCAGTTGGATCATTTATGTATGTATGCATCATGCTGGATGCTGGATATGATCAGTTGGATCATTTATGTATGTATGCATCATGCTGGATGCTGGATATGATCGATTGGATCATGTATCTTTGTATGATCAGGTAGATCATGGATGTTGATGGATACATTGTGTGGATCATGTATCTTTGTATGATCAGGTAGATCATGTATGTTGATGGGTACATTGTGTGGATCATGTATCTTTGTATGATCAGGTAGATCATGTATGTTGATGGGTACATTGTGTGGATCATGTATCCTTGTATGATCAGTTAGATCATGTATGTTGATGGGTACATTGTGTGGATCATGTATCTTTGTATGATCAGGTAGATCATGTATGATTGATGGATACATTGTGTGGATCATGTATCTATGTGTGCATCAGATGGATGCATTGTATGATCAGGATGATCATGGATGACGAGCTTCTCCAGATGACATGCAGTAGGATGTTGCAGTGATGATCATGAGTATCAGATGATACTTTGTGGCCGTGGATCAGGTTGTGCAGGAAAGCATGTAATTTGTGCCCTGGGAGATTTGCAGATGGTCTTTCGAGGTTTTGCCTATGGCATGTAATTCGGTGCCCTGGGACATCTGGAAAATGCTCTTGCGAGGTTTTGCTTGGGAGGACATGTAATTTGTGCCTTGGGAGATCTGCAGATAGTCTTTCGAGGTTTTGCCTATGGCATGTAATTCGGTGCCCTGGGATATCTGGCAGATGCTCTTGCGAGGTTTTGTCCTATGGCATGTAATTTGCTCCTGGGAGATCTGGACAGGATGAAAAAGGCCTCAGATGCTTCAGCCAGGTTTTGCCATGACCACATGTAATTTGCTCCTGGGAGATCTGGACAGGATGAAAAAGGCCTCAGATGCTTCAGCCAGGTTTTGTGGTGGACCACATGTAATGTGCTCCTGGGAGATCCGACAGGTAGAGCTGTGTGCTCGTAACAGCCTGGGATGCTTCAGCCAGGTTTTGTGGTGAGATCACATGTAATGTGCTCCTGGGAGATCCGACAGGTAGAGCCGTGTGCTCGTAATAGCCTGGGATGCTTCAGCCAGGTTTTGTGATGGGTCACATGTAATGTGCTCCTGGGAGATCCTACAGGTAGAGCTGTGTGCTCGTAATAGCCTGGGATGCTGCAGCCAGGTTTTGATACGCACGTAATAAGTCCTGAGGATTCCACAGTATGGCCAGTGATGATGAAGACCTGCAGGTGGTGGGCCTACATCCAGTATGAAAAAGGACTGGCTCTGTAGAACTTCCTATGACGAGTAGATTCAGAGATTGATTGAGATAGCAGCAGCAGTGACGATGATGATGATGACTCGATGACGATTATCCAGTGACGATGATCTAGAGAAGATGACTTGTGCTAGAAGAACTGTGCTGAGAAATACCTTCCTAGTTAAGAGGGAGTGTTGATGTATATGTAACTTCGGAATGTATTTCACATGTATATGTATATTGTATTCCTATAGAGATGGTATTATTCCTCTATAAAGAAGTGTCGTCATTTATATTATAAGTGTCGTAACTTATACTTGATGGGTTATTAGACCACCTTATTTGGGGTCGGCCTTGTATAAGTCATGTGGGTCAAAGGGTTATTAGACCACCCTATTGGGGGTCGGCCATGTGCGTCAAAGGGTTATTAGACCATCCTATTGGGGGTCGGCCCACTCAGCATTATGTTATGTGGTAAAGTTCGAGCCTACATGAGTTAGGTAAAAAGGCAAGTCAAGTCAAGTATAAATAGAGTGCGGGAGGCACTCTATTTGCTCACTCACTTCTCACACATGCACTCAAGGAGGAGTGGTGCACTTATGGAGGAGGAGGATCTGCTGCTAGGTTATGGCTATCTCTCTTGGTTGGTTGTATCATTGCTCTATCTATCTCTGAGGAAGTTATTGGGGTTTTTCACTTTTATGGTTTTCCCCAAGTAAATCTTTGTGTCTTTTGTGTGCTTGCATTATTGTCTCCATGATTGATATGCTGTACATGTTGTTCTCTCAGTTAAGATCCTAGATCAGATTGAAGTAAATTCTGAAAATTTAACAATAAATACCATATTTATCCAATCAATCAAGTAAATAATAAACAATATAGGCAGCTAGTACTATTGTGGAGATAAAAGATTTATATGTGTGGCCATGACATAGAAATCTCCAACCTACACTAATACAATCAAACACCCTAAGTTACAACATGCTCTTAATTATTTCCCTCTTAATTATGCATCATACACACGGAACATTAGACATTTAATTAATAATAAGTGTGTATTTGTGTACTTCCTCTTTCCTTACTCACCCTCTCCCTGAGAATCATATCATCCGCCACCTCCATAAAACTCCCCTCCAACTCTGGATAGTCCCGCTCGCCATGGCACGAGCCCTCTACTGTAACATGTTCTTGGATCATACAATAGGCATCAGAAGTTCCCTGGGAAGTTACCGTAGCATTGCCACCCTCCTAACTTCTGGTAATAGTATAGCCTCATCGAAATTTAAGTGGAATCTAGGCCTCATCGGTGCTATCTAGCATCTGGTTCCCAGTACCCCGATCCTGATATCATGACCATTATACCCCAGGCATCTCGAAAGGCTAGCCTAAACATCCTCCACCTGCACCCTCAAGGTACTATCCCCATGCATCATAAGTCCTTCTTCATAAGCCTCCCTCCCGATGAGCGTGCCTCTAACCGTGGAATTCTGATAAAAGTCAAGAGTTGCTGGCATAGAGTTAATTGTTGAGCTTGTACCCCAACCCATAATATATTTATAGTAGCCATTCTCATTCGTGGTTATGGGCTCCCATGAAATCACATAATGATTAGCCTCATAAGGCTTATTTCAGTGGCTTACCTAGAACAACTTGCACTTACCACAATGAATAATGATTAGTATCCATTTCTCAAGATAATAAGATATCATGAAATCAACCTTGAATCGTGTGCTAACAAGAATGTATTGTCACTGGTTCATATTGCATTACATTACATCATAAGCCCTTATCATTATAAGACATGCCAAGTTAAACATCTAATACACTTAGAGGCTCTGTGATATCATTATAACATAATTGGTCACGATACTTTCATAAATTCGCTAAGCTTCTTATTAATATGTCATGACAAGCAGCTATAATTCAACATTAGTAATATCAACATGGATTAACAACTTACATAATCCATCATCATATCAAAATATGCATTCTACGGGGAGTAATGAGGATTATCATGAAATGATAACATGTCATATACCAAATGTATTATATAAATCTCTTATCTCTCACTAATACATGACAGAGCTATAAAATACCATAACAAACCACAAAATGATTTCATACCATTTATGTGCCAATGTCATTTATCTCTAGATGCCATGATAAAGGTATTAAAATGATAAATTAATATCATGACGAATTAATATCATTTTATGTTCCACACGTTATCTATCTTATAAAGCACCATAACATCATGAAATAACATCAAGAAGTATCACATGAACAACCCATGGTTATAAATCTCATGGCTAGAAATAACAACATCAAATTTCATATGAATAATGCATGACCATGAATCACATGTCTATAAGGCATCATTCTAAGAAACAACATGTAATAACACCATATCATGTACCACATAACTTACATTTCAAGATGCCATAAATAAAACTATAAATTACCAATTGAGTATCAACAGTCAGCGCATCATGTGCCTCATGTCCTATATATCTAGAAACCATAATAAAGTGAGTATCAACATGAAATATGCATCATGAAAATGAAATAGAAACATGAAAAACTGAGTATCATCATGAAATATGCAACATATGTCCTCTAACTTCAGAAACCATAAGAAACTATAAAATACTAACTCAGTATCAACATGAAATATGTATCATATGTCTTCTAACTCTAGAATTGTAAAATAAAGACTGAATATCAACATGAATTAATAGAACCAATCCCCGTGTCACAAGTTCAAGTCTACTAAAAATGGTAAGGAAACTCGCGACGCATAGTGTCTGCATCCTCCCAAGTGGATGACTCTGGACTATACTGATCCCATTGGACTTTAACTTGGTCAAGGATGTGATTGCGTAGCTGTTGACTTATGTGGTCCAGTATACAATATGGTTTGACCTGGAAGACCCCTTCCTTGGAAAGCTGCAATCCATCCAAGTTGAAAATGTGAGAGGAGTCAAGAATGTAATTTCTAAGCACATAAATATGAAATATGAAATATGTAATGTCTATGTGATGGCCTGAAGGGGGGGAGTATGTAACAATGAAGGATACTCCACTAAAAATGACTTTGTTACACCAACGTAGCCAAAATGAAATATGTAATCAATGTTGGAAATAATGTAGGCATTAACACAAATACCTAAACCACCAGATAATACCTAAATTACTTTTCTTTCACTCCACCAGTTCTCACACTCAGTACTAGATCTTCACTCTCAAGTCTTATAACAGGAGTATGTGCAAAGATACCAGAGATCAGGGAATGTAAGGGAGTTCGAGGTAAAAGAGAGAGATCTTGATGCTAAGATTGAATACTTGGTAAAATGTTAACCGACAACTTACATAGTCACACAAAGAGTTCGGTACAGATAAATTGCAAGTAGAGATCACTAAGCTCCAAAAGCAAGACTCTAGTCTATCAGATCAAGAGCATGAACTTCTGTCCAAGCTTGGTTCTCAGGACTTGCTCCAAAAGAAATTGAGAAGCTATAAGAGATTAATAAACAGTTACACACTCAACTTTCAATATTTAGGGAAATAATGAAGTTCAAGTGATATTCTAGATATAGTTCTCTCTTTGGAAACTAAATTGGTATGCGGTGTTGGAGTCAAATGCCATGAACCAGGGATGTTAGATTACCTAATTTTTATTTTTATTTTTAAATTTGACCTAACAGTGAAACAACATAATTATTAATAGTGCCCTTATTTCCAACTATATCATACTAAAAGAAGACGGTGGTTTCAGTTACAGGTCATTAATATTTATGAGTAGGGTCGAATCGACCAAGAAACCATCTACATGGAAATTAGTTCATGTATATTATTTCCAAGGAAGATTGTTCTTAACTGCACACAGGGAAAATATAGCCACATGCTATTACCTTTATGTTAGACATAATCGACCACAAAGCTAATAAAATCTTATTTATCAGGTCGTTCATATATGAATGTAATTATTATAGTGGGTGAATTTAACAAACAAAGACCATATGTTAAATCGTTGGGGTTTCTTATCCTTGGCCAGTTTCTATCACTCGAATACAAAATACAAAATACAATGGGAAACATTAAAATACAAAATCGTTTGAAGTTGTAACTGTTTATGGACTCAAAATGGGTGTTCATCCCTTGTAAAATTTACAATATTTATTTTTTGTCAATTTATAGTTTCATAAAAATATATTAAAAAAAATAAAAATTGCCCAAAGGCTCCAGATTCAAAAGCTGGGCTCTGATACCAAAATGTAGCACCCAAAAAACCAAAATAATAACAAATCAAACAAATACAAAAGAAAACCTGGAAAACAAATTTTGAAAAAAAATTATATCAATATCTGGGGATCACAAAGAGGAACCCTACTTACCTGGATGCCTGGTAGCTCTCTGGTCTGCGGTTGAAGGTGGGGGGACGACTCTCCACCCAACCAATCCCAAGCCAATGGCTGAGGCCCCCAAGCCCCCAACAATTAACCCTATGTCAGTGCTTGATTCCTTTCTTTCCTCTTGCCGACAGCCTCCTTCTGCTCCTCTCTCTCTCTCTCTCTCTGCTCCCAAGCAAATGCCAAAAAGCCCCTTTCTCTTCTTCTTTCCCCTTTTCTTCCCCCCTTCTCCCCCTTTTCTTTATTTCTTGTTTAAATTTCTCTTTTTTTTTCTTTAATGAAATTTCACTTTCCGTTACTACTTTTTTATTTTATTTATTTTTAATCTTATTTTATTATTATATTACTTATATCATATTATATTGAAACTTCTATATTTATATATGGGGGTTGTTACAAGAAATCCATCAATAAACGTGAGGAGCCGGGGCTTGTTTTTATTTGATTTGGTATTTGAATACTAGTTTTTTGCAAAAGATAATTGGTTGTCATCAACTTTTTATTATTATTTACAAGGATGGATGAAAAAGCTTCCCCGAAGGATTGATAAAAAAGTAATGTAAACGATTAATGCAATTCATTTAACTAATTAGAGAGTTGTAAAGCATTTTTGAAATAAGATTTTAGGGAGTTTGTGTTATTTTGGAAAATACGAACTAGATTTCTTATAAATATTTTTTCATAAAGAGATTTTTTCATATGTTTTCTTAACATAAACGAGAAAGAGTGTTTGTATTAAAAAGAGAAATATACATACAGGCCATCAGGCTATCATATCATAGTTCAAAAAGTAGACTAAACATATCAGGTCCAAGACAAAATTCCTTTAAGCCAACTCTTGCCGGTATACAAAATGAAGGAACCTTCCAATCCCTCTATTGCTACCTTTGACAGAGTATATCCTAATAAACTGAAAAACATAAATAGAAGCAAAAAAACATAGCACAAAATTATAGGAAGTTTGAGAGCATCAATCTTGGGCCTAATCGCCCCCATCAATCGCTTGCACAGAGCAAATGTCTTCCATCGGAGACACCTCTTCTTGTTGGAGCATGGGTTGATGTTTCCTTTGTCGATTTCGTCTAGCTCAGCCTGCATTTCGTTGAGGATTTCCTTCAGTTGAATAAATCTGGTTTCATTCCCCACTAGCATTCATGCTCTGCTTCCAATGTCTGTGATTCATATCCATGATGGCCTTGCGAATCTCTTCGTGCCTGGAGGATTGAACATGTTCCATTTCCTGTAGTCTACGTCAAATATCTTCCACCTTGCCAGCTTGCACCCCACTGTTCACCTCTATATCATCCACATGAGAGTCTAGGCAGGAAATATCCATAACGATTCTATTTTTTTCATCCAAAGCTGTTTTCGAAACCTCATAAACACATACCGACATTTTCTTGAAATCCACCTTGAGATTCTTTAGAGCCGAAATCTCTCCCATCATCTTCTCTAGAGCAGTATCCTCTACAACCATGGGCAATGGCACAAAGATGCAATCCCTTTGGACTTCAAAGACCTTGATATGTCATCGGGAAATGCACGCTAATTAAGAAGGGACTTGAAACGTATTGCTTTATTGGCCTTGACATCGCGTGAAATATTTTCCATATCCCAGAACCTACTCTTCACGTGGGAACCAATTCTTGACATGCAACAAAGAAGGGCGAAAGGGAATGGCCTAGGACGATGGCATTGAAGAGGAATTAAGTTCCGTCTAATCTTGCTATCCCCCACCCACCGCATTACTTGTCTCGAACATCGGTGACAACAACCACCTTGATGATAATAAAGGATGGCCATAATGACCTTGTACCTCCCAAACTGAGCTCGATGCCAAATGTCCAAGAACGCTTCCATTGAGAAGCAATGGGATCAACAATTTAAACATGAAAAAAAGATATACATTTGGTATGGGGGATAGAATTGTTGAAACTAATATCACCTTCCTTTAGCTTTGATCCTTTATTGGCCAGACAATCAACTACCTTGTTCTGACGTTTGACATGGAAGAATTGTATCCTTGATAAATCCTGAACGAAAGGCAAAATTCTTTTATGAACTCTCCCAATCTCTTTTTCCCTTCTAGCCTGGATCTTCTGCATTTTTTTAATAACTATCCAAGAGTCACTAAAAACTTAGAAGTCACCAATGCTTAGCTCTTTTATTGCCTCTATTCCCTGCATTAGAGATGCCCATTCAACTTGATTATTTGTCCTCTTTCCCAAACCTCAATCATAGGAAAGGATCGTTTTTCCTCTTGGGTCAAAGATACCACCCCCCCCGGCACCTGCCTCCCCTATAAATTTTCATATTTATTAACAATACAAAAATAATTATCTATTATATTTTAAAATAAAAAATTGGACATCAAAATTTTATTAATTTTTTTTTAAACATAAACTATTAGCTGATTTATATATTAAAAAACTGTTGGATAATCCCTGGCAGTAAAGAGTTCAAAAAGAAGGCTTTTGGACAAAGTCTTCAAAATCTCTCCTAAGGAAGAGATTGACCAAATGTTTCTTCTGTTACAGTCCTTTGAAACTTAAAATCAACTATGTATATAATTTCATACATCCCTACAATATTTTTTTTTCCTGGAAAAAAAAGCGTAATTTCATTTCATCCTTAAGAGTATGAAATTACATTGATCATCTACACTCTAAAAGAGTGGAATATAGAACTTTTTACTAAACTTTCTGCTGTCTGTTAAAGTCTAAGATGTTCCCACCATGTGAGCAATAACATCTGTTTACAAAATATTCAAACTCAATGAGTTCAAAACAACTTTCCTTTTCAAAAGCATATACCATCATGTACAAAAAATCCTTAACTTTTGTCAATATGTAAGCATATTTATAACCAGAGTCTGCATCATTAAAACTAAAAAATGTCCAAAAATAATAGCAGCAACCAAATTTCCAGAGCTTCATTCTATAAACGGCCTGTGGAGGAACTCCCTCACAACCCCATCCACATATTCTAAGACTTTCCAGATCCCAACACCCAGCAACAACCCTTCTTTCGAGGCCCTATCCGCCTCTGAGTTGTTCTCACGGAAAACATGCCTGCAATTAAAGGTATCAAAAGTGTGAGTGACATTCTGAATTTGTTCCAGGACGGAAAAAATCCGCTGGTTGTTACACTGATATGATCCAGAAACCCACTTTATCACATTTAAAGAGTCACCATACACAGTAATGCTCCTGATATTTCTTTCCAAGGAAAAGGAGATAAGGTATTTTAGACTTAGTATCTCTACCCAGTTGTTGCTCCCCCTCCCAGGACCCAAAGACATCACAAAGTAATGTATAAGAGACAAGAAAAGAAGAGCCCTGCCCCCACAAAGTTCATTCTGACAGGCCCCATAAAAAAAAACCCAAGGCTGAGAGCGATCAATATCCACTGGTTGTATACATCTGGCCATTGTGGGAGGATTAATGCATTTGAATGCCAAGAAAATCCCACAACTATTGACCGCCGAGAGAGCAGGAAGACCAACGATATCCGAGAACAAACTTTTATTCCGGGAGAGCCAGACCCCCCAGATTACAATAAGTGGCAAAGCTCTGTAAGAGGAAAAAATAGGATTTTGGTACCACCATCTCCATGTATCTTCCAACGAATTCCCCATCCAATGGAATGTTACTTTAAGTATTCTAGAAACAATTCCCCATACTTCAGTAATAAACCTGCAACGAAGGAACAAGTGCAGCACATTCTCCTCTTCCCGGTTGCAAAGGTAGCATCTGCCCAGCCCGTGCAGAATTCTACGCTGCAGAAAATCCCACGTCGGGACCCGATTGACCAAAACGCACCACATGAATAAACGAGCCTTGTGTGGGCACTGAAGTTTCCATAGTTTCTTCCACCACCAAACCTGTTCCCTGACCAATAAGTTCTCACTAATCCATTGATAACCTCCTTTGGGGGTATAATTACCCGAGGGATCCACATCCCATACAAGTTCATCTTCATGATCATTCAGGAAAACATGGTCCCTGCTGAGAGCCCACAGGTAGTGTCTGAGTTCAATCTCCAACTCGCCTCCCAACCCAAAAGAATCTGCCTGCCTCCATATAGGACTTCCCATCCAAACAATCACCTGATTTACCAATTGATTGAGAAACTGATAACCCCTTTGACCCAAAGCCTCGATCAACCCAACAGATAGTAAATGTTGTGCATCACAACCCACCCAGGATCACTACCAATCCTCACCCTCTGACCATTGCCTACATCCCACACCAGGTTCTGTTTGATGACATGAAAAGAGGATACCACAGCCTTCCATATGCAAGATCCACCTTTATGTGTTTTTTGTGGAGAATGGATCCAAGATTCAACAGAATCTAGTTCAACATATTTTTGGATCATTAGCCTTGCCCAGAATCCCCCAGATATAATTTAACGCCAGCCACACTTCGCAGCCAAAGCTTTAGAAAAGTGAAAGATGTTCTTCAGACCCAACCACCCAACGCTTTTGGTGTTGAAATATGATCCCATTTGACCCATGGAGTAACATGGGCATCCTCCTTACCATTCCAAAGGAATATAAAACAAATCTTCCTCGCTAGATCCAAGATGACCCTAGGAATACAGACCAATGACATCCAGTAGACTGGAATTGCTTCCATTACAGACTTAACCAAAACTAATCTACCAGCTCTTGATAGCCACTTGAAACTCCAACTTTTTAAGCGTTTTTCCAATTTTTCCAATAACCATACCCAATCCTGTTTCAAATAGTCATTTGGCTTCAGGTTGAAACCCAAATACTTGAAACCTTCCGAAAGGGTAAGAAGGGTGAAGGGAAAAGCTCAGTGTAAGAATGAAGTTCCTCCGCCCTTAATAAAGAAACAGTTAAAGAATATTTTCCAGCATTAATTTCCATCCCTATGGCTAATGAGAAAAGGTCCAGTATTTCCTTCAATTTAATTGCATCCCTTCTAGATCCCGAACAAAAAATAAGGATATCGTCCACAAATAAGAGATGAGTGAGAGAGACACCTGGGGCAACCATAGAACCTTCAAAAAGTCCCAACTATCTAGCTTCCTTAATATCCCGGCTAAGACTTTCAGCCACCAACAAAAATAATAGAGGGGATAACGAACACCCTTGACGCAGTCCCCGTTCCGAGTGAAAGAAGGGAGTCGCCGCTCCATTCATTAATACAGAGAAAGAGACAGTAGAGATGCAACTCATGATCCAGCGGATGAAACCTACCTCAAAAACCAAATAAGTAAGCATGAGGCGGATGTATAACCAACTGACCTTGTCATAGGCTTTTGAGAGATCAATTTTAAGAACAACTCCTTTCAACTTTCTGGTTTTAATGCTATGCAATCCCTCCTGTGCAATCCCAATTGCTTCATGGATTTGACGACCTTCAAGGAACCCAAATTGTTCCTCTGAGATGTGGGTTGATAAAATAGGTTTGAGTTTGCGAGCAATGATCTTGGTAACAATCTTATACACACAGTTGCATAGCGATATAGGCCTAAAATCATTGAGATTTGAAGGATTATCCACTTTAGGAATAAGGGCAATAAAGGTGGAATTGATGATGGCTGGTATCCTGCCTTCCTTCCTAGTATCTTCAACCAGATGCAAAATATCTTCTCCAATAATGTCGAAGAGCACAATAAAAAATTCAATGGTCCAGCCATCCGGCCCAGGACTCTTGTCCTTCTGAAAACTATTCAAAACCTCTTTTAATTCATCAACTGTAATGATGTCCAAAAGCATCCTGTTGTCTTCCTCCTCAACAAAGTGAGGAAACAGTTGGGTTACCCTGATGACCTCCTCAATATTCACTCTATCATTGACCTTGAAGAGATTATGAAAATGATTAACTCCAACTTCAGCCAACCCCTCAAATGTAGTATGAGAAATGCCCTCTGAATCTTCAAGACTCCAGATAGTGTTAGCTAATCTCCTACCTTTTGCATAGGCATGGAAAAATTTCAAATTTTCGTCCCCACTTTCCAACCATATGGCCCTGCTCTTTAGTCTCCATGTCTCTTCAATATGTAAAAGTATCCTGTTCCGCTGATTCTCCAACTGAACAAGATAATCCTTCGAAGACTGTGAATGATATCCTCCTCCTAACCCTTCTGAAATGTAGAATATTTCCTCTTCAATAAGCTTTAGATCCCGATCATCCCTTCTTCTTTTCTCAACAACCCACTGTTTGATTAGTCCCTTAAGATTTTTGATATTCTCAACAAAGTGAAATGCTACAGAATTATACATCCCTTGATGGAAGGGGATCCAAAATTGATGAAAAAGCTCAACAAAGGTAGGGTCCTTTAGCTAAATCTTGTTAAATTTTAAAGGAGCAGGAGGCTTGACAGGACCAGCCTTCATCTCCAAGAAAATAGGTTCATGATCAGAGCAACCTCCAGACCCAATCCATTGCCTGATATAGAAAAAAGACTCCACCAACTGCTCAAATAGCAAGAAACGATCCAATCTCTTCTCCACCCTGTCCAGACCCACCCTCTTATTCCTCTAGGATGGTTTTAAGCACACAAGATCAACATCGACCCAATTACCTTCATTAAATTTCCTGATAAAAAAATTAGTGAGGGGATCCACATGAGCATGCGGTCCCCAGACCTCAGCTTGTCCCAGAGAAAAATTGAGATCCCCCCCAGGATCACCGAATTACCCTTAATCACTTCCCTAGCTAACAAAGAATTCCAAAAAGGTTCCCTATCATAGTATGGCCCATAGATGTTAGCAATAGTGAATTCTATATCAAAATCCAGAGACCTGCAAGACATCCCCAAGACTGACTCCATCCCCCAAAGGGAAGAAACACAAACCTTCGCTTCTTTCCACCCAATCACTAATCCACCAGAACGACCCCTTGCATCAGAGGCCTCAAAACACTAGCCTGGGAACCAGGATTTTAACCTTCCCAGAGCCTCATCGCCTCCACACATAGTTTCTTGTAACAACAAAACATCCAGATGTTCCAGAGCCAACATCCTCCGCAGAGCTGGTCTTTTTGAGGGACCAGCAAGACCCCTACAGTTAAATGACATGACCTTCATCGAAACCCTTCCTTATGGGCATTCACAGCTCTAAGTGCCCTTTCAATTGAAAGTTGTTTACCATTCCTAATATCTGAGCAAGCTCGAGTCTTAGCATGCGAAATGTATGACTTCCGTCCTCTAACCTTAGTCAATCTTGGCTTCTCTTTCCCAATCCCACCGGCACAAGGTTTGTTCATTGAACGGAGGAAATAACCAGACTCAAAGGATCCCATAAGAGAGGAGGCTTGCAGACCAGCAGGTTGGAGCATCGGAGAATCTTCAGAACTAATCACAGGGGGACAATCAAGCAATAGGGGTTTGACTGATGGGGGTGAAACAGGAGTATTCAAGGGAACAATGATTGATGACAACAAATGAGAGGAAATGTGAAAGTTTTTAAACCCATCCACCCAATCAATACCTGGAAAAGTAAAGTTCTTAAAAAAGAAATTGAAGGAGGACTAGAGCAGGGAGCAGAAGATGTACTAGCTGCCATATCCAGTGTTTGAAGAAGTGCTTGCTGAGGACCCTCCGGAGCTCTGACCACGGGAGAGGACAGTTCAATCTCTTCAGAGCCCTCAAAAGGAGCTGATACCGGCACTATTCCATCCTCCCCCAAAATACCCTCATCCCCCACATTACCAGGAGGAAACTCCGAGGGTTCATGATCCAACACAGGCTGACCCACAATATCGTCTTCCGGATCCACACATACTACCTTCTCCACAGTCCTACGCTTCAGAGAATTTCCAAACTTCATTCTAACCGGCATGGAGCATTCGATAGCCGGATGACCATACTCATGACAGCGTCTGCAGCAAAACGACACATTTTCATAGTCAAGGGTTTGGGGAAAAATAGACGGACCCCATCTCAAGTCCATACCATCATGTAACCCTTCCCTTACATTTATGTTCACCAGAATTCTTGCTACCTTTTGAATCGATGTTGCTACAAATGAAAAATCCGCATCCAGATAGGTCCCCAACAAATTTCCAATCCTTTGGAAATGTTCCTCAGCCCAATAGTGTAATGGAAGCCCTGGTAGACGGACCCAGAGCAGGATGGTATCCATCCGTTCACGACTTGCATCAAATAATGGATTCCATGGTTTAAGAAGAAGAGGCACTTTGATGATAGACCAGTTCAAACCTAAAGCCCACTGAGCATGGGCATCCAAAGAGAAATGAAAGGCAAACCATCCCCCCGAGAGGGCCACCACTCGTGGAAAATAACCACAATGTCCAAACTAGGCCCTCGATGCCCACTGGATAATCGTTTTAAGACCCACCTGCCTTCCATAAAACCTACCCACCAACACAGAGTTTACCATACCTACAATCTGTTGAAAGCCAATATCTTCTCCTAAAGAGTAATTAGGTGCCTTACTTGTGTTTTTGATCCATTTCCTTCTACCCTTTGCTTGAGTACAAGATGGCCCCGACAACGCAGTATCCTCCTCACGAACAAACTCCTTCTACACATAGTCCACCGACGGACTAGAAAAACCCCTCTGTTCAGCAGTGCCCAAGTTACCTGCTAAATAACCCCCATAAGAGGTGTAATATGAGTTCCCATCCTCCTTGTCATTTCTCACCAAAGATTCAACACTGAAACCAGGTACAGGTGATTCATGGAAAGATCCGCCCGATGATAAAAGAAACTCCGGAAAGCTTCCAAATTCCGAGCACACTGCATCAGGCGAGGAAATAGAAGAGTTGAAAACATTTACACCCCAGATGTTATCCCTCCTCTCCCCCATAGCAAAAACACCGTCTAAACTGTTCAACTGTGGAGAAAGAACAACCTTTTCCAACACAGGCGAAGTGAAATGGTCCAGGGATGGAGTAAACCCTAGAATAGGAAAAGAATCCGACTGCCGAAAGCTCCCTTCTCCACAATCCCCATAGTTCCCGACGCCAGACCCTTCCTTGAAAATGATAGGTGGCGATCTCCAAATATCATTATGCCGTAAACTGTCACTCCCATAGTCCACCTCGTCAATCGGATCCATGCTTAGTAAAACAGTAAAACCTCCCAGGAAGGAATTAGGGAATAAAAATATTATAACAGTAAAAAAAAACCATAGGTTGTTGAAAAGGCCCATAATCACCCAATAAACCACCTTGAAAGCCATGCAGCCTGTCTGACAAAGACAGTGTGACGACATCATTGCCGCCTGCAGTGGTCTACACAGTGATAGCCTCCATCGCATCAAACCCTAGCCTCCGTGGATTCATCTTTCAAAGGATGTGATATGCATTGCATTGATCCCCATACATGCCTACAATATATTTCTTGAGAAAGTGAAAATCTATCCATCTGAAATGCAAATTCATTAAGCTATCTAATGATGGGTGTCCTCATACTTTAAAACAAACATTTCTCGTTGAACCTGTATTCTCAAAGTTCTCCTCCTAGTTCTAGGAGGCATTAATCTCTTCTTTAACATTTTCACAATTTCTTAATAAATACAAATAATTATATGTTTAATGTAATGCATAAAAGAACATCGATTTTTTCTCAATGTTACATTTGTAAAATACTTTAAAGCATATTTCTATAAACACTTAGTAATATATGTACAAATTCTTTTAAAATTTAAGTATGTGTTTTTATAACTTAGTAATCCATAAGCGTTTTATAACTTATAACTTCAGAATTAAAAGCAATATGTCTTGTCCTATTCTCTTGATATAAGTGGGGCTTCCCCCCATCAAGAGCATTGCTATGACTAGGTACCCGATGCACAAGTACAAGATAAATAACATGGAGGACCAAAGACTCTTTAAAATCGTTTTAAGTTCCAGTCAAGATCACCTACGACTTAAGAAAGGTTGGTATAAAGACACTAGAGCTTGGTTAAACCATTGGGGGATTGACGAAAAATGCCACTTTACAAAATATCAATAACATTAAAAATATTATTACATCTAAGTTTAAAGAGAAAATGCGAGGTGAAAAAGATTTGGAGGCTAAAAGGAAGTCAAGATACTATAAAAAGATCATTAACCCTGATTTAGAAGACCAAAAGTATCTTGGAGGCTAAAAGGAAGTCAAGATACTATAAAAAGATTATTAACCCTGATTTAGAAGACCAAAAGTATCTCTCTATTTTAACTAGCTCGGAGAAGAAAACTAATATAGCCAAAGTAAGAACAAACTCTCATGATCTTCGTTGTGAAACGGGGCAGTGGACAATTCCTAAAATTATTTGGGAGGAAAGGATTTGCATCTCTGTGAGACTAAGAGTGTTGAAGATGAAAGTCACTTTCTCTTAGAGTGCCCTGTGTACACCCACATAACAGTTTTACAATCTTTATTATAATAATAGCCTCCTTAATCTTCTAACTTGTCAAAACTACGGTGACCTCGATACAAGGTTGGAAATTCAAATGCCTAACACCCATCAAAATTGTTGGTTTTAACTAAATTCTGAAACATTTTTTTACATTATAAGCCAATTTGTGACGGTTTGGTTGCAGCGTTAGCTGTATCTGACGGTTAAATTGGCTGGTGACGAGCAATTCAACTGTAAAATTCCATCACGGCTCGATCCACTTCTTTCTAAGCTTTTTGAGCATAGGAATAAACTTTTACAACAAAGCAAGTAATTTCCTTCTTTCAAAATCAGATAGACCAAAATTGCTTTCAATGAAAGTTAACTATCATCATCATCATCACCACAATTTAAAATATAAATATTTACAATGTTTTAATATTTATTTGACAATAATTTAATTATATCAATTTCAATTTTTAATAATTATTTGGTTTTTTTAAAGATGTTTTTATATTTATTTGGTAACCATTATATCAATTTTAGTTTTTAATAATTATTTAGTTTAATTTCAATTTATTAATAATGACGCACAGATATTGTCACCTTGTAATTGTTAATTGTTGTTATAAATATGACACATCTCTCCCATACTAAATTATGAAATACACTTAATTTTTTAAAATAAAATCATTTTTTTTACACTACCTTACTATTCCATCTCTAAAATCAAGAGTACCCAAAACACATATGAGCCCCACCATAAGTACCATTGCACCACTCAATGAGACTTTTTTAGATCAAATATTACTTCAAAAACAAATAAAAAAAAGACCCTATATTATTTTTTATTTTTAATCCGTCTTATAAAATATTATTAGCAAGGGGTTAGTATGCATGTAGTAAATGTGTAGTCTAATTATTCCACGTTTTCAACCTTTTTTAGCTTATTTTCAAATAATCTTATAATTATATATATTAGTTATAGAAATTGCATAATTTAAGTACAAGTTATTTGAAGGTGCTGAATCTATTTATAGATTCAAAAATACAATTTAAACACTTATAAATTTAAATTTACAAATTTTTTTACCAATTCAGAGTAAAACCTAAAATAAAATCAGAAACATAAAATAAATAATAAATAGACTACTGCTCTAGTAAATACTTATAACTCTTCCTTTGCGTTATGCCGTTATAGTTTCAGAGTTTCTTCTTTGAGAGGGAGGCAAGGTACTGTTAAACCACAGCTCGCGAGAGCCCTTAAGGCACGAAAGTTCATTTTCGGTGAAGGACGGCAGACAGGGAGATTGTTTAGCTGTTGCGGAGTGATAAGCACAATGAATAATAGTATGGCTGGGGATATGACCAACATACCGGAGGAGGACCAGCAAAGAATGGCCAAGATGATCGAACAATTTCAGATAAGAGACAGGTTACTATTTTCCTTATTGTGTTGTGCTAAGCTTCTGTTTACAATAATGGGTTGTATTTAGATAAAAACGAAATGCCCAGTGTTTTCTAAAACCATAAAATTTCCTTCCTTATAGAATTCGATGATGAACTGCTCAATATCTTCATAGCAGCAGTTCGGATGTATAACTATCGCCTGCTGGAAGTTCTCCTACTTCAACAGCTTTCTCAGGTAGTGGCAGGACAACATTTCCCCGTTCAAATTGAATCCTTGAATGGACTGACTCTGTCGTTCTGTAGGTCTATTCCCTTCATTGTCATCCTTTACTTGAACCACTGCCCGTTTTGTCGTCAGTCTTCCAGCCGTCCATCTCATCATCTTCATCTTCATTATTCTTTGCTCCTTCAGCATCTTGCTCCTTATCAACCAGATCAGATATAACTCTGAATATTTGATCTAGGGATTCTTCAGGTAAAAGCTCCGAATGGATTGATAAGAGTGAAGTCATCCCCAAAATGCAGACTTTTTTGTCATGCTTTCTTAGAAATTCGCTTTCTGAATACTTTTTATTTTAAATTTCTTGAAGCATCTGAAGCCACATATTGGAAACTTATTGCACAAAGAATAGCGAGCTGCTGTTCAGGCTCTTCAGCTCAACATGGGGAGATGTTGTCATGAATCATTTTACACAACTTAAAAAATTAAAACTAGCATAGATCCATCTTTAACCTGGATCTATCGATCACTAATCCTGGATCTATCAATCACTGAGAGGTATCAAATTTCTTGAGGTGTAAATATTTTTAATCTTTTAGAATTCTTTTACACATCCAGGAAAATATTTACACCTCAAGAAATTTGATCCCTCTCTATGCTCGATAAAACTGAGTATAAAATGTATATGTGCTCATGGCTATTCCCACTTTTGCAGTATGGTTAGTTAAAGGCAGGTGTGAGTTGTAGTAGTATAAAGCATGGCAATCACTTCAAAAACGAAATCCTTCAAATACTACTTTTCAGTCTGGCGTAGCTTGTCAGTTGCAATTCTAAGATAAGGCTCAACCTACCGATCAACTTGACCTTTACACTTTCGTAACGCTGCTTCTATGAGCTTGGCAGCAGGTTCAGTATTACGATCTTTAATATTTTTTATCTGTCATTAGAGACGAAAGCACTTTAAAGAGACTTTGTTGGTAGTCTGGATCCTTGCATGTAAGAAAGTGTTCAGTGCTCCTATACATGTAATTATCCAATGGGACGAGAATATTTTCAATGTTCATAGAAGTCTATAGCCCAATCATTCAATGCATTTATCATGAGCGGCCAAAGACTCCACATTTCCAGAGAAATAATCTCTAAGAAGTATGTCATGTAAGACGCAATCTCCAAAACCTCCAAAAAAATCTATTGATCATCAGTTATAAGCATCCTCTGCATGATGGCTAGTAATATACAATATAGTTTCCACGGGAAACTTGGGGAAGTTTGCTGATGGATTCAGGTATCATGCTTATGGCACACAAGCATTCAACAGCAGCCAAATACACCTGATTCATCTAGGTCTTTCTCAGCTTCAATAGATTACATACACTTCCAAAATGCATTAGCCAGATTCTGGCATAACCGTAGGGAACAAGGTGCCATCCCCTGCCCAAGGCCCCAAACTTATCCATGATACTTTCCAGTTTGAACACAAAATCTTCGTTATTGACTTCATTCTTCAGTTTGAAAAACTCATCGAGCAATTGTGGTAAGATTGGTTGAATGAAAATCAAATTTCATTCAAATTCTTGCAAGCCTCCACAATAAGATCTATGAGCAAATACATAATCTACATGTACTGGTATCTATAGATCTTGCATTTCTGCTACAACACTATGTTGTTGAAGATTGTAGCTTGGACAGGAACTTCCGCATAGGTTTAGTGTCAAATATGCTGAGAGTAGTTTGAGTCAAATCTATTTTGTAATTCACTTTAGTCATTAAGTGAAAGTCTTATACTTAGCGGTCAAATCTAATAAAGTGTATCTTATGTACATTAGTGATTTATACTAATCTCAACCATACAACTCTCGAGTCAAATCTATTTTGTAATTCACTTTAGTAATTAAGTGAAAGTCTTATACTTAGCGGTCAAATCTAATAAAGTGTATCTTATGTACATTAGTGATTTATACTAATCTTAACCATACATCTCACTGTGAGATTAGGGTTTCATCTCAAGTATAAAGACAGAGGGTTTAGACATGCAGTCATTTCACTCAAAGACAAGTTTTTTTGGGATGTGATTTTATTCATTTGTGGAGCAGAGTTAGAGAGCCAGAGAGGAGCCAGAGTTAGCAACCAGGCGGAGAGCAGCAGGGAGGTCTGTATAGTTGTATGGTTCCGTACAGTCATACAGAACAGGTTTGTACAGTCGTACGACGTGCTGTACAGCAGGCAATGACCTGTGGGCAGTTTTCTCAGTTTTGACAGTTAGATTTTTCCTTAGTAAGTGTGCAGATCTGTTTGTTTGGGTGTACCTTACAGCTGTTAGTTTGAGAGTCTATGGAGGTTTTCATGTAAGCTTTGAATTGTTAATGAAAAGTTGATTTGAAGGAGTAATTATCTGTTTTAGTTTTTGCTCAATGCTGTTTATTTTTCAGCTTTATGTGTGATTAATGCTATGTGAAGAATTTAATCTCTGCAATTAAATAACAACTTTGCCTAGTTGAGAACATAAGGAAAGTAGTCACCTAGGGTTTGGAAAATTTCACATATGTAAGGCTGCACTGAAATTTCTCCTACCTCCAATGTTAATAACTATACCTGCATACTGGCCTGCAACCCATGCAATCTTCACTCAAGTGACCAACTTGACTCCCGAACTCAGGAAAAAAATGTTATACCAGTGTTTGCTCTAATTGAGATTTATATGATTCTGCCTGCTTCAGTATATTGTATATACAATAAATCACCAACCGCCAAAAGAGCACCATCTTTCGGCCTACAGGGTTTGTGGCCAGAGTTGCCTCATCATACCCGTTGAAAACTTCAACAGTAAAAGTGAGGATATTTTGGAGGTTGTCTTTTCCACGTTTCAGGATTGGCTCTGTGATGAAATTAATGGATGCAGTGTGGGGACTATACAGATTTTCAATTACATCATAACCTTTCCTAACGTATTCTTAGGGATCTTCATGCCAAAGCTTCTTATCATCATCATTGAAATACATACGAGGGAATATGATCTCAAAAAGTACTATATCCAGTTGTGGCTTTAATAGATGATATATATTCGACTGGGAAATGCTGCTATTCATATATTGAAGGACAAGATTAGTCAGCCTATCTGGAAGGCAACCACTACTAATTTATATTCAATAAAGTCAAATGACACTTTAAAATCTTCCATGCATAATGCTTTGAAACAGAGAAAAAGGCTTGTTCTCTGGTTCTAGAAGCTTTGATGACTTCTTTCTCTAACCAGAAAAAATGCACCATTTAAAATAGTGGCATTAAATACCACAAATGCTATGCCAAATGGTTCCAGTAAGTCATGTAAAGCAGGGATATTAGCACCACTAGTGACAGGAGTCCAACAGCTGTGAGTGCTGTCATAAAAAATTTCATCTTGTAATAACCTGAGCTTACTTTCTTGGTTGCGATTCTGCGAAGATACCTGGGATCCAGACCTTGAAACTCCTCTAAAACCTTTGTAGACCACATCATTTCAAAATCTGGCTCTTGGTCTGTTTGAATTTGTGAGCAATTGCATTGTTGTGATGGAGAGACCCACATATGTTTTGAAGCTTTGATGACTTCTTTCTCTAACCAGAAAAAATGCACCATTTAAAATAGTGGCATTAAATACCACAAATGCTATGCCAAATGGTTCCAGTTGTTACACCTAAATCTCGTCATCATGAGTCCCATGTTAACTTAGTGCCATAATCCCTGAGGTTTCCTTGATCAAGAGAGTCAACTAGAGCAAGTTGTTGACCTTTGTCCACAAGTTCTAGTTGGGCCGGTGCAGGTTGCCCTCTAGCAAAAAGCGCCCAACTAGGTCAGGCGCAGACTGTCATCTTACAGACTGCGCCGGTGGCTCAGGTTGTCCTTGTGCAGCCTGCGCTTGCCCTCTCAGGCGCAAGTTGCCCTCTCAGGCGCAAGTTGCCTTCATGCAGCATGCACCGGAGTTAGTTAAAGTGGATAAAGGGGACCTTCGAGCGAATTCTCGAAGGTGGATGAGGTGGATCTCTATCCCTAACTTGTAGGTGAGCTGGCCTACGGTTTCTTAACCCCTAGGGAGGATCCCTTAGTCCTCTCCCACCATTTCTTAAACAACTCTATCCTCTTGGTCCTATAAATATGAAGCTCTTCTCCATTCCAGGGGAGGAAGTCTATAGCACTTACATGCGGGTGGAATTAACCTAGAAGATCCCTATCCATCTCTTGGGAGGCATACATTTCCTTTGAAGGCATTGGCTTGGTTTGTCGGAGGAGGATTGCAGCGTTAAGCTTGGGTTGTTATCGTCACTCTTCTTTGTATTTCCCACTTTATTGACAGTAATATAATCTCTTTCCATAAACGTCTTTATATTTATTGATATTTAAAGTTCACTTCCTTAACCGTTTACTTAGATCAGTTAGTGTTTAGATGTACTTGTACTACTCGTTTTGTCTGTATGTGCTTTAACAGATCTTGCAGCCACGGATCTGACGATCACAAAGTTTGGAGCGATAAAGAGGAGGTAGATCTACAGATCTGAAGGTAAGACATCTATTTGACTCGATCTCTAATTGATCTAAGAAAGTAGTGTTATGTTCTGTTTCCATTTGTTCTAGATTCACCTGAACTAGGGAGATCATGCTCGCGTCCGCTCGAGTAGATTGTCCGATAACAAATCTGGCGACCATACTGGGGAATACTTTGTTTTGATTTCAATTTGAATGTGTTGTTCTTTGATTTCTTTATGAGCCATTTCTTTGCCTCCTGAGCCTCTTTTTCACCATCAGATTTTCTTCTTGAAGAGTCTGTTGACCTTCCTTGATCTTGTTGGGTAAGTATCAAACCATTTGCTTATTCATTGTTTGGAGATTTCTCATTTTTTACATTGGGTTATTCGCTCAACGCACCTGGGTAGTGTATCTCGTGCACCGTATCTTCTCAGGCGCTTGTTGCCTCTTAGCGTCCTGTGCCTTCGACGCTTTTCTTGTTTGGACACTTTGCGCCCCTGGCGCTAAATCCTTGTATTCAGTCCGCGCCAAGCGCTCTGAGCCTAACCATAGGCTGCGCCGTACTTTCAAGCTTGGTGCTTGGTCTATCCTCTCTCCAAATTTTGATTTTTGGTCTGATCAACAGACTTCTCTGTGCTGCACCTTCCAGTCAGAGACTTATTCATTCAGCATTGATTGTGTTTGGATTGCTTGTGTTGATTTTTGGGTTTCATTTGGTCAAGTGAGAGATCCGGTGGTGGCGGGCAATTTCAATCCCCCACGGTCATCCGCTCAATCTTGCATTCCCTGATCACCCTATCAGATCTATTCAGCATGCTAGATCTGACTCCAAACCCTTCTCACGCTTACCTATCTTGTTTTGCTTGCATTTGATTGATTTTGAGTGACTTGAGTGTATTTGGTTTCGTTTGAGTGCTTGTCATTTTCTTTGAGAATTTTTGAGTTTCTAGGGTGCTGCGATTAGTCTCTTGTTTTTTGCTATTTTATGTCTGAAAAGCATATTGTTATCAGATCTTCTTGTGATATACACATTGGAAAAATCAAAAGTGTCCCATTCTTCTGTTTTCAAAGTCATTTGGAAATTGTTGTAGGATTGTTTTCATGCATTGGAATTCATTATTTATCAATCTTTGAAAAGGAAATCGATTCATTGTATTTTTCTTGAACTGTGAGTTATTCATCTTTTTGAAAAAATCAAGTGGATTCAAGCTTTTACAAAGTGGTTCCAAGTTTGAAGCATTCTATGCACTTTTGATCTTTTATGCTTTTTAGTTCATTGTACCGAAAATTAAGAGTTAGTGCATACTAGATGGAAATTCTCCTTTTTCATCATACTTAGTTCATTCTAGTTGAAAAAGACAAAAAGAAAAATATTTTTGATTTGGTGTTTTATTCATTTTTATGTTTTGTTCGAAAATAAAAAGAGTGCTTTAATCATCTTTGGTAGATTTTGAACTTTTGGGATTTTTTGTCTTATAGAGGTCGTTGGAAAAATAATTTCTCCTTCCCTTACATAGATTTCATCAAAAGAAAAATGCATTTTTCATATGTAGTTAGGATTGCATTATGTTTACATTTCTGTCCTCACCTCATGCATTCACCTAACCGCCTGGATAAAATTTATCGGTAGAACTAGGTTAAAATTTACTAGTAACTTGTGTGCTAATTTAGTGACGTGTTCCAGCGTCGTAAAACGTGGCAGCTGTCGTTATTTGCTTGCATTGCATCCCGGCGTCACTTTAGTTCTTCCACGTACAAATTAGTATATCGAAGGCTCTTTCACGTACCTTAAGGTATATCGAAAGGCACTTCACGTACTCGATAGTATATCGGAAGGCTCTTGTCGTACGGTTGTGCATTGGACAGCACCACTACGGATTTGAGCTCCCACGTACCTTGTGTATATCGGGAGACACTCCTAGGATTCCTGAAACCAACCGAGCTAACCATTTGGCTGTCTTGGTGGAGCAATACATCGAGAACAACACTCGAGGAGCTACTACGCACGTGCTTCTAGGTAGTCGGGTTATACGGTCAGGGGTACGATCCTAATTCTCTCTGGTTAGTGCTCTAAAATATTGAGCCGAGTATAATTGTTGGGCCTTGGGGTATATCGCGAGTTGCAAAGACTTGACAATCCTATGAGGTTCCAGACTTTTTGAATCCACACCTATCACATAAGTTTGCTTGCGGCCTTAGTTTGTGAAGATTTTTTTGGATTGCTTTTTCTTTTGTATAGAAGACATTTAGGAGAAATTCTACTTCAGTCATTCTGGCTGAACAACCTTTGAGAAGGTCCCGTAGAATTTTAAACTTGCCACCCGAATATCCCCTTAAACAAGAGGTAATTTCGAGGGTAAGTATGGATCCACCAATTGCTGTCTTATCACCTGAAGCAGAGAACTCCACCATGGAGTCAGGAGCGAATTTATTTCCTCCGAGTTCACCAACCTCTGATCCTCCAAGGTCTGAGGCCATGGAACCATCTACTTCACGAGACCCGTTCGTTGGAAGGAGAACCTGGGGCTATAGATTGGTTAAATCCATCCCAGGATGACCCTGTATCCGCAGCATTTGGTCCATTTGCATCCTTTTGGGACATCTCTCTTGGGCAACAATGGGCCCACCTGGCATTACATCCAGACGCTGAACCTTCCCCTCTTCGTTGGGCTCCTCATGCTCAGCGCTTGGCTCCAGTCTATGAACTCATGGATCAGTTACGCCAACGTGGTGAAAAACTTCGACGCTAGAGTCTCTCACGGAGACAAGACTCTACGACTTCGGAAGTGCCCATATTTCAACATACCCCAATTTGTTCATTATCTTTTGCTTCACCGGAAACACCCACACCCCATATGACCACTTATGAACTTGGTCAACCCTCATTTCCTGCAAGTATCCCTCTTAATCAGGAGACCAGTTCTATACCTCAAATGACTCAATATGTTGAAGGACAACAGTCCAACACTCCTAATACTACTATTGGAACGGTACCCACTCCTCCCCCACCCCAAAACGCGTGGCGAGGATACTCTTTACCCCTTAATTTTATCACGAGTAGTGTTCCTTCGATGGTAAGTAATCAACAACCCATTATGAGTCAACCATCTATAAGTGGTCAGAACATTATTACTGGAGGGCAACCCTTGTTTTCTAGCCATAATACAAGTGGAGGACTTCCAATCGGTCATTCTGTTGGAAAATCCTTACCTGTTGTGGGATCCACCATGGGATTATCTCATGCTGGGGGACCATCCAACTCAACTCAATCACCATGGAGTCATGTGTATCCAGGTCATGTTAACCCTGTGTCGGGACAATTTACTCCCGGAAACGCACTCTACGGGATACCTTATCCCGGAAATCCATACACTCTATGGGGACATCATAATGTCATACCATGTGGACCCCCACCAACCTTCCCTCAAGTCCCACCACCCCCACCCCCGTTTGGTCCATCTCCACCTCCCTCTGGAGGCGGGGGGCCCCCACACCATTCCGGAGGGGGCGGACCTCCGCCTTTCGGCGGAGGCCCACCTCATTCTAGCAGCGGCGGCCCACCCCACTCCGGTGGAGGAGGCAAAGGCCAACCCCCTTCTGGCGGCGGAGGACCCCCACCTTTTGGTGGAGGCCCACCTTATTCCAGCGGAGGCGGTGGAGGACCACCTTATTCCGGCGGTGGCGGAGGACCCCCACCTTCTGGTGGAGGACCACCCTATTTCGGCGGAGGACCACCTTATTTCGGCAGTGGTGGAGGACCCCCACCTTCTGGAGGAGGCCCACCCTATACCGACGGCGGTGGCGGAGGACCCCCACCTTTCGGCGGAGGCCCACCTTATACCGACGGCGGCGGCGGACCCCAACCTTTTGGTGATGGACCACCCTATTATGGCAGCGAACCTACATACGGTCCACCACCCAACCCAGGCGGCACACCCCCTTGCTTACGACCAATTTCCTTCGGGAACACCTTACAATCAGTCGATGCAAGGTCTTACTGGTCCATATATGCCATATCAATACTATTAGTATCCGCAACCGAACCAATAGCTGCCATTTTTGGCTACTTTGGACCTACCTGATCTGTCTCGTCTGAATAATGATCCCATCCTACACGGTTATAATTGGCCACCCATTCCGGTCAAGTTACCCTCAAATATCCCAAAGTTTGATGGCAAGCCCGGTGAAGACCCGAAAAACCATGTGATGGCATACCATTTATGGTGTTCATCTAACTCCTTGATGGACGACTCGATCCATCTAAGGTTATTTCAAAGGACTCTCACCGACCCAGCTGCCAAGTGGTATATTGAATTATTGCCGCACTCATTCCCTGATTTTCGTTCTTTAGCTATTTCCTTTCTCACTCATTTCTAGTTACCCATCCCCTATGAAACTGGTACGGACTTACTGACTTCTCTCCGCTAGACCACCACAACTCATATATCCGATCATATCCACGAGTGGCGGAGGAGACGACGTCTCATTAAAGCTCCTATTCTAGACCAACTATTAGTTGACTGGTTCATGAAGTCTCTTTTACCTATCGTAGTTAAAGATGTAGCTATGGGAGGGGTCGTCACCGAGGAACAGGCTATTGCTCGTGCCCATTACTTAGACCTCGTCTATGCTCAATCCGACACTTATATGACATTGTTCCTGATGCACCCCGTCCCACCTATGATTCTGCAAAACCACCCCAGAGACCTCATGCCAATGGCATTATTGGTTCTGTCCACTCCCAGCCTCCTACTCAAACCGATGGATCATCGAACCACCATGGTTCTTCTCCACCCTCGCCACAGGCTGGCAGTGTAGCACCACCAAATCACCCACTCCTGCTCTCATCGAGGAGGTGAATTCTGTCTAATCAGCTTTGCCTCAGAAATCTGGTGGCAAGAAAAACAAAGGTAAACCCAATAAATCTTCCAACCTGCAGGAGCACAAGAACCCTCCTGAAGACACGAAACAGAAGCGAAAGCTTAAGTATCCTTGTTTATTGTGTGGTGGTGACCATTTCTCCAAAGAGTGTCCCCACACCTGCAGTTCTCAATGATCCCTTCCCCACCCAGAATCAACAAATGATTGCTCAACCTTCTCCTTCTCAAGGAGAAACATCATCCACCGCGCATGTTCTCATGATGCGTAGTGAGACGGTTAACTTAAATACACGATCACGATCATATGACTCAGTGCCTCCGAAGGAACTCGTTGGAAGTAATACTGAAAAAGCTTCCACCTCCATTCCGGATATTACCGTGCCACCAGCTTCTCTCAGCATTGAGAAGCCTTCATTAGAGTCAGTGTAGCGTCCGCCTAAGAGCACGATTCGAAAAGCAGTTTTCAATCCTAATGCTCGAGCAGCTCAGAACTATAACATTGTAGAGGACTTAACACAACTCCTTGTGCCATGTCGACGCTAGAGGTCTTACAGAATTGTCCCAACCAACGTAAGACTCTCCTCGCTGCCATTGGCGCGGTAGATCCGGATTCTTTGAATACAATCATGTTCAGACTTTAGTACTTTAAACCGAGGCTTTCCCACCAGCTGGCTTTCCAAATTGCCACGAAAGTTGCTGGGAAGACTATCCATCGTACTTGTTGGTGCCTCTACCTCGGTCATGTCGTTATCTTGTTGGAGAGCCATTGGTTCTCATGAGTTAAACCGTTCTCCTACTACCCTGAAAGCATTCGATGGTCGTGGCTTTTAACCCCATGGGCTATTACAAGCCTTAGCAGTAGAGTTGAGGGGTAAGACTGTAACCATTAACGTGGAAGTAGTTGCAGCCGCGTTGGAATATAATCTCTTGCTTGGTCGTAACTGGTTTTACGCCATGACTGCGGTCGGGTCATCTGTCTTCCGCATTGTGCAATTCCCCCATCAGGGCCGAATTGTCACTATCGACCAGTTGGACTTTTGTACGCCGGACATCGCCACTCATCCCGGTGATAATGTCCCTTTATTAGGACAATCTTCGCAGCTATATGAGAGCGTGGGGGTCAACCTCATAAAAGATTCATCTCTTATGGGCACCTTTCCAACCCCGGATCCCCCTAACCATGTTGCCTCGGTGAACATGATATCCTCCATGATTCCATCTTCCTCCAACTCTATCGACCAATGGCTCGTGCCCGATGAGTCCACCATGTAGTTGTTTGGAGATACTATGCCTCTTTCGCCCCGCTGAATCTACTTATGAGGCTATCCAGTCAGCACCTGAGTGTTAAATTTCATACATTCATAGCATAAAACATAAATGCATTACCAAGATCACTAGAAGTAAGACAAAGCACAAAACAACAACACAGAGTCTTACCCTGGGAAACCCAATAGGGAGAAAACCTAGCAACCTTCGCAGAGAGATGATAATTCTGAGATCAGAGTACAAATGAAGAAAGAGAGAGAAGATGAAAGTATCTTCCACAAGTAAACAACCCAAATACATCTTCTTCAGGTGATGCGAAAATCTGCTTCTCCAAGTGATGCGCACTTCACAAGTGTGAGAATGAGATAATGAGGTGCACAAGCCTCATATTTATACATGTGCGAAACTGGAAAATTCCCTTATCGGGCCGACTTGTTTTTAGGGGCAATAAATATTTTATTAATTACTTTTGCACCCTGAGACTTACATTGATTCTTTCATGTATTTACATAATGTTCTTCTCCCTTAGGAGGTATAATCAAGTACAATGATGGTACAATAAAATATAATAAATAATATCTTTCGAAGTTGTACAAAATCCAACACTCCCTCTCAACGAGGAAGGTATTCTTCGGTGTTCATCTGCATGACGATCATCTGGGTTTCATCTTGTACGCAACTCTGTCTCTATCATCTTTCTGCATACTGAAAGTTGTCCACACAATCTCTGTGCATCATCATCACCAGTCCTTCGGTGAGTCCAGGAGAATCACTCAATCCTGGATATTTGAGAAATACAGCTATACCATCTCTGCTATATAATTTGCTACCTGTCTGTCTCATTTGCTAATGGGGTCCTTCCATATCTGGCTGAGATCTCAGACAAGCAAAAGGGCACGACCATCTATTGACTGTCCTACTCTTTTACCTATGAGATTTCTCCCATATCTGGCTAAGTATCTGGACTGTAGAGGCACCTCTGCAACCACACGGCCAACTGCTGACTGTCCTACTCATCTGCCTATGAGATTTCTCTCATATCTGGCTGAGTAACTGGACTGCAGAGGCACCAGTGTGAACCCGAGCAATTGCTGACTGTCCTACTCATCTGCCTATGGGATTTCTCCCATATCTGGCTGAGTAACTGGACTGCAGAAGGTACCTGGGTGAGCCCGACCAACTGTTGACTGTCCTACTCATCTGCCTATGAGATTTCTCCCATATCTGGCTGAGTAACTGGACTGCAGAGGCACCTGGGCAAAGCAGGGCAAGCATCTCATCTTTTCCTCTCAAGGAGGGAAACGTTCTCTTCGACTCCAAGTCTTCCGCGAAAGTATTCGAACTTCACTCTGGGAAGTGCCTTGGTGAGAACATCTGCAGTCTGGTCGTCTATCGGCACGTACTGTAACTCGACCGCGCCTTTCTGCACTATATCACGAATGAAGTGATATCGAATCTCGATATGCTTCGACCCGTCGTGAAATACAGGATTCATTGACATCTGCACACAGCTCTGGTTATCACAATGAATCACGGTCGGCTCTGGAATCTGGCCGAACAATCCTGCCAGGAGTTTACGAAGTCAAACTGCTTCTCGAGCTGCTGTGCTAGCAGCCATGTACTCGGCCTCTGCAGTACTTAGTGCAACCGAGTTCTGCTTCTTGCTGCACCAGGAAATAACTGCAGAACCCAAACTGAAGCAACATTAAGAAGTACTCTTCCGATCTGCAAGACATCCGACCCAATCTGAGTCTGTAAACCCCTGCAATATCAGGTCACCATCTGAAGCATATTTCAATCCATATCCCACAGTGCCATGTAAGTATCTGAGCACATGTTTTGCAGGAATCCAGTGAATCTGCCTCGGTTCACACATGAACTGACTGAGGGCATTCACAACAAAACATATATCTGGTCTGGTGTTGGTCAGATACATCAATGACCCAATCAACTGTCGATAAATGGTGTGATCAAACAAATCAGACTTTGAAGTAGAATCTCTCAACTTCTTCCAATTTGCATCCATCGGAGTAGGCATGGACTTGCAGTCCAACATTCCGAATCTTTTCAGTATATCGATGGTGTATTTTCCTTGTCCTAGGAAAATCTCTTTCTGCCTCTGCCATACTTCTAATCCCAAGAAGTAATGCATCAAACTAAGGTCTTTCATTTCAAACTCAGAGGCGAGATTCTTCTGACACCATACAATGAGTTTCTCATTTCTAGTGAGAAACAAGTCATCAACATATAATACCATGATCAATGGCTCGTCATCTACAACCTTGTAGTAAAGGTTAGGGTTTGCATCACTCTTGGAAAATCCCAAGCTCACCAAGAATCTGTCTATTCATCCATACCAAGCACGAGGTGCTTGCTTGAGGCCATACAATGCCTTCTTCAGTCTGCATACATGAGACTCCTTTCCTTGGACAATAAACCCATCTGGCTGTTTCGATGTAAACACCATTGAGAAAAGCTGTCTTCACATCCATCTGATGCAACTTCCATCCCATAGTCGAAGCAATCGCGATAATGGATTTGATGGAAGTATATCGGGCCACAGGAGCAAAAGTCTCATCTTAATCAACTCCCTCTTTCTGAGAGAATCCTCTGGTTACGAATCTGGCCATGTATTTCTCAACACTGCCATCTCCTCCATGCTTGATCTTATATAACCACTTAGAAGTCACGACTGACTTCTCCTTAGGTCTTGGCACAACCTCCCACACATCATTCTTCATGATGGATTGATATTCTTCCATCATGGCATCCTTCCAAACTTGATGTTTGGATGCTTCTTCGTAAGTTGTGGGTTCTGAATCAATAATGTTGCTCATTAGAGCTACATAGCTGGAGAATCTCTGAGGTCTCTTGCTTTCTCTGAAAGTGCCATGTGGAGCATCATGCTCCTCTGTATCCTGCAGTGTCTGTTGTGCCCATCTAGGTCTTTTCCGACCTGTCACATCTCTGGGGATATCAACTGGATCTATGGGATCGATAGGTTCATCCTTTTCTGCTAACTCCCTCTTGAACTAGAGTGGGAGATGATCTCATCTCCTTTGGTTCTATCATTTCATCATCGATCTCCATGTCTGATCCTCTGCCTTTCTTGACAGCTAATTCTTCTTCAAAGGTCACCTCCCTACTGACTTCAATCTGTCTGGACCTTGGGATGTAGATTCCGTAAGTCTTTGAAGACTCACTGTATCACACAAAGGTTCCCTTCTTGCTTGAAGGTTCCAACTTGGGCACAAGTGTAAAGACTAGACAACCAAATATCTGAAGGTGGCTTACTTCTGGTTTCACTTCTGTGAAAGCTTTCTCTGAGGTCATCCTTCTAGGCTGAGAGTCATATTCCAGGAAGCTTCTTGCTGAACATCAACGAGATTCATATGTCCATCAAAACAAGTCTTCTCTTGTAGGCCAAATCTCATGGTCTTTTCCCTACAAGTCAAATCCCGACTGATGATCAGTGATA
Organism: Larix kaempferi; assembly: GCA_027924585.1. Taxonomy (NCBI): domain Eukaryota; kingdom Viridiplantae; phylum Streptophyta; class Pinopsida; order Pinales; family Pinaceae; genus Larix; species Larix kaempferi. The sequence goes on from BSBM01001382.1 coordinate 555,360, forward strand.
TTTTATAATCAATTTGAAAAAACAAATAGTTTACACTGGCATCTTAGCTAATACTTTATCACAACAATCATGAACATGTCTAACAAACACTTCTTGGAAGTATCTAGATGTCTGTTATCTCCACTAGACCATGCCATCAAGAGTATGCACTACCCTAAGCATGTAGGAGGGAGATATCATTTAGACTAACTTCATGAAATGTTGTGTAGCTCATATGCATAATATAACAGGGTAAACTATATCAACTGCTCAATACATTAGATCTGCATATAAAAAGCATATAACACAAAAATAGATCTATGTAAGAAAGAAAACAAAATACTTATCTCTTATTGTTTTGGTGTGTGGGCCCCCACTGCCTTCTTGTGGGAACCATAAGAGATTTCCGTTCTTGCATTTTGGATCTTCTAGAAGAGGAACTCCGTACAATCATCATCCCTTTGCTTCTTGCGATGATGATCCTCTTCTACATCAGCAGTTGAGGCTTCATGCTTCCTTTTACTTGAACTTCGACAGCTATTTGCGTAGTGTCCATATTTTCTGCACCTATAGCATTGAACTTGAGATAAGTCCTTCTTCTCCTTTTGATTTGGTCGAGGACTTGGTCTACGATCTTCGTGCTTGTGTTTATGAAACTTCCTACCTTTTCCCTTACCCTTCATGGCATGAGAAATAAAAGCTTGGTTCTCCTCAGGTTGAGTGTCATGACCATGGAGTCTTTGACGTGCTGTGATCCTTGTCTCCTCCTGAGAGCAATCTGCCCAAAGCTTGTCAAACTTTGGTAGTTTAGATCTACCACTTATGCTTTGGATAAAGGACTCCCATGATGGTGGAAGACCATTTAAAGTGTGGAGTACAAGCTCCTTATCGCCAATAGGATCTCCATTGGTGTTGAGCTTGTCTCTGAGTTCTGCGATCCTCATAAAGTATGAGGCAATGGATTCCGACTTTGCTATCTTCATATTTGAGAGTTTGTTTCTCAAAGTCATGGACACATTTAGGCTAATGTGTTCAAATAACGTCATAATGGTCTTGAACATTTTTCTAGCACTCTTCTTACCTGAGATCTGAGGAACCAAATGGTCTTGTCATCACATCTATGTTAGCTGGAGCTACCATACTGCAGACTGTGCGGCCGAGGACCGCACAGTACTTTTTTTTTCCAGATCAGGGGATCAACCGCCTTCAGACGAGGCAGTTTTGTTTAGACTTCCCCTAGCAAATATATCAGAGGGGACAGGCAGTTGTACAGTGCTACACACATTGTCACTTACCATCTACCACAGGGTCACCTTTCCCTTTCCAGGCTTTGACATAAGCCCATTTGAGACAGTTGCCTAGTCATGTTTTGGTCGAGATTATCACAGTATATCGCTGGTTTATTATGTGCCTGGATTCAGCAGAGATCCAGCTCACAGACAACTTCAGTAGCAGCAGGTATATGGTGCATCAGGTATTGCATTTGATGATTATTGCTCATGTTGTAGATTAGACTTCTTTATATTTGTTAGTACACTGACTCTGCATGAGATGATATATTTGGTGATCTAGCTATTATATGATGTAGTTGGGCCCTTGATGATGTCAGTCCACCCCTCCGGTTAGACTTATGTATATGCACACTGAGTCATGTCCTCTACACTTGGCATAGACTTGATCACTTAGTCCCTCTCGGTAGCTGACTTTAGCTCCATTATCACTTTCCCCATCCATCCGACTCATCCATGATACTTGTTCCTGACTTGGACTTTGATTTGTGATCCCGAGGACCCCTTCCTCACTGATCTCTGAGTTTGCCATGACTCCTTGTTTATTGTGCCTCGGCTCTTTAGTGTGTGAGATACACGATTAGACCTGGGATTTGCTCCTGTAGGTTGCCCCCGATGTTGCAATGCAGTTAGGATTGTGTAGCCTCACCGGGTGTTCCCATTGGTCATCGAAGCATGTATTGCTCACCCCCATTACCTTTGTAGTATGAGCACCATGTTTATATCTTTTGAGATACGTATGTAGCCCAAGAGGGCCTTGATGTAAATGAAGAAATGAAGAAATGTAAATCAGGCCAAAAGGGCCATTATATTGTAAATGTAAAATCTAGCCAAAAAGGGATAAGTATGAAACTCATTGTAAAATCCATGCAATGTGTTTATGAACACACATGGATTCTGGTCAGCTATACATGTCAGCATTTGTAGTGGTTATTCCTCACCTAGTCCCGTGGGACAAGGAGGTGAGAGGGAGCAAGGGATAAGCTCAAGATTGCCCCCTAGAGTCTCAAGTTACGGTTTGTCGGACACCCAGTTTGGCGACTCTAGAAAAGAACCTCACGGAGTCTTCGGATACGGATGTGAGTTGTGAGATACTTGTTAGATGACTAGTGGTGGTTTCCCTGCACTATACCCATTTGTGAGGCACCGCCCTTCTCCGTGTTCTGTCATGGCATACTTACCTCAGTGGACCCCGCTTTCCCGAGTTGTCCAAAGGGTCACATGATCTTCATCCTTGTATTCCCGTGTCCTTTGCCTTGTTGTCTGCATCACCTAAAGTCAGCAAAGTGGTCAACAGAGTTGAAAAAATCGCCGAAAAATCGCGCGGTTTTACCTCTGCCGAAAAATCGGCGCTTGAAAATCGCGATTTTTTCGTTTTTTTCGAAAAAATCGCGAGTCGAAGGAAAAAATCGCCCAGGCTTTTTCACAGTTTTAAAAACTCGGGTTTTTTTTTAATAAATTTGATGAGTTTTGTACATGTAACATTGATGTCAACAATACTAAATGGTAATGTTTAAGAAGTAAAAGTGACATTCTCTTTATCTTTCATTTTCCATCCTTTTACTTAAATTTGTAACATTACCATTAATTGTTTCAGGATGTTTGAGAGTGGTTCCAACCTCATCAGACTTCATATGCAAAAAGTAGGATTTTAGATCCCATTTAGAATTCAACAGACTTAATGGTTTTCAGGATTTCAGGATTCCAACGTTTCTAGTGGATTCTATCATGTATGTGGGTAAGGGATTGGAATATAATGAAGTACATCAAACTCTCTATGTACCTTGATGTTGGTGGTGTCGATGCCTGATTGTTAAAGTTGTTTGAATTCCACTGTCATGACCTTAATAAAAAAATGTACCCTTCAGTCAAGCAAAATCACTTATTAAGCATGGGAAGCTCTTTCTACCTTATTTTAATGCTTGGACTAAGAAGTTTGAACAAAATTGTAGGGTGTTAATTGATGTCCTTGGAGGATCAACTTCGAGATTGGAAGCAGAGGCAAAGTCTAGAGCCTAGAGGTGGGGGAACATGGTGCTATTGATGAATATGATCTCGACATAGATAATGATTTTGATGATTATGTTTTTTCAATTTTGATTTAGATATGTATTGCACTTGGTGCCATTTTGATAATATTTTGTCTCTAATGGTTTGGAATCATAGCTTGGAATCTTTAAAATATATTTTTTCATTAAAATTGTAAAATTTTATGTATTTTTTAACAGTCTGAGTCATTGAAATAAAACCACTCCAAGTTATTTGCATCCACTACATCTATATATTAGTGCTTTCTACATATTTATGTTCCAATGTGTTTATCTGATGTTATTGTTGCTTTATATGTTTAAAATTCTGAAAAAAATGAATGTATTTTGTATTTTTTAATGTTTGTCGACTTTTTCCGATTTTTTCCGATTTTTTCGCCGATGTTGCCGAGAAATTGTTTTTGGGACCCTTGCCGACTTTTTGCCGAGTCCGACTTTTTCAACATTGGTGGTCAATTCTATAGATGTGCATAGCATTTTAGTCTTTTGGAGGTGGTGGGCCCACTTCACCGGGGCCTTGTATTATCTCGGGATTTAATGTATTTTTGTTCACCATGTTATCATTATATTGCTTAGTAATGTACTAACGTGTATAATTGAGCCTTGTCACTTCATGTTGCATACAGGTATTCAACTAGCACTATTGTTGACCAGATTTGACTTGGTCAAATTGAGTTGACTAGGCCAAAAATGGGCCCGAAAAAATGTTGCAACTGGAATTTCGATTTCGGTCAATTATTATCTACAGGGATCCCATACGAGCATGCAGGTGTCAGAATTGCAAAAGATTGAAGCATTTGAGAAATTTTTAATTATTATTGGTCAACTTTGACTTGTTTTAATTAAAAATTATGGATTTTGGGCAAATAATGCCTAAGTGATGGATCGGGGTCATTCGAGTGGTCATTCCTAGTACTTTTGGGATCCACGATCACATTGCAGCAGTCGGTTCGACGATCCGGGCAATAAAAGTGGGTCAAAAGCCCAAATTTTATCTTCAGCCATATAAACCAGCAAAAATTATATGGAAAATCAGAATTTGACTAAGGCAACTATAGGAAAATGGCAAAATCAATGGTTGGCAAAAAAGGTAAAGGTAATTTCTTAGGTAAAATGGTAATGTTTGACATGGTGTTTATGTATTGTGGGGCCCTCTCTTGCCCAACTCACCATGAGGGGCGAATTTGCCCATGGGCGCGTTTTTTCCACTTAGTGAAATTCATGATTTGCATTGTATTTGATGTGGGACCTTGGGTGTATGTGTTAGGGGGATAAAACATCATAGAGACACCCCCTAACACTTGTTTTATTTGTTGTATGGCCCCATGATGGGCCCCTCACTCCATATGTGCGCTATAGATGGGCAATTCGCACCCCCTTCTTGAGTTGATCTCCTCCATTCATTTTGGTTGATGGGGGATTGATCTCAGCTCTCCATTTTGGAGGGAATTAGGTTTTGAGATGAGGCATTCTCTACTTAAGAGAGATGCTCTCCCATTTCTCCCTCTCTTGGCACATTGTACATTTGACATTTGAGAGATATAGAGACATTCTTCTTCCGGTTTCTTGAGAGGGCTTGTGTGGATGTTGATGTCTTTGATTGTTAGTTGATTTCCATTGCTTGTAGAGTGATTTAGATGAGTTTGCTGCCCTTGTATGACTAACACGAATTGTAGGAAGCTTGGCCATTTGGAGAGGGGCGCTACACTTGGAGTGGGAGCTCCGTTCTAGTGTTTCTCTTTGAAACAATCACAAGGGAGTTGTCTTTGCTTCTTAGCTTGTCAATTTCCTCATCTTTTAGCCATTCATTTGCTGTTATTACTTGTTTATTTGCTGCATATGCTAATTTCCCTCTTTGTGGCAGGTACCCAGGCAAAAGTTGGTCAGATTGCTGCTCAAACGCCCACACAAACTCGCTGGCTGCTCTACTACTGAATTGGGGTCAGTCTTCAAGTCATCTCAACCACACTCTTTCATCTCAGGTACTCTTCTATTGCTGGTCTCATACCTTCAAAATTCCATTTCTGTGTGTTAAGCTGCAAAATCTGCATAAAAACCCTAAAAATTGATAATTAGATTTCCCACCGTTAGAATTTGTTTTTATTGCAAACCCACTAATGAAATACTATTAAAAGCCTAATCCTTAAGTTTCATTCATTTTCGACTCCATTTACCCTCTGAAACAACACTGGTCCTATTGCCAAAAACGCCCTAATGCCCCTCTAGGGCGTTTTTCTCTTCTGCTGGTTTGGGGTCTCTTTGGGGTTCTGGGTACCTTTGATTCATGTTCAGAACGTCATTTTACCGTAGGGAATCAAGTGTCAATAGCTGGAAGTGAATATAAACACTAATTTTATGCTGCCCTAGGTCCACCAGTCTCAGAACCAATCTCTCCCTTGGGAAGATTTTCACTTGTTGATCACTTCTTGCATCGTTCACTCCCCTAGTTGATTTTCAGCCATATGAATCTATTACATTTATCATAAGTTATTGCTGGCCACTTATCACATTACTATCATTTCACTGCTTGTGTCCATCAATCGGCTGAGATCATACATAGGAACTCATCTACACTCATTCCTTGTTTTTCTCTCTCATCTTTTGGGTTTGGGTGTGTGTTTTTGTCTCTCGACCATAACTGGTTGAGCAGGGTCTCCCCCTTGACTTGGCTTTCACGCCTTGTCTAAAGTGACTGCAGCCTTGTCCGGTGTGACTTTTGTCCCGTGGACAGAGGACCTGGTTGCTGTTGGTTACACCTTCCTGGTTGCTCACCCTCTATTGCCCCTGTTGGGATATCCCTCTATAGCAACTAGAGATAGTGTGATAACAGGTCTCTCACGGAATCCACAAGAATCCTTCTTGCTTTAGCATCATTCTTCCTCCATCGGGATTTATCCTCTTCGGCTTTTGGTTTAGGTTCAGGGACCTTCTCATTTATATATAGCAAGAGATCATTTTCTTCTAGGAGTAGAAGAACCCTGGACTTCCAGGAGATAAAGTTGGAAGCTCCTTCCAAACGATCTTCTACCTTCATCCCAATCATCTTGATTTTAGATCTGGTTTAGAAACCCTAGCAAGAGCTAGGTCAAAAAATGAAAGTTAATAATTTGAAAAACTGAACCCACAGATAAATTCGCCTTGCCAAGGAGAGTTGAATAGAGGGTGGGCTTGTCCAAATCTGTGGAGAGAGATGAGTTAAAACTGAAACCCTAATTCTGCTGTAGCCACAGAGTTAGGTCAAAAATTGAAAGTTCTTGGAATTGAATTCCGTCTTCACCAATGGATTAGTCTAGCCAAAAACGAAATTCCTATGGCTCTTTTTCTTTAAAATAATGGGTGAAGACTTCACAAGATGAAACCCTAATTCCGGTAGGGTTCCGACAATGCTTCGGCAATGGCTTCTTCTAGAATGGCTCTGATACCATGTTAAATTTCATACATTTATAGCATAAAACATAAATGCATTACCAAGATCACTAGAAGCAAGACAAAGCACAAAACAACAACACAGACTTTTACCCTGGGAAATCCAATAGGGAGAAAACCTAGCAACCTTCGCAGAGAGATGATAATTCTGAGATCAGAGTACAAATGAAGAAAGAGAGAGAAGATGAAAGTATCTTCCACAAGTAAACAACCCAAATAGACCTCCTTCTTCAGGTGAAGCGAAAATCTGATTCTCCAAGTGATGCGCACTTCACAAGTGTGAGAATGAGATAATGAGGTGCACAAGCCTCATATTTATACATGTGCGAAACTGGAAAATTCCCTTATGGGGCCGACTTGTCTTTGGGGGCAATAAATATTTTATTAATTACTTTTGCACCCCAAGACTTACATTGATTCTTTCATGTATTTACATAATGTTCTTCTCCCTTAGGAGGTATAATCAAGTACAATGATTGTACAATAAAAAATAATAAATAATATCTTTCGAAGTTGTACAAAATCCAACACTGAGGACCACTTGGCCGTGGCCTCTACACCTTGTTCTCTACAGTGGACGTCATCTCTACCAGATCCTCTGCTCTGGACTTTTCATTCCGATGAGTCCATTATGGAGATTATGAGCACAGATGAACCTCCGTTGGAAGACCTTCACCATCGATTGTCTTTCCTACCCTCATTAGACTCTGTGGGAACGCCATCACCACCATTATTACACTGGATGTCTATCCTTGTCCATAGTCACCGATCCTCACTTGCGATACGGTTATGGAAGGCAACATGGCGAATATCATGCCCACCATTCCGATTGACATCTCGATTACACCTGGCGTCATGGAACACATCCGCATTGGCCAAACCTTCTCTCCTGAAGAGCTCACCACATTCACGACCTTATTTAAACAATTTCGCGACGACTTTGCATGGACCTACGAAGAAATGCCTGGGATCAATCTTGCTATTGTCTCGCATGAGATCAAGACTTATCCCGAAGCTAAGCCTGTCCGCCAAAAATTATGTCCAGTACACCCTCGAAAAACTACGGCAATTAAAGCTGAGATTGAAAAGCTCTTGAAAGCCGGCTTTATCTATCCTGTTCCTTTAACAGAATGGGTCTCCAATGTCGTCCCTGTGGCCAAGAAACAGGGTACTATTAGGGTCTGTGTCGACTATAGGGATCTGAACAAGGCCTGTCCAAAAGACAATTACCCGACTGCCTTCATCGATCAGATCATTGACAATTGCGCTGGAAGTGTCATCTTCTCATTTATGGATGGCTTTTCCGGTTATAACCAAATCGAGATCCACCCGATCAACCAACACAAGACTGCTTTCATCTGCCCCTGGGGTACGTTTGCTTATCATAAAATCCCCTTTGGCCTTAAAAATGTTGGTGCAACATTCTAGCGGGCCATGTCGTATGCTTTTCATGATGTGAAGGACTTTGTGGATCCCTATCTTGATGATCTCCCCGCCCATTCACAGCATCGCGAGTTCCACATAGATCATCTGACGGCTGTATTCCTCAGATGCAGGCGGTATAGCATCCGTCTGAATCCTAACAAGCTAAGTCACCTGACACGAGGACACGGGACATGAAAATTCGAGTGTCCGACACGGACACGGTGACCCTCGGAATCAGGACACAAAGGACACTTTTTATATACATATATATATATTTTTAAAAATATATTCAAATTTAAAAATATAGACATATAGATCCAAAAATATTTAGAAACTAGAACATTTACAAATATTCAATAGAAATTAGAATCAAAACACATTAATGATTACACATTTGTCATTCACAAATCACAATGAGAGTCGAGACACATAGATGCATGTCGGAACCATATTTCTCATTAAGTCATCCAAAATCAAAATGTATACATATATGTTGGAATGCCACTGGGCACTGGCAAATGCCAAATAGACTAATAGTAAATACAAAAAGGGGTGGATCAAGATGGAAGAATCCCATATGTCAATAGTCCTCCATTCCTGAATCAACAAACTCATCACTGGCATTGCCCTGATCCTCATCCTCCTCCTCCTCCTCCTCCCCTCTACCCATCTAACAATTTGCATCTGCTGTTGTGGAGGATGACCCCTCCATACGATCACCATCATCAAAAGTGATCAGCTCTAGCATTGGATCATTAAGATCCATGTTGGCTAATGCCAACTCAGTACTGCTGTCCAAACCCATATCATCAGGAAAGACATCCCACATCTTTGTCTTTCCCTTCACCCACTCCTCCCTTTTCCTGTAAATAAGATGAAGGTCGGAGTGCACATACACCATTGTCTCTGCCCTGGATTGCTCAAGCCTGCTCTTCTTCACACTTTACAAGTTCCCATATGTGCTCCAATTCCTCTCACAAGAAGAGGATGATGTAAGTTGAGAGATGACCCTCAAGGCTAACTTCTGTAGAATAGGGGATGTTGCCCCTTGAGTTGCCCACCAAACATAGGGTTTCTTAACCCCTTATCTCTAAGCACATCATAGCCTCCAAATCTCCTAGTGCCAGTGGAAAAATCTACAAAGCCCTCCTCCACCTCCTCAAGTAGTTCTCTATCTTGAAATAACCGTCTAAGTGCTATCTCTACATCCGTGTGAGGAGAGACTCTGTGTGAGGGCCCCGATCCACCAGTGAGCCACTCCTGAGTGTAGAACTTGGGGTTCAAGGAGTGGGCCAAGCAATGCAAAGGTGTGCAATTCTTATCCCACCTAGAGATAAGAATACCTTGAATCATGGCCCATAGGTTCTCTGTCGATGTCCCATACTCGAGACACTCATTCTCCATGACAATGGACCTCATGGACTCAATCATGGAATCCCACCCCTCATAAACATCTGCTAGGCTGGGCTGGTCCGTGTCTACAAACCGCAACAAAGAAATGATTGGCTCCATGAGCTTAATGCTAAGATCTATCGTGTCCCACTAACCATCATCTAACATTGTGTCCTTCACCTTTTGTGAAGCAATCTGATCCGTCTTTCTCCAAAAAGACCTAAACTCTGAAATCACCATGGACCCAAGAGCGGTTTTGACCTCCCTCAACCTCTTGAGCATGACGAGTGAGGAAGCAAACCGAGTATCTGCAATCTTCAACAATGAAAGCTGTGTGTACTCTTTGTAGATGGTGAGGGCATTTGTGTGGTTTTGTACAAAGTTACGAATATGGCGTGCATTCTTAATAAGGTTGCCAATCCATGTCACATCTGAAGCAATGGATTTCAGTGCTAAATTCAAGGAATGGACAATGCAAGGTGTCCAGAAAACCTATAAGAGCAATAAAAGCATGTATCAATGACTCTACAACACTAACATTGCAATGATCAAATTCAAACAATGAGCAAATTAGAAATGAAAGGTGTCCAAAATGAACTCACCTGTGGATATTTAGCTTCCACAATCATGCCAATAGCCTTGCAAATAGGTGCATTGTCCGTAATGATTTGTACACAAGAAACAACACCACCTACTTCTTCAATGGTTTTAATGAATAAATCACCCATATATTGTGCATCCTTGTATTTCCCAAGGGCATCCACTGCTTTCAAGAACACCGGTCCATTTTGGGAAGATACCATGAAATTGATGAGTGGATGGCGTGCTGGATCCGTCCATCCATCAGAAACAATACTCACACCGAATGAGGGCCATGTTGTTCTAATTGGCTCAAGAATTTTATCTACCTCCTTTGCTTTAACCAACAGTGTGGTTCTAAGCTTCTCTGAACCAGGAGGCACATAACCACTTGGAGCTCGTTCCAAGATACTACGACACATCTCAATAAACAATGTTGACCGTGCAACATTGAATGAGATGAAGTTGAGGTAGAAGAAAAATGCAATGGTAAGGTCTACCTCTTCTCGCGCCTCTTGTTGGAAAATCCTATCCATTGGACCACTTGTAGATTGCGTCTTTCTTGTTTGATAAGTATCCCCACTTCCATGAATGCTAGGTGGAAATGGAGGCTTGGTGCTGTTAGAATTCAATATGCTAAGATAGATAACATCAATATTCAATTTAATTTCACAACAATATCATATACAGGATCACAGAAAGAATAACAAGCATAGCATAAACACAAGAGACACAATGTATCTTGGGAAACCCTCATTGGGTAGAAAACCCAACAAAATTTCCTCAATATAGATGATCAAAAGTACAAAGATGAAATCCCCAAACAAGATCTCCTTCTCCTTCACAGATATCTCTCTCTCTCTCCTAATGCGCAATTCACAAGTGAGTGTGTGTGTTCAAATGAGAGACACAACACCTCTATTTATACTTTATCTCTCACTTGACTTTTACACTTGACAGGTCGGCCTCAATAGTTTATTCTCTTGCTGACTGGGCCGACCCCTGTAGGGGACTTAAACACCCCATTACAAATGACTCTTACGGGGTCTATTGCCCCGATATACATGGGAGGATTTACCTCAATGACTTTACATAATAATAACATCCCGACGGAGAAATAAAACATCTCTGGATTAATAATAATAAAGTACAAATAGAATATTCTTTGAAGTTACAATATTTCAACACTCCCCCTTAACAAGAAGGGTATTCTAACAACATTTGCAGGAGCAAGGACAGGTCATCAAAAACATCATAGTGATACATCTATAAATCATTGGAAGTCTTCTTCAATCATCATCAGCAACTGGAATGGCTGCTGGAACATTTTCAACATCTTCAGTACTGGAACATCAACATCTACAATACCGAGTTTTCATCTTTTGCAGCACTCGATCGTCTACAGCAACATCATCATCTGGATCTCTCGATCAACATCATCATCAATATCTGGATCTCTCAATCAACAACATCATCAATATCTGGATCTCTCGATCAACAACATCATTTGGATCTCTCGATCAACAACATCATCATCTGGATCTCTCGATCAACAACATCATCAATATCTGCAATACATATGATCCACTTATGGGATGATCAATCCCAATCACTTTGTTGATGTATTTGTAACTTCGGAAGATATTCACTTGTATATTGTATGTATTACATTTGTACCTTATTGTATCCCCAACGGAGATGTATTATTCCTCCGATTGGAAGTGTTGTCATGTGGACTTGCAAGTGTCGCAAGTTATATTGTAAGTGTTGTAACTTATACTTGATGGGTTATTAGACTACCTTGATGGGTTCGGCCTTGTATGAGTTATGTGGGTTAAAGGGTTATTAGACCACCCTAGCGGGGGTCGGCCCAGTTAGCTTTATGTTAAGTGGTTAAGTTGAGGCCGACCTAGTTGAGTAAAGGTCAAGTAAAAGTTAGTGTATAAATAGAGAGTGTGTCTCTTTCATTTTACACATTCTATTATTCACTCACTTCGCATTAGTGAGAGAAGAGAAGGGTGCGCACAAGTGGAGGAGGAGCATGTTGCTGAAGATATCTGTCTCTTGGGTTTGATCATGGTGATCCTTGTATTGATGCTTATTCTATCTCTCAAGAAGTTGCGGGGTTTTTCACCTTCTTGGTTTTCCCCGGTGAAATGTTTTGTGTCTCTTGTCTCTTGTCTCTTATGCTTGATATGCTGTACATGTTGTTCTTTCAGTTAAGATCCTAGATCTATTGAATTAAATGATGAAAATCTAACATGGTATCAGAGCTAGCCTGAAGGAAGGCATGATATGGCATTTATGAGACTTGTTGCACTTGCGACAAATTGGAAGCTAGGGCTTGATATAGCAAAAACCAGTCATTGTGGCACTTTCGCTATAAATCCATTTTGGCGAAGTTTCAAAAACTTCTACAGGTCGTAGATAACATCCCCATGTACCTTGTGTCCGAAGCACAACATCTAGTTCGCTGTACTTTCTGTTTTAGGACCTGTACAATCTAGGGTTTCTGCCTCTTCCAGATCTCAGTCATAAACAGGTGACCTAGGCAAAAAGGTCACAACTTGGGCTAGGAAGCTTTAAATGAAATTTCGTAAAAAGTGACAGGTAGGGCACAGACTGTACTTTCACAGGTCTGCTTTTTAGAGGCCGAAGTCTAACTAGTGACATGTGGCACGCTGTACAAGTTCGCTCTCCTGTTTTATCCCATAAACAGGTCACGTTGCGACACTTGGCATAACTCTCTCTCAGAGAATCCAATTGAGGTCAGACCTGTGGGGTTGGAAAGATGACAGGTCAGGCTACCATAGGTCGAAGTTTCAGACCCTGTGGATTCGTAATTTCAGAGATACACCAGAAACAATCAGGTGCATATTTTTGTCAAAACAGAATTGGATTTTGAGCACCTTCATTCTTGGCTTGTCACTGCTGCGGGAATTTAGGGCTTTGGAGAAAGTTAGAATTTTTGGAATTGGAGTCCACGACTGAATGCTCCTCATCAAAATCGAAATTTAGAGACCAAGATCGAATTTTTTGGTTGGGCAGAAGGCCGAGCTTGATCAAACCCTAGTTTGGGATTTTGATCGGTAAGGTGGAAAATTAGGGTTTCTACAATAGTTGGAATTTTTGAAATCTGTGACCACGGCTGGAAGCTCCTCAGAAAAATCGAAATTTAGAACACAAGATCGAACCTTTTGGATGGGCAGAAGACCGGGCTTTATCAAACTCTAGTTCGGGATCCTGTCCAGAAGATCCGGAAGTTTCAAAGGCAATTTTGAGGGGTCAAATTTTGGAGATTTCAAAATTGAAGTATACCGGCTTGATCAACTCAGCAAGGCACATCTTTTCATCCTTTCAGAAGTTTGAAATTCAAAGTTTGAATTTTTAGGGTTTTTCTGTCAAACCCTAATCCAACTCCAGATCTAGTTTCAGCAAATCAAAGTGGATTGGGTTAATCCTAGAAGAGAATGAATTGGACACTTGCATAAGTGAAGAAGTTCCAGTTCCAGAGGGAGATGAGGCTAAGGCCTTACATAAGAAGACTACAAGCAATCTCGACAGGTATGACTTGAGGAAATATAGGTATGTTTTGAAATTTGTTCATAATTAAGTTTATGATATGTTTGTCTTCATATTATTTAGCTTAGTACAATCTTGAATAATGTTAGACTTGTCTTATCACCCTAGTAAAAGTATGAATGCATGTGAATGATAGAATACATTCATTGATTAGGGTTATGACACTTATGATTGTACTAATGCACTGTGGTGTTGTATGAGGTTGATGTTGTCTGCTAACATGAAAGGTACATCAAGAAAGTTCTAGATCAAGAACATATGACCATGGTGACATGAAGACAAAGACTCATCCATAGTCATGGATCACATAGAATCTCTACTTACGAGGTATGTATAATTTGGTTCTACAATGCTTAACCTATGAGATATGCAGGTTACTAGCACAAGTCATTGAAGAGAACAAGAAGACATTATGCGGGTATGTTAGACATAACTAGCTAACATGATAATCCAGGTATGTTTTTCCTATATCAAGTTAGAACCCTACCTTGTGTTAGGGTCTCTTATATAAGTAATACCTTTGTATGATTGATGATTGTTCATGAAGTTATAAGTTTGAGTAATCATGGGATTATGCATATTATGTTTCTTACTTTGATTAATGATATGACTAACCATAAAAGTCCTATGGTCAAATAAGAATATGCATGAGTAATAGAAGTTCTCCCTGAAACCTTGAATACTAATGCTTGTGATAAATTACTTGTGTGTGAAATAATCATGACCATACATGTTAAGTTTATTTAGGATCATAATGTTTTGATAGTATTGAGATTATACTTATGAATGTATGATTATGTATGAGATCTTGAGGATGACACAATCATGACACTAGTGCACACTTAAGCATGCATAGTGGTCTAGGATGAATATAAGTTCAAGGACAGGTAATCCAAGAAGCAAAGATCAAGAGGGAGCACTCTCCAATAGTTCCTGCAAGGAAGCAAAGATTGAGAGGGAGTCCACCCTACAAGCAAACAAAGATAAGTATTTGAATTGTCATTACTTAAATGATGTTGTCTAGTAATGTACATATTTATGTTCCTAGATTTAGGATGTATATTATGCATATTAGAAAAGTTGCATTAATGAACAAGATACTACTAATATGCAAGTAATGGGTAAGTGGCCTATGGTACTGTACAACATTCCATTGCTACTTATCTAGAATGAAACCTCTTTGCTAACCTGTTGGGAGTTGTGCACACTCTTAACAAATGTTTTGGTAGAGATGGAAGTCATCTAGAAAGTTACCGTGTGAATACGGGATATGGATAAATGTTGTATTGAAGCATTGGCTAAAACAATTGCATGACTGCATGACATATATTCTTATGTGTAAGAATTTGTTTTTGAAAAAAATATGAGAAGTTTCTAATCATGCAATTGAATTTGAATTGTAGGAAAGATCGTATACAATCACCTACAAAAGAAGGATTACAACATTTGTTCCAACAACAAAGTTGAAGAAAGCTATCTATTGAAGATATTGAAGAATCTAAAGTTCCCAGGATCCGGGATGAAGGGATGAAGGGATGCCATGATTGAGGAGTACTAGTCGATCGTGAAGAATGATGTTTGGGATGTGGTCCCAAGACCAGAAGGGAAGTCTGTTGTGACTTCCAATTGGATCTACAAGATCAAGCATGCTGCAGTCAGTAGCATAAGGATAGATTATTCACTTGTATATTGTATGTATTACATTTGTACCTTATTGTATCCCCAACGAAGATGTATTATTCCTTCGATTGGAAGTGTCGTCATGTGTACTTGCAAGTGTCGCAAGTTATATTGTAGGTGTCGTAACTTGTACTTGATGGGTTATTAGACTACCTTGATGGGGTCAACCCTGTATGAGTTATATGTGGGGTAAAGGGTTATTAGACCACCCTAGTGGGGGCCGACCCAATCAGCTTTAGGTTAAGTGGTTAAGTTGAGGCCAACCTAGTTGAGTAAAGGTCAAGTGAAAGTTAGTGTATAAATAGAGAGTGTGTCTCTCTCATTTTACACATTCTATTATTCACTCACTTCGCATTAGTGAGAGAAGAGAAGGGTGCGCACAAGTGGAGGAGGAGCATGCTGCTGAAGATATCTATCTCTTGGGTTTGATCATGGTGATCCTTGTCCTGATGCTTATTCTATTTCTGAGGAAGTTGCGGGGTTTTTCACCTTCTTGGTTTTCCCCAGTGAAATGTTTTGTGTCTCTTGTCTCTTATGCTTGATATGCTGTACATGTTGTTCTTTCAGTTAAGATCCTAGATCTATTGAATTAAATGATGAAAATCTAACACACTTTAGGACACAAATCCAAGGATGATACAATCCTGATCCACTTACGGGATGATCAACCCCGATCACTTTAGAACACAAAGCCAAGGATGATGCAATCCTGATGATTTAGCCTGAGTTGGCTATCCTAGTGCAGTTTTGGCCTGTCAGATGGCATGCCAGAGTAGGGGTGAGATTTGATTGGTTCACCTAGGGCGTTGTGCATGTAGGGGGTGGTCCAACCACTTGTTATTACTATATTACCTCCCTCCCAGAGAGCTTGGTGGGCTCACCTTGACAGCGCAGGCACTCCAGGAGGCAGTTTGGGCAGTTTCACACTTCCTAAGGCAGATTAAGAATGGTGAAAATGGCTATTGAAGGATTCAATTTGGGCTACTGAGGCAAGGGATTGACATGGGATGATTTTTGATGACGAGTAGGATGTCTTCCACACCTTCTCCAGCAGTTTTAGCCTTCTGTGGGGCCTACACTCATCTCTCCGGCACTTTTTATGGTTTTTTGGAGCCTCCTAAGGCTCACGACTTTCCCAGAGAGGCACGATTTGGTGTCTAGCTTGGTTATTTTATATTATTGTGCCATGGGGACACACTAGGGAGGCAAGTCATGACCCCCTAGACCCAGCATGAGCTAGATCTTATGTTTTATCATTGACATTTGGTGGGACCCCCTCTCCTAGGGCGATTTGGTCCATTGATGTATTGTATTGTTATATTGATCCATGTACTTTATGTTGAGCTCATCTCAACCATTGATTAGATCATGTTGATCTTTTAATCTTAGCCATCCTTCAAAAGGTGGTTAGGGTTTTGGTGTCTCTCTATTCTATTTAAAGGAGATAGCTCCTCATTGTAAAGGGGACTTTTGGCTCTGGATTATTGGAATAGAAAATGATTATTGCATCTACTTGTTGTGTTGTGGTGAATGCTTTTGGAATTCGACTGTTTGTTCTTCCTTTGCACTGGGCTATTGGAGATTATCTTGCTATCATTTTGTTCCATGTATTTTTCATCTATAGGTGAAGGCTGAATTGGTTCAAGGAGGACGCATTGGTAGGGGAGACTCTCCCTGCCTCTTCTTTGGGGTCTCTTCGTCGGTAATAGGGAGTATTACTATCTTAGTACCTTCTACTTCATGTTGCTATTGCTATTTGCTTGTATTTCCTCGATTCTTGATCTCACTGATTGAATTGATTTCCTTGGTTTGACAGGAAGATGAGGGCGCACGTGTGGACTAGGGCATCACATCAGGGCAAGAAAAATCAAAGATCTCCCATTTGATCTCTGCGGGAACATTCCTCAACAACATGGCAACCTCATCCATCACTTAGGTATGATATCAAGGTAAGTTTCTCATTCCATTGATCTATCCATTTGTTTAAGTCATTTAAAACCTTCATTTAAAATCAACTAAAATTCTAAGAAAAATTCTCTTGATCAAATCCCTTGGTCAATTGGCAAATCCTTTTTGGGTATTGTAGATCGGGCACATTGTGAAGTGGGTTCTCAAAAACGTCTTACTTGGGTGGCTCCATAGGCCCAAACCCCAAGGCACCGATCTCTCCAAGCCCTCACGACTTTCCTGGGTTGTCCAATTTCCCTGTGGGTTGATCCTTGTTTGGTTGCTTGCACACTTAAACACTGTCATATCCCTTCATCAAGCATAGCTAGAAAGCCTTAACTGTCAGATCTACGTTTTGGGGTACTTTCCCTATTTTAAGGCTCACGTTTCCCAAGGTAGTTGATTTTGACCATTTTGGACTAGCTTTGAATCCTGGAATCATACCTAATCGTAGAATCACTGTGTATTATCTATCCCTATCATTTCACACTTTTCCTAAGCCTCCACAGTGGTCCTAATTCCTTAATTCTAGGGTTCCATACCTGTCACCCTACGTACTTCATTTGATTGATTTGATCTGGTGATTGGGTTGATCTCTCCTGTCGGGAGGAGATCTGGGTCTCCCCCTTGCTATCTTGGCTTTGATAGCTAAAGCGAAGAGTGCCTTGGTTGGCGTGACAACCATCCTTTTGGGAACTAGGGCTTTCTTGGTTCACCACTTTAGTTGCCTGTCTCCTCTACAATCCACCTTGGATCCATTTGTAGGGGCAACTACAAGATTGATGATAACAGAAACCACTGTCCATCATCCCAGATTTCTGCTTCACATTTTCCTTGGCTAAGGAAAAATCTCATCTGATCTCAGCCACATATCTAATCACAGGAATCATGCCAAGATTCTTTAACTCTGAGATCTACTCCCTCTGAAGTGGAGTCTTCTACATCTGAGTATTGTCCTCTCTCTGTGACTGAACATCATGTACACTCTGCATTGAGTGATCTTCTGCATATCTATCCGTGCCATCTCCCGTCAGATGGGTCTACTGATATGAGCCTCAAGATCACTCGAACTCTATGGTGAGTTCCTTCTTGCATCCATCTGAAAGAAGCATGTCATCTGTATATAGAAACCATCTTGTAGCAAAGGTTGAAATGCTCATCACCCGTGGTGATCATCAAGCTCATCAAATGAATATCGATCCTGGGTACCTGTTGAACTTGTACAAAGCCTTCTTTGATCATGTGATTTTCTTTCAAATCATGGGAATTTGCTCGTATGCACTTCTTCTTCAATTACACCATTCACGAGAACAGTCTTGTCATCCATGGGTGTAATCTATCTCTGGAAGTGTGTCTAGCCACTGGAGCAAACATCTCATCATGATCCTCTCCCTCTTTCTAAGAGAATCCTCTAGCCACGAGCCTTGCTTTGTACTTCTATAGTATGTTTGATTTTTAAGTCTTCTTGTTGAACATTCATCACTTGTTCTTTGGAACAAGTCTTCATCATCCTTCTTTTGTAGATCATAGCACACAATCTTTTCTTCAAATCAAATTCAATTACATGATTAGTGACACTTCATAATTATCAAATCATGTCAATGATAACCTTTTATGCATACTGATATGATTCACATAGTTATGCAACTATATTGACCAATACTTTGGCACAACACTTTTCCATATCCTATATGCATACAGTGGCTATCTAGATGCCTTCCATCTCTACCAGAACATACTATCAAGACCGTGCACAACTCCCAGCATGTTAGCAAAGAGGTTTCATTCTAGACAAGCAACAATGGAATGTTTGTCCAACTTACCCATCATATGCATATTAGTAGTATATTGTTCAATGTTATATGAATGTTTACACTATGCATGATATATTTCCTGATTCTAGGAATACAAATATGCATACAACTATTACGAGCAATATCATTAAACTATTCATAGATTCAAGAAGTAATTCAAATAAAAACTTAAATACTTATCTTTTATGTTTGTGTGGTTGCCTCCCTCTTGATCTCTATTTTCCCTTTATGATAGCATCATGATTATATGTCTTTGAACTTCTATCCACTATGCATGCTTAAGTGTGCACTGGTTTTATCATTGTGTCATCCTCAAGATCTCATACATAATCACACATTTATTAGTATAATCTCAATAAGATTAAAAACATTACAACCTAAATAATCTTAAACACGTACGGTCAAATCATTAATCAAACTAAGAAACATAGTATGCATAAAGCCTTGATTAGCTAAACTCTATTTTCATGAATAATCATTATCAACCATGTGAAAGTATACACAAAGTAGGATTCTTACTTGATATAGGAAAACATACCTGGATTAGTATGCATGTTAGTTATGTGTAACATACCTAAACAATATCGTCTTTGTTCTCTTCAATGATTTAGAGACCTTGTGCTAGTAACCTGCAGATCTCATAAGTTAAGCATAGTAGAACCAAATCATACATACCTCGTAAGTAAAGCCTCTATGTGATCAAAGACTATGGATGAGTCTTTGTCTTCATGTCATCATGGTCATATATTCTTGATCTAGAAATTGATTTGTCTTTCTTGATGTACCTTTCATGTTAGCAGACAGCATCATCCTCATACAACACCACAAGTGAATTAGTACAATCATAAGTGTCATAACCCTAATTAATGAATGTCTTCTATCATTCACATGCATTCATACTTTTAATAAGGTGATCATACATGTCTAAAATTAATCATAATTGTACTAACCTCAATAATATGAAAACAAACATATCATGAACTTAATCCGCAATTAAATGAAATAGATTTCAAAACATACCTGCATCTCCTCAAGTCATACCTGTCGAGATTGCTTTTAGTCTTCTCTATAAGTGTAAAACCCTAATCATCCAAGGTATATCACTTGTAAACATCTTATATATGTTCATGGTTCTATTATGATAGAATTTTAGTGCCATTTAAGCCTCCTTCATTCCTGACCTATGAGTCTCCCAACTTTGCTAGGGTTTCTTCTTACTTGGAAACCCTAATTTTCAATCTCCTTCCTCCCACAACATTTCGATGGAAGATTAATATCTATGATGAATGGATTCCAAATACATTTTCAAACTTTCCAATGTTGCATCAGGTGTCTCCAACATTGTATCAGGTCCTTCCATACCTAAAAAAAATTGAAAACCCTAAGTGAGCTTCTTCTTCTTCATCGTTTATTTCCTCCGTTGAGCTATTTCAGATGTGCCTTATTTTTTCTGGTGTATCTCTGAAATTTAGGATCCTCAGGGTCTGAAACTTCGGCCTGTGGTAGTCTGACCTGTCGTCTTTCCAATCCCACATATTTGAGCTTCATTGGATTCTCCATGAGAGAGATACGCTAATTTTCCCAACATGACCTGTGTATGGGATGAAACAACATAACGAACTTGTACGGAGTTCCACGTGTCACTGTTTCAACTTCGGCCTCTGATACTTGGACCTGTGAAACTACAGTCCGTTCCCTAACTGTTACTTATTACGGAATTCCATTTGGAGCTTCCGAGCCCAAGATATGACCTTTTTTTCCCAGGTCACCTGTTTAAGGTTGCATTCTGGAAGAGGCAGAAACCCTAACTTGTACGGATCATATCTCACAAAGTACAACGAATCTGAGGCTGAAACTTGAACACAAGGTACAGGAACATGTCATATTCAGCTTGTCCAAGTTTCAGATCTTGAATGTTCGCCAGAAGTGATTTTATAGCGAAAGTTCCACGAAGACTAGGTTTTGCTATACAAAGCCCTAGCTTTCAAATTGTCGCAAGTGAAACAAGTGTCGTAAATGCCATACATTGCCGTCCTTCAGGCTAGCTCTGATACCATGTTAAGATTCAATATGCTAAGATAGATAACATCAGTATTCAATTCAATTTCACAACAATAACATATACAGGATCACTGAAAGAATAACAAGCACAACATAAACACAAGAGACACAATTTATCCTGGGAAACCCTCATGGGGTAGAAAACCCAGCAAAACTTCCTCAATATAGATGATCAAAAGTACAAAGATGAAATCCCCAAACAAGATCTCCTTCTCCTTCACAGATATCTCTCTCTCTCTCTCTCCTAATGCGCAATCCACAAGTGAGTGTGTGTTCAAATGAGAGACACAACACCTCTATTTATACTTTATCTCTCACTTGACTTTTACACTTGACAGGTCGGCCTCAATAGTTTATTCTCTTGCTGGTTGGGCCGACCCCTCTAGGGGACTTAAACACCCCATTACAAATGACTCTTAGGGGATCTATTGCCCCGACATACATGGGAGGATTTACCTCAATGACTTTACATAATAATAACATTTCGACGGAGGAATAAAACATCTCTGGATGAATAATAATAAAGTACAAATAGAATATTATTTGAAGTTACAATATTTCAATAGGTGCTAGAGGACTTCCTCAAGAATGGAAGAGGATCATCCTCTTTTTTCTTGCTTGCTGCTGCCACCTTCCCTAAGCCAACATGATCCTCTCTTTCCATATCCCTCCTTTGGTTAACACTCACCGCTTTGCATGAAGAAATCCCACAAGAAGGAAGGGCCAACAAATGGCCCTTAACCTGGAAATATGTGCTCTTGAACTCATTCTTGCAAAAATTGCATCTCCAAGACACATTGCCTCCCCCACCAAGCTTTGCCCCAGGCCCATCTCTCCTTGTCACATACTTCCACAAAGGGTATTTTTTTTCTTGGGCTTGTTGTCTTGCTGAAATAGGGTTAAATGGAGCCATAGCATGAGCTCCACTAGCAGGACATGGAGCACTTGACGGAGGAAGAGAACCGCTTGTGCTTGGAGGAATAGGAGGGGAGGCACTAGATGGTGCATTTCTCCCTTTCCTTTGCCCCTTAGCTCCTGCCCTAACTGATTGAGACATTCCCTTTCTTGTTTCATGGTTGAGCTTGCAATCCTCTCCATAAATCCACCCCCAATGCACTTGGATTCCCATGGATAGCCTTCAAATCTCCTTCACCTGCACATAAAAGTCACTCTCAACCTTCTCCTCGCTTGCAAATGACAAAAAGAAAGTCAAAAACCGGTTTTAAACCCAACTTGGATTTACTTTTCCGCGAAAATCGTGTCCTATTTTCAAGACACGAATCCAACAGTCGGGGACACGATGTCAAATTTTGTCCCGATTTCAGACATGACCAAAAGTCGAATCGGACATGATTTGACATCGAATCGTGTCTGATTCGACCCCCACGAGACACGTAGGGGGGTTTGGATGAATGCGGTTTCTTAGCTCACAAGTGTATTTTCTGCGTTGAATCAGGACGCCTCCTAGGTTTTATCGTTTCAAAGGATGGGATCCGCATTGATTCCTTAAAGGTGGAAGCCATTATCGCTCTCCCACCTCCTATTGACATTACGAAACTACAAAGCTTGCAAGGGAAGGCAACTTACCTACGACGTTTTGTTTGTAATTTCGCTCAAAAGACACAAGGCTATATGCGATTGTTGAAGAAGGATGTCCCTTTCATTTGGGACGACCAAGCCCAACAATCCTTTGACAACTTAAAGTCTGCCATCACTCACACCCCTGTGCTCCAATCGCCCAATTACTACAAGGATTACGTCCTTTATCTTGCGGCTTCTTCCACCACGATCGCCATGGTCTTGGTCCAAGAAGACAATAACGCCCAGGAACATGTGATCTATTACCTCAGTAAGGGTCTGATCGACTCTGAAACCCGTTACTCACATGTCGAGAAGCTCACTCTCGTGGCAGTCCTTGCCGTCCAAAAGTTCCGTCATTATATCTTACTCTGCACCACCACTGTTATCGCTGACTCGAACCCCATGTACCATGTTCTTACACGTCAGGTGCTTGGGGGCAAGTATTCACGCTGGATCGTGGTACTTCAGGAATTCGATCTCCTCTTCGAGAAAGCTAAGTCAAAGAAATCCCTAGTGTTTGCAGAGCTCATTTGTGATCTTCCTCGTGTTGATACGGGAACTGAGCCCATCGACTCCCTTCCAGATGATTCGTTGTTCCTCATCAGCACGTCCGACCCATGGTATGGAGATATTACGTTATATCTTCAAACCCAACGGTTCAAC
Organism: Larix kaempferi; assembly: GCA_027924585.1. Lineage (NCBI taxonomy): Eukaryota > Viridiplantae > Streptophyta > Pinopsida > Pinales > Pinaceae > Larix > Larix kaempferi. Next base: position 578,826 of record BSBM01001382.1, read on the forward strand.
TCCCAATTATCTCATGACGACTGTCGTCGTATTCACCACCATGCCAAGTATTACTTGATCATCAGTGATACCTTGTATCGACGTGGCGTAGACTCTATCCTTCGACGTTGTTTAACTCATGAGGAGGCTGAACATGTACTGAATGATTGTCACTCCGGGGCTTGTGGCAGTCATTTTTCTGGGATGGCAACGGCCCAAAAAATACTACACGCAGGATACTACTGGCCTTCGATCTTGAAAGATTGTATTGAGGCTGTTAAGAAGTGTCCTCCATGCCAGCACTTCCAATTTAAAAAGCACTCCCATCCAGCCCCTCTCCATCCAGTTATTGCCGTCGGCCCCTTTGCTAAATGGGGCATAGATTTAATGCGTTTGTAAGCCTACCTCGGCCGGGGGGCATGGTTATGTCATAGTAGCCGTTGACTACTTCACTAAATGGGCCGAGGCTATGCCTACATACAAAGAGGACGACAAAACCGCTGCACTCTTCATGTTTAACCATGCCATTGCACTTTTCGGAGTTCCACAAGCCATCGTTACCGATCATGGATCCCACTTTCAAAACAAGATGGTAGATGAATTGAGCGCCAGATTGGGTTTTCGTCATGAGAACTTGTTATCACACAATCTCTAGCTGATGGATAATGAGTGTCCCAACAGGGATGGCAGAGGGTGAACATCTAGAATAGTGTAACCAGCAATAACCAGGTCCTCCATTCAACGAACGGAAGTCACATCGGACAAGGCTACTGTCACTTTAGACAAGGCACGTAGCCAAGTCAGGGGGGAGACCCCGCTCAACCAGTGATGGTTGAGAGACAAAACACACACCCAAATCCAAAGATAGAAAGAAGTACAAACAGGAAAAGAGTGTGGATTAAATCCTAAGTCTAATTCCAGCCAATAGATGGACACAAACAGTAAAAGTGGGGATGATGTGAAAGTGACCAACAATCAAATATAATGAAATAACTGATTGAATTAGTGATTGTATGGTTGAAATAGACTAGGATCATGCAGTAAGCTAGAAGTGGAGAAATAGAATGAATCTGCCCAAGGAAGAGAGTTAAGCAGTGCAAAAATGGACCTAGGGCAACAAATAAATCGATATTTAAGACACTTCTAGCAATTGGTAGTTAGATTTCTTAAGTTTAAATGGCGATTTGAAACCAATTCTAAACTACCCAGAACCCCAAACTGACCCAAAACAAGCAGAAAAGAAAACGCCCTAGGGGGCATTTTTGCCAGGCAGACCAGTGCTAAATCTATGGGTAAATGGAGTCTAAAGCAAATGAAACTTTGGATTTGGGTTTTTAATAGCATTTCATTAGTGGGTTTTGAAATAAAACTAATTCTAATGGTGAAATCTTAAGTTTTGTATTTTTATGGTTTATTTAGTGATTTTCCATCTTAGCAAGACAGTGAAAATGACAAAGAGGAGACAAGGAGATGAGGAATACCTAAAACAATGGTGGAATGGAGTATTTTGAGCGAGGACCAGTCGGAAGATCAAATATGGAGAGACCTGCGTGTTTCCTTGAGCGTGGGAGGCAGCTGGATACCAAGTGCGCCCTGGGTACCTGCCACAAGCAAGAGATAATCAGTAAATGCAACAAATAACCAAGTAAGAACATCAAATGAATGGCTGAAAGTAAAAGAATTGAATAGCTGAAAGCAAATAACAACTCCCTTGTGAATAATTTCGAAGAAATTTGCTAGAGTGGAGCTCCCGCTCCAAATGTAGCGCCTCCCTTCAAATGGCCACCAATGCTGCAATTCGAACCAGCAAAGAAAGATAGGAACACAACGCAAATTAACTCAATAATGCATCCATAAACTAGCTAACAATGACCACAAAATTACTCCACAACACTAAGTAACAAGACACAAATGGAATGTCTCTCTCTATCAAGTGCAAGTCGAAAATGCCAAGAAGTGTACAATGGGTGAGTGCCTTATCTTATAGAGAAAGGCCACTCTCAAAACCCTATTCCCTCCAAAATGGAGGGCTGGGATCGATTCTCTCCCAACCCCAATGAATGGTGGAGATGAACCACAAGAGGGGGTGCGAATTGCCCAAGGATAGCGCACAAGTGGAGGAGGGTTCCCTTGTAGGGCCCATACAATACTCAAATGAAATGTTAGGGGGTGTCTATATAGTGTTTTAGCCCCTTAACTAATACACCAAGGTCCCACATGCCATGAAACATCAAAATCGAATTTTCCTAAGTGGAGAAAAACGCCCCCCATGGGCAATTCATCCCACCTAGTGAGTTGGTCCAATGGAGGGACCCACAATACATGATACCATGTCCAAACATTACCAAATTACTTTAGAAATCACCCTTGTATTAGCCAGTCTTTGATTTTTGCCATTTGCTATAGTTGCCTTTGCCAAATTTTGATTTTCCATGTAATTATTGTTGGTTTATATTGCTGAAGGAGTAAATTGGGCTTTTGACCCACTTATAGTGCCCGGATTGTCGAACCGTCTACTGCAATGTGATCGTGGACCCCAAAAATAGTAGGAATGGTCACTCGAACGACCATGATCCATCACTTAGGCACTGTTTGCCAAAAATCCATGATTTTTAATTAAAACAGGTCCAAATTGACCCATAATAATTAAAAATCTCACAAATGCCTCAATCTTTTTACATTCTGTCACTTAGAGGCTCATATGGGTCCCGTGTAGATAATAATTAACCAAAATCGAAATTCTTGTCGCAACATTTTTTGGGGCCCATTTTTGGCCTGGTCAACCTAGTTTGATCGAGTCAAATCTGGTCAACAATGGTGCTAGCTGAATACTTGTATGCAATCATGAAGTGAAAGGCTTCCTTATACAAGTTAGTACATCACTAAACAATATGATGATAATATGGTGATCAAAAATACATTAAATCTCGGAAAAGTACAAGGCCCCGGGTGAGGTGGGCCCAACACCTCCAAAAGACTCAACTGCTGTGCACAACCTATAGACTTGACCACTTAGCTGACTTTGGGTGAAGTGGAGAACAAGTTGAAGGATAAGGGGAGACAAGGACTAGGATTACGTGACCTTTTGGATAAGTCGGGAAGGCGGGGCCCACTGAGATAAGCATGCCATGACAGAACACGAGGAAGGGCAGTGCCTCACAAATGGGTATAGTGCAGGGAAACCGCCACTGGTCATCTAACAAATACCTTACAACTCACATCCGTGCCCAAAGACTCCATGAGGTTCTTTTCTAGAGCCGCCAAACTGGGTGTTCGACAAACCGTAACTTGAGACTCTAGGGGACAATCTTGAGCTTGTCCCTTGCTCCCTCTCACCTCCTTGCCCTGTAGGACTAGGTGAGGAAATAACCACTACAAAGCTAATATGTACGGCTGACCTGTGTCCATGTGTGTTTACAAACACATTGCATGTATTTTACAATGACTTTCATACTTAGCCTTTTTTGGCTAGATTTTACATTTACAATAGCCTTTTTGGCTTGCTTTACAATTCTTCATTTCTTCATTTCAAGGCCCTTTTGGGCTACATACATATCTCAATAGATATAATCAAGGTGCTCATACTGCAAAGTAATGGGGGTAAGTGTACCAGCTTCGATGACCAATGGGGAACACCCGGTGAGGCTACACAATCCTATACTGCATTGCAACATCGGGGGCAACCGACAGGAACAAATCCCAGGTTTGAGAGTGCATCTCACACACTAAAGAGCCGAGGCATAGTAGACAGGGAGTCATGGCATACTCAGAGATCAGTGGGGAAGTGGATCCTCAAGGTCACAAATCAGAATCCAAGTCAGGAAAGACCATCATGGACGAGTCGGATGGGTGGAGAAAGTGAAGGTGGATCCAAAGTCAGCTGCCAAGGGGGACTAAGTGACCAAGTCTATATCAAGAGTAGGGGGTATGACCCAGTGTGCATATACAGGGGTCTACTAGGAAGGGTGGACTGACATCACCAAGGGCCCAATCACATATAATAACAACTAGATCACCACATCAACGTAATAATGTAAAGTCAGTGTACTATCATGTATAAACAAGTCTAATCAACAACATAAGCAATAAAGCATCAAATGCTATACCTGCCGCACCATATACCTGTTGCTGAAGCTGACTCTGAACTGGATCTCTGCTGAATCCGGGCAACAAGTAGTAAACCAACAATAGTCTATACTCTCAATAAAAAATATGGCTAGGCAACTGTCTCAATGGGGTTACTCAAAGCCTGGCAAGGAAGGGTGCCTCTGTAGGCAATGATGTGTACATGTCTGGACTCATGAATAAGCCATCAGTCCCCACTGATAACTTTGCTCAGGGCAATTTGAGCAAAATACATGCCCCCTCTGAAGGCAACCAATCTCTGATCTGGAAAAAAAAGTATAGTATGGTCCCTGACCACACAATCTGCAGCATGGTAGCTCCATCTAACATGGATGTGATAACAGAACTCAACCCCATATTACCCACAGTCCAATGGACAAGTAGAGGCCATCAATAAAGTCTTGAAAACCATGATTCAATGCATGGTGGGTACCCACAAATCAAACTGGCACAACATGCTCTTTTTTGCCCTTTGGGCATATAGGACCTCCATTAAGACTGCCACTGGATTCACACCCTTCCAACTAGTTTACGGATTGGAGGGAGTTTTACCGATAAAGTGCGAGATTCTGTCACTAAAACTCGCAGTCGAACTTCTCCCACACACCACGACCGAGGAAGAACGCTTTCTTCACTTGGCTAAACTCGACGAAACCTGCCGCGATGCTGCTCCTGCCAATGAAACACACAAGAAACGCATTAAGGCCTAGTACGATAAGTCAGTCCGACCTTGTATTTTTAATGAGGGGGGTTTGGTCCTCACATATGACTAGAAACATGATAAGCTGGGGGCAGGCAAACTTGAGTCCATGTGGCATGGCCCATATGTTGTAATACGTGTCTTGGAGAAGAGAGCTTACGAGCTCGAGGATTATGATGGAATATCTCCGGGAGAGCTTCGTAGTGGGCTCTACCTGAAGGAATACTATGCTTAAGTTTTTCACGCATAAGTACCTTGTATATGTTGTACATGATGTGTGTTTTGTGTGGTGTGACGCTTTGCTTTAAGTATGTTAGGATCTTGGTTTTTTACGCTTACGTCATGTCCTGCCTACGTGTGCAGATGACAACCTGCTTTGGATTCGCGGACGATGCCAGCCGACATACCCGCAGTCTCGCTTTGGCAGCTTGGGTACTTTATTCCCCTACCGCCGAGCTCATTAGTTCGGGAGGGAGTTGTCTAGGGTATGCAACCAACAACACTGCTGAGTATCACGCGGTGATTGGAGTCTTAACCGACGCTCTTTCCCTAGGTATGGACCACATTGTTGTCCACCTCAACTCACAGTTATTGGTCTCCCATCTCAACCGAGTCTACACCATCCACGATCCCATGTTACTCTGTCTTTTTCGACGAGTATGTCTCTTGGAGAGGTCCTTCGAATCTGTTCAGTACCTGCACATTTCAAGAGACATGAACACAGTTGCAGACTCCATGGCCAATTTCATCTTGGATTGGTACATTGCACATACATGAAATAATCATAATCATAAATCATAAAAACGACACGACATGTACATAATACATAAAAAACAAACACATAGATAAGATCCCACATTCATCCATAGAACACCATATGTATAAATCCGTCAATAGGGTTTGTATATATCAAGTCGGTACAAAAATACAAAAAGTAGTGCTGATACAAAATCTGAAGCATGAAAGCTTTCAGTGAATATCTCCAATACAAAATCTGAAGCTCATGGCTTTCAGTACATATACATATCCACGAGTCTAGTCTCCGCGACGCTCATGGTACCAGATCACAGCCCTCGCTACGTTTCTAAGCAGCGAGCCAAAACGATCGGACACACCAACTGTGTGTCGCTGGTAGTTGCGAGGTAGGTCATGGACTCCTGGCTCTGGAATGTCTAGAGTCAGCCGGCGGAGGTTCTCCTCCACCTCCCCCATCTCCTTGATAGCATCCCACGTTGCAGGATCTATCTCTTGCACTGCTCCCCTCCGTGCCATCGGAGAGACTCCCATCGGTCACGACGGACCCACATCTGCATGAAACATGTGTCGATTACCAGTACTAATACAAAAAAAATCTAAAACATATAAAATGAAAAAACACAGTCAAGAGGTTGTTCTTACCGATATCACCCCACTGCGCTCCCTTGGGAAGCACTAAGTCAGGATCTCCTCGAAAGTCAGTCCCGTCATAGGGGAAATCCTCGACCATGAGGATTTGACCCCTCAACCATACAAAGAAACCGGTACTGAAACCAATAATGGTCCCCCCGCCACCATGGATGGCCAACACCTTTGCCCATTGGATCATATGAGGATCCTGTACATCCCGATCATCGATCTCAATCTGTGGACGCAAGTGCGGTACTTGCTCCAGAAAAAAAGAGACCACCACTGAACCATAACCAAATTGCTTAAGCGCCCTGCGTCGACATTTGGTCAACTGATCTCGCAGACTAGTGAGAAGTCCCTCACACCAGTTGAACACTGTCGGAGCCATACACTCCTCAGCATAGCTCATCTAGGATTTGCTTGCTAGATGTGGGGATCTACTGCCGGCTACTCTCATTATGGTAAATAGGACGGTCCGAAGAGGTCGATCTCTAACCTCCTTGATGGGTATTTTACCACCCACCATTTGTGTGCCATCATGGCACCACTGATCTATGAGATCCTCCATAGTACGACCACCTCCTCGTGATCCAGATAGTGATATGGGATTCCCCCGTCGGGACAGCCCTGTCAAGAAGTAGATGTCCTCGACATCTATAGTAAGAGTGTGCACACCAATCTGAAAGTGTTGTTGCACCGGATCCCAACATTGGATCAGGTACTCCAACAATTTAACTTGGGCCCTCATACTCGACACCTAGAAGTATTTCAGTAGTCCACAGTTCCTCAATGCAGCCATACATCGAGGGTCATTTGCCGCTTGGGCATCATCAAGCTCGTGTTCCTATTCGCCCCACTCGATCATTTTGATCACTGCAACCCTGCCAAAAAACCAAAATAAACACTATTAGAACCTTCCTCAATCATCAAAAAACTTTTTCTTTGGTTGGATTTTGGGCATACTATGTGGGTTTGCACCGCCGCAAACCGTCCTTTCGAACAGGGCGGCACCGGCGCAAACCATCCTTTCGGGTTTTGCGGCGGCGCATACCCGGCGCAGTTCCCAAAAGGGGGGATTGCGCCGGTCCGTGAGCGCAAATCCCCCCACATAACAAGCCCAAAAACTCAACAAAATGAAAGAAAAATGAAAATGTAATCCACTGAAAAGGTAGAGGGCTAAGTTTAGGGTTACCTGACACTGATAGCACCCTAAACGATCGATCGTAGCTCCTCGAATCAGTAATGGAAAAACAACCCCAAATGGTATTTTTCACCTCTCCAACTTGGTAAAAACAAATAGTAATTCATTTTTACTATTTACCCCTTTTTATAACAAAATAGAGCATATTCCTTTTTTAATTTATTCCATAGTGAGTTATTTTGCTATAGTTGGATTATTTTTACTTGGTCAATTTCCCAAATCGAATTCCTTATTGACCTTTTTTATTCCATTTTTTAATCCTCCCGGAAACCCTCAAACTGACCAAAACTGCCTCTGGAGTGCCTGCGCTGTCAAACTGAGTGTACCATGTTGTTTGGAAGGGGGGTATAATGGTAAAAACAAGTGGCTAGATGACCCCCTTCCTTTGTAGCGCCCTAGGCAACGACTTACCTCCAATGCTCCTGCTGGACAGGCCACATCAGCATGCCCAAACTGGTCAACAGGTGGAAAACTACTAATATCATGCCCAGGAGTGCCCAGAACTAAAAGATAAGTGTCTCAATGGATCCAGAAGACCCAAATCCACTAGAGATGAGTACTCATACACCTCATGATAACCTGTAGGGTCATCTGTAGGGTCCACCATACCTAGACAGTGTAAAATATGATGATCTGGAAATTATAATAAAAATGACCAACTGCATCAATCATCATTTGGAGCATGTGTCCAACATATGGAATCAGTAGTAGGTGCATGTGGGACCATAGATCAACATCATAAAGCATAAGTGGTCCATCTCATCACGGATCCCAAGAATGACCATGGTCAAACTATGTTTGATTAGGTCAAAATACAACCAAAGACTAGATTATAACAAATGACTAAGACATGTTCCTTTAACCATATTCACAGCTTAAAGTATAAACATCAATCAAGTGGTAGCTAATACATAGATATTCAATGTTATTTATAACTTACTTGCACCAAAGCTTTAAAGACATACTTCATCCAATGGACATTGCCTAACTGCTAGCATAGGGTGAAGGCTAAGGACAAGGCTCGGTAGAAGGGATGACTTGACCAACTTAACTAAGTAATACTTTGGACAAGGGAAATGGGAGCTACACACTGTGCTGGACAATATAAAAAAAGGGGATGGCAATGCCTCACAAATGGATAAGTTGTTTAGAGAGTACTTATTCAACCTTGGCATCATCATGTCTACATCAAGTTGATCCAAGTTCATTAGGATCATTCATTTCATTTCCATGGCCAGCAGTCTTTAGATTTGGCATACATTTAACCACTGCTTTTATATGGCCTTTCATTTGTAACATTTTGAGGTTAGCAATCTTTAGATTTAGCATTTGTTTAACCACTGCTTTTTAGGGCCTTTTATTTCATTTCATGGCCAGCAATCATTTAGATATAACATTCATTTTTCCATTGCTTTTTAGGCCTAGTACAACCCCTTTGGGATTTCACATGCGCTAATAAACACAACTAATCGCAACTTGCATCTGGGGTGCATTTACATTTCCAAGCATTTCATAGCCCTTTTCATTGGGCTTCCATTAGTTTCCAAGGTAGTACATTTTGCTTCAGGTTTTAGCCAACAACAACTCAAGCAACTAGGGGGAATTCCGCACAAAACCACACATCGGGGCAACCGACTAGAATGATAACGACATAAAATCCAACTTATCAAAGGCAAGTTCTGTTGCCAACTCAGAGCTGAGACACAAAACTAACATGGATGCTATCCAACACAGAGGTAGGATCGGGGAAGTCCTCCATATCAAAAGTCAAGAAGGCAAGTCAAGGTAGCCAAAACAAGGAAGGTCATGGATGGATGGAGTCAAGTGAATGTGGTGCCTAAGCTAGCAAACATAAATGTCAGGAAAGATCATGTCCATGCTCATAAGAGGGTAAGTGAAACCAATGAGTATAGTCAATAAACCTAAGAGTGCAAGTAATACATCCAATTTTATATTTTTAAATCCAAGCAAGATATTTCATTTCATTTATTAAATAATACTGCCACATCATGAGTTATATACCAAGTTAATGCTATGAAGATGACTAAAACAGCAAGATAATACTCAATGCTAACAATCACAAGTCTAATGGTCATATCACTGCATATCAATAATCATCATCTAGAACCAATGAAACATTGCTTCAACAATAACATCTGGAACTTTGGGCACTGAACTGAATCTGTATGGAACAAAAGGTCATATCGGCCATTAAATCTAAGCTCTCAAGGCTCAGCCTTGGCACAAGGTCTACACACCATTTGATATAAGCTGCTCTGATGTGTAAATGATCATAAATGATGCTGCTCATCATAACTGATCTCTGTAAAGGCAAAGCTCTGAAAAGTGCAGATATCTGCTCAGCAAGAATAGTAGCCCAACTACTATGGTATGATAACAGTACTTTAATGCAAAAATTAACAAACTAATACTGAAATGAAATAGTACAGCAGCAAGTAGTACTTGATCATAATTTTTCATCTCTTTCAACTTTTCATCTTTAACACTACCAATTTGGTCACTGTGTTAAGTAGTCTTCAGTAACATGTAATCAATAGTAGTAGAACATGTTAAGTTAGCAATAAAAGAGTCAAGTGAGGGTACTTACCTGGAGTGTGGGTCCCTTCCTGTTTTATACTCATAAAATTTTACTTTTAGAAAAGGACTGTGCCTCTTAGAGGCCAGTCAATCACTAGGAACCAGCTGACCCTGCTAGATGGTTTGTACAAATCAGAGAGAGAGAGATGACTGAGCTGAGGTATAATAAAAAGTCAAAGACAGTCAGAAACACAGTGATAGTCTCAGGCAGAACTTAGCACAGACCTCAACAAATCTTGACACCACAGATCACAATCAGATCTCTTTAAGGTTTCAACACAGGTTTGATCAAAGATGAGGCATAGTAGATCAAATAAGGTCTCAGTACTATAGATCAGAAATAATAAAGTCATAACACAGTGGGTTTGTCCAGAAAGTCACGGCCTCTACAAATATACCCTCAGTTAACTAAAACAGACCCACAGGGTCCACGGTCTTCAGAAGTCAAACCTTAGCTGACTGCAGCCCTCTCAATAACTAAAAAATCTGATCATAAACAGTCAGTAAGGACAACTGGTCTCTGCGATAAACCCTTACACAGGTCCGACAAACTGATAATAGCCCACAACAACCTTCTGGTTAGCAAATCTGACTTCAATCAAAACTTATCAGGCAGATCAGACCTCAGCCAAGACTTCAACAACTTAGAGATAGCAGATCGGGCCTCAAGTGGGTCACGGTTAGACAAAATAGAGCTCGGCTGAGTAGATCGGGGTTCCAGAAGTTCATGGGTCTGCAGATCTAGGCTTACTGCTTCTTCCACAAGTATATATGCAGCAGATCAGATCTAGATAACACTTCAACAATCAGATCAATAGCAGAATAGATCTCAGCTAGGGTTCAGCTAGGTCAATAAAGTCACAGCTGTCACGGCTTTATTCAATCAGGTCACAAGTCATAAAAAATTTGATTATATATCAAACCCTGGATGCATATCAAACAAAACTAACATCAAAAACAGATCTGAACTTGATCAGCAGGTGGGCCTTCAAAAACAGGTGAGCAGCAGTGATATTCATGATGTCAAGCAGAGGAAGGAGCAGAGCTGAGATAGAAGATGATGTGATGTTATCAAAATGAAGAACATAGATCTCAGTATATAGGATAATATATCTTCTAGAAGGATCATTCTTTATTTAAGTTAGGGTTCCATCAAATTAGGAAAGTACCACTTAAAATAAAATCACAAAAATATAAAAATAAAATATAAGTGAATTAGGTGGGTACTAACACATTATGGTCAAAACAATAAAGTCACATTTAATAACATAAAATAAAGTAGAGTGTCTTAGGTGGGTACTGGGGTCATACAATTAAATAGGTGAAGGTACTAAGATCAATCAATATGGTACAAGTCAAAACCATACAAACAAGAATGGGTAGCTTGACCCATAACCCCTAGGACCAAAGGGTGTACCTCAAATGTGGACAAACAACCTTAGTACCCATAAGACCAAAACATCAAAGGTAGTACAAATAAAAAAATAACTCAAGGTGGGTAAATGACCCTATTAACCACAAGTCAAAGACAAGGTACCACAAGACCAATAATCAACAAGGTGTAAGGACCAAAAGTAAATCACTCAAGGTGGGGAAGGTACAACCAGTCATCTCTCTCTCAAATGTACAAATGTTCCATATAACCTGAAAGTTCATCATCAGTATCACTGTATAAGGAAGGGTCCACACTGGATGATGTGATCATGTGGTCCTCTAGACTGCTCCTCAGGTCAAATGCTAGTGGCTCCATCGAGGGGTGGCCAGTCCCTTGAGAAGACCATCTAGCTCAACCATCTCGAAGACCTAGGAGAAGAGGACATCACACATCATCATCTTGGTCCACTGACCAAGATCCACCTGGTTAACTGACCAGGTATGTCACTGCAGGAACAAATTCTGAATTTTAGTTAATGCTGGCACGTTTTCCAAGGCCGCATGTCTGAGGCCGTACTGTTGTCAGGAGGGTATAAAATTCAGAAATTAATTACTGAGTTATTTGAGCAGTCTGTACAGTCAAAGTTGGGCACAAATTTCGACAAGAAAGTGTAGAGATAAGTACTGCTGTGTTTTATGTAATTTTGTCTCTGAAAGAATAAAATTTCTCTGAACAGGTTTTCCCTTCGGGTTTTTTTCCTGAGCCTATTTGGCTAAAAATTCAGAGTCTTTAAATTTTATGATTTGGCAGTCATAAAATGTCTGAGTTGTTTAATGTTGAAAAAATTCCAAGTGTTTCAAGAAAAAATTAAATTTTATGCATTGAAGCTAATTTGCAGTCATGGGGTTTGGGCATTAAACTTCATGTGAAAAATTAAACTTGAAACCGGGTTGGGGTTACAAATTTTTCATGCATTAATGCCCCACATTTACCACTGCCCATTGCCATTGTACCATGTATTATCTGCTCCCCACTGAGCTTCAAGCATTACGGAAATGATGGCAAGGCCGATGCATTAACTCTTTACCCTGTCTAATGTGCATGCTATTCTATGCTACTTTACAATTCCCTTCATCAAGCCTGGTTCCTTGATTTGCTAGAGCATTGGCCTGCTTATTTTGGCCTCGGAGTATGTTGAAAAACTTGATATGCTCCATTTCTTGAATTTCATTTAGTATTGATGGAACACGCTTACTCAGATGCCTGGAAACTCCCACTTACCAACTCACCGACAGATGAGGGAGCAGCAGTGCTGGCCTTGCTCTCAACTCCTCCCTCCAACTGCAGACTGAAACAACCATGGACAAGAACACAAACTTAGCCCCCAGAAACAAATTTACCAGATCTGAAGCCAAACCTCAGAAATATACCCACTTGCATGTCTATGGAATTGATGGGAAGGATAGGCAATGATTTCCCCAAATCCAAGGCAACTGCATTAATGTCCCACATTTACCACTGCCCATTGCCATTTTACCATGTATTACTCTCCATATGGAAATGATTACAAGGCTGATGCACTAACTCTTTACCCTGACTAATGTGCATACTATTCCAAGTTACTTTACAAATCCCTTCTTCAAGTCTGGTTCCTTGATTTGCTAGAGCTGGCCTGCTTATTTTGGCCTTGGAGTATGTGGAAAAACTCGATATGCTCCATTTCTTGAATTTCATTGAGTATGCAGTGAACTCATCTACTCAGATGCAATGCCTTTGGCTGCTTTTGAAAGTGGAGAGCTTTGATTATTTAATTAGGTGCCAGATCCCAGACTGCCAAAGCTTGTCAAATTCCTTTACCTTTCATGATGACGAGGCGTTGAAATAGGGCCAGTGCTTCAGCTTCATTGTTGGTTGCAACCCCTATACCTCGAGCAAAAGTAAATTCCAGATTTCCATCAGGAACGAATACAATACCCCCCGCATCTGCCAACCCTGCTTTTGGCATAATATCAAGCATGTCATAGCGACCTATTTCCATTTGCATTCCCTGTTTCACTTAATACGTGTTTTACTTTTGAGATAAAATGGCCCCATGTAATTTACATAGTGCTGCTTGTAATTATTATATTAAATCTTCTTTCGATGATGCATTTATTGTATCAGCATCCAGAAGATATTATTTTTCTGGGGGTACTTTGATACTTCAAAGTGTCTAGCTTGTTTGAATTTAAAAACCCAAGATACGTTTTTATCTATTTGAGATGCATATAAAAGATACATTCTGGTTCCAACTAGCCACGGTAAAAATAAGTAATTTCAATCCTTTCATCCTGTTGATATGGATAATGATAAAAGGGTGCAAGTTCATGCCAAAAATATTGTTGTGATTGATTGGCATTTATGCTTTAGCTTTTGCTCCTCCAAATAGTGTCTAGAAAGATTTGTGTGGTATCTTGTCCTGTGGTAATGGGAGGAAAAAGTTATCATGTGCCATCGACTTATTGGTGGTTACTATTATAGTCTGTAAATTCTTTCTGTGAGAAGTCAGGTTCCTGTAATTTGTCCTTTATTGGATTTCAGAGTTTAAATTTCTGTGATATTTTTCGTGCTAATTTTCTTCAGCTCTCTTGCTTCTTGTTCTGCAGTCTGAGGATGTATAATTCATTAGTGGAAAGGTGCTTTGGCCATTGTGTCGATAGTTTTCGCCGCAAATCTCTGGACAAGCAGGAAGAGACATGTGTTCAACGCTGTGCAGAGAAATTTTTAAAGCATTCCATGCGTGTGAGTATGAGGTTTGCTGAGCTTAATCAAGGAAGCCCGACTCCTGATTAGTTGTTTCTTGAAGGATACACAAAATTTGTGGGCATCAAGAATAAGGGACTGTTATATTTTGGGGCAATCAGAGGATGATTATATGTTTTTCCTATTTAAATTTTGGTGCATGCCAATTATTCAGTTTTCAATTGTTAAATACTGGACAGTGGATACCCTTTTTCAAATCGATTACTGAAACATTTTAGATGGAATCGATGTTTGCTTGCATATTGAAGGGGCAAACATTTTTGTTTGTCCATGTTAAACCTGAATCAAACAGGTTTTGAGAAAATGGAGACATTTCTTTGAGCACTTTTGAATACAAGAAAAAAAGGATTTGTAATTTTACTGTTTTATTACATTCAAACAAAGTGCAGACACCATTTTAATTGAACATTAACCACAATATTAAAACAACTTAACTTATTATGTGGGGACAAATATATTAGCAAATGAAACGTTAGTTGTGTGTGCCATGTGCTTTGTGAATTGTTTGGCCTGGTGAGATTATCTTTTATTAAGTATTTGACTACCTTTAGATGTTCAGTGACACAGTGCTTCGATGAGATCTTCATAATATATCTGTTACAATCTGCTTGTTACCAGCTGAATTTCTTGTGAGCCGCCAGTTTATTGAACATGATTCATGTTCATCATCAGTGTTCAGAAGTTCAGAAGTCATTTTCCGGGCAATTTTGCCCCGTTTGTAATAACTGCATGTTCATATCCCCATGGGGAAATTGTAAAAAGTTGGTCTAAACGAGGTTCTTTTATAAGAGACTCGGCTATCCTTAGGTTTAACCGTCATGGGGATACTCTAGAGTGTTTTTTCCTTAGGAATTATGCATTGCGCTTCAGTCGTGTATAATTCCTGAGTTTTTCACTCATACCTCCAAAGCTGGAGTATTTACCATGGTGGTCAAACCTAAAGGTGGTTATTAGAGTACTGTGTCTAGGATTTTTTCCGTGTTAGCCATCTCGATTGAGTCGTATGAACATGCACTAGGTCCCCTAGGAGTTTCGTTTCATTCCGAGCAAAATAATTTTTTTTATTTATTCGTAATTTAGACCATTTTTAATGGTTTAAATGGAAAATTTCAAAATGTGAACCTCATCTTGAGGCGGAATTTGGCGTGGGGAGGCTCGTTTTGACACTCACCATCTCCTTATCATCTTTGCACCAACATCTTTGTCTTGCCCAAATCATCTTCAAATGACCACATAATGGGTCATTTGACTCTCTAGGTGTTCCAATGGCTCCAATGCCCACTTCCATGCTTGCCTTGCTTGCTTGTCAATGTCATTATGCATGTCCTTAGTCATCTTTGTCCTTCATGTCTTGTGCCAATTACACCTTGCCATGTCATCATGCTTAGACTTTGTCATTAATGTTGTCATCAATGACAATCATATTCATCAATCTCCCCCTTTGTCATTGATGGCAACCAACCAACATCTTCTTCTTCTCCCCCTTTGACATTAATGACAAATGGCTGATTAGCCTTCAAAAGCTTCACAATGTCCAAAAAGAAATTCTTCGAATGCTTTATCATGTTTGCTCATCACTTACCATCTTCAAGTTTCACATAAATTCTCCCCCTAATTGATATGCTGATGTTAGTAAATTCATAAAAGGTAAGCATGCATCATCATCATACTTCAAGCCTTTAACTTGTCCATTAGCTTGTCATCTTACTGCTCATGTAGGTCTGCTCATTTTCAAGTTTTTCATAAACACACTTCCCCTATCATGTAGTTTCTCTTTGCCATCTTCATAAAAAATTTTGCAACCAAATTGCTCCCTCCTTAGTGATATTGTTGATTCAAACAAATATGATCTTCCCCAAATTTGTTGTATCATGCTAAAAAGTATTTAAAAAATACTTATGTAGTCTTATCAAACTCCCCCTGAGCTTATATAGCTGTTTATCATGCTATGCTTATATAGATGTTTATCATGCTATGTCAACATCACCAAGATATTTGTCCACATATTAATTGTCACTATAAAAAATTATCATAGTACCCAAGTATGTCATAATTCCATCATCAACCTCTTGATCAGACTTCTCAAAGAACTTATACACATACTGTAAAGAGATCTCTGAAATGCATCATCACTTCATTGTATGTATATCACTATCAATTTCAAGTCTGCTCATCATTGTTATCAAGATCATGTTGTCTAGATACCACCCATGACCATCAAGTTTTGAAACATCATTATAGGATTTGCATCATCATACATGAAGTGTTCATCAAATCATAGTATGTGAGATCATCAATATTAAGGTTTGAGCATGCATTATGATGACTTTTGCACACATTCCCAGACACTTGCAAACTGTAGATTCAACTTTGGATGCTTCAACACTTCTTTTTCATACCCGAATTCAAAAGAAGAAATGGAACCACAACTTCAGCTGCTACTACAACTACTTCAATTCATCAAAACTCTTCAGCTACTTACAAATTTCAGTGTTGTAGATGTCCAAGGTAATCTTCTTTTCGGATCCTGATAGAATACTTGCAAACAACCCCGAAATCAGAGTTTGAATGGTCACCTAGAATTGGTGTTCATGCATACATCCCAATCATCATTTTCTTCATCTCAGTGTAGTGTCTTTATACCACATGGAATTGTATTCACCACTGCTACATCATCCTTAAGAGGTGTGTATAAAACATCATCCACATACTCCCCCTTACACATGCATATCATGATTTATACTTGAACCATGATCCTTGGACTTGATTTGTTTGGAGTGGTCATTATCATTCCTTGAGGTCATCCTCCAATTCCATGGACTCAAGGTGTACTCAAAGTCTTTTAGAAGACATCAAGTATGGCTTGCCATATGGCAGTCACTTTCACCTTTCGTGCATTGATCCTCAACCTCATTTATATCCAGCAAAATATTTTTTCTTACCCATACCTTAGAGTGTCCTTGGCTTAGATTGTTTGTCTTCTGATCTTCAATTTTGCCTTCGTTATACTTCTTCCATGATTCATTAGTTCTCCTCGCTGATGTATATGATGGGCTCTTCAATTGTTGTCTTCTAGGACTTGTACAAGTTTGGGCTTTATGACCAAATCCACTGCAATTGTAGCATCTTAAGGTGTGGCAGTTTGCAGCTATATGTCCACTTTGATTGCATGTCCAACATCTCATTGTATTCTTTGGACTTCCAACACTTCTTCTTCCATAGGATCTACAATCCATGGCCTTGTGACCAAAATTAGAGCAAGAAAAGCAATAGCCATTAAAACCATTTTCATACCTTGATGTTTGGATCCATCTTGGAGTTGTCCTTCTTCTTCCAAATGAATTGCTTTGATGAATGGGAGCAGCTTCATGAGTCATTTGTGATCTTCCACCTTTGTTGTCATGTGCAGGTACATGATGAGCTTTGCTATCTTCTTTGGAAGATGTGGATCGAACTTTAGGAGTCTTGGGGGCTTATAGCCTTCTTCCAAAATGTCTTCTATCTTTTTAAACCCAAGGCCAGATTTGTCAAATGGGGACCTTTCAAAATCTAAATTTTCATCTAGGATAGCTGAGCTATTCTTAAACTTGACAAAGTCATTTTTCTTTTAATTCTTCTCTCTTAATTCAACTACCTCCATTTCGAGCTTTAGACAAGTTTTCTCTTTCTCATCTAGTTGATTTTTCAAGACCTCTTCAATTCTCTTGTATTCTTCCAATTGAACTTTCAAATCAAGGTTGACCCATCTTGTCTCTTCAAGTTCTCTAGGATCCACATCAATCTTTTCTTGTTCATATCCTAGTTCACCCTTCAACCTTTTGACCTCAAGATTTTTATCTTCTAACTCATCTTGCAAGTCTTTGTTCTTGAGCTTCAAACTCATGAACAATGCTTTTGTCTCCTCTTGGTATATTTCAAATGCTCCCATAATCTTCTTTTTAAGCCTTATATTGGATTTGACATCCTTATCCAATAGAGTTTTTGCAAATGCCTCTTTGATTTTTAATAATTCATCTTTTTCATTCTTTACAAGTGCAATTTCATCAATAACTTTAGAATTATTGCCAATAGAAGAGTTCTTACCTTTACTAGTGCTTGAAGCTTGTCCCTCCTTCTCTTCTTGTTTTTCATCTTCAGATATCTTGACTTCCTTTCTTTGTCAATGATTTGAACCTTCCTTTTGTGCTCACTTTCAAGTGTGTTCCAGAGTTCATTGGCTGAGGTGTACTTTCCAACATCTAGTCTTTCCTTCTCCGATTGAGACAAGGCCATCAAGATTAAGCTTAATCCCTTTTCATTGCTTTCAAGTGGCTTCTTAGCTACTCCCCCTTTAATTGATTTCCAGGTGTCATACCCTTTTGCCAGTACGTGATGCTTAATTCTGATGATCCAATACTCATAATTTGATTCATTGAGTAATGGAACTCCATCTTCCGAATAATCATCCACGACTTTCCTTCACTTGTGTCTACTGATTTCCTTCAAGCTTGTTAGGCTTATGCTGAAGGCCTGTTCTGATACCAATTGTTAGACACAATGGCTCACTGAGAGGGGGGGGGTGAATAGTGAGCCAACAATTTATTCAATTTCAACTTCAATCACTATCCTTAAATCATTATTCACTTCAATATCATATTCATCAAAAACTAAGCACATGTCATTCATCAACATCAATACATCACACAAGGCACAAGAGACACAAGGTATACTCTTTGTAATATTTTTGTATTTATTTCAAACGGATGCAACCGTGAGGCAATTGAGCACCTACTGAAACAAAGAGCACCAACTCCTTATCTAGGACTCTAGCTAGTTTTTCTTAGACCCATCCAAGAAAAAATGGATACAAGACCCTGCTTGTATTTACAAGTACACTTCATTACAAGACCCTGCTTGTAAATTATATGTACATTATATGTTACATCCCATTAATTACATCAATCATTCATTGTCACATCAACAACTTCATCACAAGTCTTTGGATCAGCATGTTGTTCATATATGTCATCATCTCAGTAACAACATCTGTCTTATCAATCTAGCTGTCCATATTCACATTATAATTATCTTCACAATCCTTCTATGCATCACCATACCTAAGATATCACCATCTTTAGCATTCTTCAGCATATTGTAGCCATAGAATAATTTTTGTCAACATTGTCCATCATCCTTAGCATTGAGTATGTCTTTATCATATCATTTTGTCCATCAAAATTCTGTCCATGTATTTCATCATCATATAAGTATTCAACATATGCATATTCAACCCAAACACATCATTCTGATCATAGCCAATCAACACACAAATCCATGATCATCTTCAACATGACCACACATCTATCATAGTTCCAGATAGTTCAACCCAGAGATCAAAAATAATTTATATCTCCATTCTGTCCTTCAGCAAACATCAATTCACCATGTCTTCTTGAGCATCTCTTTCAGCATTCTGTAGCCCTAACATGTGAACCAGCTGCCCTAACCAAAGATATAAAATTTGTTTCCTGCATCATCATGTCTCTATAAACACCATCACAAGGTCTTCATCAATCACCCAAGCAAAAGATAAACCACTAATTACTTTGCTGTTGCTGTTGCTGCTCCTGCTCCTTACCAGCGAACTGTCCTCATCTGACTGTTCCCTGAAATCAACACTCACTGAACCATTCGAGAATCTTCCACTCAAATTCACTTTTCATCCAACGAATTCATTTTTATTTATAGTTGATTTGTCCATGAATTTAGGGGCCGACTTGTCAATGCTTTAATCTTTTATTTCATAAAATGATATTAATTTTATTTCCTTATTATTTGGAGGTCGACTTGTCATTGGTTTATCAAATGATATTTTTGTTTCCATGAATTCATCAATGCTACGAACATAAAATAAGATAATAATTAAATAATTAATAATTAGGTTAACTAAAGTTAGGTTATGAAATGAGGTGTCTCCTCAACATCAAATGCCCGAGCCATATTTAAGGCAGGGACATCATTGTAACATATCATCTTTTATATCATCAATAAAATATATTATTCTTATCTATTATTCAATATGAGAGTCGGATTCGACTATTAACTTGGTGAACGGATACGTTCACTGCATTTGGTATCAGAGCCAACCATTCTCGGCCCTGCTGATTCTGGCTTTTAGCCATCCATCTTGGAGCTTCTCCAAATCCGGCTTTTAGCCATAAGTGTCAGAGTTTCTCTGAATCGGGTTTTTGACCTCCACTCCAATCCAACGCTCATCTCTTCCATTCTCCATTTCCCGCATACATTGCCCCGCGCATTCTCCCTGTGTGCCCTACCTCCCATCCCCTCCTGCGCGTGCCCCCACTCCTCATCCACAGTCCCCACTCCACTCCATCTCACCACGCCTGCGTCCTCCACCACCCCGCGCTACTCCACTCCCACCTGCCTAGCTGCCACCACCTGCGTCTTCCCTCGTCTCCACGCTTTCCCCAGCTAGCCGCTCCCTACTGCCCGACTCCACTCCATCTCCAGCGTCCACCACTCTACCGCTGTCACCCCTCTACTGCCCCACTCCACTCCATCTCCAACGCCCACCACTCTGTCGCCGTCACCCCTCCTCTCTGCCTGCGCTCCTCTTCACACCAACGTCGTCCCTCCCCCACTGCTTCCTCACCATGCCCTCGCCCTGCATCTTTCCCCCACGTCCCCACACTCCATCTCCCTCCCACACTACCTACGCCCTCCCATTGCTGCGCCGTCCCTCCCTCTCCACTCTTCCACCGCCGCCTTCCACCACCTGCTCTCCCGCCCATCCTCCCTGGCTCCTGCCATCCATTGAAACCCTAAAAAAGAAAAAAACAATTAAATTAAATATTAAACGATATAATAATAATATTATATTTGTTTAGATATTTAATTAAAAAAAAAACTATATAGTTTATAAAAAGTTAATATAATAATATTATTAATTAATTAATTGATAATTATTATTATAAAAAGGTATATATATTAATAATAATATTATTATTAATTTTTAATAATAATAATTATTATCAAAAAATAAAAATAAAATAGAAATCAAGAAAAAGACAAAATCAAAGAAGACAAATCGAAGAAAAAGACGAGTGAAGATCTAGCAAAGACTATCCATCATTGGATAAGTCAAGTCAAAGAAAGATGACCAAGTTTAAGAAAGACTCATCAAAGAAGTCATAGAAGATCATTCCACCGTCGAAGAAGACAGAAACCATGGAAGACGATTTGCGAGAAAAATTAGAAGCCACATTAAAACGTTATCGAAAAGACAATGAAGAATTGAGCGACATAAATAACAGTTCAGAAATAAGAATTGAATTACAAGAAAGATACAATGAAATAAAAATCTCTGACCAGGAAAGGCGTATAGAAAAACTGTATGCGCAAATTGATGAATTAAAAGCCGAAAATAAATTCAATCAGAGGTTAGGAAATCAAGATATAAAGAAGGAAATAAATAATTACGAAGCAGAAATAATACGCTTGAACAAAATCGTTAGCGACAAAGATGAAGAACTAATGCAGTTACGACATAAATTAGAAAGTCAAGAATCAGAGGTCAGCCAGTGTCAACAACAGATAAAAGTTCTTCAACAACAAAATGACGACTCAAAAAAGACACATAAGTCAGAGATCGCGAAGAGTAATAAAGCATTATCCAACAATGCTGAAGAAATTTTTAGACTAAGAAGTCATAACAAGATACTAGTCACAAAAATTAAGAAGTTGAAAAATAGCTGGAAGATAGAACAGTCTATGGACGACATTAAAGGGAAACTTCTAGACAAGCAGGAAGAAAATAATTGCATCAGAAGTCATAATGAAGATCTTAAGGAACAACTTAAGACATCTGAAGATGATAGAAAATCGCAAGTCGAATTGATTAAGAAGTTTCAAAATGATAACAGGCAGTTAGAAAACAAGTTGGAAAAGATACAGAATGAAACCTTAAAACTTCAAGAGACGAAAATAAAACTCCCAGCTCAGATCAATGCTCAAAAGACGACGCTCGTAGAAGAAAATGACATTGTGAAAATTCCCTATCGACACCCCAACCATAAAAACCGATATTCTGAAAAGTGGGAAATGTCGAAAGACGATGGTACTAATGTGATCAAAGCTCTTAACGACCGATCAGTGGGGAATCCCAACAGTCAGCAACAAATCAATTTGGGATGGATTGACCCATCCACATATCGGAAGTTATGCTCCACACTTAGCAGTTTGTATCGACATGTTTCGTCAGCCATGACATCGCAAAGAAAAATGCGACAAAATTATAAGGCTTTGAGGACAAAGCCTTTCTGAGAGAGTGACAATGCTATGAACATAAAATAAGATAATAATTAAATAATTAATAATTAGGTTAACTAAAGTTAGGTTATGAAATGAGGTGTCTCCTCAACATCAAATGCCCGAGCCATATTTAAGGCAGGGACATCATTATAACATATCATCTTTTATATCATCAATAAAATATATTATTCTTATCTATTATTCAATATGAGAGTTGGATTCGACTATTAACTTGGTGAACGGATACGTTCACTGCAATCAACAAATATATATTTATTTGTGCTGACTCAAGCCTGTAAGACCTTTGTGAGAATGCCAATAAAGCCTTCAACATGTGCTCGCAACACGCTTTAGCAATGCCCTAGAGGATGCCCGCAAAAGTGCAAGGAGATGCCTGCAGGTGGCATAAGGGATGCCCACAACTCTTCTTTTTATATGCCCACAGGTGGTGCTGAGAAGATGCCCGCAATAGGCAATATCTCATGCCTGCAATTTTCCTCATTTAGCATGCCTGCATGACCTTCTGGAGATGCCCACAACTTCTTCCAATGGATGCGCGCAATCTCTTCCTTGTCCACTATTTCATCATGCCTGCAGCCATCTTTGTTATCAAGTTTGCTTGTCTATTGCCATGTCACCATCTCCTTGTCATCTTTGCACCAACATCTTTGTCTTGCCCAAATCATCTTTAAATGACCACAGAATGGGTCATTTGACTCTCTAGGTGTTCCAATGTCTCCAATGCCCACTTCCATGCTTGTCAATGTCATTATGCATGTCCTTAGTCATCTTTGTCCTTCATGTCTTGTGCCAATTACACCTTGCCATGTCATCATGCTTAGACTTTGTCATTAATGTTGTCATCAATGACAATCATATTCATCAGATCCCATGTCCTATAATGCTGATCCAAAAGAATGTAAGATGCATCAAAACAATCAACCATGTTTTCTTAAGAAGTGAATGAAGAACCTCCACTAAAATCTGAACCAAGTAAGGAGCAAGGAAAATCATGAGTCTTCAAGTGACTCAAGTGACTAAAGTGAAAATCATAGGTGCATCCATGTATATGTGTATCATCATAAGGTAACAAAGGATGCTGCTACAAATGTAAATAATAATGTGCTCTAATAATGTCATCATCGAAAGGAGATATAGGAGTCTCATGTGGCACCATCAGAAAGAAACCTTTCACCCAATTTTCATCCCAAATTGATGTGGCTGAAAAAGTAGGGGGTAAAGAATTGTGAACCAACCTTGCCTCTTTGCAACTCTTATCCATCAAACTTTTGAATGCATCTTCTCCATAATTGGTTGGTCCAACTGTTGTGAGATCATGTGCCTCCTCCAAGGCTCTACAACTCTCACCATGAGGCAACTCATAATCCCCCTGAATGAGTACAAGTGCTTGGATTCCTTTTTGTTTGAATGTAGCCTCTTCATGCACCTGCATATCAACATGTACCTCATGTTCCACCATCACATGTGGTTCCTCCTTTGTACCATAAAGTCTTTCATCCATTGAATTACTGTCTGATATGTAGGAAGGTGTAAAGGACCTTTGCAACCTCTCTTGAAGTTGCTCAATATGCACCATAGATTTTTGAATTGCATTGTGGGTGGTCTCCAACTCATTTGAGAGCTTGTCATTCTTTTCTGCATCCTTCAAGGTTATTCCATGATACAAACCAACAAGTTCAATTAATAATATCTATCAGAAAGCAAATTCAAAAAATTACCTTTGGTGTCCAACATTGCCTTATGGTTTTTCTCCATGTCTTCAAGGGAAGATTTCTCCTCCACACACCAACAAAATTTTGAAACCAATGCATGTGTGTCATGGAGAGTTTTCAAGGCCTCTTGAATTTTCTTTTCATCCATCTTCAAGGACCCTGCAAGAAAATGAGGTTCTTGCAAATGAACCTCCTCTTCTTCCTTCTTGCTTGGACCAACTTCATGAAGCTCAAGTGGTGATGGGGAAGTTGATCTCGGTTCTTCTTCAAATGTTACAAGGTATTCATCTCCATTGTCAATGGAACTTTGGCTTGCAACAACAATTTCAAAAGTGATCTCTATGTCACCAACATAGAGGTGTGAGCACCCATCAGTACGTACTCCTTCACAGTTCAAGCATCCATCAATAGATTCTCTTTGATTCATGTCCAAAGTACAGTGTGTCTCAGAATGATCATTAGTATTTTCAATGGAATCTTATTAATGCTCAAGTGTTGTTTATTCATCTTTTGCAGAGTCACTTTGGAGTGAATTTTGATCCTCTTCATGTAATGCTTCTTCTGCTTCACCTATTTTAGAACTAGGTGGCTCATGGGTCTCCTGATTTCGTTCCTCCTTTTCATTCAGACATATATGATTTTATCTCCAAGGTATTTTGCAAGAATGGCATAAACCATTCTTCACTAACTCCACATATGCATTCTTGGGCCTATATCCAAACACCCAATCAAAACATTCTTCCAAAGGAATGTCCTTTTGTGTATATCCCTTATACAAATCAAGATATGCCTGATATTGTTGGGGCAAGGTTTTACATGTTGCTCTCAATCTTTGTAATTCATTCATAGAATTATCCTTTGGTGGTTCAACACATACATATTAATAATACATAGAGTCATATGAATAACCCTCATCCCATGTGAACTTGCAAGAAGTGCTACATGATGGCACTTCTTCCTCATACCATTCACATTCTTCTTCATATTTCTCACAATCATCTTCATACTGCTCATAAGCATTGTACTCATATGAGTCATCATAATAGTAAGACATGGATGAAAATTCTTCTTCAATGAATGATATTAATGCACAGGTGCAAGCACCAAGCTCTGATACCACTGTATTATCCCTAATTTGAAACTTTACCCAATTTTGCTAATTTTCGAACCTTGGATTAATGAAACCCCAAACTGTCCCAAATGGTTTCGAAATCTATATGGAGGGACTTAGGAGGATATAGGAAACTATAATACAACCTTTAGACAATCAAACCTATGTTATAAACATTCATGGTATGCAATTTTCAAGGAGGGAATACTTGGGACAAAACTAGTCAATTGGATTGGTGAAAATCCCTAATTTGAAAGTTTACACAATTTGGACAATTTTCGAACTTTGGACTAGTGAAACCCCAAACTGTCCCAAATGATCCCAAATGGTTTCGAATTATGTATGGATGGACTTATGAGTATACATGACACTCTAATACAACCTTTAGACACTCAAACATCTGTTATAAACATTCATGATCTGCAATTTTCAAGGAGGGAAGACTTGGGACAAAACTAGTCAATTGGATTGGTGAAAATCCCCCCTAGGTATGCCACTATTTTCTCTTCCAAACACTATATGACCTTCCCTAATACTCAGTCTGAGAATTGGTTCTATTAGAGGACACCAAGGAAAACATGTGTGCATCACTATATCAGGTTTTAGGGTCGGATAAGTCTCCCAAAGGACAACAACTTTTAAGGCATAAAATTTATGTGAAAATGGTGGACAAGTGAGCATGAATTAATGTTGCAAACTATAGTATGACTTGAGGGATCTGAATACAATAATTTGGAAATCCATTTAACTTCCATAAGTATCTTAAATCATAGGCAAAACCTCCATAACATTATGATATCAAATTGATACAAAACATGCTACAATCACCATGAGAATATAGTGAGGAAACTAGCTCGAATATCAATGTTACTTGGAGAAATAGTACATGAAGTGCTTAGTATTTTGAGCTGTGGATCTCATGATCTATCCCTTACAGAGTTATGAATCCATTAACAAGTTCATAAGGTAGAAACAACATCCTTCCATTATGTATATGCAACAAAGAGTGCGCTACCTCACTTTACATGAACATTGAGAGAAAGATAGTAGAATGAGAGAAGAGAAGAAAGAATGGATATGAACTCAAACTCAGATGGGGGTTGAAACTGCACCAAAACATCTCCATGAAGCTCTTTTGAAAGTTCTGAATGGCCTTTCCATAAACCAACTTGGATGAGAATCTTGCATCCTCGAAATTGGTTCTAAGGCAGGGAGGATGAACATACACCGTGCAAGGACAAGCTTGGAGCTCTCCCAAATTGCAAAGATGCAAAAGACAAAATGACCAAAAGCTGCTCCATTTCAACTTGGCCTCTGTTATCAGACAATCCACTCGATCGGAGGCGAGCCGGATCTCCCTAGCTCAATGTGAGTCTAGAACAAATAGAACAGACTACAAATACGTTTCCTAGATCTACTTAAGGATCAAGTGCTAGATATCTTATCTCTTTGATTCGCTATCCTTTCTCCCGAATGTTACTCCACGTCCCATGGTCGTAATAACCAAGCTGCAAGACCTGTCAAGACACAAAAAAGAGAAACGAGTAAAGAGCATCTATACAATAAGAGATCTATGTAAACAGTTAAGCAGGTAAACAACACAACATCATTACACATAAGAACGATATTGGTGGAAATCATTTGTATTACTGCAAATAGAGGAGTACATGATAGAGATATAGAACTACAACCAATGACTTAACGTAGCAGTCCTTTTCCCCACAAGCCAATTGCCAAGCCCTTCCAAGGAAGCATGAATTCTCCAAGAGGTGAGTGAAGGTGTCCCAAGAGAGATTTCACCAGCATGTAGATACCATAGTCTTCCTCTCTTTGGTATGGGAGTGAGCTTTGTTTATATAGGACTAAGTGGATGAGGTTATGGATAGGATAGGTTGAGAGATAGTAGGAGAGAGATAGGGGATCTTCCCAATGAGTTAGGTGTCGAGTACCAGCTCTCAAAGAGATCAAGGACAACCCCCAAATGGGCAAGCTTCGAGAAAGATCTCGAAATGGCTATTTTTTCCCATAAATAGACCTCGTCGCACTCTGCTATGAAGCAACCTGCGACGTCGCATGTTGCTAGTGTGCAACCTGCGACGGCCTCTCAAAAGGTTGTACAAACTGAGTACAAATCCTCCCAAATGAGTACTTGGTCCAGATGACTTCAGGGATGTATACACTAAATCATGATGATGGGTAGAATTTAGGTGTAACAGAATGCCCCCCAAAGCATGGAGTTGTTAAGGATGTACAGGTGAAGTGCTTTGATAGAAATAATGGAAAAATACTTGTCGGATGAAGGACGCTGCTACAGTACAACTGACTCTGAACTAACAATCTCATATGTAGTACAACATGGCTGCTGACCAATACATTGCAGATCCATGGGAGTAATGATCGACTGAACACAATCATTGCTACTAGACATAAGCGTAGATCCATGATGAGATGATAACACAGCCACAACCAATACAAAAGTGGATCCGTGTAATATGACTCAATACAAACTCCATCGCAACCTGGGTAAAACATGACTCCCCAGGGTCTTCAAGCTGAACCCGCAATGATACGAATCTATCTATGTGATTACAAATGTCTTGACGTCGAACATGGTAGAAACCACTTGATTACCGGTCATTGATGTAAACCGTTAACAAGTGCGAGGGAGATCACCATTAATGTCAATGATTCCCAAGGTATCACAGTACATATCATCGAGCGTGAATAAATGAATTGACGTCGAACACAAGATGAAATCTTTCAATCAAGAGTCAATGATGTAAAATCATGATGAAAGCGAGGTAACCTGCCATTGAGGCATACAGGGCCAAGGTACTTGACTAGTTTCTAGATTCAATCCTTGGATGATGAGTTGAAGTCGACAAGGATGAATCTGTCGAAGGAGGGACATGATAAATCCCCCATCAATCGACACGAAACACGACAAAAGATGTGTAGAGTGGATCGGATGGTACAGTAACATGTGAGACTGACTCAAAGTAACAACGGCATGACGACGTGTGTACTGACTAAAAACGATGAGCGAACGTGTTCTTGAACATGGGCATGGCATGACTTGGAAGTATTGACATGAGAATGACGCAAACTTCTAATGCAACTGATAGTGGAAGATTTCTCCGAATGACTCAGAGGAGTAATAGGACTCAGAAAGTAAGTGGGGACTCATAGACAAACAGATGACCCAAGTACTGTATGCAAATGCAGATGAGTGCCATGTTCAAGAACGACTATATACTGCCACTAAGGTATGTAACACAAACACTTTCCTTTTTCCCCATCATGAATGATGAGTGCCTCATGTGTTTTTTACAAGCTTGATGAGGGTAACCAGATGCTCGGTATATCTCATCTCATAGATGAGTCCAATCCCAAATATTTTTCGAACCTAGAATAGGAGGGGTTCGTCCCATTACGGGCCCTTCAATGTGAAAATTTAACAAGTCCATAGAAGACAAACTCGGTCGTCATTTCATATTTAGAGAGTCTGAAAAGAACTAAAGAAGACTCCAGTGGTCCTTTTTCGTAAAGTTAGCCTCATCGCCCGAAAAAAGGGTAAAACAACGCGGGAGAGGACTCTTCCAGTCATGATTGGCTGGAGTATTCATTTTTCGTAGTTAGTGCCCCCTGGTCCGAAAAAGGGGTAAACTATCACCAGGAAGACGACCATTCAAATACTTTAACAAGAGTGAACACGACAAGTTCGCTTGGCGATCTTTTCAATTTTAGGGAGTCTGAAAAGAGCTTAACTATGGACTCCGGGGGGTGTCCTTTTCCGTGGAAGTTTAACGAGCCTTGAAAAGTGGTAAAACATAACTCGGTACTTGTTCTCATGATTTGATGAGTATGAGAACAAACAAAGAGTAAACTCATCCTCATGCAATAATTACGACTTAACCAAAAACAATAATGACAAAACGTTCAAAGGAGTGTTCATACCTATAATTACCGTTGGTAATGCAAGAAACGCTACAAAAGACCACTTTACGGCTCCTGTACACTAGAGAAAGTGTCAAATAGCTCCAAATATAATGACAAACGGTTGAAACTATAGTAAATGGCCCAAAAGTATCAAAATATTTGAAAAAGAATATTCCATTCTATTCTATAAATAGAAATATGGGCCGAAAATAGAAACATTGTTCAAATTGTCAATTTGGGTGGAGAAGCACCAATTTGGAGCCAAACTTCCACTGCCGATTTCGGGAGCTACGATCCGCCATTTCACCAGCTGTCCGGACCAGGTAGGCCTACATCTTGTCTTGCAACTTTGTAGTGGTTTACTTTTTGCATTTTTGTCCATTTTTTGAGTTTTTTGATGATTTGGGGAGGGGCCAATGCGCCCTCGACTCGTCGCAAGTGGCCCTTTCGGGACTTGTGACAAGCTTGAGTCGTCGCAAGCCTCGAAAACGGGACCTGCGACGACGTCGCCCTGTACCTGAAGGTGAGGTGTGACGGCGGAAACCCACAACTCAAACATAAAAAATATTCCAAAAAATGAGTTTGTGCAAGTTAGGAAAGGGCCTAACATGTTTTAAATGCCCCTTTTGGTAGGTTCCCAGCAAGCAAAGATGGTATTAGAGTGGCGAGAAAGAGAACACGAAGTGGAAGATGAGCAAGACGCAAACGATCCACAATGTGTGGCTACTTTGCGAAACTGTGGGTTGCTCAAATTCTTCAAGATACAGGGAATGAGAGCCGAGATCCCGTTCTTTTCACACATGCTCCAGAGTTGGGATGCGGCCCAACAATACTTTGTTATAGGTGAGCATATCCTCACGATTGATATTGAGGATATCTACTTTCTGACTGGTTTGTCCTGAAGAGGGGACACTGTACAACTCACTGGGACACGGGCAGTGACCGTACAGTGGAGGACATGGTGGCACAGTACTGCATAGCTTCTTCTTGTCCTTCCAGCGGGAAGATACTCATCATAGATGTGGTGAGTCATCCACCAAGGACCATACTGCTTACTATTACCAGGGTGGCGGGTAGCCAAGCTCCATATACGGCTACTCGGAATCAGATGTTATATGCGGAAGACTGTATGTCTCCCATGGTCTTCAATTGGTGCGAAGGTCTCCTCGCCAACATCCAAGCTCAGCTGACCAAGTGTCGGTGCGGGGAGCTCAAGCAGTTTGGATACGGATCGATCATAGTGTCGTTCCTCCTGGAGCGGGTTCCTCTCTTGCGCCCGCAGGTGGTACTAGATGACAGGGATCTGAGAGATCCACACATGCTCAGGTGGGCAGAGGTGATGACCCTCCATGGTGGGGGTTCCATCATCAGTTTTGGTCCCGAGTTCTTTAGCTGGCTGGAAGGCCACTTACTTATGGTCGAGGAATTTCCATACGGTGGCATGGAATTTCGAGAGGATCCTGACTTAGTGCTGCCAGAGGGTGCGGCATGGGGTGATATCGGTAAGAACAAAACCCTTGTACTTTTTAGTTTTGTGAATTATATTTTTTTTTTTGATGTAGTGCTGACAAGTGTGTAATATGTGTGTGCAGATGTGGGCCCCGTGCGACCAGTAGGTCTCTCTCTTCTGGCAAGGAGAGACAGAGGTGGAGAGGCAGTGGTTCCTGCTGGTGCTCATCCTGCCGTTGAGGAGATGGAGGAGGTGTACCAGAACCTATCTGGGATCACTGTGGAGGTACTAGAGCCAGCCATCGACGACCTACCGAGGCCCATGCAGAGATTTGGAGTGGGAGCGTCCTTGCGCTTCAACTCCTTACTCCGCAAGGTGGCTCGTACTGTAGACTTCTTTCTCACCCAGCATCAGAGAGCTGTTAGAGGCATGGGTGGTGTACGGGTCAGGCGTCCAACCTGATTGCACTTTTAGACTTGTACTGAGAGCTTAGAGGCCTCAGATTTTTGTACTTACTGCAAGCTAGGATGCTTCAGATTTTTGTAGAGACTCACTGAAAGCCATCGTGCTTCAGATTTTGTACCAACACTACTTTTGAGCGATTTATATATATATACATTATCGACGGTTTATACATTATGTGTTCTTCAAATGATTAGTGATGTGATCTTGTTTATATGTTTGCTTCTGTGCATTATATTTACATGTTGTGAATGCTTTTACATATTATGGATGTTATGTGTGTGCAATGTACCAATCCAAAATGAAATTGGCCATCGAGTCAGCAACTGTGTTTAACTCTCGTGGAATGTGCAGGTATTGAACAGATTCAAATGACCTTTCCAGGAGACATACTCATCTGAAGAGACGGAGTAAGATGGGATCACAGATGGCATATATCCGGTTCAAATGGGAAACCACTAATTGAGAATCCATGTGGAAGACAATGTGGTTCATACCCAAGGAAATGGCATCAGATAGGGTTCCGATTACTGCTTGATATTCTGCGGCGTTGTTGGTCGCAAACCCTAGGCAACTTCCTCCTGAGCTAATGAGCTTGCCTGTTGGGGAATATAGTACCCAAGCTGCCGAAGCAAGGTGAAGGGTATGCCGGCTGGCGCCATCCGCGAATCCATAGCACGTTGCCATCTGCACATGCAGACAGAACATGGTATGAGAAGCGGAAACAAGATCAAAAGACACTTGAAAGAGAAATGCGTCACACCACACAAAAAACGCAAAAACACGCCATGTACAGTATATACAAGAAATTCTATGCATGAGAGATGAAGCATAGTATCTCTTCAGGTAAATCCCATTGCGGGGTTCACCTAAAGAGATTCCGTCATAATCTTCAAGCTCGTAGGCACCTTTTTCCAACACACGTTTTATGACGTAGGGTCCATGCCACATGGACTCGAACTTCCCTGCTCCTAGTTTATCGTGCTTTTGGTCATAAGTGAGGACCAGATCACCCTCGTTAAAGATACGAGGTTCAACCGACTTATCGTATTGGGCCTTGATGCGTCTCTTATGTGCTTCATTAGCAAGAGCGGCATCATGGTGAGACTCGTCAAGTTGGGCTAGGTGTAAGAGACGTTCTTTCTCAGCAGTAGTGTTGGGAAGAAGTTCGACCGCGAGCTGTAAAGACGGGATTTCTCACTCTATCGGCATAACAACCTCCAATCCATATACCAATTGGAAGGGAGTGAAGCCTGTGGCAGTTTTAATGGTAGTTCGGTAGGTCCATAATGCTGAAAAGAGCATATTATGCCAGTTGGACTTTTGTGTCCCTACCATCCTCTGGATCATAGTTTTCAAGACCTTGTTAATTGCCACGACCTGTCCATTGGATTGCGGGTAGTAGGGTGTCGCGTTTTCATGGCGAAAACCCAACCTGTCGCTCAATTCATCAACCATATGGTTCTGAAAGTGAGAACCATGATTGATAACTATGGCCTGCGGAACTCCAAACCGCGCTATCACATGATTAAACATGAAGAGTGCGGAGGTTTTGCCATTGTTTTGGTATTGAGGCATAGCCTCAGCCCAGTTTGTGAAGTAATCCACAGCTACGATGATGTAACTATGCCCCCCCGGCCGAGGTAGGCTTACAATGCATAAAATCGATGCCCCATTTTGCAAATGGGCCAACGGAAATAACCAGATGTAGTGGGGAAGGATGAGTGCGCTTCTTCGTGTGGAAGTGTTGGCAAGGAGGACATTTTTTAGCGGCCTCAATACAATCTTTAAAGATAGTAGGCCAGTAATATCCTGTGCGCAAAATCTTCTGGGCTGTAGCCATCCCAGAGAGATGACCGCCACATGTCCCAGTGTGACAGTCATTCAGAACGCGTTCAGCCTCATCATGAGTGAGACAATGTCGAAGGATTGAATCGACACCATGACGATACAAAGTATCATTGATGATTAAATAATACTTTGCATGGTGACGAATCTTACGACAATCGTCGCGAGAAAGTTGAGGATCGAAGCATGGGGTTTGAAGATACAACTGAATATCTCCATACTAGGGGTCAATCGTACTCATGAGAAACAATGATTCATTCGGAAATGAGTCATTGTGGTCAACTTCTGCATCAGGACGTGGAAGGTCGCAAATGAGCTCAGCAAACACCAAAGACTTCTTGGAATTAGCTTTCTCAAAAATAAGATCGAATTCTTGCAGTATCACAATCCAGCGTGAATACTTTCCCCCAAGCACCTGACGTGTCAGTATGTGGTACATGGGGTTCGAGTCGACAATAATAGTGGTGGTGCAGAGCAAAATGTAGTGACGGAACGTTTGGACAGCAATGACTGCCGCGAAAGCAAGTTTTTCGACATGTGAGTATCTAGTTTCGGTGTCAGCTAGACCCTTACTTGCATAGTTTATCACATGTTCCTGAGCGTTTTGATCCTCCTGTACCAAAACCATGGCGATAGTGGTAGCAGAAGCAACGAGATATAAGATGTAATCGCGATAATAATTAGGCGGTTGTAGGACAGGGGCATGCGTGATGGCATGTTTGATACTGTTGAAGGATTTTTGAGCTTGATCATCCCAAATGAACGGGACGTCCTTCTTAAGCAGTCTCATATATCCCTGAGTCTTCTCTGTGAAATTGCACACAAAACGTCTTAAGTAAGTTGCCTTCCCTTGGAGAATTTGAAGTTCCGTAGCATCAATCGGGGGTGGTAGGTTGATGATGGCCTCCACCTTTAAGGGATCAATGTGGATCCCATCCTTCGAAACAATAAATCCTAAGAGGCGTCCGGACTCAACGCAAAAGATACACTTGTGAGGATTCAGACGGATATTGTACCGTCTGCATCTGAGGAAAATGGCCGTCAGATGATCAATGTGGAACTTGCGCTACTTTGAATGAGCAGGGAGATCGTCCAAGTAGGGTTCCACAAAGTCCTTAATATCGTGGAAGGCGTACGACATAGCCCGCTGAAACGTGGCGCCAACATTTTTAGGGCCAAATGGGAGCTTGCGATAAGTGAATGCACCCCATGGGCAGATGAAAGCCGTCTTATGTTGGTCGGATGGGTTGATCTCAATTTGGTTGTAACCAGAAAAGCCATCCATGAATGAGAAGATGACGCTTCCGGTACAGTTGTCGATGATTTGGTCGATGAAGGGGGTCGGGTAGTTGTCTTTTGGACAGGCCTGATTAAGGTCCCGATAATCAACACAAACACGAATGGTGCCCTGCTTTTTGTTCATAGGAACGACGTTTGAGACCCAATCCGTCAATGGGACAGGATAAATAAAGCCAACCTTTAAGAGCTTTTCAATTTCTGCCTTTATTGCCGCAGTCTTCCGGGGGTGTACCAGTTGCAACTTTTGACGTACAGGTTTGATGTTGGGATAGGTTTTTATTTTGTGAGAAACAATTGCGGGGTCTATCCCAGGCATCTCCTCATAGGACCAAGCAAACACGTCTCGAAATTGCTTGAACAAGGCCGTGCTAACAACGATTTCTTCATGGGAACACTTATGGCATATACGAATGTGTGCCACTATACCAGGTTTCACCGAGATGTCTACCGGGGTGGTTGGCTCAATGTTGGCCAAGTTGCCCTCCGTGTCCGTAAGACATGTAAGGATGGGGGACTGAGGGGATGGGTAGAGATCTGGTGAAAAGAGGGTATGGATGTTGTTCTCTATGTATGCCAAAGGAGGAAGAAAAGATGATCTATGATGGAGATCATCCCACAAACTGTTGTCAACATTCATTACTTCCATGATGGACTCGTCTGAATGAAAAGTACGAAGTAAGAGATTAGGTAGAGAGGACGTCCGGCGTAGAGAAAAAGATGGGGAGGCCATGGTTAAAAGGTCCTCCGAAGCTGATTGGATAGCCTCATAAATGCGTTCAGCTGGTGAAAGAGGCATCATATCTCCAAGCAGGTGTGTTGTGGCTTCATCCGATACAAGCCAAGCATCTTTGGAGTGAGATAAAATCTCAGTGGAGATCATGTTCACTGTGGCAACATGATTAGGGGGGTCCGCGGCTGGAAAAACGCCCATGAGAGATGAATATTTCAATAGGCCAACCCCTACACTCTCATACTGTTTTGACATCTGTCCAATGGAAGGAACATGGTCACCAGGATGAGTAGTGGCGTCCAGTGTACAAAAATCTAACTGGTTGATAGTAACAATTCGTCCTTGGTGGGGGAATTGTACTGTGAGGAAGACTGAAGAGGCTACCGCCTGCATGGTATAAAACTAATTGCGACCAAGCAAGAGATTATAATCTAATGGGGCCGAGACCACTTCCACGTTAATGGTTACGGTTTTTCCGCCCAATTCAACTGCAAGAGCTTGTAAGAGCCCATGAGGTTGAAATCCACGCCCATCGAATTCTTTCAATGTGGTAGGAGAACGATTCAATTCGGGGGAGCCAATGGCTCTCCAACAAGCGATGGACATGACAGAAGTGGAGGCTCCTTCATCCAAAAGAGTGCGATGGACAATCTTTCCAGCAAGGTCCGCAGTAACTTGGAATGCGAGCTGGTGTGAGAGCTTCGGCTTAAGGTTGTCAAGACGAAACATGATGGTGTTCGAGGAATCCGGGTCAACTGCACCAATGGCT
The DNA here is from genome assembly GCA_027924585.1 of Larix kaempferi. Taxonomy (NCBI): domain Eukaryota; kingdom Viridiplantae; phylum Streptophyta; class Pinopsida; order Pinales; family Pinaceae; genus Larix; species Larix kaempferi. Next base: position 614,643 of record BSBM01001382.1, read on the forward strand.
GGAAGGAGAGTTTTGTGTTGATTGGGACAATTCTGCAAAACTTCCAGGGTGGACATGGCGCAAGGAGATTGGGCCAAGTCCTCTACGATATTGTAATTCTGTGCTGCGCGAGCATTAGGATTGAAAACAGCTTTTCGAATCGTACTCTTGGGCAGACGCAATATCGAGTCTAACAAGGGTCTCTCTATGGTGAGAGAGGTTGATGGTACAGTGACATCAGGTAAAGAGTCAAAATCTTTTTCAGTATTACTTCCGGCGGGTTCCTTCGAAGGGACCTGTTCGTAAGATCGCGAGCGAGTAGTTAAATTGATCGCCTCGTTACGCAACATGAGAACATGCGTGGTATTGGATGGTTCTCCCTGGGCTGGGGGGGTTTGAGCAATCATCTGCTGGTTTTGAGCAGGAAACGGATCGTTGAGGACTGCGGGAGTCGGTTTACCCCTAAGAAACTTTTGCACTTCGTCTCTATGGGCACACTCTTTGGAGAAATGGTCTTCTCCACATAGTAAGCAAGGATACTTCAGTTTCCTTTTCTGCTTAGTATCTTCAGGAGTGCTCTTCATTTTCTGCTGGGCAGAAGACTTCTTGGGTTTCCCCTTGTTCTTCTTTTTTCCATTAAACTACTGAGATGAAGTTGATTGAACAAAATTCACTTCTTCAGTTACAGCAGGAGCAATGGACTTGGCGGTGCTTTGTCCAGCCGGAGTTGGGTTGGATGATCCAACAATGCTAACAGCAGGCTGGATGGTAAGGGAACCTATGATCCCATCAGCTTGGGGTCCCTTATATGGTTTCGTGGGATCGTTAACGTCCCGGGGTGCGTCAGGAAAAATATTGAACATAGTGCCAGATTGGGTATAGAGCAGGTCTAACAGATGAGCACTCGCGATGGCTTGTTCTTCGGTGACAGCACCTCTCATGGCAACATCTTTTGCTATGGTGGGAAGAAGCGATTTAGTAAACTAGTCTGCTAGGAGATGATCTGGAATGGGAGCTTTAATGAGACGTCGTCTCCTTCGCCACTCGTGGATATGGTCCGAAATGTGAGTGGAGGTATTCTGACGGAGTGAGGTTAAAAGCTAAGTACCAGTCTCATATCGTATAGGCTGTTGGAAATGGGTCAAAAAGTTCATAGCAAGAGAGCCAAATTCAGGAAAAGAGTGTGGTGGCAACTCAATGTACCACTTGGCAGCCGAACCGGTGAGAGTCCTTTGGAACAATCTAAGACGAATTGAATCATCCATTAAGGAATTAGATGAAAACCATAAATGGTATGTCATCACGTGGTTCTTGGGGTCTTCACCCGGCTTGCCATCAAACTTGGGGATATCGGACGGAAGTTTCACCGGATTCGGTGGCCAGTTAGATCCGTGGTAAATAGGATCGTTGGTTAAAGGAGAGAGGTCAGGTAGATCCAAAGTAGCCAAAAAGGGCAGCTGTGGATTAGGCTGCGTGTATTGATAATATGGATGAGGTGTGTAAGGACTAAATTGACCGTAAGGTGTACCAAGATAAAACTGACCGTAGAGGGGTGTGCCACCCGGACCGTAAGGAGGTCCGCCACCGTAAGGTGGTCCATTCCAATAAGGTTGGGGTCCACCTCCACCTCCAGGAGGGGGTGGAGGTCTGCCGCCACCACCGGGAGGAGGTGGAGGTCCATAACCGTAATAAGGTGGCCCACCACTGCCTCTGCTTGGAGGGGGTGATGGACCACTTCCGCTGCCAGATGGGTGGGGGCCCCCACCACCTCCGCTGCCGGAAGGATGAGGGTTTCCACCACCACCGCCACCACCATAGTAATTAGGTCCTCCACTGCCTCCGCCTGGAGGGGGTGGTGGACCACCGCCACCACCTGAAGGGAAATTTCCTCCACCATGATAGGGTGGTCCGCCGCCGACTCTGCCCGGAGGAGGTGGTGGACCATTCCCACCACCGTTTGAGGGGTGATGGGTGTTGTAGGTAAAATGAGGTGGGCCTCCACCAACGTTATGTGGGGGCCCGCCGCCTCTAACAGGAGGTAGGGGAGGACCGATCGGGGGTGGTGGTACTTGAGGGATAGTCAGTTGGGGTCCGTGTTGCAACACAGGTTGTTTCCCCCACAGAGTGTATGGATTCCTGGGATAAGGTATCCTGTATGGCGCGTTTCCGGGATTAGGTTGACTTGGCACAGGGTGAAAAGAACCTGGATATGCTTGACTCCATGAGGATTGGGTTACATTTGACGGCCCTCCAACATGAGATAATCCCGTGGTGGACAGTCTAGCGGGTTGGGAAGGTCCAACGAAATGTCCGTTGGGGACTCCACCGCCTACGTTTTGGTTAGGAAATGGGGGTTGCCCCCCAGCCACAATAGGCTGACCACTATTCAAAGGTTGAACCAACGTGGGTTGTTGACTAGCTACCGTGGTAATAACATTACTAATAAGATAATCCGTAGGAATGGAATACCCTCCCCTCGAATTCTGAGGTGGGGGAGGAACTAGTAAAGTAACAGTGGTAGTGACAGGTGTGTTGGACCGTTGTTCGTCCACCGGTTGGTTCACTTGAGGTGTAGGACTGGATTCCTGCGAGGGTTGACTAGTCTCATTAGTGGTGACGTGGTGGGGTGCTTCAGGTGATCCGAAAGATATCGAATGAACTGGGATGTTTCCGTCGTCAAGTATTATTTGGAAATGACGATTGTGGAACTCTTTAGAGTGTCGCTCGAGACTTTTTCTTCGAAGCTCATCTCCTTTAACACGTAACTGTTCCAAACGTTCATGGATGGGCCGAAAGTCTCGACAAGGTCAGGCCTATGGTAAGGCCTAGTGAAATCTGGAGTAGTCCAGTTAGGTGGGGATGAGATGGCAAAATGAGCCACTGGATGGTCTGTAGAAGATGTCCAATAAGCTGCTGAAGGACCAACAGTTGCAGTAGGGTAATCCTAGGGTCGGTTTATCCATTCCAACGATCCAGGTTCTCCCGGGATGACGGGAGGAAGGTTTTGAGAAGTGGGGGTGTGAGCTTCTTCATCCTGCGTGGGATGAGAGGCAGGTGAATCTAGTGGAAACAAAAGTCCGCCAACATTCAAGGTGGGGTTCCCTACTTCAGTAACTATGACCGCGTTATGCTAATCCATTCTTACCCTCAAAACAAGGCTCAGATTGTCAAACAAGAGGATGGATGCCTATATGCTAAGTCTCGACAGATCGGCGCACTCTGGCTTTGCAGACAATGTGACGTTGCAGTTTACCTGCACGAGAGATGCGACAATGTCGCAGTTTACTAATGCACAAACCGCGATGAGCAAGCATCAGTCAAAGGACAAAGACTCAGAAAAATACAGTGTCGCTCTGTTTTCACTGCCTAGGTGTGACAAGCGAGTTCTAGATTCAAAAATGAATCAGATCTCTCAATAATGAACCACCAACAAGTTTGAAACTGAGTTGCATAAACTCAAAGGAAGAAGATCAAGATCTTCAACGTGAAGATTTGACAATGGAATCAATCCTAAGAAGGAAAATGGAAAAAAAATGACAACAAGGCTTGTGACAAGTAATCAACTGAAAATGACTCAGATTAACGATCACTAAACAAGAATACTCCCCGGTATGGTTTCCAGATTTGTTACCAGACAATCCACTCGACCGGAGGCGAGCCGGATCTTCCTAGCTCAATGTGAGTCTAGAACAAATAGAATGGACTACAAATACGTTTCCTAGATCTACTTAAGGATCAAGTGCTAGATGTCTTACCTCTTTGATTCGCTATCCCTTCTCCCGAATGTTGCTCCACGTCCCACAGTCGTCAGATCCAAGCTGCAAGACTTGTCAAGACACAGAAAAGAGAAACGAGTAAAGAGAACCTATACAATAAGAGATATATGTAAACAGTTAAGCAGGTAAACAACACAACATCATTACACATAAGAACGATATTGGTGGAAATCATTTGTATTACTGCAAATAGAGAGGTACATGATAGAGATATAGCACTACAACCAATGACTTAACGTAGCAGCCCTTCTCCCCACAAGCCAATTGCCAAGCCCTTCCCAGGAAGCATGAATTCTCCAAGAGGTGAGTGAAGGTGTTCCAAGAGAGATTTCACCAGCATTTAGATACCATAGTCTTCCTCCCTTTGGTATGGGAGTGAGATTCGTTTATATAGGACTAAGTGGATGAGGTTATGGATAGGATAGGTTGAGAGATAGTAGGAGAGAGATAAGGGATCTTCCCAATGAGTTAGGGGTCAAGTACCATCTCTCCAAGAGATCAGGGATAAGCCCCCAAATGGACAAGCTTCGAGAAAGATCTCGAAATGGCTATTTTTTCCCATTAACAGACCTTGTCGCACTCTGCTATGAAGCAACCTGCGACGTCACATGTTGCTAGTGTGCAACCTGCGACGACCTCTCAAAAGGTTGTACAAACTGAGTACAAATCCTCCCAAATGAGTACTTGATCCAGATGACTTCAGGGATGTATACACTAAATCATGATGATGGGTAGAATTTAGGTGTAATAGCCTCCTTTTAATAACTTTAGTCGACTCATTTCCCTCCTTAGAACTCAAATTATCTCCTAATTACTCATGAAATTCGAATTAGTGGGGGTTATGACCCTTCATTGGCCCCACATGACACTTGGCTCATCTTTTGTCTCCAACTCCTCCATGAATTCGAATTGGGGAATCTTTTGGATGCTTTGGAGATGTGTAACTCCTCTCCCGTGCCCTCTTGGTCTATTTTTAGTTCTTACATTGTCATATATGTCATAGAATCTGTCATAAGTGTCATAGGTGTCATATAATCTATCATAAGTGTCATAATGCTTGTCATAGTTTCATAGAATCTTTCATTTCCTATTTTTATCCCTATGACTCTTCCTCTTCCTTCATGAATGTTACCTTTTCCCTCCAACTCGAATTTGGGGATGGCTCCATGTTTAAAGGAGGAATATTCTCTCATGTGGACCCCACATGTCCACTTATGTGCCCCAAGTCCAACTAGGACCTAATGCCACTTCATTTTGGAGCATTTAACATTTATTCCATAATTTTTTGGCCTATTTTTCCACCATCAATTTAGAATATTGAATTTTCACGAGAAACTATAGACCTTGGGGTTAAATGTGAATATTTTAATTCTTCCACATAACCCTTAGGAATTGGGCAGACCAACTTAAGTACTTACGTGGCCCAAAGGTAAAACCTTTGATGATGTAGTGGTGATTGAAGTGCAAGAGGGAGGATTGTACAAACTAAAGGGACAACCAGAACAAGCCTTGGTTCATGAAACTATGGAACCAAGTAAATTATGGCATATAAGGTTTGCTCATATTAACTACAAGGCATTACCAGTCGTGAGAAATATTGTGAATGGTCTACTCGAGATCTAGACTAAGCATGAAGGCATATGTAAACGATGTGCGAAAGGGAAGAATGTGAAGAAGCCATTTCCAAGCAGTGACAACAAAGCCAAGGATATTTTGGAGCTCATACATTCAGATGTTTGCGGACTTGTGTCTTCCAACTCATTAAGCGAGTATGCCTACTATGTTTCTTTTATTGATGATTATTATCGCAAGACTTGGATTTATTTCTTGAAATAAAAAAGATGAAGTATTTAACAAGTTCAAGGAATTCAAAGCCCTTATAGAAAATCATACTGAAAAGAAGATAAAAACATTAAGATCAGATAATGGAGGTGAATTTACCTCAGGAGATTTCAAAACATTATGTAAAGACTCAAGGATTAAGAGGGATATGAGCACTCCTTATAATCCACAATAGAACGGTATTGCAAAAAGGAAGAATAGAATGATAACGGAAGCAGTGAAGGCCATGATCCATGATCAGGACCTTCCAATGCACTTATGGGTGGAAGCAACAAGAACAACAGTATATGTTCAAAATAGAACTCCCCACTGTGTACTTGAGAATAAGACACGTGAGGAGATGTTTACAGGAGAGAAGCTAGAAGTCAGCCATCTTAGACTATTTGGCTGTCATGTATACATACACGTTGTGAAAGAGAAAAGGACCAAGTTGGAGCCTTCAGGAAAGAAGGGCATCTTTTTCGGTTATAATGATTCATCAAAGGCATACATAATATATATACTAGGATTCAAGAAGATCGAGACTAGCATAGATGTCACATTTGATGAAGATACAACTTTCAACACATCTAGGAAGATTCACTCCGATAAATTACATGAGGAAGAACGTGAGACTCCCAGAGTTCGAGATACAATGATGGAAGAGCATATTCCAGAAGAACTTTAAGATCACGATATGCCTAAGCCACAGAGATCGGTAGATTCACTGAAAGAGGTAAACACACACAAGAGAAGACCAACTTGGGCACGAGAGCTTATCCATGATGCAGAGAAATATGGTTCCCCAGAAGAGACTTCTAGATAAAGCAAGATACCTCGACCATGCTCCAATTATGTGGAATTACTGTGTGACATCATTGATGCATATCCTTCCAGTTATGAAGAGGAAGCTGAAAAGAAAGTATGGAAGAATGCTATGATCGAGGAGTATCAGTGAATCGTGAAGAATGATGTTTGGGAGGTGGTTTCGGGACTAGATGGGAAGTCAGTAGTGTCTTCCAAATGGATCTACAAGATCAATCATGCGGCAGATGGAAGTGTCGAGAAATACAAGGAAAGATTTGTGGCTCGAGGATTCTCCTAGAAAGAAGGCATAGACCATGAGGAGACATTTGCTCCCACGGCTAGATACACTTCGATAAGGTCTATACTTGCTATAGCCAAAGTGATGAAGTGGAAGGTACATTAAATGGATGTGAAGACTGCCTTCTTGAATGACGTAGTAAAGGAGGAAGTGTACGTGGAGAAACCCCTAGGCTTTGAGACACATGACAGACAGACTCATGTGTGCAGATTGAAGAAGGCCTTGTATGGATTGAAACAAGCACCCAAGACATGGTACGACAGGATTGATGGGTTTCTGATGAGCTTGGGATTTACCAAGAGTAAAGTGGATTCCAACCTTTACCACAAGGTTGAAGAAGGAAATCATGTGATTCTACTGTTATATGTAGATGATTTGTTCTTGATTGGTGATGAGAAGCTCATAGCAAAAACAAAGAGGAAGCTTGCCGCAGAGTTTGAGATGAAAGACCTGGGTATGATGCACTATTTATTAGGTCTTGAGGTGTGGCAGAATCCAGAGGAACTTTTCCCGAGTCAAGGAAAGTATGCGATATAGATCCTAAAGAGATTAGGGATAATGGATTGCAAGGCTATGGCCAAACATATGGCATCGAATCTAAATTTACCGAGTGATACTTCTTCAACACTGGTGGATGTCACAATATATAGGTAGATGATTGGTTCATTGATGTACTTGACAAACATGAGGCCATATTTATGCTTTGCGGTGAACACTCTGAGTCAGTATATGGTAGAGTCGACACGAGTTCACCTAGTTGCGGCAAAAAATGTGTTGAGGTACCTGAAAGGTAGGGTTGATTATAGCCTTAGATATGCATCAAATCAGAGGATTAACTTGCATGGTTATGTTGATGCGGATTGAGCCGGTATATATGTGATATATTATATATTGGATAAAAAAGTATAGTGTTTTGTGGGAGGCTTGTAAACCCTTTGAAAAAAAAATTGGGAATGCTTTACAAGTATCTATTGATTATAGTTTTTCTATTTTATAAGAAGAATCATCAATTTGAAATTAATCAAGACAACCTATATGCTATGCCTCCTTATTACAAAAATGACACTCATGCAACCAACATCTCAACACCTTTGTCCGGCTAAGTCAAAAGGAAGGTAGGAAGAAAGCCCATATATTTATAGCCCTTTTTGAAAAGTACAACTTGGGCAAAAATATAAAGAAAATTAATTATTAATCACATTCAAATACCTGTAAGTATTTTAGTTTTATTAGATTTTTAAATTTATTTTTAATTGAAGTATATATTTTAAGGTGTTTTTAGTGTAGCCTTGCATATTTGAATCAAAACCAATAAGATGTTAAAATAAATCTAAAGAAGTCAAAACATTCAAGAATGGTTATGTTTTAAGTTTTGTTTTGTTTTTAAATTTTTAAAGTAATCAATAATAAAATAAACATAGATTAAATTAAGAGATTAATATCAAAATAAAAATTATTAATAGAAGAGATTAATATCAAAATAAAAATGATTAATAAAAATGTTTCAAAAAGATACATTCATTAACATAATAATGATCTAATTGTGGCAAACATAGTTTGTTACTAAAGAAATATCCAGAACAAATATGATAAATTACAAAAAACCATATAATAATATATTTGAATAATGAATAAGAGATGATGTTAGATACAATGATAGTGTTATATAAATACAAATCCTAAAAGTGCTTATAACAATTGTTTATTGAAACAATGTGTCCCTTAACTAACTATTATTTATTATTATTATCTATTAATTAATATTAATAATCATATTTATACATGTATTATGTATGTTACATTGCCTTCTCCTTAAAAATTCTTTGTCCTCGAAGCATAATTATTGAAAAGCTTCCCTTTAACTCTCATTCTGGCTCACAATGTCTTCTCAAGATCTCATATGCTTGTAACTGCAACACTCGACGAAACAAAATGATATGATTTACAAATTCCCAAGTAAAATTGTTGCATCGACTATTGATAGATACATCCCAAGTTGATTTTTACTAGAACTTTTTGTTGATCAATTGTTTGGAAAGAAACTATGATTTTCAACTTCCAAACAATTTATCGATTTTGTCTCTCTTCTTTTTCAAATTTGTAGTTCATCTTTCTGAAAGAAAAATATTGTCTATATATCTTTTGATCTTGTCATTGTCCACATCGATGTTTATTACTTAGATGACGATAAGGCATCTTAATATTTTGTGCTTGTTCCTTAAAATCATCTTCTCTTGATGTTTCTAGTGATTTGTCAATATAAGCATTGTTCTAAATTTGATTGTTGACTGACTCTATATCGATTCCCTTTTCTAATGTCTGAATTTGAGTGTATGATAACTTCTCTATTAGGTCAGTCATTGTTCCTTTGTCAACTAATGATTCTTTTTGGTATAACACTTCTTGTAAAGATTTCTTGTCACGCTTTAGCTTTTTTATTTGTGAAAGTCCTAATTATGTTGCCTTAAATGTAAGAGTTCTTCCTCATTATCTGGATTGTTGTCTTTATTTTTTTATTCTAGATTCTTGATTTTGTTGTCCCTTAATCTTTTTATTTGGGCAAGGAATCTTTGATTAAGATTCCTTTGGTGAAAGTTGTTATTTTCTTTTTTGGTTGCTTTCTTTTCGAGACTTTGATTTTCTTGTTCTAAATTTTTATCGTCTTGTTTTTTGTTTTTTGATTTCCTGATTTTTGCTAGTAAATTTTAACTAGTTTTTTAAACGTGATATTTATTCATCTTTCTACGATAATTTCTTCTCAAGTCTTGATTAGCTTGATTTTTTAGGCGATGATTCTCTTGTGCTAACTCATAAAAATAATTCCCCTTAATCTCAAATTGTAATTGTCTATTGTTCACTTTATAATGTCCTAGTTCACCCTTTACTTTCTATATTTGTATTTATGGATTACCATAATAAATAATTTTCCACACACTGAACAAAAGCAATTGTGATTTTTAAAGGTCTTTATATAGTCAAACTCCATTTCACAAAAGAGACATTTAGTTCATAATTTGAACTTATATATGGAGGCCATAATATATAGCTTTTTATTTCCAAATTATTCTTCATAATTAACCTATAATAACTTAAACTCCAAAAGTTCATTTTTATAAAAATATTTACTTATAAAAATATGAATAACTTGAAGTCTAAAAATTCACTTTTATAAAAGTATTTACTTATATAATATTCATTCTTATGTCTTTTTTTCCAAGAATAAAATTGCTCTTTATAAAAGAAAGCCAATTGATAACCTCACTTATATATATATATATATATATATATATATATATATATATAATTCTCTTCTCTCGAAGATACCCCGAATCAACTTAGGTATTATATATTATTTTTATAATAGTTTTTTATAACTTTGGATTAGACACTTTAAAAAAAATTAACTTTCATTGGATGCTTATTAGACAAGAGCTGCGTGGTAGGAAGGATATATTTGCTTGAAGTTGTGGATGATTGATAGAAGTTAAGATGAATAAAAATAATGTATCCCTAAACTTGCTCAAATCAGTAATCCTCAACTTTTTATGAAATGGAGGTTTGTCACCACCTTTACAATTCTCAAGAGTACTCACCATTCCCCAAAAGAATGGATATTGAACATGAAAGAATGGAATGGAGATTGAACATGAAAGAATGGAAGGCCATTTGAATTGAAGTACCTCCGAACTGCCATATCTACCTCTTCCTTTGTGGTTGTTTTCCTTTGTCGCTGAGCATTAAATCCTAAGATAGCCATAACAATCTACGACTATTAGCATAGATAGAAGTCTCTATGTAAAGTATAAACATGACTAAGGTATTATCTCATAATACACTTATTGTAATTTTCTGGGCAAAAGATTTATTTTGAAAGGAAACATCAATATTTTTTAATAACCAACAAATACTCGCAAACATGCAACTAGCGTAAATGCCAGACACGAGCCATTAAAATAATGGGAAAACGTTCCTCATCCTTCTACCATTCATCGGTTGTTAGAATGCCTCACTAGGTTTTTTGAACCCAAAATCCGATGGCAAGAATGTTGGATTTTCTACATCTTGCCGTCGACCATCCGACAACCTTTGTCTTGTTTAAACGTCGGTCAAAATTTGGCTGATATCCGACGGTAGGACTCTTCGTCGGATATTTGAACGTAATATGACATTGGATATCCGACACCTTGCAGTTAATATGAAGTCGGATATCTGACACCTAAAACTTAATATGAAGTCGGTTATCTTAGCAGTTGGCGTTGGATATCCGACGGCCGTGCCATGTAAAAATGGCTGATATCCGACGTTCGTAGCCGTCGGTGGTATGGCAAGAACGTCGGATATCATAATGCAAGAAGTCGAATATCCGACGACCGTGCCATGTAAAAATGGATGATATCCGACGTTCTTAGCCGTCGGTGGTATGGCAAGAACGTCGGATATCATACAACAAGAAGTCGAATATCTGACGGCCGTGCCATGTCAAAATGGATGATATCTAACGTTCTTAGCTATCGGTGGTATGGCAAGAACGTCGGATATCATAGAGCAAGAAGTCGTATATTCGACAACTGTGCCATGTAAAAATGGATGATATCTGACGTTCTTAGCCGTCGGTGGTATGGAAAGAACGTCGGATATCATAGATCAATAAGTCGGATATCCGACGAAAATTTGGTAATTTAAAAAAAAATACACTATTATGTTGTGATCAAATTTGAAGGGTGGGTCTTAATTTTTATTGGAAGGGAATTTGTTCTTGGATCCCTTCAAAGATGAAGGGCAATTTAAATAATTGTACTTCAATTGACAAGTATAAATTAACTAAACCCTTTCCCCCCAAAAATGCAAGAAACAAATATTGCTGATCCATATTTGTACAATCTTAAACAATTGAGCACTCCTTAATATCTACATGATAAAATGGTATATTTTCAATAAAAACGAATTTCAACACATTAATTTGATATATATGTAACACTAATTTTACAGTTCATTAAAATAACAACTATTTTGTTGTATTTTTCAGGGTTAGACCGCACTTCATTATATAGAAAAAATACTTAGACTATGCAATAACCATATTGGGGCATCTGCGTGATCTTATGTATAGTGCAAGACGTTGTAACTGCATGATCTTATGTATAGTACAAGACGTTGATCTTATCTACCTCTATGTCGAAACTGTTTCCATGTTGATGTGGGCCACTGCCCTCCTTATTGTCTTACCAAAAGGCATGACAATGAGGAAGAAGACTTAAAATTATGGACTTCACCATCAAAGAAGCCTTACAATCACATTGGTAAGGAGTGATAAGAAGATCACAACAATCCAACGTGTCAAATATCAGATGATAGTGCCAATTAAAGGCTTATAATATGGTAAATTTAATATAAGACTTACTTATAGTTGTCTCTTACTCTTTGCGTACACATTTGATAATTTATGGTTGTCTCTGCGCCTTGAACCAAATGATATTATAAGGTGAGGAGGTGCATGCATAATAATCCTTAGTTATCACTATGCGATGATTTTTTAAGTATTAAGATTGATATCAGTTGACTTCATGTGAACATGGGAATATAAACGACAACAATTAAATAGGAGTTTCCCTTGATGTCAGCATCAACTTACGTCCACCTCGTTGACAGCATTGACCTTCAGTTTTCTTATAACTCTCTAGACATTTTCTTATCCTTGGGTTAGGGATACACACAACCTTTCATCCTCTTTAATCTTCACTGTCCACATTATTCTCCCCAGAAAAAGAGACGAGATATCTTCTCTATTGTAGGAAGATTGGACATAATGGAGAGGATGCAAATGATCTAGAGGATTTGAGACATATCTCATTCAAATATTCTCAAGGATATTCCAAGGTTATGAGGAGCAACCAAACATCACAAAAAGATCCAATAAATTGTCAAAATTTAGATGACACGCGATTAGGTTGTAGAAAGCCAACATCGTAGCCATTCATTGAGCTCCTCTAAGTTTTGAGAATAATTTAATCTTATCTACTGAATAGGGCCAACCACGTGAAGATGGAAGCTCTTATGGACCCTCCCCCCCCTCACATCACTCTCAATTCCCCATACCCAATGCATGTACTTGAAAAAAAAATTACGTGCAAATTGATGCATATTTTATCATAAACAAACATCTACCATTCATTCAATAAAGGCTAACATTCATTAAACCATTGTTTCATTCAGTCAACACATTCATTCAATAAAAGATAACATTCAATAAACCATTCATGCATTCAGTGAACACATTCATTCAATAAAAGCTAACATTCAATAAAGGTAACAGTTTACTACACTGAATCATTAAATAATTAAACCATTCATTCATTCATTAGGCCAAAAATCATGGACGACATGTTATTATAAAAAATAATTAGACAATATTTTTCCAGTCACTTCTTTTTAATTCTTTTTCTCATTAGTGCAAAATCTCTAATAATATCATCTTGTGGATTTTCTCCTCCAGTTCATGGTTCTTCATCAGGCGCTTCTTGTGATGTCTGCATCCTAGAGTTCTGATCCAGACGTGGATTTTGAGGCAAGGGGTTCGTATTTACTGCAACAATGTGAAAATCTTACATCGTTAAATTTTGTTATTGTAATGACAAGTATTTAATTTAAAAAAACATTGCAAAGGTGTTTTTTAACCTGGTGTGGCCACATCATGTTGTTCATGTTCTTGTCCAAGCTCAACTTGTATAGTGTCAGCCTCTACATGCTCTGCAGTTGAAATACGATGAACTGTAATTAATTTTCACCATCTGCAATGCTATACATAAAATTGTAGCATATGAATAAATTCATTACCAGGACTCGAAGCATGATCTTCGATTTGTTGTGGTCCCACCTCGACATTAATTAGGGGATCATTGCTTTCCTGCTCAAAACAGAGTCAATATTTTATGTCGATTATTTATAACGAATAGATTGCACAAATAATAAATCTTCATTAAACTATATAGATTCTATATACCCGTACACTGGATGGATTAGTACTAGAAGACTGTGTTTTCCCAGATAAGCTTCTTCGGCGTTCAACAACAGTTCCCAAGTCATGCTGGAAGCCAAGCTTCATGTCTTCCTCAGTGGGCAATTATTTGAATCGGTCGGCCTACATATTTGCATAACGTCGTTAATTAACTTTTTGTGGTGCAATAAAACAAAAAATAATTTGCAATTTATTATTTGTATTCATTATTGGTTTTTCGAAACTTACAATTCGTGTCACCAAATTCGAATAACCACTAGGCCCAAGATTGTGCTAATCTATTTTTTCCAGTGTTTCCTTTGTGGCCTTTGATGTGTCTGACAGCCTATGCAAGTGTTGAAATATGTTAGATGTTCCAAATTCGATATAGAAATCAATAATAATAAGGTTTATAATTACATTGTGAAAAGTATTGCATACCTCTCTGTTCCTGGTGTTATCTTTCCTTCTTTTATCTGAGCCCTCTCCTTTCCATCGTCCACTAGAGATTTCGACTCCATTGTTGGAATCATTGGAGGGTGCTCATACCTATGGTTTTTTTTTCTTCAGGTGGACCCTATATTGGTCTCGGACAATCTTCATATGTTGTCCATCCTTTTTTAGGACCTTGGCTTGATGGAAGGACTTGTCGCCGAATAGACCAACCAACCAATTAGTGAGCTCATCTTTTAAATTTTTTGGTTGTCTATCCCACCTTGTTTGGATGGTGGGCTCGAATATCTCCAAGGACAATTCATTCATTTGTTTATAGAAAACACTATTTCCTGCAAAATGATCATGCCATGATCATAATTAGTTGAAAAAAAACATTTTATCGGTATATTACAATGAAATTATAAACACTAACTTGATCAACGTATATTAATTACTTGGGATCTTCTCTATCTTTATTGGGACGAGATCTTTGTCCACCAAAAATGTTGCCTCGACTGTTCCTGTGCTAGTGACACGGGAAGATCTTGGAAATGCAGGTTCAGCAATATCAATATTACTAAGAGTCTCGGTGTCGACCCCTTCTTCTGGACAATCTGGTGTGTGTCGGTCACTAGCGGCCAGTGCGCTCACAGCTGGGGTCCGTGGTGTTTCGGAATGTGTTGCCGACTGTTCAGTCGACAACAATTGCGAAGGATTCGATGCACGTGGAGTCGTTTTCTCATGATGCGACGTCTCTCCATGTGCCTTGCTGGGGCCAACACCACCTTGACCACTATTATGTGGTCCCTGATAATTCTGTAAATACAAACCACATTTTATACGTTCAGTACTATCATATAAAAGAGAAAATTATAAAGTTATAAATGAAATATTTTATGATTCAAGATTCCTCAACTTACTCGCAAGGTTTTAGATCTCCGTTCCAACAATTCAATCCTTGCTATAATATGGCTTGTCTACGGAACCTTGATTAGCAAAGAAACGATTTCCACACTATATTTATTCAAGATTTTGTCTATCATCTTAAACGGGTTTGTGGCTTCACCAATTATGTCGGGATCGGTAAGCATCTCAGCCACTTCAGGATCTATTGAATATTGTTGCAATGCTGTTTTATACATCGATTCACTGGTCTGCAACAAAAATATATAAAACACTATTGAGTTCTATCATGATAGATTCCTAAAATTATATTAACAAAACATATCTATCATGATATATTCCTAAATTACAACTAGGTTTACCTGATGCCTGGACGATGGTGTCATCTGATCCACAGCTGTGGACTTGCCTCGATCATCCGGCCCCTGCAAAAAAGAAGTAGAAAGCATTATCATAACGAAACCAGTATACACACGAAAAATACATAACAAAATAAACATTATGCTACGTATTATATTGGTACAATTCCAATTAATTATACCTGCAACCTCAAGGATCGTGATCCACTCTTCGGATCAATGGTCATAGGTGAATTGCCCTGATCTGCTAATAGCTGGGAGCTTCCCCTTACAGAACCCTAAATAAAAACATAGAGAAAATCACCTAAACAAATCCAAAAGTATTCATGAAAAAACACAGCAAAAAAAAACTATTCTTCATATTATATTTTTACTATTACAAAGATGTATACCTGTTGCGTCGAGGCAGGTATGGTATGATCTACTGTGACCCTTACAGAACTGGCCTGCATAAAAAACATAGAGAAAATTACCTAAACGAAACCAAAATATTAATTGAAACATTAATACAATGAGAAAACATTGTGACATATTTAAATTGTACAATTACAATCAGGTTTACCTGTTGCCTCGAGGCTGCTGTTGTTTGATGACCATTCTGGTGGATTTCCCGATCAACGTTCTGCATCAAATATAGATAACATTATATAAACCAAACCAATATACTAATGAAAAATCAATGCAAAAAAAAACTCTTTTTTCTTATTATATTTTTACCATTACAAAGATGTATACCTGCTCCCACGAGGAAGATGTACTCCTTCGACCATCTACTGGCGGGGATTTTCTCGATCACTATCCTGCGAAGTAAATATGGAAAATTTAAATGAAATAAACTAACGAAAAATCCTTAAGATGTTAAATTCATTAATAAAATATTGGGCAAATTGTTATATGTACCACTCCCATAGTAACCGTGTTTGTATCTACTCGATTCAAATTGTAATTAATAAGCAACTCTTCCCCTGCAGATATTGATTTAATGGCACACACAAAAACATGGTTTCCTTCATGCCCCTCAAATTCACAGTTTGGTTGCTTAATTGTAGACCCTGGTTGTGTACTATTTATATACCCTGCAATATTCCCTGTGACATTTGGCCTTCCGTCAATGTACAACGTTGCTCCTTTATTTTGATCTTTGTCTTTCAACTGTAAATAGTTTGCTGACAGTCCATATCTATGCATACTTCGTGTTTATTGGACCAGGCGCATCCAATCTTTGTAGTTGTAACAGGGTCCAACATACTCCATCAATTCTATACATGTGCCATAACGAACCTTTATGCCATCCATGCAAAACAACCACAAACCATGTAATGACGACAGTGCAATTCAATATATCCTCTCGTACATAAAAAAATATGTGTTCGGTTGAGGAATATCCTTGGGTACCCATTGTTTCACTAAATATCTGTACCTCAAGGGCACCTCGACGTCGCCTATTGTCTCATCATCATAGGAACATGACCCCCCTTCAGCAAGAAAAAATTCCATGTGTTTATGGAATTTTCTTCTGGTCTTTTGACATCTAGTCGATAAAACTCTTGTAGACCTACTGGATGTCTCACTTTCCTCTAGCCTTCCTAAAATCCCCTCGCTTGAGGAAGACAGATATGAAAAATACCTGTTTGGTTCTACCTACACCATGGGAAAAAAGTTTAGATAGGACCGCAAGGCATAGCGCCTCTTAAAAGGTGACGTGTAGCGCCTTTTATAAGGTGACTTGTACTGCATTCCCTTTCTCAAAATGTAGGAATTCAAGTGATGAGGAAGATGATAACTTTATCTTTATTAGTAGTAGGAATTCATGGCCCTAAAGTCTATCTTTGTCGTCATGGCCCTCAAGTCTCTCTCATACCATCAGTTTGGGTTCATCACCTCGACAATTGAATTACACTCACATTTAGTAAGATATTTATATTTAGCAATAATAATATAAAATAAAAATAACTAACCATTATGGAAAACTTCTAGAAGTTTTTATGACTTTCAAAACTAAGATCTTTAAGGTGGTTAATAAGTGTACACAAATCTTCAAAAACAATATTTTATATAATGTTGTGAAACTTGTATAACCTT
The DNA here is from genome assembly GCA_027924585.1 of Larix kaempferi. Taxonomy (NCBI): domain Eukaryota; kingdom Viridiplantae; phylum Streptophyta; class Pinopsida; order Pinales; family Pinaceae; genus Larix; species Larix kaempferi. The sequence goes on from BSBM01001382.1 coordinate 632,097, forward strand.
ATTCAAAATCTAAACTGAAATACAGACAGAGCATAATTCCTTGGACAGATACAAACTCAAGATTTATACTTAAGGAAGTATCCGGTTTCTAGAGTGATCTTATACCACAAGGGCCAACCACAGAGCATACTCCTGTTATTACTTTTCCTAACAGACGCTAGACTTAAGGAGAGACAAGGTTTTTGTTGCAATCTAATATGACAAAGGCTAGTTGCAGAGCATACACCTTTTCTCAGAATCAGACACAGAGAAGAGAGAGACAACACTCGAAGGCCTCAAATGGTTCTCTACCTAAAACTTAGAGAGGTTAGGTCCACTCTTTTAGCCAAATGGAATCTTATTATGATAGTTTGAATGGACATGCCCCACTCATAGCCAAATACTTTTGAGATATTTTCAAATCATCGGAGTATGGGGGACCATATAATTCTCGAAGGACATTGGATTGAGTATCCCATGCCTTTGAATAAATAGACCTCAGGACCACGCGTCTATTCTAATGCATGTGGACATCTATGCAAGTTTTGACAAGCCATTGTACTTTCTTTTGAATGTAGTACTCAAGGATTTCATCGTCAGTAATCTTTGTCTGCAAAATATCTTTGACTTGTTCGAGAGATTCTCCAACGTCCTATTTTAGATTATAAATAGCAACTGGTTCTAATGCTATCAGGTTGATGCCGAATGACTTCCAACAATATCTCATCCAATCAGGTCCGTAGAATGGAGGATCCTCATGTATATGTGTACTTTGGTGTCCAAACTTTAGCATTGTATAAATATGTTCTATCTGTATTTTCTTTTCTCAAGAAATCCCACCATTTTTTTTATTTTTATTTTTCATAAGTGTGGGTAGTACTTGGAAACCAGAGACTAGCATCTTGATGTGGCCATGCTTTCAAAGAACATATCTGATTAATACAGTAGTATTGATGGTCTAGTTGTAGCCTGGGGTGATGTGTAGAGACCTCTGTCGTGATTAAGTTAAGATCATGGTAGAGGTGTGTTAACCAATTGCTTGCATCAGTTGCTTTTCTCAGGGAGTTGGTGTAAATCATCTCTGGTACAATACTGGATCCCATAGGCATTCTTCTGAGTTCTGGCACTAGTCTAATAAAAGCATCAGATCCCTGTAAGTTAGCATCTAATACTTCAGTATGTCTCAACTCCCATCTAGGTTTCCATGTTTGCATATAATCCAACCAACTCATATTATCATTAATATTATAGATCTGATGTTTTCCTCCGATCCAAGTAGAGATTTCCATGTTTACTTGTGGGTTATGGGCCCACTAGATTCCACTTTGACCTTCTACGCTCGCTTGCTTGGGGCTCGCTTTCTCCAGGCTCGCTTGTTAAAAATTAACAGGATACTTATGTGTCAAATATTCTCTTGTTAAAAAGTCAGGAATGCTATTTGCTTTACCAGAAATGTGCTCAACAATATAGTTATAACAGAAAAACAATGCTTGCCATCTTGCAAACTTTCCTTTTGCTGTTGCATTTTTTATTGTGTTGTTTAGTAGAAATGGAAGACTATAGCAATATGTTCTTATGATAAAGTCATGGTTCAAAAAATGAATCTGGAACTTCTCTATGCATCTCAGTGCTGCAAGGATTTCTTTATCGACAGTGGCATAGTTCTGCTCAGTTTTATTCCAAGTTCCTGATGCAAAGTGGACTATTTTCTCTTCTTTAGGTTTTCTTACTTGCTTTAAAACTCCTCCCCATCCTAGGTATGAAGCATCTGTTTCTATAATATTCAGAAGGTTATCATCGATGACATGCAGTATGGCTAACATTTTTACCTTGCTCTTATATTCAAGGCATTTTTTTTTCAAAGTGTTCACGTTCTCATATGTGCACCAATTCCTCTTGTAACAAAAGGATGATCTAACCTAAGAAAGGAACCTTGTGATGAATTATTGTAAAAGAGTGTATGCTACCCCATGTGTTTCCCATTAATCATATACCTTCTTAGTCCCATGTCCCTATCATGTTGTAACATCTAAATCTCTCAAGTTTAGTGGAAAACTCTACAAATCCATTCTCCACCTCTCAAGGATGGATTTTTCCTAATATATCATATTAAACGATGGAATTTGCATGGTATTCATTAAATCACTCATCACTATAGTACTTGGTAATTAAAGGTTTATAACTATTTTCCAACATAGCGCCCATAATATCTCATATGTTGTTGAATAGATATTTGTTGTTGTCCCATAGTCAGGACACTTATTCTCCAAAATAATTTTCCTCACAAGTTCAATCGAGGAGTTACACCACTCTTAAAATTCTTTACCAACACATATTTGATTACCAACAATTTTGTTTGACATGACAAGTCTTAACTACTTAATTCAAATTATTTACCACATATTTGATTACCAACAATTTGATTACTCAAGTCTTACCAACACATATTTGATTACCTGGGTGTAGACGTTTCCTGTAATATACTCAGAAGAGTTACTATCAGAAATATCTATGCCTCCTAGAGGCCAGTCAACTCCAAGAACCATGTGACTGTTCGGATATCCACATCATCTTTTTCAGGATCTTGCATGCAATTAGGGTTTGCATGCAATTAGGGTTTGCATGCAAATTCTAGGGTTTGCATGCATTTTGTATGCATCCCAGTCACCAGGTTGATGCCTCCAGCACCTTAGCCACCTTATTCTAGCACCCGGGAGCCACTTACTTCAGAGTTTTAGCCCTCCTAGTCTGAAAGGCGCCCACTTCTCACCTACTGCCAGAGAAGGGCGCACTTCTTCACCTACCACTACAGTTCCACTTCAGTTACACTCAGTTAGCTCCAATTCTCCCTGATTTGAGGCTAGTTTCACTCCCGACTGACTGTTTCACTTTCGTTGGACCTCCAGATTGACTAGATGACTTGTTATGACTTCAGTTAGCCTCCCATGTGCCCCCCACTGAGCCTCCTTCCCTTAATCAGTGCTACACACTTCAGTTACACTTGTTACACTCAGTTAGACTCAGATTGACACTTGGATGACTGGTTCTTGTGCATTGATGACCACCACCGATTGATGATGAGGACTCCTAGTTGGAGTCAAGCTACTCCATTCAGTGATTCGAATGACCTCCTTAGGAAATTCGAATTGCTCAGTCATAGTGACTGTATTGTAATGTAATTATTCACCCTTACTGGGATATTGAGCACTGCTGCATGTTTTGCACAGTTTTGCACCATATTTTCTATGTTCATCTGTTGTGATTGATTTACTTGTTCATTAGATCTGCTGTGACTAATTTTACATGGTATCAGAGCCATTGCAGGGACAAGATCTCTTTTCTACAGGTGTTTTTACAAGAATATTTGAGTGAATTGCTCAAAAATTGCAAAAAGTTTTGGCATGAAATATCTCAAGGGCATTCGCTCCTATGCATGCAAAGCTTGAAAATACATCCAATACCACTCGAGAAGCTTGAGTTTCCACATAATTCCTGGATCTGATACATTGGACCCATTCAACATTGTTTGATCTCCAATCCTAGGTGTGATGCAACTCTAAAAGGGTGGATTGTTCGACCTCATTGTTCTTGGTTTATTGTGATTTGCAGGTTTATTGTCTCCATCATTTGCATTCGCTACACTATGCATGCAAGCTCCTCTACATCAGTGTGCACTCGCTCCTAGCAATGGAATACTCTTCTTCAAATCCTATCCTCACCCCATTCAATTATTTTGATTGGAAAGATGATATGGAGATCATATTACGTTCAAAAGGTTACTACTGAGTCACTCTTGGTCTTGAATTGGAGCCAAACAATCTGTCAGATAGAACCAAACACTACAACAAGCTTGATGAAGCTTATGGTCTTCTTTGTCTCTCCATCTCCAAAGATCTTCACTTCCATCTCAGCGGATTGAAGACTCCAAAAGCTATATGGGAGCAACTTGAAACACTATTTGGCAAGCAGGACGAGCTTAGGGCTTTTCAATTAGAGAATGAATTGATTTCCCTTAGTCCTGAGAATTTCGAGACCATTAATGAATTCTTCACAAAATTCAAGAACTTGAACTTGCAATTGAAGAACAGTGGAGTTATCAAAGAGGATAAACAATTGATCCTCTCCATTCTCAGCAAGCTTGGTAAAGATTATTCGGTATTTGTCTCCACTTTGAATTCCGGTCGGCTAACTACCCTGAATTGGAAGATGCCTACCTTGAATGCCTTCATCGAGTCCGTCACAAAAGAGCATGACAAGTTGATTCAAATGGGGTCCATAAGCTCCAAATATTCATCCCTATATGTTCAAGGACCCAAGATCTCGAATGGTAAAGGAAAGTAAAAGAAGGAGAAGCCCAAATTCGAGCCTCACAAGCAAAGAAAGAAAGGAAAACTGACGGATGCACCATCCAGTTCAAAGTTCAAGCAAAAGGGCAAAGAAGATAACCAAAAATCTAAATTTACTTATTGTAATCGTGGCTTTCATCCCAAAATTTCATGTATGAAGAAGACTATAGATCAAATGGCCCTCCTTTTGGAAAAGAACAACATAACTCTTCCTAACGGTGCAAGGAAGAAGGATAGGAATGATGATCATGAAAGAGGACAAGCACTCATGGCAACGGTTTCAAATCCCACTACTCTCTTGATAGATTCAGGTGCATCGAATCATATGGCTGCAAATATTGATTCTTTTTCCTCATTCGATCCAAACAGCTCCATCCCCATCCATTTGGGAGATGACTCAAAAATTTCTTCAAAGGGCAAAGGTACGATTCATGTAGATCATGGAAGCTTTCAGAATGTTCTCTATGTGCCTTCCTTGGCTTCAAATCTTCTTTCTGTGTATCAAATGACACACACTGGTGAACCGAAGCAAGTTACATTCAGCCCTAATACAGTTGAAATTTCTGATATCAAAAGTGGAAGACTTGTTGCAGTCGAAAAGGAAAACCACACTGCAAAATGCTATGAGTTTTCACACTTTATTCCGCTTGCAAAGCCCACTGCTCTTCGCACACATGGTAATGAGGTTAGTAGGATTTGGCATGAAAGATTTGGACATCTTAATTATAAGTATTTGCTACTGCTATCAAACAAATCCATGGTAGATGGTTTTCCACAACTCCGTTCCTCGAAGGGAATATGCACTGGTTGCATTATTGGGAAGCACCCCGAGCACAGATTCGACCGCGGCAAAGCTAGCAGAGCTTCTACAGTTTTGGGGTTGATACATTTTGATATCAGTGGTCCGCTTCCCCATATGTCATTAAATGGTTCAAGGTATGTTTTGACATTTATTGATGATTTTTCTCGCTTTACATGAGTATTCTTTCTCAAAAACAAGTCAGAAGTGCTTGGAAAATTCAAGTATTTTAAGGCTTCTGTTGAGACCGCCACTGAGAGCAAGATCAAAGCTCTTAGATCTGATAATGGTGGAGAATATATTAAGTTTGAGTTGCTGCAACTTTGTGCCCAAAGCAGAATTCAGATCCAGCATATAGTTCCCTACACACCCCAGCAAAACGGTGTAGCGGAAAGGAAAAATCGGTCACTGAAAGAGATGGCTACATGCATGATTGAATCAAAAGGTTTGGCTGCAAATATTTGGGCTGAAGCAATCAATGTTGCTGCATACATATAGAACCATGTTCCACATTCATCTGTGAAAGGTATGACTCCTTTCAAAGCATTCTTTGGTCACAAACCGGATGTGTCAAATTTGAGAGTTTTTGGCTCTACTGCATGGGCTAGAATTCCTTCCAAGAAGAGACGAGCTTTGGATCCACAAAGTATCGAGTGCATACTGATAGGATATGGGGAAGAATCAAAAGCATATAAACTCATCGATATCAGATCTAAAAATATATTCATAGAGCGCAGTGTGCAATTTGAAGAACCGCTTCAAGAATTGCAACTAGTTGAGGAAGAGACTGCCGATTCACTGCCTTCACCAGAAGAAGATCCGTGCAGCGATAATGAAGTTATGAGTTCTAATATTTCTGATATTTCGGTATCATATGATGATCATGACATATCAGGTTCAAAATCCGACCATTATGATCCTCCTCAGTTACCAAAGTGGGCCCAAAACACTCTTCAATCTGCTGGTTCGAACCTTGGAAATCCTGCTGATCCGAGACGAACAAGAGCAGACTTTCAAAGAGCAGGTATGGCTCTTTCTATTGTTGATCCATTACTTCCTGAGATTTTTTATTTGATGGATCAGATCCCACATCATACTATTTTTCCCACCGAGATCCGAGATGGCAAAGTGCCATGGATGAAGAGTACAGTTCTCTTCAAAAGAACAACACATGGGAGCTAGTTTCTCTTCCACCTGGAAGAAAATTAGTGAAGTGTAAATGGGTCTACTGCACGAAAGTTGCTGCTGATGGGTCTATCAGCAAATACAAAGCAAGGTTGGTGGCAAAAGGTTTCTCCCAAGTCCAAGGAGTGGACTACACTGAGACCTTTGCACCGGTTGCAAAGATGGATTCCATCCGCCTTGTTTTGGCTATTTCCGCATCCAAGCACTGGGAAGTGCACCACATGGATGTGAAGAGTGCATTTTTACATGGATACCTTGCTGAAGAGGTATATATGCAGCAGCCAGAGGGAGATACATCAGATCCATCATTAGTTTGCAGATTGAAGAAATCTTTGTACAGGTTAAAACAGGCCCCAAGAGCTTGGTACGCAAAGATGGACTCCTTCCTTCTTTCTCAGAATTTCCAAAGATGCAAATCTGATCCGAATGTGTATCTTCAGCAAGTTAAAGGTAATTTGTTGGTTATTGTACTTTATGTTGATGATCTTCTCATTACTGGTAGCACTCTTACGTCAATAAACAAGCTAAAAACTGCCTTAAATCTAGCTTTTGACATGAGCGATTTGGGCTTGCTGAGTCACTTTTTGGGCTTGGAGATAGCTCAAAATTTTGATGGGATCACTATATCTCAGCAAAAATATGCTTCTGACCTGTTATTGAAGTTTAATATGGCTGAATGTAAGGCAGCCCCATTCCCATTCCTCTCAGGAATCAGTCTTGAGGAGGGAGATTCTACACCGCTTGCATATTGCAGTATGTATCGACAGTTGATTGGTTCACTACTTTATTTGACACACTCAAGGCCTGATATTTCATATTCCGTGAGTGCCGTGTCAAGATATATGAAACAACCACATGAGATTCATTGGAAAGCAGCCAAGCGGATCTTGCAGTATGTGCAAGGTACGAGACAGTTTGGCATACATTATGCTGCACATTCTGAGCTTGATTTCATTGGTTTTACTGATTCAGATTGGGCAGGTGATAGCATTGATCGGAAGTCCACTTCCGGTTATGTTTTCATGATTGGTCATGGTGCTATTTGCTGGTCCAGCAAAAAGCAAGCAGCCATTGCACTTTCTTCAGCAGAGGCAGAGTATCGAGGGGCAGTCAATGCCTGCATTCAGGCAGTTTGGTTGCACGGTATTCTTTCTGAGTTTGGTTTTGGTGGCACTACTTTGACTGTCCTATTTTGTGACAATCAAAGTGCTATCAAGATCTCCACAGATATAGTTCAGCAGTAGAGGACCAAACACATTGAGATTCATATGCATTACATTCGACAGTTGGTGCATAACCGCACTATCATTCTGCAATATTGCCCTACTGATGAGCAAATTGCAGACATCTTCACCAAGAGCTTCACTAAGAAGAAGTTCTCTTACCTCCATTCACTGTTGGGGGTGAGTTCCATCATGGTGGAGACAGATTGATTCATTATTATGATTTAGCTTGAGGGGGGGCTTTCTTCCCACTGGGTTTTCTCTCTTTCCTCACTTAGTTTATTTTCAGCATTTTTTGGATTATTGTATTGGGGTGACCTTTGGTCTTAGTTACCAGGGCCCCACATTATTTTTTGCACATCATAGTCTAGCTTGAGGGGGGGTGTTCGGATATCCACATCATCTTTTTCAGGATCTTGCATGCAATTAGGGTTTGCATGCAAATTCTAGGGTTTGCATGCATTTTGCATGCATCCCAGTCACCAGGTTGATGCCTCCAGCACCTTAGCCACCTTATTCTAGCACCCGGGAGCCACTTACTTCAGAGTTTTATCTCTCCTAGTCTGAAAGGTGCCCACTTATCACCTACTGCTAGAGAAGGACGCACTTCTTCACCTACCATTGCAGTTCCACTTCAGTTACACTCAGTTAGCTCCGATTCTCCCTGATTTGAGGCTAGTTTCACTCCCGACTGACTGTTTCACTTCCGTTGGACCTCCAGATTGACTAGATGACTTGTTATGACTTCAGTTAGCCTCCCATGTGCCCCCCACTGAGCCTCCTTCCCTTAATCAGTGCTACACGCTTCAGTTACACTTGTTACACTCAGTTAGACTCAAATTGACACCTGGATGACTGGTTCTTGTGCATTGATGACCACCACCGATTGATGATGAGGAATCCTAGTTGGAGTCAAGCTACTCCATTCAGTGTTTCGAATGACCTCCTTAGGCAATTCGAATTGCTCAGTCATAGTGACTGTATTGTAATGTAATTATTCACCCTTACTGGGATATTGAGCACTGCTGCATGTTTTGCACAGTTTTGCACCATATTTTCTATGTTCATCTGTTGTGATTGATTTACTTGTTCATTAGATTTGCTGTGACTAATTTTACAGTGACCCTATTATAGGGTTAGTACAAACCAGAGAGAGAGAGATGACTGGGCTATGGTATGGTCAATCAAAGAAAGTCAATGACAGTCAAAAGGCTCAGTACAATCACAATAAAGATGAGCTGACAGCCAGCATAATGAGGCCAAAGAGACTCATGGCCTCCAGTAAGGTACAAGGACCAACCAAAGGGTACAAAGACCAACCAGTAAGGTACAGTTCAAAAAGAAAAGAGTGGGTATAAAGATTCATAACCCTTGGGACTAAGGGGGTGTACTACCTCAAATGTTGACAAACTACCATAGTTATACCCACAAGACCAAAAACATAAAAGGAAGTACAAATCAAAAAGTAACTCAAGATGAGTAAAAGACCCAAAAGGTAAGAGGTAAGGTACCACAAAAAAACGAAAGGACCAAAATGAAAGGATAAGGTACCACAAGATCAATAAACAACGGGGTGTAAGGACCAAAAGTAAATCAACCATTGTGGGGAAGGTACAAATAAGGTCAAATATATATTGCAATAGCTCCTTGTAACTACATGTTATTTGACATGCCAAAGTGATGGAAGGTCAAATAATGTCAATTCTATGCAATAGCTCCTTGTAACTACCTCTTGTAACTCAAATAGGACCTCTAAAAGGTATGATAGCAAGCAATCTTCCTAACTAAGGTTTGGAGGGTGGTACGAAGTGGGTATAAAGACTCATAACAATTTGGACAAAGGGGGTGTACCTCAAATGTGGAAAAATTACCATAGTACCCACAAGACCAAAAACATAAAAGGTGGTACAAATCAAAAGATAACCCAAGATGAGTAAAAGACCCAAAAGGTAAAAGGAAAGGTACCACAAAAAATTTATCAACAAAATGAAATGACCAAAAGACAATCAACCAAGGTGGGGTACAACCAATCATCTCTCTCTCAAATGTACCAGTGTTCCATATAACCTGAAAGTCCATCATCACAGTAAAAGGAAAATCCCACACGGATGATGTGATCACGTGGTCCTCTAGACTACTCCTAAGGTCAAGCATTAGTGGCTCCATCAAGGGGTGTCCAGTCCCTTGAGAAGACCATCTAACTCAACCATCTAGAAGACCTAGGAGAAGAGGACATCACACATCATCAAATAATTGGTCACTGACCATGTAAGAATTCAAAAAACCTAAAGCAACCGAGCGTGCAGAAGGGGAGCTAGGAAAATACAAGGCTCGCAGGCCAAAAAAGAAAGCTCAAAAAACTGTATTGGGACCAGTGTCACATTAAGTGAGCTGAAACAAAAGTGGCCAGAATGCCAACAAGCAACACTAAAAAGAAAAATACCCTCTAAAAAGGTGAAATAGCAAGCAAACTTCCTAACTAGGAGCTGGAGACCTCGACAAATCGTATCCTTTGCAAGGTGATGAAATCCAAGTCGAACAATATGAAATGAGAGACCAATAATGGAAGGATATCCCTATATAGAAAGGGATCCTGGGTAAAAGATCCCTAGAAGAAAAGTCACTAAGCTACCTCGTTCATGACACGTTGGAGAAGGTTTTCGACACTTTTGTCTTATCGCCCCTGTATCACCAACACGGTAGAGTACAAGGAAGACAATGGATCGATATGCCTTAGGTGCTAAGTGGAGTGCGGAATTCCACAAAGTCCATCTGGAATCAATCCTCGCAGCTTAACCCCGAAACAACAGGAGGCCCCTCCACAAACTGGTCGATGACCATGTCAATAAGTGTTAGAGGATTTTAGTACCCTAGAGGACAAAAACTATGTCTTAGATGAAAATGACAATGGGGAATTATTTGGATGCCTATCCCGGGTGTCCTACCTAACTACCAAATTCTTTTTATCCTCAAGTGAGGTTAAAGTGTGTTGAGTTAGCGAGTTAAATTTTAATGGTTGTATTACTCAGTCGAGTGATGGAAGTGCGACTCATGGTGTGATGACTGACTCAAACCATGCAAATGAATATGAATCAAATAAGCCTTTCCTTTCAATGAATGCTAGCTAAGGTAAGGAGGGAGTTCTTTCAAACTATAACTACTCTTTCAAATTAAATGAATCCAACAATAACTTTCTTCTACTTCTAATGAGTAAAATGCATGACATTGTTTAAACCTTAGCAAGCATAAGCATGACATTGTGATATTGTGCATAGTCACCAAAAGATGAAAACCTCAAGAATTGCAGGCATTCAGTGTAGAGTCTGCGTAGCGGTGTATCAATTGAGTTTTTTAGTCTACATGTTGAGTCAATAAGTGTCATCATGATAGAAGTTCATGATCAGAATTTAGAAATGACAGAGTTTTAATGTTGAAATTAGAGTGTTAATTTTGAAATGACAAGTTCTTTCTCCCACATAGATTTTGTCCTCCTATTATTTTCAATGTATTTGGTTGTGGTCCTCTCATCCTTGAGATATCCCATGTATGGATAATCCCATATAATAAACAATTTGAAAAGCAAACGAAGAATCTACATCTCAAGATTAATGCTGAGGTTTCTTTAGATGTTGGCATCCTAGTGACATCACTACTATGGGAATTTTGCATATTATTAGACAATGAAAAGACAACTATCAAACGTTTTTGAAGCATCCATTCATTTGAGATGTGTTTTATAGCATTAATTCCTATTGTGATGAATGTTGACAATGAGGATGCAATATCCTCTTCCCCAAGTGCTAAAATTAATGATGTGGTTTATTTGTAGATCCAATAAAGGTTATAAAACATCCCATTACAACATGAAGGTGAGCACATAAATTGATATAGGTTCCAGGTGAAGAAGACGAAATGGCTAAAATAAAATGGGAGGTACTTTAAAGGGTGTAAACAACAATACATTCATAAAGAATTTTCAAGATGATGAGCGGCCTAGGGGCCACTTTTCCAATAATTGATTGACAATACTATTGGAATATCCACTAATAAATTTGTGTTGTTGCATAGCTTCTTCTTTACAGTGGAAAATATGCAATATTTCCAAATACATGTAAATAATGTGGAAAAAATGCCATATTTGGTAACTCTGCTCTGGATATTTCCACTGCCTGAAAAGGCAGCATCAACAAATAATGATATGTGTAATGAGTAGTGCACGGGTTCCAACTTGTATAGTATTTCTATCGACATTGACAATAAACCTTTTTTTTATTATCCAGGACAGATGCAGAGACCACACACTATGAAACCGGCAAACTGACCTATCCTTTGGATATGAGGAAACCCAATTACCATTTTGGACAGGTCCTAGCCTATTATGTTAATGTAGAAGGGAGTATATATTTTGAGATTCATACTGTTGAAGAGGATGACTAGAAATCCATCATCCACAATAACCTCTTAAAATATGTAAACAGTTAAAATGTAATCAGTCTGAAACCAATTAATGGTTGTTGTAATCATCATGGGAGTTCAAAGATCTCATATAGAGGTCATGTGGGGTGGTTGTAGGCCTTGTTCATTCTTGTTTCCAACATAATCGCACCCATATGATTGACCATATCCATTAGTGACATCACCAATGTAGTTCATGTAAATCTATTGTTATCCTTGAATGGTTCTTTCAATATTTTCTTCCACCCATCACTAAAGACATTGCATAAACCTTTCCTATGACTAAATAGGATGTAATCCTCAAATATCAACAATTTGATCTCAGGTATACTCAATTTGGATATATTTATCATCCTGGATGCACTTCACAATTGCAAATCCACCACAAATAATTCAGGGGAATATCATGATGCTAATGGTGTTATAGTATCTATCTTACATGGTTCTACTTCATATTGGGATGGGGCCAATTAATCTTACTGTCAACACTCATATGGTGGCACCATGAAAGAAAAAACATTATGGGGGATTCCTTGAAGATTACCTATTCAACAAGCAAGGTCCTCAAACGGGGTTTGCACCCATCAAGATTGCCCACTTTTGAAAATGAAGCAACCATCCATGCCCACATAATAACCAATAAAAGCCTTCACATGTGGAAACAAATGTTGAAATTTTTCCCAAACTAGAGGATGTTAAGTATGAAAGAGTACCCCACATATAAATGCTTTCTCAAATGATATAAATTTTCCCTAAGGATAGGAACATTTTAGACCTTGTGAATGCTTGATGCTTCCCTTAGTGGAGTGAACATTGACCTAATAACTGAAGCTAAACAACATGTTGGTCAGAGGGTGCAATACAGACGAGAGACCTTTTTAGGTTAGATACTCTTCCCTAGAGACTGAAACAAGGATGAGGTAAGATGTTCTAAGGAAGGAAAATTATTGGGATCCAAAGGAAGCAAAATGTCCTTGATTTAAAGATTGCTACTATTGGACCTTGTATTTACCACTTTTATTCTTGGAAAGTGCTCAGAATGTCCATCAATAGTACCTAGATATTATTTTTGATGCTTGTTTACTATTTCCCGAGGCATAAAGGTGAGTTATAGGGTACCTTTACCAACAACAATGCCCATTATTGAAAATTGATGAAATATCTCTGCTGATTACAAGTTCAAATATTTCCTAGTTTTTCGTTTAGGATTCCATTCCTATTGTTTGAGGATTAGCATACACTGAGAAATCATGTTTATTTCCATAAAAAATTGTTTTCGATGCCCATAGTATTCCATACCTCAATATACAATACTTTTTGCCACAACCAGCGTTGTTCTAGAAGTAGTCATGGGAAGATCAGTTCAAGGCTATTGGAGTGCCCATAACTATAGTTGAAGGTGTGTGCACAATGTTTGATGGATTATATTGTCATCCCACTCTCGACCAACTGTTTGATGACAGTTAAATTAAAATTCAATACAGATGTATAGTCACTTAACAAAGTATATTACACTCTAAATTGATGCAAAATATTGAATATAAAAATAGAATATGTATGATATATATACATAAAAATCAACAGTCAAATGTGTTATATTACATTTCACCTTCCTCGATCTACCTTTCCCCTTCGGGTACTCCCCTTCCAAATATTTATTGGAGTCCGAATCACAAATGCAACGTAAATTGAGCTTTGACTCTAATATAGGAAGATATTCACTAATATACAACATGTTTTGGTATACCATATATCCCTCCATCATAGAACCCTCAGCATATTCTCATTGTCTGACCAAACCCTTCATAAATTTCAAGTGCCTCTCAACCATCCACATAGACCTTGAGTGCGCAGGTCCACACAATTCAATCTCCTCAACTTGGTGTATGAGGTAGTGTTCCTGTGCATTGAAAAATGCTGAAGGTAGATGCTTCTGCATTTCACACATGAGACGAGGAATTTATCTCCTCCAATAATTTATAATGTCTTTATGGAATTCTTTAGATGACAAACATCTACAAGTGACATGGCAACCCAATCAAGAGATTAAAGAAAACAAAAATTATATAATTACATAACATGAATTAGAGAACAAACATCAAATATAATTTCTACGATGAATTAAACAAACACTAAGCACATGGAAAAAATCATGGCCACTTACCTCATGTATTTCCCGAGATTATATATTACTTGTTTGATATTGTTGTCAAAGTTGTCTAGGAGAGAGAGAGGTAGAACAAACTGTAGCAATATACAAATCGTTTCATTTGTAAACAAGGAGTAGACAAACAAAAATACCAAGGCATATTTACTGGAATAGAAAAAAAATAATTAAATGCATACCGTAATAATTACCTTCATGAAGACATGCCAATCGTGCGTTTTCACCCCCGCAAAATCAGCTTTCTTTGTTATGATATTTTTCATGTTCGCACAAAATCCGGTTGGAAATTTAATTTTTCACATGACTTCTTTTACAACATTATTTTGATGGTCTGTTAACATCCATGGAAGTGAGTTTATATTAATTTTCTCTCCATTGCTATGAAATTGAATGACGTCTTTCATTGTATGGTTGCCTTCTTGAATGTCTTTGCAAATTTTGACAATTTTTTCTTTCTCACTCCTTCCATCCAATATTGGCCACAATGTTTCAGTCACATTCTTTCTGATATGCATTGTATCAAACAGATGAACAACTTGTAGGTGCTCATCGTAGGGAAACCTACTAAATTGTCTAGGATAACTTTTCATTCCTTGTGGAATCCCATTAATGCCTTCATGATCACATGAACGACAATCATGAATAGTAGTTTATAAAGAAATTACATAAATCAATGTCAATTACAGTAAACAACACACAATAAAAAAAATACAATATAACATATCATATCCGATGATTTATTATACGTACCTTGACGATTTCTATTATATTGCAACTTCCACAGGTGAGGTGTCATTCTCTGCGGTTTTAATGCAGTCTCTTGCTTTCCATTGAACATATGTTTTTCGGTAGTTCGATACCTGTGATTCTTAGAGAGGAAGTGCCTATATTCATCAAAAACCTCCTTTCCTAAGCTTTTTGAATGATGATATTTGATCTTAGGACCACAAACTGGACATGCAAATTTTCCCTTTGTCTGAAAACCTACATAAAGAGATGGAATATCTATGTCAATTATAATTATATACAAAATGCATGGATTATTTAAAAAAGCATGCGTGCGTAGTATATTAACTAGTTAATAAAATTAAATGCAAATAAAGTGGAACTTATAATTACATACCGCAAAAATGGGTTAACCCTGGGGCATCATGTATTGTCCATACAAGCATTGCATGGAATTGAAATTTCCTTTGTCGTATTGGTCTAGATACATCATACATAGTGATGCCATTCCATAACTTTAGTAGCTCATCAATAAGAGGTTCGATATATACATTCATATCTTTGACTTGGTACTTACCTGATTGATATGAACATATAAAAAATATAATTATGAGACGTACCATTTAGATATATAAAACATATTGCACAAGAGAAAAACAATAAATATATATATGACATTATGCGACAAAATACAACAAATGAGATACCACTACATAAAAAAAAACCGTAGACACAATATACCTGGAACAATCATCGACAACATTATGTGCTCGCTCTTTATTGACAACCATGGAGGAATGTTATTGTTGATAACAAAAATAGGCCACACCAAGTAAACGGATCTTATCTTTGCAAATGGATTGACACCATATGCTGCCAAAGAAATCCTAATATTACGAGGTTCTTCTTTAAAGTGAGGCCATTTTTCCTCCATATCTCTAAAAGCAGACCCATCTGCAGGCATCCGAATAATGTCGTCTTGACTTCTGTTCCGTGCATGGTAATCCATAAATTGCGCTGTGTTTTTGCACTTGAACAGTCGTTGCAAACGTGGAATAATGGGAATATAATGAAGAACCTTGCGAGGTACCTTTTTTGTTACTTGATCTGTTCGATATCTACTGATATGACATTCAAGACATTCTGTTGCAAATTCATGCTGATTATAATATAGAACATGGTCATCGGGGCATGCATGAATTGCTTCATACTGCATTCCAATTTCTTTCATGATGGTAGATAAATCTCGATATGTGTGAAGTAAAATATTTTACAGTGGTAACAAATATTCACCTATCATGCTACAACAAATTAAAATAAAAATCTAGTTAATATAATATAGAAATAATATTAATGAAACACATTTCATCCGTATTAATTTGACTTATGAATTAACAATAAAATTATTAGACGATCATATATATTATGTGATGGAATATATTACATACCTTAACATCTGTGTGACTAATATGTTTGAAAGACCATTCATAACCTTCAAGTTCATTATCAACAATATAGCAGAGAGAAGATTTGCGTTGGAGCCCTTATAAAGGGGTTTGTATGCTTTCTCAAGAAGAGGTATATCATGAATATCACCAAAATTATCATCATTTTCATGATGATGATGATGATCATCATTTTCATGATCATGATCATGACCATCATCCATTCTAACATTAAATGAATCATGGATCAAAGTATTTGTAACATCATATTCAACTCTGTTATCAATATGATCATCTTCATCAATATGATCATTAACTTGTTCTCCATTATTCATAGCTCCATTTTCCTCCGGTACTTGTTCTGGAAGCACTTCCTCCGGACGATATGCCGTAGGATGTCTTTCCTTTAAAATTACATGAAACCACCAATGGATAAAAGTTAATATAAGAAATTCAAACGCAAAATGTAAAAATTTCAAACGCAAAATGAAAACATTTTTGTGATGCATTTAAAATGAAACAAATTTTGTATGGTTAATAGAGAATATTTTATAATCAACAATGCAATAAGTACTGTAATTTTTATGTTTTATTTTTTCATTTAGATAAGCGAGGTGATCTGATTTTTCTTGGTTAACAAAACATGCAATCAATCAAATAGATCAATCAACTACTCTTTATTATTACCTTTGAGTCTAATACAAACAAGAAGAGAAAAATACAAGAAAAACTAAAAATAACAGGTTAAAAATGACTATTTTCATGAGTGGTCTCTACAGTTAGATAAAAAGGGGAAACAAGAAGGGTCTAGTCGCTACTTTAGGGATGAAAAGAACAATGGCCAATTGTACTGTTGGTAAAATAGGTGCATCCAAACTATCCAAGAGACATAAAAATTGACCCAATTACTGAGCAAAGCTACTCAAATATAACTCAAAATTTCCCATACTGTCCACTAAGGTAAGATAAACGATGCTACGGTTTCTATAGAGAAAATAGAAGAGAAACAACATACCAATATAGTCGTTATTTCTATTATTTCTACTATACCCTAGATTCAACATGCACACAAGAAAAAAATATTATAATAAATATTAAATATTAAAATAATATTTATTGTCCATGTTAGTCCCCCATCTATTGAAACTATGATCAATCGATAAAAATTAATATAAGAAATATTAAAATAATACATACATTTACAAAAGCAATAAAAATAAAAACATATTTAATGCAAAACTTACAAATGGATGATATTCATGTCCCCCCTCAGCGTGTCCATGTTCCCTACAATGTTTTCTGGTTGTTGTGATCAAAATTCTTCTCCTCTTAAACCCCCTGCATTGACTACATGAACAATAGCATTTCCCATCACCCCTTCTTTTCACTCCTTCCTACAATCTAGCAAGCAATTGTCGATTTTGTTCATCTGGATCAGGAATATTGCTAGTTGACATTTTCTTGTAAAGAGCTTCAATGAATATTATCGATCTTAGAAAATCAAGCTCCACACTTCGCTCACTGAAATCACAAAAAACAAGGGAAATAATGAAAAACAGTCCGCCGAATAAAAAAATTTCTGCAAAGCGTCGCTTGTATAGCAAACATGTCGGAATGTTTCAAAATTTATAGGTTTTAAAATTTAACAGTCCGTGGGATATACGACGTCTTGAACTTAGTTACCGTTGGAGAGTAGATGTCGGATATCCGACATGCTAGGGCATCATATGCTGTCGGATATCTGACAGTCTTGGGTATCCGTTGTCGTCGGATAGTCGACGGCTAGGACCATAATATACTGTCGGATATCCGACACCCACAGGCTTAATATTAGGTCGGATATCCAATGATAGTGGCCACTATTCCAGGGACTTGGTCGGATATCCGACGACGCCTTCTCTCAATTTTAAAAAAAATCATCAAATTTCGTAATTTTGAAGGTGAAATCCGATGAAACAGTCCTTTTTGTCGGATGTCATCGGATTTTGGGTTCAAATCTTGTAGTGCCTTGAAGCACACACAGGTGTTGGAGCATTTTCACATAACCTTAGGCATTATTTTAAAAATTGTAAGATCCCATATAATTAACGATTTGTCACCTTGCCGACTGGTATCTAGGCATTATATTATTAGTACAGGTTACCTGGGTTTGAATGTCAATTCAGGGTCTGGCTATTGGTCTTTCATTTTTCACTCAGTGGATGGGAAATGTTTATGTCGTTATTGTGCTTATGAAATATGTAGATCAAACAAAAAATAGAAACCAAAATTCAAGATGCTTATTATGATCCACCAAATCTAAAATAATGACATATTTGATGCAGTTCAAGACGTATCTTCTAAACACTAAAATAACTGGAGAACTTGGAAAGCAGAAGATGGCAAGGGAGAACCTAGGAAACAACCCTAGAGTTGGTTTGGTAACAATAGGTAGAGGCTGCAAATCCCAATCATTCTCCATAGAAGGATGATATACTTGACAACGCAGGTATGTTTCACACGTTGCAATCCCAATCAACCATAGACGACCAGCTCTTCCACATCGAGCTAAAAATTGGCTCAATTTCATAACAACTTCACAGAAGATGAGGACTGACAACCCTATTGATGCTCCTCCTTCCTTGGCCTACTCTACAAGCCACTTTAAATCACCCACATTAAGAATTATACCCATATTCAAATGCCCTTCCACCATTTGGTCCAATTCCCTGAACTTCATAGCAATGTGGTCTTTATCTTTGTTTTTGGAACAAAAAGCGGATATCTCTGTTTCAATAGGAAGTATCTGAAGCTGCGCTGTGTTTCACCTTTTTGTATTCTCTGCACAAGTTTTTTTATTACAACCTCTGGCTCTTTCTCTCCGACGAGAACCAGATTATTCTTCTCAACCTTTACAAGGATTTCTATGAGTCCTCTAATCTCAACCTTTAGCTAATTATCGAATTCATTTCTTTCCCATGACTCTCAGTCCCAAAGTAAGAACTACCGGGAGCAGAATAGAGGCACATGAGGGGGTTTTACCTTATCCCGTGGTGGAATGAGTAGTTCAAAATGCACACAGCAAAAACAGTAGCAAAGGAAGGTGTTCTAGTTGTTTAAGTAAGTGATTAAACTGTTGATTTTGTTCGAGATGTTCCAAACGCTCCACCTCCAGTAGCATGCCTCCCCACTCTTGCTCCTTTTTCTTTATCCATTATTGCTTGTGGCATCCGTAAAAAACACACGCAAGAGTAAACTAGTCAATTCCAATCCAATATGAACTATGACAACGATTAGTCCCATTTTTTCTTGGCAGCAACATGTAATAAAGGTGAATTTTGTCTTTACTTTGGGTGACGCATCAAGTTTTCGCGGGCATTGTTTACCCGCCATCGTATTTACCCAACATCCAAAATCTTCACAGTAGTTCCGGGAAATAGTTACGAGATAGAATTTTTGAGGGTTTGGGTTCCAGTTCCCCTGCAACAGTAAGAAATATCTGGTGCGGCAATCGAAGCTCGGTTAACAGTTCCACACAGCGGGCTCTGTTACACGCTCGGTCTGATTTACCTTGGACGCAGCTCAAGCACTACACAGGTTCCATGCTTGGTCCAGACTATAGTTGCACGTTGCCACACAGTTTACCATTCTAGGCTCGGTCTACTCCAAAGTCCACGCAGGTTCCAGGCTATTGAACTCTTATCTAAACGAATCTCTGAGACAGGGTTAATTCTTATTTTCGCTGCAACTTTATATACAGGACCATGATTGATTTATATATTAATTTTTTTATAAACATTATGAACATCTTTTGCATAAAATTTAACACTAAGTCATGTAGCTTTTCCTAGAAGAAGACTCTGTATATCTCTGACATTATAAGGTTCATATAATTGAAAGCATTATTTCTAATCTCATATGTGAAAACTACTTTAGGAAATTGTAAATTCTCTACAGGTGTTCTACATGAATATTTGAGAGATCTTGTCCTTGCCATGGCTATGATACCATGTAAAATTAGTCACAACAGATCTATTGAACAAGTAAATCAATCACAATGATGTAAAACAAATTGGAGTAAAACTGTGCAAGAGAGATGCATCAGTGCTCTATAATCCAGAATGGTAGAATTACAATACAATACTGTCACAATGAGTGAGAAATTTGAATTGCTCACTCATTGTGACAGTATTGTATTGTAATTCTACCATTCTGGATTATAGAGCACTGATGCATCTCTCTTGCACAGTTTTACTCCAATTTGTTTTACATCATTGTGATTGATTTACTTGTTCAATAGATATGCTGTGACTAATTTTATATGGTATCAGAGCCATGGCAGGGACAAGATCTCTCTTCTACAGGTGTTCTACATGAAGAATTGAGTAGATTTGCTAAAAAATACTGCAGTTTTGGCATGCAAAACTCCTCTTGCATTCGCTAATGCTGAAATTTTCTCTCCAGTACCACCCCAGAAGCTTGAGTTTTCCACATAATTCCTGGAATTGATACATTGGATCTTCAAGCTTGCTTGATCTCCAATCCCAGGTGTGATGCAACTCTAAAAGGGTGGATTGTTCGACCTTACGGTTTTTTTTATTGTGATTTGCAGGTTAATCTTCTCCATCAATTGCATTCGCTATCTTGTGATTTGTAGGTTCTTCTCCATCAGTTGCACTCGCCATTAGTGATGGAATACTGTTCTTCAAATCCTATGCTAACTCCATTCAATTATTTTGATTGGAAATATGACATGGAGATTATATTGCGCTCAAAAGGGTTCTATAGAGTCACCATGGGCCTCGAATTGGAGCCAAACACATTGCTTGAGAAAACAAAACACTTCAATAAGATTGATGAAGCTTATGGTCTTCTTTGCCTCTCTATTTCCAAGGATCTTCATTTCCATTTCAGTAGATTGAACACTCCAAAAGCAGTATGGGAGCAACTTGACAAACTTTCTGGCAAGAAGGACGAGCTTAGGGATTTTCAATTGGAAAATGAATTGATTGCTCTTAGTCCTGAGAATTTTGAGACTATCAATGAGTTTTTCACAAGATTCAAGCACTTGGACTTGCGGTTGAAGAACAATGGAGTTATCAAAGAGGATAAGCAATTGATCCTCTCCATTATTTCAAATCTTGGTAAATATTTCTCGGTATTTGTCTCTACTTTCAATTCCGGTCGGCTAACTACCCTGAATTGGAAGATGCCTACCTTGAATGCCTTCATTGAATCCGTTACCAAAGAGCATGATAAGATAATTCAAATGGGGTCCATAAGCTCCAAAGATTCAACCCTCTTTGTTGGAGGATCCAAGAATTCGAATGGCAAAGGGAAGCAAAAGAAAGAGAATCCCAAATTTGAACCTTCCAATCAAAGAGAGAAAAACAAACCATCGGATGCACCATCCAGTTCAAAGAACAAGCACAAGGGTAAAGAGGGTAAAGAAAAATCTAATTGTTCTTATTGCAACTGTGGATTTCATCCTGAAAGTTCATGCATGAAGAAAACAATAGATCAAATGGCCCTCCTTTTGGAAAAGAATAACATATGTCTTCCCGACGGTGCACGGAAGAAGGATAGAAATGATGATCATGAAAGAGGTCAAGCACTCATGGCAACTGTTTTGAAACCCACCACTCTACTGATAGATTCCGGTGCCTCGAATCATATGGCTGAAAATATTGACTCCTTTTATTCATTTTATGCAAACAGCTCCATCCTCATCCATTTGGGAGATGACCCAAAAATTTCATCAAAGGGTAAAGGTACCATCCATTTAGAGCATGGAAGTTTTCAGAATGTTCTTTATGTGCCTTCCTTGGATTCAAATCTACTTTCTGTGTATCAAATGACACACACTGGTGCACCGAAGCAAGTTACATTCAACCCTAAAAAAGTTTAAGTTTCTGATATTGAAAGTGGAGGGCTTATTGCAGTCGAAAAGACAAATCATACTGCAAAATACTATGAGTTTTCACACTTTGTGCCACTTGAAAAGCCCATTGCTCTTCTCACTCATGGAAATGAGGTTAGTAGGATTTGGAATGAAAGGTTTGGACACCTTAATTACAAGTATTTTCTGCTGTTACAAAACAAATCCATGGTTGATGGTCTTCCGCAACTCCATTCCTTGAAGGGAATTTGCCCCGGTTGCATCATTGGGAAGCACCCCGAGCACAAGTTCGACCGCAGCAAAGCTAGCAGAGCTTCTACTATTTTGGGTCTCATACATTCCAATATCAGTGGTCCGCTACCAAATATGTCCATGAATGTTTCAAGGTATGTTTTGACATTCATCGATGACTTCGCTTGCTTTACTTGGGTCTTCTTTCTAAAAAAACAAGTCAGAATTGCTTGGAAAATTCAAGGATTTTGAGGCTTCTGTTGAGACTGCCACGGAGAGAAAGAACAAAGATCTTAGATCTGGTAATGGTGGAGAATATATCAAGACTGAGTTTCTGCAACTTTGTGCCGAAAGCGGAATTCAGATCCAACATACAATTCCCTACAAACCCCAACAGAACGATGTAGCGGAAAGGAAGAATCGATCACTAAAAGAGATGGCTACCTGTATGCTTGAGTCAAAAGGTTTGGCTGCAAATATTTGGGATGAAGCCATGAATGTTTCTACATACATTCAAAACCGAGTTCCACATTCATCCGTGAAAGGTAAAACTCCTTTCGAAGCATTCACTGGTCACAAACCAGATGTGTCCAATTTGAAGGTTTTTGGCTCCACTGCATGGGCTAGAATTCCTTCTGAAAAGAGAAAAGATTTGGATCCAAAAAGTACTAAATACATCCTAATAGGATATGGAGAAGAATCAAAAGCATATAAACTCATGAATATCAAATCCAAAAATATATTCATAGAGCGAAGTGTGAAGTTTGAAGAACCGCTTCAAGATCTGAAACTAGTCGAGGAAAACACTGCCGAACCGTAGCCTCCACAAGAAGAAGATTCAAGAGAATATGAAGAAAGCATTGGATCTGATATATCTGCTATTTTATCAGAATTTGATGGCCATGACATATCAGGTTAGGAATCCGACCATAATGATCCTCCTCAGTTACCAAAGTGGGCCCAAAACACTTTACAATCTGCTGCTCCAAACATTGGAAATCCTGCTGATCCAAGGAGAACAAGAGCAGACTTTCAAAGAGAAGGTACGGCTCTTTATTTTTCTGATCCATTATTATATGAGAAATGTTATTTGATTATTGGTTCAGATCCCAAATCATACTATCATGCCCACCGAGACCCAAGATGGCAAACTGCCATGGATGAAGAGTACAGTTCTCTTCAAAAGAACAATACATGGGAGCTAGTTTCTCTTCCACCTGGAAGAAAATTGGTCCAATGTAAGTGGGTCTACCGAAAAAAGGTTGCTTCTGATGGCTCTATAAGCAAATAAAAAGCTATGCTAGTGGCAAAAGGTTTCTCCCAAGTCCAAGGAGTGGACTACACTGAGAACTTTGCACCGGTTGCAAAGATGGATTCCATCCGCTTAGTTTTGACTATTTACGCATCCAAGCACTGGGAAGTGCATCATATGGATGTGAAGAGTGATTTTATATATGGATATCTTGATGAAGAAGTATATATGAAGCAGCCAGAAGGATACATATCAGATCCATCATTAGTTTGCAGATTGAAGAAATCTTTGTATGGATTGAAATAGGCCCCAAGAGCTTGGTACGCAAAGATGGACTCCTTCCTTTTTTCTCAGAATTTCAAAAGATGAAAATTTGATCCGAATGTGTATCTATAGAAAGTTAAAGGTAATTTGATGATTTTTTTTCTTTATGTTGATGATCTTCTCATTACTGGTAGCACTCTCCTTACAATCAACAAGCTAAAAACTACCTTAAATCTAGCTTTTGACATGAGCGATTTGGGCTTGCTGAAGCAATTTTTGGGCTTGGAGATAGTTCAAAATTTTGATGGGATCACATTATATCAGAAAACGTATTCTTCAGACCTGCTATTAAAGTTTAATATGGCAGAATGTAAGGCTGTTCTGTTTCCATTCCTCTCAGGAATCAGTCTTGAGGAGGGAAATTCTACACCGCTTGCAGATTGCACTATGTATCGACAGTTGATTGGTTCAATACTCTACTTGACACACTCAAGGTCTGATATTTATTATGCAGTGAGTGTTGTATCAAGGTATATGCAGGAGCCCCATGAGCTTCATTGGTAGGCAGCCAAAAGGATCTTGCAATATGTGCAAGGTACGAGACATTTTGGCATACACTATGCTGGAGATTTTGAGCTAGATTTCATTTGTTTCACTGATTCAGAATGGGAGGGTGATAGAATTGATCGGAAGTCCACTTCCAGATATGTTTTCATGATTTTCCATGGCCCTATTTGCTGGCAAAGCAAAAAGCAGGCAGCCATTGCACTTTCTTCAGCAGAGGCAGAGTATCGAGGGGTAGTCAATGCCTGCATTTAGGCAGTTTGGTTGTAGGGTATTCTTTCCAAGTTTGATTTTGGTAGCACTACTTCGACAGTCATATTTTGTGAAAATCAAAGTGCTATTAAGATCTACACAGATCCAGTTTAGAGGTAGAGTACCAAACACATTGAGATCCATATGCACTACATCCGAGAGTTGGTGCATGATCATACCATCATTCTGTAATATTGCCCTACTGATGAGCAAATTGCAGACATCTTCTCCAAGAGCTTCACTGAGAAGAAGTTCTCTTACCTCCGTTCACTGTTGGGGGTGAGTTCCATCATGGTGGTGACAGATTAGATCCATTTTTATGTTTAGCTTGAGGGGGGTCTTTCTTCCCACTGGGTTTTCCCTCTTTCCTCACTTAGCTTATTTTCAACATTTTTGGATTATTGTTGTTTTCCCTAAAGTATGCTACCTAGACTACAGGAGCAGCAATGTTCAGGAACCTCAACATGAGTTGGTTTTTTGTGGGTTTTTCTGGATAATAATGTAGATAGGATTGTTTTTATGGGTTTTTGTGGATAACAATGTAAAATCTGATAAGGTATAAGCAAGATACGAGGTTACAACAAACTGATAACATTAGAAATCAAAGTGTATGGAAAGAATTTGTAGAATGGACGAAATTAAGACATGAAGCTCAAGAGAAAGGTTTTAAAACACACATACACAAAGCATAAACAAATAGTTCATAATTTGTATAATATGTAAAGGTACAGACATCTGAAATAACATTTCATATATCAAATAAGCATTAACATTCACTTGCAGACATAACATCTATATAGAAAACATCTACATAAACATCCATGCAAACAGGGTTCAAACAGAACCAAAGAATATTACGCAATATAAGTTCAAAACCTAGCTCCATATAGATATCGATTCATCATTCAAAACAAAGAAGTTCTTACACAGATAATGGTTGCAAATCTGTACAAGCTTCCAGCATATCGACTCCCATGTGTGTCTCTAGTTTTTCAAAAATATTACATAATATATAACAAAATCAAAAAGTAGTAACCCTGAAGTTTGTTACTACGATCCACTTTTTAAGGCAGAATCTTCTAAATATAGCAAAAATAGAATCATGTAAAATATGTAGTCATTTAAACTGTTTTTGACACATGTCAATGGTAAAGAACCTTTTCAAAGGTTTTTCGCTGCTTCTGCCAAGGTGGCAAGTCCATCTAGAGCTTCTGACTTCCTTCGTAACCTGTTTAATTCTTGTTGCATGAGTTTCATATTTAGCTTGAGTTCTTCTTGATTTTTCTCCAGCTATTCATTTTGCTCCTGCACAATCTTCCTCCTTTTGACAGCTTTATCTGCTACTTGAATTGCCTCTGCATAATTTTGATTCAACTCCTGAAACGTGCTGCAGTAGCCTCATGTGATACCTATATACAGTCACAAATCTCCCCTCATAGGTGATATATCTCTGGATGATGTAGAGGATATCTTGCCACTGTGTCTGTAAGAAACCCCTAGGGAGCCCCTGACTCCAGTCTAGATCTTAATGCGCTGGTAGGAGGAATTGGATAAAATCTTCATGAATAGTGTGGCGCTTATACCATCTTTCTCCCACAGGTTTTACACCAATGGCTTGGGAAACAGACATTTATGTTATAGAGAACTTCAGCATGCTAATTTTAACCATCGATCCATTGAAATTTCGGCAAAAAGCCCTAGTAACTTGCTCGTGATGTTCACCCATTCTTTCGAACATATTAAACCACCCTATCTCCTTTAGTTTTTCTGTAGCTGTGGGAAGTTCCTCCATCCATTCTATATTCTGGGGTTCAGTTCTGAGCAAATGCCTATTGGGCCGCGGATTCTTCTTCTCTTCCATGACTGTAAATGAGATTGAGGATGCAATACTAGAGCACCGAGGAGAGTTTTCTTGTAACCCTAGAACCATAATGTTTCGACTTTCTGAGAAAAAACCCATTTATTAATTTCCAACAATCACGGGAAGGGAATGAGGCTCTTGTTGCAGTACTATCCAGGACCCTCACTCCTCCAGATCATAATTCATTCGCATGGTTGGAGTTTCTTATTGAATGCAGATGGTAGCATAAAATTATGTTAAATCGTGCCTCCAAACACATGTTGCATTTAGGGAACTGATAGAACCAGATGTCCTCCCTCGAAACAAGCATCAACTCCAAATCCATTTGATGAAATGATGGCACCTGTAAAAACATAATTTTTGGGCAAGCTGGCAGCGTACCACTATTTTCGAAAACTTAACACCTGCTATCAACTCATATGGAAAATATGTAAACTTGAACCTTGTTTAATTAAAATCAATCAAAAACCCTATAGGAGCATAGGCTAAAAATTATTATTGCTGAATACTTTAGAAAATTGAGAAATGTAATAAAAACTTAAGCCAACAACTTTAGGATAAAGGGGAAAAAAAAAAATTAAGGCTTTGTCAAAACTTAAAGGCATCAAAGAAAATCCTAACAAACAAGGTATCAGACCTAGGTCAAACACTGGCTCCAACTGGGGGATGGCATTTCCCTGTGATTTGCCAATAACTTGTAGTTCTAGTGCCTTATTCTTTATCCATTGGGCCATGGAGTCTTATTCAAACAAACTGCAACTTGATGGTATTTACAATGTGAAGGAACCTGCTTACTATTTTATTGGGTATAAAAATGCTTTAGGAACCGTCCATTGACAGGTCCTGCTAACTCATCACCTTCCAAATTCTGAAGAACAAATGTATTATTTTCCAAACTTCTGACAATTCTAAAAGGACCAAGCCATAAGTGATCAAACTTACCATGTCTTGATTTGTCCTCTTTCCTTGCATCCCATCTAAGTACTAAATCATCTGGAAAGAAATTGTTTTCTTTGACCTTTTTATCAAAACTTTGTTTTACCTTGTCTTTATACAAATGGGCCTTTTCAATAAGCAATTCTCTTTCTTTCTAGATCTCAATCATTTGGAATATTCTATGTTGTATTTGATTTGGTTCTTCAAGATCATTTTGCATGAATTTCATAACAGGGAGACCCAATTGTATAGGAAAGATTGCTTCAGTTCCATAAACAAGTTGAAAAGGGGAAGTACCAATAGCCTTTTTTGTAGTAATACAATCAGCCCACAATGCATATTTTAATTTACTATCCCAGGCCTTTTTATTTTCTGAAAGTAACTTTTTTATGCTATTGACAATGTTCTTGTTTGTAGACTCTGCTAACCCATTACCCTGTGGGTAATAAGGAGTAGAATGTTTTAACAAAATTACATACTTTTCATAGAACTGAATCATTTTCTTTGACTTGAAGGCAGGGGCATTGTCTGTAATTAATTTTTTGGGGCAACCGAATCGGCTTAAAATGTTTTCTTCCTGAAAATTAATAATAACTTGATCAGTAGCCTTTCTGCTAGGAATTGCTTCTACCCATTTCGTAAAGAAATCTGTTGTTGTTAAAATATAATTATGCTGCCGACTAGAATGTGGATTGATTTCTCCTATAAAATCCAACCGCCATTGACTAAAAGGAGCTTTAGTTGAAATAGGTTTGAGAGGTAAGGAAATCAATTTATGCTTACCTGCAAATTTCTGGCATTCTTCACAAGGTTTTACATAGGAAAACACATCTAAGAAAATTTTGGGCCAATAATAACCCGCTCGCAAAATTTTAAAGGCTGTGACTTTCTAGTAACGGTGCCCACCACACATTCCCTTATGCATTTCATTTGTAACAATTTCTGCTTTTTCTTTGTCAATACATCTAAGCAGAATACCTGTAGGATCTTTCTAGAATAGATTTCTTTCAAAAATACAATAACTCATGGCTTTTAACTCCAGAGATCTAAATTTTCCTTTGTCCAAATATGGTGGGGATTGTAGAAACAAAAGAAAATACACAATATCACCATACCAAACTGAATCCATATACTTCTGAAAAATCTGTTCTTTTTCCATTTGGTGCTGTGTTCTTTCTTCTTAAGACATTTCATAAAGAATAGTATTCAGTCCTAATGCTTGACAGTTAGAATCTGTAAGCAATTTGGCCAAACCTTGGCCCTTAACAAGTTTAGTTGGCTTAATCTCAATTTCGTACTCCATTATTTTGGCAATCCAACGACCCCTCTTTCCTTCAGAATCAGGATGGGTTAAAATTTCTTTTACTGTTGCATTTGGAACATAAGATGTGATTTTTGAATGCAGTAAGTAAATCCTAAATATTTTTAAAGCTTTAACCAGTGCATAAGCCTGTTTCTCCAAAATGCTGTAATTCAATTCTGAATCCCCTAAAACTTTACTAAAAAATGACATAGGTTGTTCAAGACCCTCAACATTCTTTTGTAATAATACAGCTGCTATGCTGTCTTCAGATGCAAAAGAAAAAGTGATAAAGTCTTTAGAAAAATCAGGTCTTGCCAAAACTGGTGCTTCTGTAAGTGCTTGTTTTATCCTTTCGAAAGATAGTTTTGCTTCTGGAGTCCATTTTACCTCTTGATCCTTTCTTAACATCTTTGTTATTTGCTTGACAATCTCTGCAAAGTTAGGAATAAACCACCTAAGGAAATTGATTTTTCCAATAAATGATTGTATTTCTTTTTTATTCTTGGGAAATGTGATTTTTAAAATTGCTTTCACACATTCTGGATCAATTTTAATACGATCTGCAGAGACAATATGACCAAGGAGCTTTCCTTCCTGCATGGAAAAATGGGACTTTTTTGGATTTAGATACAACCCAAACTTCCTGCATTTTTCAAATGTTTGTTCCAGGTGCTTAAGATGACTCTCGTCTTAATCTGAGAAGACTGTTATATCATCAAGATAAATAACCACAAACTTCTCTCTTTCCCCTACAAATGCTATATCCATAGCCCTCTGAAACGTTGCTCCGACATTCATTAAACCAAATGGCATTTTGTCATACATAAAGGTTCCCCAGGGAGTGGTAAAAGCAGTTTCCTCCCTATCTTCAGGATGAACAACAATTTGGTTGTACCCTGAGAACCCATCTATCATTGATATTCTTTGAGCTCCAACTACCTTCTATAAAATCTGGTCTATCTTTGGTACAGGATAATTGTCTTTTAAAGAAGATCTGTTTAGATTATGAAAATCTACACATAATCTAATTTCACCATTTTTCTTTCGAACAAGGACCAAATTTGCAACCCATGTTGAATACCTGAGAGGTACTATGATTTTTGCATCAAGTAATTTATTCACCTCCTTTTCAATAACTGGCAATAAAGTAGGATTGATTCTTCTGAGTTTCTGCCGGAAAGGTTTAGTATTTGGCTTTAGAGGGATTTTATGTTGAATGATGCTAGTATCATATGTTTTGAGATGACCATATGACCAAGTAAATATATCCATAAATCTTCTAAGCAAACTAATATACTTTTTTATGTACTCCTTTGTCAGCAATTTTGATAGTTTAATGTACCCAGGCTGATCTTTAGTTCCAATGTTATAATCAACAGTATTTTCTTCAGAAGATTTTACAGTAGGTTTTGCCAATGTATCATCTTTAAGAAACAATATTTCAAGTGGAACTAACCCTTTTGGGATGAAATTCCCTTTCAGTTCAATTATTTTATGATCAGCAATTGACTGTTCAGAAAAAGAAGGAAATTCATCTGTATTATCATCATGTTCTTCATCAATCTGGGAATTTGAGAACTCACCTGTCAATTCCAGGAATCTCTTGATTTCCAAATCATCCTGAAAGACCCTCCAGTGCTTTATGTTATCAGGAATTGAAGGCCTATGCCTGACTTCAATCGGATACCTGAGCTGAGTGTTCTGTGGGACTTTAAAAAATGTTGCTGCTAAAGCCAAAGAGTCTGCAGTTTGATTATGATCTCTAGGAACAAAAGAGATGTTAAATGCTGAGAAGAAATTATCCATTAAGTCCCAAAATTCATTTCTGTAAACTTTTAAAATTGGCTGCTTTACCTGATATGCATTTTTGACTTGCTTAACAACCAATTCGGAGCCGCCAAAAACAACCAACTGTTGGATTCCTAAATCCTTTGCATCTCTTAATCCCAACACTAATGCTTCATATTCTGCTATTATTAGTTGTTTGGAATTCTAATTTATACATCAGCCAAATATTTTCTCCTTCAGGAGAGATTAGAACAATTCCTGCTCCTGCTCCTTTAGATGAAGAACCATCAAAGTACATTTCCCACAATTCATCTTTTCTTGTAATATGAACTGATTCTTCTTTTTCAACCCTTAGAACACCAGATGTTTCTTCATTCAAATGCAAAATACACGACCCCAAGTCTTCCTCTTCAGCATATATTGGATGATTTTTTGGGTTATTGCTGTTACTTACTAAGTAGGCTAACTGTACCTCTCTGTAAAGCCTCCTTTGTTATCCTCCAAAAGTTGGAATAGTGGCATAAGATAAATCCATTTGTAAAGTGACCCCCACTCTTTTTGCCCATGATCTAGAAAGAAACATACCAAACTTGGGTGTAATATTGGCAACAACCACATCCATCATAATGCTTTTCATAGTTAATTGTGTCAAATTAACAACCAGGTATTTTATCACCCCTAAACACTTAATTGCTCTTGAGTCAAAGGAAAATAAATCATGATAAGGTCTGGTGACACTTAGACCAAGGGCTTCCATCACAGATTTAGGAATTAATTTATGAGAAGCTCCTGAATCCAATAAACAATTATGAAGTAATTGATAATGAACTGTTAAAGTGACATAGAAAGGAGGAAAAGAATCTGTTTTCTTTTCAACTTTATCCGGTAGGGCAGAACCAATTAAAATAGTAGGATGCTCATCATTTAAATTGATGACATCAGAAGGAAATTCATTAACCTGGGTTTTCAGCATCCTACAAGCAGGGTCTCTAAATGATGGAATCTTCATGAGTTCTATCAAGGGAATAGGAATCTTAACTTTACTTAGCTCATTTTCAAAGTTAAACCCCTGATTACTCCTATTAACTTCTTCCACTTCTGTAATCTTAGCTTTATCAAACATATGATTCTGTTTTTTCTCTGATGATGGATCTGGATATTTTTTATCAGGAAAGGAGACTTTCTTTTTAGGAACTTGAGCCACTTGTTTAACTCCAGATCTCAGACTATATGAATTTTTCGGATCTGTTTGATAGATATCAGTTGGAGAAGTATAATACATAGTTTCAGAATTTTGATATTGGTCTTTGGTGAGGAAACTTTCATATGACTCTTCTTCAAGATGGTTAACACTGTGATCCACTTCTTCATATCCTAATTCCTCAATATCTTCTTCTTCAACTAGATTATTCTGAAAAGGAGGTTGAACCCTTTGATCTTCATTATTATTTCTTTCTCTTTGAATATCATTGCTCCTCCTTTCCCTGGGCACAAATCTTGGTACAAAAGGTCGTCTGTTCTGATTAGGATTTCCTTCTGGAAAAGGTCTGCTTAGATTTTTATTTTCCATTTCTAATCTGTTGACTTTGGCAGACAAATTCTTTATTACCTTATTCATCTCCTCTACTTTGTCTGGTGCCTTACCCATTGAAGCTGATGGCATCTCTTTCTTTCCTTCTTTATCTTGGTTAAAGTATTCTGGTTGTTCTTTAAGCTTCTTTGATGCCAGTATATTGGATTCTACCTCTAATGCAGCTTCCTGCATATTAAATAGAGTCACTGCCCTTCTTTCTCTCAAATGCAATGAAAACTTAGAATCAAATGAGTTTGCATAAGTAAGTTTAGCAAAGGTTTCTGTAGGTTTAATTTCTGCTGGTATTTTGCTGTACATTTTATTAAACCTTTTTGAGAATTCAACAACTGGTTCATCCTTCTTTCTTTTAAGAGCCCCAAATTCAGTAATGTAGTACAAAAGATATTTTGTATCACCCCATCGCTTCATGAATGTTTCCTCTAATGCTTCTATGCCATCTATTGATCCCTCAGGAAATTCCCTGAACCACTTTCTAACTTCACCATCTAAGCTCTGAACGAACATTCTCATCCATACATCCTGAGCTTCGATATTCAAATTATCAGCATAACTAAAGAAAGCATTCCAATGCTCTTCTGCTGTTACCTCCCCTTGACCATTAAATTTAGGGAGATATTTCTGATAGTCTCCCCCAGGTAAAGCATGAAGAGGTTGAGGAATAACTAGTGGGGCATACCTAGCAACTATTATTCGTTCCATGTAGTTGAGAGGTTCCAGCCATTTTTGAGCTAGTGGGATTTGGATTAATTGAACTTGAACTACAAGGATTTGATGCAGAAGGGGAAGTATTAAACCTGGATTGAGGGATCGGAATTCTGCTTGTAAGAGGGATATAAGGTGAAGCTAAGAACTCAGCTTTCACTTCTTCTTCAGATAATAAAGGGTTTGTAAAAATTGGAAGTTATCAATCTGAGAAGTGGGAAAAGACAAATCTAGTTCACTCTTTTCAGTGGGTGGCTCTTCAAAGGGAAAAACAAATTGTGAAGAATATGGGATTTCTAAGGATAAAGGATTCACAAATTTTCCTAATGCAGTAGAAATTAATTTCTGTCTAGCATCTCTGAGTATTTTTTCAGGATCTGGAACTTCTGGAAGAAGAGGCGATGAAGGGTTAGCCCTTGTCCCAATTTTTTTCGGAGCCACAGCTGCTCCCTTTTATTAAAACCAGGTGAAACTTTGTAGTCTAACAACCATTCACTGATATCGTTCACCCAACAATTCAGCTCTTAGTCAATTTCAAACAGAGGAAGAAACTATATGCTTCCTCCCCACTATGGTCGCCAAAAGATGTTTTCCCTAAAGTATTCTACCTAGACTACAGGAGCAGTAGTGTTTAGGCACCTCAACATGAGTTGGTTTTTTGTGGGTTTTTTGTGGATAATAATGTAGATAGGATTGTTTTTATGGGTTTTTGTGGATAACAATGTAAAATATGATAAGGTATAAGCAAGATACGAGGTTACAACAAACTGATAACATCAGACATCAAAGTGTATGGCAAGAATTTGCAGAATGGACGAAATTAAGACATGAAGCTCAGGAGAAAGGTTTTAAAACACACATACACAAAGCATAAACAAACAGTTCATAATTTGTATAATATGTAAAGGTACAAACATTTGAAATAACGTTTCATATATCAAATAAGCATTAACATTCCCTTGTAGACATAACATCTATATAGAAAACATCTACATAAACATCCATGCAAATAGGGTTCAAACAGAACCAAAGAATATTACGCAATATAAGTTCAAAACCTAGCTCCATATAGATATCGATTCATCATTCAAAACAAAGAAGTTCTTACATAGATAATGGTTGCAAAGCTGTACAAGCTTCCAGCATATCGACTCCCATGCGTGTCTCCATTTTTTCAAAAATATTACATAATATATAACAAAATCAAAAAGTAGTAACCCTGAAGTTTGTTACTACGATCCACTTTTTAAGGCAGAATCTTCTAAATATAGCAAAAATAGAATCATGTAAAATATCTAGTCATTTAAACTGTTTTTGACACATGTCAATCATAAAGAACCTTTTCAAAGGTTTCTCGCTGCTTCTGCCAAGGTGGCAAGTCCATCTAGAGCTTCTGACTTCCTTTGTAACCTGTTTAATTCTTGTTGCATGAGTTTCATCTTCAGCCTGAGTTCTTCTTGATTTTTCTCCAGCTATTCATTTTGCTCCTGCACAATCTTCCTCCTTTTGACAACTTTATCTGCTACTTGAATTGCCTCTGCATAACTTTGATTCAACTCCTGAAACGTGCTGCAGTAGCCTCATGTGATACCTATATACAGTCGCAAATCTCCCCTCACAGGTGATATATCTCTGGATGATGTAGAGGATATCTTGCCACTGTGTCTGTAAGAAACCCCTAAGGATCCCCTGACTCCTGTTTGGATCTTGATGTGCTGGCAGGAGGAATTGGATAAAATCTTCATGAATAGTGTGGCACTTATACCATCTTTCTCCCACAGGTTTTACACCAATGGCTTGGGAAAAAGACATTTCTGTTACAGAGAACTTCAGCATGCCAATTTTAACCATCGATCCATTGAAATTTCGGCAAAAAGCCCTAGTAACTTGCTCGTGATGTTCACCCATTCTTTCGAACATATTAAACCACCCTATCTCCTTTAGTTTTTCTGCAGCTATGGGAAGTTCCTCCATCCATTCTATATTATGGGGTTCAGTTCTGAGCAAATGCCCACTGGGCCGAGACTTCTTCTTCTCTTTCATGACTGTAAATGAGATTGAGGATGCAATACTATAGCACTGAGGAGAGTTTTCTTGTAACCCTAGCACCATAATGTTTCGACTTTCTGAGCAAAAACCCATTTATTAATTTCCAGCAATCATGGGAAGGGAATGAGGCTCTTGTTGCAGTACTATCCAGGACCCTCACTCCTCCAGATCATAATTCATTCGCATGTTTGGAG
Source organism: Larix kaempferi (assembly GCA_027924585.1). NCBI lineage: Eukaryota > Viridiplantae > Streptophyta > Pinopsida > Pinales > Pinaceae > Larix > Larix kaempferi. The sequence goes on from BSBM01001382.1 coordinate 667,290, forward strand.
TTTCTTATCGAATGCAGATGGTAGCATAAAATTATGTTAAATCGTGGTTCCAAACACATGTTGTATTTAGGGAACTGATGGAACCAAATGTCCTCCCTCGAAACAAGCATCAACTCCAAATCCATTTGATGAAATGATGGCACCTGCAAAAACATAATTTTTGGGCAAGCTGGCAGCGTACCACTATTTTCAAAAAATTAACACCTGTTGTCAACTCATATGGAAAATATGTAAACTTGAACCTTGTTTAATGAAAATCAATCAAAAACCCTATAGGAGCATAGGCTAAAACTTATTATTGTTGAATAATTTAGAAAATTGAGAAATGTAATCAAAACTTAAGCCAACAACTTTAGGATAAAGGGGAAAAAATAAAAATTAAGGCTTTGTCAAAACTTAAAGACATCAAAGAAAATCCTAACAAACAAGGTATCCGACCTAGGTCAAACAATTGTATTGGGGTGACCTTTGGTCTCAGTAACGAGGGCCCTAGATTTTTTTTTTACATCATAGTATAGCTTGAGGGGGGGTGTTAGGATATCTCATCATTAAGGATATCTGCATGCATCCCAATCACCAGTTTGATGGCTCCAGCACCTAGTCCCTAGTCTGCCAGCACCCGGGAGTTTCCTTCCACTCAGTTTTATCCCTCCTAGTGCTTAGTGCGCCCAACATGGACCTACCACTTGAGAGGGGCGCCTTTTCTCACCTACCACTCCAGTTCACTTCAATTAGCTAGTTTTGTTTCCTTGATTTGAGGCTAGACTGACTCCTAACTGCTGTTATCACTCCGATGGACCTCCGATGAGACTTGACTACTTATTATGACTCTAGTTAGCTCCTCATGCGCCCTCCACTGATCCTCCTTCACTTAGTTAGTGTCCACACGTGCCAGTTACACCTACCACACTCAATTAGACTCAGTTTGACACCTGGTTGACAGTTACTTGTGCATTGATGACTCCAATGATCTGATGATGAGACTCCTAGTTGGAGCCAAGCTGTTCCATGCAGTAGATTCGAATGACCTCCTTGGTTAATTAGAATTGCTCACTCATTGTGACAGTATTGTATTATAATTCTACCATTTTGGATTATAGAGCATTGATGCATCTCTCTTGCACAGTTTTTCTCCAATTTGTTTTACATCATTGTGATTGATTTACTTGTTCAATAGATCTGTTGTGACTAATTTTACAATGGCTGCTGACCAATACAATGCAGATCCATGGTAGTAATGACCGACTGAACACAACCATGGCTACTAGACACAAGCGTAGATCCATGATGAGATGATAACATAGCCACGACCAATACAAATGTGGATCCGTGGGACATGACTCAATACAATCTCCATCGCAACCTGGGTAAAATAATGACTCCCCAGGGTCTTCAAGCTGAACCCACAATGATACGAATCTATCCATGTGATTACAAATGTCTTGACGTCGAACATGGTAGAAACCACTTGATTACCAGTCATTGATGTATACCGTTAACAAGTGCGAGGGAAATCACCATTATTGTCAATGATCCCCAAGGTATCACAGTACATATCATCAAGCGCGAATAAATGCGTTGAAGTCGAACGCAAGATGAAATGAAGTTGAAGTCGAAGCGTCAATGATGTAAACTCATGTTGAAAGTGAGGTAACCTGCCATTGAGGCATGCAGGGCCAAGGTACTTGGTTGCTTTGTAGATTCAAACCTCGGATGATGTGTTGAAGTTGACAAGGATGAATCCATCGAAGGAGGGCCATGATGTATCCCCCGTCATCGACACGAAACACGACAAAGGATGTGTAGAGCAGATCAGATGGTACAGTGACATGCAAGATTGACTCAGAATAGATCGACATGATGGAAGGTGTACTGACTGCAGATAATGATCAGTAAGAGTATTCTTGAACATGGGCATGGCATGACTTGGTAGTATTGACATGACGAGTTATGGTACCAACTCCTAATGCAACTGATGATGGAAGCATTCTTTGAATGAATCAAAGGAGTAACAGGACTCGGGAAATAGGTGGAACTCGAGGACAAACGGATGATCCAAGTGCAGTATGCAAATGCAAATGAGTGCCATGTTCAAGAAATGACTAGGTATTGCCACTAATAAGGGGTGTAACATAAAAGCTTTCCGTTTTCCCCATCATGAATGATGAGTGCCGCATGTGCTTTTTACGAGCTTGATGAGGGTAACCAGATGCTCGGTATAGCTCATCTCATAGATGAGTCCAATCCCAAATATTTTCTGAACCTAGGATAGGAGGGTTTCGTCCCATGACGGGCCCTTCAACATTTGAAATTTAACGAGTCCATAGAAGGAAAACTCGGTCATCATTTCATGTTTAGAGAGTCTGAAAAGAACAAAAGAACACTCAAACGGTCCTTTTTTGTAAAGTTAGCCTCATCACCCAAAAAAGGGTAAAACAACGCGGGAGAGGACTCTTCCAGTCATGATTGGATGGAGTATACCTTTTTCGTAAGTAGTGCCCCCTGGTCGGAAAAAAGGGTAAACTATCACCAGTAAGATGACCATTCAAATCCTTTAACAAGTGTGAACGCGACAAGTTTGCTTGGCAATAATTTCATATTTCAAGAGCCTGAAAAGAGCTTAAAGATAGTCTCCAAAGGGGTTCCTTTTCCATAGGAGTTTAACGAGCCCAGAAAAGTGATAAATCGTAACTCGGTAACTTATTCTCATAGTTTCAAGAGCACGAGAAAGAACACAGATTAAGCTCATTATCATTAAATGATTACAAACTAATGAATGAAAAGGATAATGACAAAATACACAATGGGTGTTCATACCTGAGATGATCGTTCCAACGCGAGAGCAGCGTAAAAAAAAACACTTAATGACTCCTGTACAGTAAAAAACTAGGCCAAATGGTCAACCAAGCGTTCAAATGCAATAAAAAATGATTTAAACTATAGCAAATGACCTAAGGGCATCAAATAATTGAAAAAGAATATTCCTTTAGTATATAAATAGAAAAATGGGTCAAATAGAGTCACCATTGTTTCATTTGCCAAATTTGGGAGGAGAAGTGCCATTTGGAGTAAAAAATTCACTCGTTGATTCCGGGAGCTACGAGTGACCATTTCACCCACTGTCAGGAGAAGGTAACTCTAAACTTCATCCAACATAATTGTAGTGGTTTACATTTTTTATTTTGGTTCATTTTCTTGGGTTTTGAGTGGATTTTTGGAGGGTATTGCATCCTCGGGTCGTCGCAGGTGGCCTTTACGGGAACTGCGGCAAACATGGGTTGTTGCAAATCCCGTAAAGGTGGACTACGATGACGCCGCACTGTCATAATTGACGGGGTACGACGACGGAAATGTCAAACCCAAAACATAAACCCTACCCAAAAAAGAACTTTCAGTGGTTGAAGTGAGTATTAACAGTGTTTAAACTCTCCTTTTGGTAGGTTATAAACAACCAAAATGGTCTTGGAGTGGCGAGAATGGGAGCATGAGGTAGACAATACGCAAATTGCAAACGATCCATTATGCCTGACAGCGTTGAGGAACTGTGGTCTCCTCAAGTTCTTTGAGATCCAGGGCATGAGAGCCCAAATCCCCCTATTGACGCATATGCTTAGATGTTGGGATGCGGCTCAATAGTATTTTGTGATTGGTGAGCACGTGCTTACTACAAATGTCGAGGACATCTACTTTCTGACTGGATTGTCTTGGAGGGGGGACAATGTGCTTCTTACTAGATCATGGGGAAGTGATCGAACTGTAGAGGATATGATCCAACAACACTGCACTCCTCTCACCTGTGCCTCTAGTGGGAATATTCCCATAAAAGATGTGCGAGAGCGTTCGTTGCGAGCCATTATTCACCATTACGAGGATAGCAGGGAATCAGGCTCCTCACTTGGCTACTCGGTCTCAGATGCTATATGTGGAGGACTGCATGTCTCTGAATATCTTCAACTGGTGCAGGGGACTCCTCGCGAACATTCAAGCTCAGTTGACCAAGTGTCGACGAGGAGAGATCAAACAGTTCGGCTATGCATCGATAGTGATCTCATTCTTATTAGAGCCAGTTCCCCTTCTACGCCCGCAGGTGCCACTAGATGACAGGGATCCTAGGGATCCTCACATGGCTAGGTGGACAACGGTGATGGAACAACATGGTGGGGGCCCCATCATATCATATGGTGATGAGTTCTTCGGCTGGCTAGAGGGCTAGTTAATTATGGTAGAGGATTACCCGTACAGTGGTTCAGACTACCGAGATGACCTAGACTTGGTACTACCTGGGGGAGCAGCATGGGGAGACATAGGTAAGAACAATGACCCTTGTACTTTTGAGTTTTGTGCATATATAATTTTTTTGTTATAGTGCTGACAAGTTAACAACATGTGTGTGCAGATGTGGGCCCCGTACGACCAGTGGGAGTCTCTCTTCTTGCGAGGAGAGAGAGAGGAGAGGGAGCAGTCATGGATACAGCTGTCCATGCTGCCATCACAGAGATGGATGGAGTCTACGTGAACCTGAGTGGGTTGACGTTAGACGTTCCAGATCTGACGGTAGATGAGGTACCACGGCCCATGCAGGTGTATACTGTTGGAGCAACTACGCGCTTCAATGCATTGCTTCGCAGGGTTGTGAGAGAAGTTGACTGTTTCCAAACTCAGCAGGCCAGAGCTATTAGACCTAGGGGTGTACGTGCCAGGCGCTAGGCCTGATGTTGTTATTATGTATTGAGAGATTAGAAGCCTCATATTTTTGTACTTACTGAAAGCTACGGGGCTTCATATTTTTGTAGAGATCTACTAAAAGCCGTTGTGCTTCAGATTTTGTACCAACACTACTTTTTATGATGATATATATATAGACATTCCGGTGGTTTATACATTATGTGTTTTAAAATGGATGAATGATGTGATATTGTTTATGTGTTTTCTTATAAAATGAGTTATTTACATGTTATGTCTACTTCTGTCAATTCATAAATATGCTTATGTGTGTGCAATGTACCAATCTAAGATGAAGTTGGTCATAGAGTCGGCAACTGTGTTCATGTCTCATGGAATGTGCAGGTACTAAATGGACTCAAAAGACCTTTCCAGAAGATGAACTCATCTATAGAGACAGAGTAAGGTAGGATCGCGGATGGCGTAGATTTGGATAAGATGAGAGACCACTAGTTGAGAATCCAAGTGGATGACAACATGGTCCATACCCAAAGAAATAACGTCAATTAGGGTTCCAATGAATGCTTGATATTCTGCAGCATTGTTGGTTGCAAAACCTAGACACATTCCCCCTGAGCTGATGAGCTCTCTAGTAGGTGAATAGAGTACCCAGGCTACCGAAGCAAGGTTATGGGTATGCCGGCTGGCGCCGTCCGTGAATCCATAGCACATTGCCATATGCACACGCAGACAGAACATGGTATAAGAAACGAAACAAGATCTAAACACGCAACAAATCAAGCATCACACCACACAAAAACACATGCACGCCATGTACAATATATACAAAAGTATTTATGCGTGAAAAAATCAGGCATAGTACCTCTTCAGGTAGAGCCCATTGCAGGGCTCACCCAAATATATCCCATCGTAGTCTTCAAGCTCATAATCTCCCTTCTCTAAGACGCGTTTCACTATGTAAGGTCCATGCCACATGGACTCAAACTTTCCCGCCCCCAGCTTATCATGTTTTTGGTCATATGTGAGGACCAAATCTCCCTCGCTGTAGGTGCGAGGTTGTACTGACTTGTCGTACCGTGCTTTGATGCATTTCTTATGAGCCTCATTGGCAAGAGAGGCATCTCGGCGAGTCTTGTCGAGCTTAGCTAGGTAGAGGAAACGTTCTTCCTCAGCAATAGTGTTTGGGAGAAGTTCGATGGCGAGCTTGAGGGACGGAATCTCACACTCAATAGGAAGGATCGCCTCCAATCCATACACTAGTTGGAAAGGGGTAAATCCAATGGCGGTTTTGACGGAGGTTCGATAAGCCCAAAGTGAAGAGAAGAGCATGTTATGCCAATTGGACTTGTGCATACCCACCATACGTTGGACCAAAGTTTTCAAGACCTTGTTAATGGCCTCGACCTGTCTGTTCGACTGTGGGTAGTATGGTGTTGAGTTTTCATGGAGAAAACCCAATATATCACTCAACTTGTCAACCATATGGTTCATAAAGTGAGGACCATGGTCAGTAACTATCGCTTGAGGAACTCCAAACCGCGTTATTACATGATTAAACATGAAGAGTGCGGGGTCTTTCCGTCGTTCGTGTATGTAGGCATTGCCTCGGCCCACTTTGTAAAGTAGTCCACAACTACAATGATGTCACTATGCCCCCCCGACCGAGGTAGGCTTACAATGCATGAAATCAATGCCCCTTTTAGCGAAGGGGCCAACAGCAATAAACTGGTGTAATGGGGTGGGATGGGTGCGCTTTTTCGTATGAAAATGTTGGCATGGAGGACATTTTTTGACGGCCTCAATACAATCTTTAAAGATAGTTGGCCAATAATATCCCGCACAAAGAATATTTTGGGTTGTAGCCATCCTAGAGAGGTGACTGCCACATGCCCCAGCGTGATAGTCATTCAGAACGTGTTCAACCTTGTCATGAGTTAGACAATGTCGAAGAATAGAGTCAATACCACAATGGTACATAGTATCACTGATGATTAGGTAATACTTTGCATGGTGGCGTATGCAACGATGGTCATCACAAGACAATTCAGGGCTGAAACGTTGTGTTTGAAGATACAATGTGATGTCTCCATACCACAGATCAAACGTACTGATAAGAAACAATGACTCGTCTAGAAAGGAGTCATTGGGCTCAGATTCTACATCAGTACGGGGGAGGTCGCAGATGAGCTTAGCAAACACCAAAGACTTTTTCGACTTGGATTTTTTGAAAAGAAGATTGAATTCTTGCAGTATCACGATCCAGCATGAATACTTGGCTCCAAGTACCTGACGAGTTAGAATGTGGTACATGGGGTTCGAATCAGCGACGATGGGGGTGGTGCGAAGCAGAATGTAATGTCGAAACTTGCAGCGAAAGCAAGTTTCTCAACATGTGAATGGCGCATTTCTGTGTCAATAAGACCTTTACTGGCATAGTATATCACATGTTCTTGGGCACTCTGGTCTTCTTGCACCAAAACCATGGCGATCGTGGTGTCGAAAGCCACGAGATATAAAATGTAATCGCGATAGTAATTCGGTGGTTGGAGCACAGGGGCATGCGTAATGGCATGTTTCAAACTATCAAAATATTGTTGAGCTTGGTCATCCCAAATGAATGGGACATCCTTTTTCATCAATCTCATGTAACCCTATGTATTTTGGGTGAAATTATAAATGAAGCATCGTAAATAAGTTGCTCTTCCTTGCAGACTTTGAAGTTCCGTAATGTTGGTTGGAGGTGGAAGGGAGACGATGGCTTCCGCCTTCGAGGGATCAATACGGATCCCGTCTTTTGAGACGATAAAGCCTAAGAGGCGTCCGAACTTGACACAAAAAATAATTTTGTGAGGATTCAGGCGGATATTGTACCATCTGCATCTGAGGAAAACGATCGTCAGATGATTTAAGCTGAACTTGTGCTGCTTGGAGTGAGCAGGGAGGTCATCCAACTAGGGTTCCACAAAGTCCTTCACATCATGGAAGGCATACGACATGGCCCACTGGAATGTAGCACCAGCGTTTTTAAGGCCAAACGAAAGTTTACGATATGCAAACGTTCCCCAAGGAAATATGAAGGCGGTCTTGTGTTGGTCGGTGGGGTGGATCTCAATTTGGTTGTATCCAGAAAAGCCATCCATAAATGAAAAAATGACACTTCCAGCACAATTGTCGATAATCTGGTCGATGAAGGGAGTCGGGTATTTGTCCTTGGGACAAGCTTTATTAAGATCCTGATAATAGACACAGACGCAAATGGTCCCCTATTTTTTATTAACAGGGATGACATTTGAGACCCATTCTGTCAATGGGACAAGATAAATGAAGCCGACCTTCAAGAGTTTCTCAATCTATGCCTTGATTGCTGCAGTCTTCTAGGGGTGTATCGGTCGCAACTTTTGGCGGACAGGTTTGACGTCGGGATAGGTTTTAATCTCGTGTAAAATAATGGAGGGGTCTATCCCAGGAATCTCCTCGTAAGTCCAAGCGCACACGTCTCGGAATAGCTTGAATAAGGCCGCGGCGGTGATGAATTCTTCAGGGTAACACTTCTGGCCTAACTGAATGTGTTCCACTACACTAGGAGTAATCAAAATGTCTATTAGAGTGGTAGGATCAATGTTGGCTAAGTTGCCTTCTGATTCCATTCGACATGTGAGTATTGAGGGTTGAGAGCCAGAATAGACATCCGGTGTAAAGATGGTGTGAATGTTGTTCTCCATAGTATCCAAGAAAGGAAAGAAAGACGAACGATGGTGGAGGTCTTCCCACGGAGGATCATCTGCACTCATGATTTCCATAATGCGTTCGTCATAATGAAAATTTTGTAGCAGAGGATCAGATGATGTCCATTTTAGAGAACAGGAGGTGGAGGTCACAGCTAAGTGGTCCTCCGGCACTGATTGGATAGCCTCATACATGAGTTCAACGGGTGATAGAGGGATGGTGTCTCTAATCAGGTGTGTGGTGGCTTCATTAGGTACAAGCCATGAATCAGTGGAGTTAGGGATAGATGAAATCTACGAGGAGATCATATTCATCGTGGCAACATGGTTTGGAGGATTCGAAGTAGGAAAGACGCCCATGAGGGATGAATCCTTAAGGAGGTCGACACCCACACTCTCATACTTTTGTGAATATTGTCCAATCAAAGGAACATTATCGCCCGAGTGAGTAGTGGTGTTTGGTGTGCAGAAATCCCGTTGGTCGACTGTGACAATTCGGCCTTGATGGGGGAATTGTACTATGCGGATGACAGATGATGCGACCGCAGTCATGGCATAAAACCAATTATGACCAAGCAGAATGTTGTAATCCAACGGATCAACGACCACTTCTATATTAATGGTTGCAGTATTTCCCCCCAACTCAACCGTCGTAGATTGTAACAGCCCATGAGGTTGAAAGCCACATCCGTTGAATGCTCTCAAAGTGGTAGGGGAATGGTTCAACTCAGGAGAGCCAATGGCTCTCCAACATGAGATCGACATGACTAACATAGAGGCACCTTCGTCCAAAATGGTACGATGGATTTTCTTCCGAGCAATATTTGTGGCAACTTGAAAATCCAATTGATGGGAGAGCCTTAGTTTGAAGTATTGCAGCCGGAACATGATGGTATTCGATGAATCCGGGTCAACATTACCGATGGCAGCTAGGAGATTCTTGCACTGATTAGGACAGTGTTGCAAGACCTCGAGCGTCGACATAGCACAAGGAGCTTGTGCTAGGTCCTCTACAATGTTGTAGTTTGAGCAGCCCGAGCATTAGGATTGAAAACCGATTTTCTAATCATGCTCTTGGGTGGACGCAACATTGACTCAAATGAGGGATTCTCTATGGTGAGAGCCGGTAAGGTGACATCAGGCATCGAGGTGGAAGCTTTTTCAGTATCACTTCCAATGGGTTCCTTGGCCGAAACGAAGTCATATGAACGAGAACGGGTGTTCAAGTTGATAGTTTCGCTATGCATCATGAGAACATGTGCGGTGGTGGATGCTTCTCCTTGGGAAGAAGAAGTGTGAGCGATCGATTGCTGATTTTGAGCATGGAAGGGATCATTGAGAACTACGGGTGTGGGTTTTCCCTTAAGAAACTTATGAACTTCGTCTCTATGGGGGAACTCTTTAGAAAAGTGATCATCACCACATAGTAGGCAAGGATACTTCAACTTCCTTTTCTGTTTGGTATCGTTGGGGATGCTCTTTTGTTCTTGCTGGGTGGAATATTTCTTTGGTTTCCCTTTGTTCTTCTTCTTACCACCAGACTTTTGAGGTGAAGTTGATGAAACAGAGTTCACCTCTTCAGTGACAGTAGGGGTTGATGATTTGGTGGTGCTGTGACCAGCCTATGTTGGTGATGGGGAAGAACCTTGTGGGTTTGATGATCCAACAGTTTGAGAAGAAGGCTGGGTGGTAAGGGATCCAATAATTCCATCGGATTGGGGTCCCTTGGGTGGTTTCATGGGATCGTAGGTGCTACGGGGGGCGTCAGGAAGAATGCCAAACAATGTGCCGGATTGGGCATAGACTAAGTCTAGCAAATGGGCATGAGCGATAGCTTGTTCTTCAGTGATAGCCCCTCCCATGGCAACATCGTGAGCTATGGTGGGAATGAGAGACTTTGTAAACCAGTCTGCTAGGAGTTGGTCTGGAATAGGAGCCTTAATGAGACGTCGTCTCCTCCGCCACTCATGTATATGATTTGAGATATTAGTAGCGGTATTTTGATGGAGTGAGGTTAAAATTACTGTACCAGTTTCATACCGTATAGGCAGTTGGAAATGAGTCAAAAAATTCATAGCCAGAGAACCAAAATCAGGAATAGAATGGGGTGGTAGTTCAATATGCAGTCGAACCAGTGAGAGTCCATTGAAATAACCTAAGATGGATCGAGTCGTCCATCAAGGAGTTGGATGAAAACCATAAGTGGTATGTCATCACGTGGTTTTTAGGATCCTCACCCGGCTTGCCATCAAATTTTGGGATATCTGATGGAAGTTTCACCGGAACGGGTGGCCAATTAGTTCTATAAATATTTGATACAGATATCCACTACTCCCTCTGTATCAGTTTGAGACCTCAAGTGATATGAATCTCTATGTCAGTACATACTCATAAAACATAGATTCAAATAACTAGGCCTGCATCTACCAACTAACACATAAAGCAATTATATAGACAGCAGATGTACCCTGGAACCCTTTCGGGAGAAACCAGCTAACTATGGGGCTATCTTCTCAATCTCGAGCCTAGAGCATATAGATGTATAAAAGAAGATACAGTATAGAGTTATCTCAACCGATAGCTCAATCCCTCTGACTAGGGAAAAACCTAATTTGCATGCATCCAGCTGATGCATGTACTGATGGTGTGTGCCCTAACTCCCAATCTGGATCTAAGTGCTCTGATGAAGTGTCTGATTGATTTGTCCTCTCTTGATCACTCTGCTCTGATATGCTCACTCTGAAGACAACACACTGATGAAATCGGGCCTCTCTGCATGCATAAGTGCGCCCTCCTCCTCTGGATGTCAAATGCTCGTACTGCTCTGGATCTCAATAGATCTGAGCTCCGATCGTCTCTAATGTTAGGATATTCCTATACTCCATCCTAGTCCTAGCAACATTTTCATTATTTGCATTTTCAGTCATGCATGCACTTTTAGGGTTTGCATGCATTATTTAGGGTTTGCATGCATTTGCATGCATCCCAGTCATCAGTCCCAACACCTATCCCTCAGTTAGATAACCCCCGGAGCTTCTTTCCACTCAGTTTCATCCCTCCTAGAGCTTAGTGCACCCTCCTTTCACCTACTGCATGAGAAAGGCGCCCTTCCTTACCTACCATTTAGTTATCTTTAGTTCTCTCCTTGATTTTAGGATTGACTGACTCTCAACTGACTGTATCACTCCGATGGACCTCCAGTGAGACTTGACTGCCCATTCTAACTTCAGTTAGCTCCTCATGTGCCCTCCACTAAACCTCCTTCATTCAGTTAGTTCCAGTTACACTCAGTTACACCTATCACACTCAATTAGACTTAGTTTGACTAATGGTTGACAGTTACTTGAGCATTGATGACTCCACTGATGATGAGATTGTAACAAAAAAATAATAATAAATTAATATTAACTATTAATATTAATTTATTAATTAAACAAATATCAATAGTCATGACCTTTTGTCGAAAAGGTACATGATGGACCTATTAAAGCCCCAAACTATGTAACCATTATCATCTATCATACATTCCATTTTACATTATTACTTAGCCATTTATGGCGTTTATACGTTACTTGTATTGGTTATTTACTTAGTAAGGAACTCTTGTTCCTTCAGTGGTATCAGAGCCCATTCTTGGGCATGCAATTCCAGTTGCTCGCTACTACTGAGAGTTTCTCTCGTCGATTGGTCCTTGATCAGATATCGGGCTTTTGGCCCATCCTCCTCCCTATTCCCCAACTCCTCCACGCCTCTAGCACTGCACCATTCCTTCCCTCCTTCCATCTACATTATATTCCTCGTCCACCAGCTACAACCATTGATCCCTGCTCCAACCTCCTTTCTTCATCACGTACTCAAATTACTCACCAGCTCCTTACTCCACGCCCTTCGTTGCTCCCTTCACTGCCTTACCCTCCATTCCCTTCGTGTCTCCCTGTCGCTCTCCACCCACGCTGTCCATTTTCCCTCGTCCACCTCCGACTGCTCCACTATTCCAACGCATCTCCCCCCCACCTCCTGTGTGCCTCCTGCATCCCCGCGCTCTTCCTTCCTCCCTTCGCTTGCTACCATCTCCGCTCCCATTTGCAACCTCTCCGCCTGTGTGCTTCGTTCACTCCACCTGCTCCACACTGCTGTACCGTCCACTCCATCCGCCTGGTCAATGCCGCCACGTCCACTCCCTCTCACTGCGTCCTCCTCTGCCTCCTCACTACGTCCTCCTCCGTCATCCCTCCAATACTCCACCGCCCCACTCCACCCATGTTCCTCCACACCCATGCCTTCCCCACACCATTCCTCTCTGGTTTCCCCTCTGGGCTTCCTCAAACGCACATCTCTAAGTGCCCTATCTTCCTACGGCATCACGCCCTTGCCCAAAGCACTCTTGCTCGCCATGCTTCTCGCAGCCATTCAAGCCCTACTTTTTCAAATAAAAATTCAAATATTATATAATATTGTTATTATTATAATATTTTTTTATTATTAAATCTTTATTATCCCAACATTTAAAAAAATATTATAATACTATTATTATTATAATAAATATTATTATAATATTTGTTTAAATCCCTCATCCCTTAATTCAAGAACCTTATTATTTTGATCACTCCATGAAGGCTAATTCGAATTGCCACCTTAGGCATTCGAATCCTCATGCATTGTACTATTTATTTGTCCATATTGTGATTAATTAATTAGTGTGTGTGAATTATTTTTGCTTCTATCCGAGTTCTACTGTATTATTATTTTGTTGCTCGTTATACTGCATTGACCACTCTTCTTCTATTTTCTTGCTTAATCAACTACTTTCTTGTGAGGTATACATCATCTCTTAGATTTGCTGTGAGGATTTTCACATGGTATCAGAGCATGTTGAGAGTATTGTTTATCTCCATTCCTGAGAGTTTTTTGCAGGTTATTACCAAGATTTCGAGTGCAACAATTGCAGTATTTTTGCAGTAGTAGCAGTTGCATATATTCTCTATTGTTTTTGTAGGTCTTCTACAACTTCTATGTATTCATCAGGAATTAATCCTCTTTCTCCATTCAACTATGATGAATGGAAACCACCAATGATAGAACATTTGAAGAGACATGGTCTCTTTGATTATTATTTTGTAAGAGAGTTCGAATCCTTTGAAGAAGAGTATGACTGGTTAAATGAAGGAGAAATAGCTTGTGCAACCATGATGTATGCTATGTCTTGATGCATGTTATATCACCTCCCTGATTTTTCATCTCCAAAAGATCTATGGTCCTACCTGGATGAAAGATTTGGCAGACAGAATGAAGGGATTGGTCCAAACCCCTTCGAGAGCAAGCAAAGTGATGCATTCGCCCTCCTTGATGATCTCATTGATTATGAGCCAGTATCAAACACATCTCATATTGAAGTTGTCCACAATGAACTTGCAGATTCTACACTCATGCTCCAAATTTCTTCTCTTTCTGTCCCAACTCACACTCTAGATATTGCAGAAGGTCCTAAATCCTTGTCATGTCCCAAATTTGGAATTGGGTCACAATGGCCTAATCACATTGGCCATATTCATTAGAGTTTGTAAAATTGATGTTAAAGGTCAAATAATTGCCAAGGAGGAAAATTACTAGTTTCCTAGATTTGGGGTGGAAGCTTTGGGATTTGGAATAATGGGGATAATAAATGATGTTTGAACATTAGAGTGGCATAAATATTTAATAAAGGAGCTAAATAAATATATACAAGTGAAAATCAAAGTGGCATTTGCTCATGAAGACACATGGAGGAAGTGGGACCCACATATGGCTAGATTTCCCCACTACACTTGGCATCATTCTCTCACCAATTCGAATTCAAAGTGAATGGTAACATACTTGGGGGAGCACAAAAGGTATTATTCATGGCATGAATCATCCAAGGTCAAAATATAGAGGAAGAGTAACTCCCATGGAAGAGGAAGAGGCAATTTGGAGCTAGTGAGACACTTGGGCTAGATTCCCTAGCTCTATGACAACAATGATGAAGATGCTATGACACCTATGACACAAATAAGACCTAAAGGATGACATATGACATATATGACATGTCAGGGCTAAAAATAGACTCCAAGATGGCGCTCAAGGGTGTTAGGGAAGCTAAGATGCTTCCACATGTGATTTGGTGGAAGTGGGAAACTAGGAATTGTTGTACAAGTGGCGTTCTTTGGAATCTCTTCCCAACTTGAGTTGGCATGAGTCTCTTGGAAGGAATTTTACCCATGTAGGACATTATAAATTTATAAATTTCAATAACAAATAATGAAACCAGCTTTTGATCATTTGTAGAATTTGCAATTGCATTTGTGAAGAGGGAGAGCTAGTGAATGACTAGTTTCTTGCCTTAGCCAATTTCGAGGGTGAAAGATTCCCATCCAAGTTGGTAATTGTAAAGGACATTCAGACCTTTCATTTGGAGCTTTAATGGAGTCTTTATTTTCAGGTGTAAGCTATAGGGAATCTCATGGTTTCTTCTATTGCAGCTCACTCCTTCAACCATTTCCAGTTTTGATGGCATATTCTTGATCCTTGAGGGAGGGCATTTTTGGTGAGCTATTGTAATATTTGGGGGAGATTTTAATGCCCCATTTATTTTGTAATATGAATTAAATACTATATTCTTAATCTCCAAAAATTTTTAGGTCGAAATTCCAAGTAGAAATGTATAAATCTCATTTTTAATGGAAGAACAATGCCATTTCCCCACTACCTTGTTGTGAACTAATGTATTGATGATGATTTCGAATGAATGGATGATTATCTGATGCATTTGTGATTAATGGACTGCCATGGATGTATTTTACAAGTTTCATGTACTTTACTTGAGCATTTGAAGTATTTTTACTCAGTTTAATTGCATTGGGAGAAGAAATAGTGCCATTTCCCCAAGGGTCGAATTGGTGATTTTTGCAGTTGAATGGGAGAGGGTTGGAACATATATAATAATCAATTAATGGTGCACATGATACCTTAATAACATACTTAACACATTACATACCTCTTTTCATAAATTTGAGTGGGTTTGGAGGCAATTGGGAAGCCATTTTCAGTACTTACCCTAGGGGGATTTGAACCCCAAATTACTAGTAAAATTGCATACTTGGTCCAGAATCTTAAGAGAGTTTGAAGAGGTATTTTGGTGGCCATATGTCATCCCTGAACATCATATCCAAGTCCTAATATCATTCATACACCTTCCTTGAATATTTGAAGGCATTTGGAGTCAATTTGAAACCTAGAGACCAATACTAGTCAAAGGGAAATCACTAGTAAAGTTACCTACATTGACCAGAATTGAAAGAGTATTTGCAGAAGTGTTTTAAAGGTCCAAAGGAATCCCTGAAACACATATTTATGTTCTAATATAATTCACATACCTTCTCAAAATATTTGGGATCATTTGGGGCAAATTTGGGACCTAGAGATCAAAACTAGTCAAAGGTCGAACTAGGGAAAAAAAAATTGGAAAGTTGCCATTTTAATAAAATTCCTAACAAGGGACATTACAATCCTCTCTTGCACCAGAGTCTGTTGGTTTGCATCATGATCTATTGAATGTTTCGGAGGTCAAATAAGCTATTGGAGGTAATGCATTCTCTCTCCTCAAGCAATCACCTCTTATTTACTACTATATGCTCATTATTCCATGCTTTCAAAAGGTTATTAAAGAATATGGCCATTGCCATTTGCTTGGGATAATTTCTCATGCACATCATGGTTTTGATCTCACCCCTGCTGGTTCAAAGGAGATTTCAAGAAACCATTTCCATTCGCTTGGGATAACTTCTCGTGCATTTACTGGTTTTGATCTCACCTCTTATGGTTCAAGGGAGATCTCAAGAAACCATGATTCAAGTCTTGGATCTAATTTGGATTCTAAGCAATCACTACCTGGGATAATTTCTCATGCATATGATAGTTTTCATCTCACCCATGCTGGTTCAAAGGATATCTCAAGAAACTATTCTTCAATTCTTAAATCTAATTTGGATTTCAAGCAATCATATGATGGTTCTTTTTGGCATGATCTCACCCATGATGGTTCGAAGGAGAAGACAAAAGAGTATCTGCACATTCATGTTTTTGATCCTACCTCAGCTGATTCGAATCACACGTTCAAGGATCATCCTCATACTTTTGGATTTGTTCTCATCAAATTCAATCTGAAGAGCAAGTACAATCACATGCTTTCTGAGCATGATCCACTTCTTCCCAAGAAGAAGATACCCCCAGACATATGACCAAGCATCACACCTGCTTGAGTTTGGAGCATTTATTTTTGTGTGTGCCTTACAGTCTATTTTGAGGGGGGGTATTTTTCCCATGAGGTTTCCCCCATTTGCTCGGTTTATTGACTGTTATTATTCATGTGTATTGGGTGACCTTTGGTCTTAGTTACTAGGTCCCAGGATGGATTAAGGGGGGGTGTTAGGATATTCCTATACTCCATCCTAGTCCTAGCAACATTTTCATTATTTGCATTTTCAGTCATGCATGCACTTTTAGGGTTTGCATGCATTTGCATGCATCCCAGTCATCAGTCCCAGCACCTAGCCCTCAGTTAGCTATCCCCCGGTTTGCATGCATTTGCATGCATCCCACTCATCAGTCTCAACACCTAGCCCTCAGTTAGCTATCCCCCAGATCTTCTTTCCACTCAGTTTCAGCCCTCCTAGAGCTTAGTGCACCCTCCTTTCACCTACTACATGAGAAAGGCACCCCTCCTTACCTACCATTCAGTTATCTTCAGTTCTCTCCTTGATTTTAGGCTTGAGTGACTCTCAAATGACTGTATCACTCTGATGGACCTCCAGTGAGACTTGACTGCCCATTCTGACTTCAGTTATATCCTCATGAGCCCTCCATTGAGCCTCCTTCATTCAGTTAGTTCTAGTTACACTCAGTTACACCTACCACACTCAGTTAGACTCAGTTTGACTGATGGTTGCTAGTTACTTGAGCATTGATGACTCCACTGATGATGAGATAGACTACTAGTTGTGCTCTGATGACACTCCAGTGATCTTTTGATCACTCCATGAAGGCTAATTCGAATTGCCACTTTAGGCATTCGAATCCTCATGCATTGTACTATTTATTTTTCCATATTGTGATTAATTAATTAGTGTGTGTGAAGTATTTTTGCTTCTATCTGAGTTCTACTGTATTATTATTTTGTTGCTCATTATACTGCATTGACCACTCTTCTTCTATTTTCTTGCTTAATCAATTACTTTCTTGTGAGGTATACATCATCTCTTAGATCTGCTGTGAGGATTTTCACATCTAACCTTTCTGAAATCTCAAGGCAAGGCTATCCTGAAACTCTCGGACTCCAACTCAGTCAATCCATCTCACAACGAGCTTCTCCTCCTCAGGAAAAACGTCCTCCTCCAAGAAAACTCAACCTCCTCCAATATAATCAGTAATCACACTGTGAATCTCTCTCGGCTCACAGTCCTGGAGATATGGTCTCTCTGGAACTGAAGGTCACTGATCTAGCTCATATCTGACCTTCCTAGCTCCTGTAGCAACTCCTCCCTATCTCAGAAAGTCACCCCACATGGACATATTCATCCTCCTCACTCTGGCAGTATCTATCTTTGATAATGCAACCAAGCAACCCCACTTGGGGACCCCCCGCCTTTATAAATAATCTCATCGATGAATTAGGTTTTCCAAAACCCTAATTCTCGGTGCATGCAAAAAGTCACTTTTGCATGCATGCATGCAAAAGGTCACTTTTGGATGCATTCACTGAATGCTGGCAGGTCATGCAAAAATCATGCATGCATAGGTCAATCTCCCTTGAAGCTCCGCATGCAGCCCCTGCTGGACTCACCCCACTGAGTAGAGTGCATCTCACTCTCTACTCCATCCTGATGCCTATGATACTAATGTCCCTCCATGCAAGGCATCTGAGTCATGGAGGACATCCCGAAGCTACCATAATCTAACACTCCCTCTTAACGAGGGAAATCCTACCATGGATACCTGGATCCAACAAGTCCTCTGTAGCAGACACTGATCTCACTGATCTTCCTGCCACTGCTCTCTTATCTGAACCAACCTGATCAATCTCCATGAGTGTGGCTTCTGAAGAAGCCCCCCTGTCAACCACTGCTGACTTTGCCACTGCACTCTGACTCAGACTCCCTCTGATTCTTTGCTGCTATAACCAACCCTAAAGACCTCTGTCAAGAGGATCCACTACTCTGTAGGTCATCTTCCTATGACCCTGTGTTGACTCAGCTCTGTAAGTCAACTCCCTTTGTCCCTGCACTGACTGAACTGACTGAGCTCTCTCCTGAGCTAAGTCCATCTCATCCATGTCATACCAGCTCACTCTCTAATTGGTACTTGCATGAGAAGCATGCTCATCCATCTGATATGAACCCAAAGGTTCAATCTCATGTAACTCATCACTGTCATGAGCATCTCGCTCATCCATCAGAACTCCGCAATCACTACCCTGATCCTCATCATGGTGAGCCTCTCGCTCACCCATCTGCTGAAAAGGCCCACTCCTCCTGGCCTCATCTCTACTATGAGCATCTTTCCCATCATCCCCCTCTACAAATGAAGAGGATGCACTCAGCCATCCTGATGTGCATGAAGTAGGTTGTCCATGAACCAAGTACTCACCATCAATCCTGTGACCCAACAACACTGGGTCTACTTCTTTGGGATAGGTGAAGAACTGATCCCTGTGAAACACTATAGGGAATCCTGCAGCTGCCATTGCTGCCACTGAGAGAACACTCCCTCTCAGTCCTGGAACAAAGAACACTCCTGATACCTCCATGAGCTCCCCATGGTCAAGCAGAAATCTCACTCTACCCACACCAGCAACTAAATGGTCAACCCCCTGACCATCCCGAGTCAACTGTACTACCGTATGCTCTAGGATCAGGAATGCATCTCGCACTCCTATCATATGATTGTTGAGAGTGATGTCCACTCTCCATCTCTGATCATCCTGAATCTCAGGTGGGATGCTATCATGTCCTGACTGAACTGTGGCTAGTGAGAACTCCTTCTCAAACCGAGAAGAGAACTCATCAACCTCCTCTACTGCTGCCACCTGCTCATCCTTCACCTGCTTCCCCTTCTTCTTATGTAGACACTGTCTCGCATAATTTCCATACTCATTGCAGGTGAAACACTTGATCTTGCTCAGATCCTTCTTCTGTCTACCCCTCTGCTTTCCTCCTGTTGCGAGAGCCACATCCTCCTCCTCAGGAATGGCAGAAGCTGAACTCTGAATGTACCCTCTTTGGGTCTCATCCTGTGTGAAATCATCCCACAGTCTATCCCACTTGGGAAGGTTCTTACGACCTATGATGGACTGCACAAACACTGCCCATGAGACATATACGCCATTCAAGACCTGTCGAACTAGCTCACTATGCTCTACCTTCTCACCGACTACTCCCAACTCATCTCTCACTTGAGAGATCCTGGTGAGATAGGTAATGATGGTCTTATCCTTCCCCATCTTGATGCTTCTCAGCTTCTCTCTGAGAACCATCTTCTTGTTTCATTTTATCTCTAGTACAGACTAGTCAATGCATCCCACATCTCATACACATTGTCTTTGGTAGAGACATGTGGAATAAGGTGATCCTTGATCACATCAAGCAAGATCCTTTGGGCCTTTATGTTCTTCTTTTCATACACTGCTTTGGTAGTGGCATTTTACGGAATGGTAACAAGATTTGCTGTCGTGCTATACACAACATCCCATAACTCACTCTCTTTCAGCAAGAGAGTAATGAGTGCCCTCCATGCACTGTAGTTGGAGGCACCATCCAACTAGTCCTCCACTCTCAAACCAGTGGCCATACTCACCCTACTGGAGTCAACAACAAACCACAGTAAATAGAAATCTTTCTTGATCACAAACCTGGCAGTTTTGTCTCAGATCTGACTACTCACCAACTGAACTAATAGATCTGACCTCTACAACCATAGATATGGCCTCTATCTCTAATGCACTACTAGATCTATCTTAGATCTAGTCTCCAATACCACAGATATGATAGATATGACCTCTACAACCTCTGATATGAACGGGAATGTTCAGATCTGGTAGATTTGGTCTCTATCTCCACAGATCCACTAGATCTATCTCAGATCTAGCCACCACCACTGTAGATCTATAAATGATTGCCACCCTGACCCTTACCAGGGCTCTGATACCATGCAAATATTTGATACAGAGATCACTACTCCCTCTGTATCAGTTTGAGACATCAAGTGATATGAATCTGTATGTCAGTACATACTCATAAAACATAGATTCAAATAACTAGGCCTGCATCTACCAACACATAAAGCAATCATATAGACAATAGATGTACCCTGGAACCATTTCGAGAGAAACCAGCTAACTATGGGGTTATCTTCTCAATCTTGAGCCTATTATAGGTCAAACCTGCACCTCTCCGTCCGTGATCACCTTGAGCTGTTGATCACGCAAAAGGACAACTTGGATGGAGGAGCATGTTGACCCTATATGACATTTTGACTTACTCCATTTCCTGACAATATTGGAAAAACCCTAAAAATATCATTCTGAGATATGAGCACCACTCTACTTCAATAGACTAGCGTCTATATGCTACTCCAGTGTGTAATAGTAGAGCTCAAAGCCTTATGAGCGCTACTCCTCTTCAGCATAGTAGCGCTCAACATTTAAAAATCGATGAGCACTAGTTTACAAACACTATAGTAGTGCCCTAAACGCTACTTCACTGAACAATAGTAGCGTACATCTCAAAAGATGATTAAAAAATAATTAATTTCACGAAGAGGATTAGTTGCTGGTAGTTTTCCAACTTCCCCAACTTCCTCCATAACCATCTCTCGACTTGAACTGCTTCTCTAATCCTATAAATACAGGGAAGAATAAAGAGAGGGGTTAGAGACATAGAGATATAGAAGAGAATTTAAAGAGAAACTTGTATTGGAGGAGTTTGTGCTGGAAGATATCCAAGCCATAGAAGAGCAGGAGCCCAGAATCAAGTTGTAGGAGCATGTCACAAAGTCAGGTATATTTGTAACATCAATTTGCATTTGACAATAAAAGGTTGAAGTGTCTTTCTTGTCCCAAATTTAGTGTTCATTGAAGCAATATACTAGTTTGGATTTGTTTTGGTTAATATTGAATGTTAAATTGCTTTGTCTCTTTCAATCATTATATATTATCCAAGATACGTTGAGAAAGGTATTTGTATTGCAGGTTCAGCGAATGGGAGGTGGACTTGAGGATCGAACGCAAGATCAAGTAAGAGCTAGGATCGAACGTCATTCGAAAGGTATGTTCTCAAGGCCTATAATCTATTTCTTTTTATGAACATCTCTGTAATACAGTTAATACACTTACCTGTCATCCCACTCCAGTTGATAGTATCAGTTTCCTTACTATAGGGTAATTTATCCCGACAACAGACTGGCGACCATACTGGGGATATTTCTGTTTTTTCTCTAGGAAACCTTTTCTTGTTTGTCTTCCCAGAACTGTTTTGACTCCTTTTATGTGCTGAGAAACCCTGTGGGTACCCCCTGCCTATTTTTCTCTGCTTTAATCAGTCTTTTTGCATCTTTTCAAAGTCATTTTTTAAACTTTTAAGACATGAGCGCTACTTTGTTGTACATATAGTAGCGCCCATACGCTACTGTGCTATACATACAGTAGTGCCCATATCTGCAGGAGCGCGAGTTTCCCTACTGCACAGTAGGGTATATTTCCTAAAGCCTTCTGTTAGTGGTCTGCTTGAGTTTTAACCTTTTTGGTGGTCTCCTGACTTTGTTTTTAGATCTCTTTGACTGGTGTTTGAGGTTTTAAACTTTTCTTTAAGTCACAGAACCTTTCTTTGAGTCTTTTTACCATCTTTAGATCGCTTGCTTACCGGTGGAATGTTTGGACGGTTTATAACTTTTTTGGAAGACTAGGTTGTGTCTTGTGGTGAACACTTCCGCTTATTTTTACCCTGACTGCATGTTGCTGGTTTACAAACTTGCATACTTTTGCACTCGCTGTTTGTAGCAACATTTGTTTGCTCTGCACCTATCCTATCCTTTGTTTTAGGGTTGGGTTTGTTTTGGAGCCTTTAGGGTGTGTCTTCTAAACTTGTTGATTTCCAACCTTCTTTGACTTGTTGTATTTTCTGGTTTCAAGTGTATTTAAAGTCCTTTAGGCTGATTCATTTATCAGTTCCTTGTGTTAGTAGGGTAGTTGGTAGCTTGCTTGCCTACTTTTTGCTTGGCATAGTGGTCTTGCTAGGGTTGGAAGCTTTAGGTCATTCCTCTTGTATCTATCTCCTTTATTTTCTCCCACTTTGTTTCCGAGTATAGAGGCTTTTTCTTTGCAAAAAACCTGTAGGTCAAGTCTTTTTTGAGCTAGTGCCTTGACAACTATAAGCTTAAGAACCATTTTTAGCCATACTTACACATTGCACACAAGTCTTATTTACTTCCCATGTTTATAGTTCTTTTTCGTTTATGATAACAGAAAAAGCAAAAAAATTTGGTAGTTTAAGTTTAATAAGGCTTATTTTTGTTACAAGATAGCATAGGTTATTTTGTGTACAATTTCAAAAGAAAACAAAAAAGATATTTAAGTAGATTTGCTCAGTGTTTTTTTTTTTTTTTTTTTCCAGTTTGGAAAAGAAGTTTAAAGGAAAAATAAAAAAGCTTTGTTGTCGAAAGTTAGAATTTATGCACTTTTGTTTTCCAAAAAATTTGGTAGTTTAAGTTTAATAAGGCTTATTTTTGTTACAAGATAGCATAGGTTATTTTGTGTACAATTTCAAAAGAAAACAAAAAAGATATCTAAGTAGATTTGCTCTTTTTTTTTTTTGTTCAGTTTGGAAAAAAAGTTTAAAGGAAAAATAAAAAAGCTTTGTTGTCGAAAGTTAGAATTTATGCACTTTTGTTTTCCTGTTGCAACCATGCCACACAAACGCACTACCTTTTGAGTAATAACAGCCCTAAATTTTTTTTAATAAAATGAAATAGAAACAATTTTTCTTTTTTAGGGATACACTACACCAACTAGTTTTGGTTAGAATCTTGAGTTTAAATCACCTTAAACCACTCAAGATCACACATTACGCAAAAATCGTAGTTCGACTATCACAGGTAAATCCATTTCACTCAAAGCTTGCATGGGATTTATGCAATAGGTCTTGTGAGATCAGATTGTTGGGAATACTCCTCCTACTTTCTGTTTCGAGCATATACTAGGATTGGATCGTGTATGGGGACTCTTTAGAGTTTCGGGCTCAGTTACCCTGCCCATGCCTTCTGATTCGACCAGCGACTGTTCCCCTAGGAGTTTTCAGTGTTGTGGTATCCTTAGTATCTGACTTTAGGTTCATACACAGGTGACAGCAGAGGGTATATCCGCTGTACCTAAGATAGACGTGGGAGGAAATCCCTTGCAGGTCTTTGGGAGGGCAGTTGGGTGATTCCAGCGCTTGCACCCTTAGTCATTGTATTGTGGACCCCGGGTAACTGTATTTCTTCCTTCATTGATCTGTTCTAGGCCCTCATCATCCCAGACTCTTCTCCAGAAGGCATCTTGTTTGCCTGATTTGCATACTTAGGACTTTTTTAGTTGGCGTGCTGTTTGCCCCCTAGTCGTAGTGTCCACTAGGTTCTAGTCTTTATTATATATATATATATATAATCATGGAGAATCAAGAACTTCGTAGATCGAGAAGGTTTCAAAACCTTCCACCAATTAGAACAGAACCTTTACCGCCAGCTAGACGGCAATGGGTAAACACCAGTGTTTCTTCAGAAACCATTCCTGAAACAGAATTTCCTGAGGAAATTTTTACAACAGAAAATCCTGAAATAGGAATTCCTAAGGAATTACCACTTGAAGTTGAGTTTCCCGAAGAACAACAAACGACAATAGAAAACCCTGAAATAGAGGTTCCTGAGGAACCACAACCAGGTACCCCAGATCAGCGACACTTTAGTTCAGTTGAGATTGAAGATCTTACTTCTGCGGAGTATAGCACTCTCTTCAATCCTCCTCTGACCAATCCTAGAAATCCGCTTCTGTTACCTGTTGGTTTCCAGCAGCCCCATTACAGTGCATATAATTCCTTGCCTGGACATTTGATGTCTACTCTAGGAGGTGAATAGGGAGTTCCACAAACTCCCACCATAGGTATGAACACTAACACGGTAAATCCTTCTTTTACTGCTACGCCGAGTCAGGCACAGACAACCTCTGTGTCTACTCCGTCTTTCAGTTTTAATACTGGTACATTAGGTATGCCAAGTTCAACAACGATGGCATCTATCCCTACACCTACTGTTGGACCTAGCAGTATAGCCAATTTAGTACCACCTCCTGCATTTCAACCGTTATATCAGATACCCAGTACTTGGATTTCCACACCCGCTGTAGGGCCAAGTGCTTCTACAACCGTGCCTGTCATGAGTACCATGACCGCACCGTCTACATCAGCTACCACTGGTTTCAACACCTTTGCAGGTCCCAACATGAATCAATGTAATATACTTGTAGGTAATGTCCCTTTTTCCTTATTTTCAGGAGGAGGGGGTAATATTTTTAACTAGCAATATGGCGGGGCTAACACCCAGGCACAGTGGACGAACCCACAGAGCACTAATCCAATTTCATATGGGTGGGAAAATTTCAAATTGCCAGATCTTTCCAAACTGACCAACGATCCAGTGTATCATAATGCTACATGGCCATCAGTTCCTACCAAGTTACCTTCGAACATTTCAAATTTTGAAGGCAAAGCAGGTGAAGACCCTGGTGACCATGTCACTACTTTCCACTTATGGTGTTCCTCGAATTCATTAAATGAAGATTCTATTAGATTGAGACTGTTCCAAAGAACTTTAACCGGTGCTGCAGCCAAATAGTACATTGAGTTACCTGCAGCTACATTCTCTAATTTTGGGGATCTCGCGACTGTCTTTTTGAATCACTTCCAGCTTCCTGTTCGGTATGATGCCGGAACAGACCTTTTGTCTACATTTAGGCAAAATAAAGATACTAATTTATCTGACCACATTCAAGAGTGGCAAAGACGGAAGAGGCTCATTAAGGCCAACATACCTCCAGAATTCCTTCTTGGGTGGTATTTGAAATCACTCCTTCCTTATATTTCTAAGGAAGTAGCTACGTCTGGAGTATCTAACGAGGAAGAAGCCATCCTACGAACCCAGCAGTTAGATCTCGTTTATGATCAATCCGGGTTATTGTATGAGATCATACCTGATGCACCATGATCGAATATCGATCTGAGTAGACCTAAACCTAGACCACATGCTGACGACATAGTGGGTTCAGTTGACTCTGCAGCTTTCGAAGCATTGACCAAATAGGTTCATGCCTTATCTGTCAAACAATCGAATGCAGATGTTTCTTCTGTCACAACCTCTCCTTCTACTTCTAAGCATGTCAACCAGGTTCAGAACAATCAAAAGGGCCCTCAGCAGCCCAATAACAAAAAGAAGGGAAAGAAATGAGAGGGGAACCAACAAAAGCCCAAAAAAGAGAATGCCGAAGAGGGTAACAAAGAAGAAAAGAAGGTTAAGTTCCCTTGTAAACTTTGCAAGCAGAACCACCTTACTCACCAATGCCCTCTGCTAGAAGAAGCCCAGAAGCTGTTAAGAGAAAAGAATCCTACCGTACTGAAATATCCATTCCCTAAGGGGTAGAACTCAGCTTCTGGAACCTCCAACACTGGGGGCACTACACATGCCACGGTTGATCAAACTTTTATTAACATGGTTAACTCGGATGCACTCTTACAAATGAGAGCCAGGAATTATACCCCGGACGCACAGAAAAAGGATAAAGAGATTCCAGAATCCTCCACTCCACTCCACATACCTGTGGATCCAATGTCCAAGATCCCGAAAGGTGTCTTGAAACGGGCATCGCACAATCCCAACACTCGGGTTGCCTCCAACTACAACGTGGTGGAAGATTTAGCCCAGACCCCTTGTACCATGTCTACCTTAGAAGTCTTGCAAAGTTTTCCTTTACAACGAAATGCACTTTTGGCAGCTATTGGAAGTATGGAATCCTCTAACATGTCTGCGCGATTTGATATGGATGATATCAAATACCGGTTTCCCTACCACGTTGCTCTTCAGATTGAAGTTGTTCATGGTCCGATGACCATTAGATGAGCTGTCGTAGATGAAGGCGCGTCGACTTGCGTAATGTCAATTTCTTGTTGGAAAGCTTTAGGTTCCCCTGAGTTAGCCCCTTCTAACACACTGCTTACTGCATTTGATGGCAGGACTTTTCGCCCACATGGGGTTTTGCCATCATTTGATGTCACATTGGCCGGTAAGACAGTTGCTGTAGAAGTAGAAGTTCTGGACGCTCCGCTTGATTACAATATGTTATTAGGCAGGATCTGGACGTATGCCATGCGAGCCATTGCATCGACAGTTTTTCGAGTTGTTATGTTTCCATTTGAAGGTAAGGCCATTACAGTCGATCAACTTTCTTTCACTCAGAGAAACAACCAGACTTCTTCAGAAACCACAGTTCCATTAATTGATCAAACCACCCCGGTTGGTGAGAGTTTAGGAGCAGGACTTTACGGGTCATTAATTGGCACTTTTGACCTACTGGCTCCTACCTTATTTGTTGTTACTGAGGGATGTTCATTGTCTGAAACTTCCATGGTTAGTTTAACAACTGATTCTGGGTTTCTCCCAACTAATACAAACCACTCCGTGCCCACTCCTGTTCCAGAAGTTACCCACTTGGATTCATATAATATTGCAACAGAACATATGTTGACTCCATTGGTGTCTGTTGAGTCAAATATGGATTGTGCTACTACTCAGTCACCAGACCCGACCTACTCTCTTGACAGTTCAGATACTACTTTACCTTCTGAGGAGGAAATGTTAGAAGCCATGACTGACCTGGACCATCCTCGTGAACATATAGATCCCAGGTCCTTCTTGTTTCCTTTTCTTAACTTGATAGAGAGAGGCGAGTTTTTTCCAACACCCAGTGGAAATACTAATTTCACTTCTACTTCACAAGTTGGTTTTGTTGAAGAGAATAGATTGAATACCTTGCTGGTGAACATTTCCACTGGGGTCATCGGAAACATTTTTATTGAAATGGGCTGTTATCTCGATGAGATCATTCCATATACCAATCTTTTTCGTGATTTCCATGACACATTTTCCCGACCTCACAAGGAGGATCTAGGCATTGACCCTACCTGAAAAAGTATTACGCTTAGGCTGACGTACTTTTTTTTGTAACATAGTTGTATATTTTTGTAAAGCTAGTTTTTGTTATGCTTGTTAGTTAATCTTATGTGTGCTTTTCGTTTCGTGTACCAGATGTCAACCGAACATTTCTTAGGATTTGCTGATGGCGCCAGTCACCACACCTGTCAGTTGGCCGCAGCAGCTAGTGTCGTTTATTCACTCGCTGGCCAACTTGTCTCTTCGGGGGGGGGTTTGTTTGGGTCCTACCACGAATAATGTGGCTGAATACAGTGTAGTTAGAACTTCTCCGAGATGCTCTCAGTCATGGAATTTCACATTTGGAGGTAAGACTTGACTCACAATTACATGTATTTCAGTTAACAGGTGTCTACCAGATTAGAGATCCTGGATTGCTATGTTAGTTTCTACGAGTTAGACTATTGGAAAGACAATTTGATTCTATTATATATGAACACATTCCAAGAAGTTTAAACGCATTAGCCAATTCATTAGCATGACTGGCATTTTCATCATAAACTTTCATAAACAACATTGCACACATAAAATTCAAACACACACATATGTAAATAACCGATACTGTATCAAAAAATATATGAGTTTTGGGTCACAAGTCTATCAAGTCATGTCATAAAAGTACAAAAACTGCGCATAGTAGCTTCAAAAATATATACATAGAATGTATCCCTCTCCTATGGAGAAGGAGGGACCTCATCATCATCTACTGCATTGCGATAGTATATGAATAGCCTAGCTATTTTCCGCAGCACCCTAAGCCATGCTAGGGGCACCCCAACTACATCTTCCTGCATATCCATAGGTATCTGATCCATACGGCATGCAGGAACTTCGTGAGTCAACCGAATCACTTTTCTCTCTATGGTCTCCAACATAGCATCTGCTGTGGTAATATTAGCTGGCCTCACAAAGATGGTAGGATGTCCCTCAGGACGAGCAGGCCCAAGATCTGCATATGACACTTGATTAGCACTTCAAAATTCATTCATAAAAATCAAATACTTTGAAAAGTTTGAAAAAATTAAATAATTCTAAAAATTTAAACATACCAATATCTCCCCAGGCTCCACCTGGAGGAAGCACCAGTTCTGGATCATGACGGAAATCCAATCCATCATATGGAAACTGCTCGAAAGCGGGCACTTGCCTCTCCCACCACCCCCAAAAATCATCAGTATGATAACAGTAGTGACTTTCCCCACCACCCTGGCG
The DNA here is from genome assembly GCA_027924585.1 of Larix kaempferi. NCBI lineage: Eukaryota > Viridiplantae > Streptophyta > Pinopsida > Pinales > Pinaceae > Larix > Larix kaempferi. Next base: position 696,209 of record BSBM01001382.1, read on the forward strand.
GAGGAATATGTCACCCCAACGGCCTAGTCTGGGCTCACAGGGGTTAACCTGAGGTAGAGGCATCCCCAAACTGATAGCAGGCATCCTCTCAAAGAAGAAAGTACACAAAATGCTACCGTACCCAAAATTCTTCATTGTGCCGGATTTGCAACCTGTCAATTGAGATTTCATGCTTGCCAGTAAACTAGTACACCAATCATAGACATGACCATGTAAGCATTGTACACCAATATGCATATAGTTCCTGGAAGCTAGGTGTAGTGAGGCACTACCTGCCACTCGGCTGATCATGCTCACTATCACTTTCAAGGGGAGGCCTTCAATGGTTGAAATCAAGACTTGGCTTCCCGATTTCTCAGCTCTAGCAATACAATATGAATTCACGTACTCTTGCACAGATATTACACCCACACGAGAAGACCCTTTCAGATTGATTACATCTCCTCTCCGTGAGAGACCAGTAATGAAATATATGTCATCAACTGTAAGATCCAAAGTTTGCCCACGGATGACAAAAGTATTGGTATCCACATCTCAGTACTGAATAAGTCTTCGAAACAATTTGTTTAAGGCCCTCATGTTTACGGTTCGGTAAAAATTCAATAAACCGCATCTTCAGAGAGCATGGAGAGTGGCCAGATCTTGCATGGCCAACCTATCCATGTCCTCATGTTCTCTCTCCCTCCATTGAAGAACCATCCTGCACAAAAAATGACAATTTTTTGAGTCTCAAAGCTTGTTTTTAGGTTTTCAAGAGTGAGCGCTACTGTGCATACTACACAGTCACGTATGAGCGCTACTCTGCTTGAGCACAGTAGCGCTCATCTCGTTTACACGCTACTGCTATTGTTATACAGTAGCGCCCGCGCAGTAAAGGTTGTGAGCATCACGTTGCAAGCAATTTTTTGCTCAAAAAATGAAAACTAAACCATGAAAATACAAGTAGGGTGAATTCTAACTTACTTGGTGGAAGAAAAACGACGTTTGGATGCTTGGTTTGATTGCCACGGAGATTTGAAAATGCAGAAGGTTGCCCCAATATTTTCCCTACAAAACAAATTGGAAATTGATTTTTAAAATGAAATTATATATATGAATTGGAGTTTAATTTTTACCCACCATTGTTTAGTTTTCTATAGTTTCAAAATTTTTCAAAATCACCTAATTAATCAATTGGAACATACATATGGTGCAATACTAATCCAGCTCAATTTTCCTTTAATTTTTGTAGGATCAATCTCCTAAGTTTAAAAACTCTCGATGTTAGACCTTGTCAACTAGTTAATAGTTCAAATTCATATATCATTCGAGATTTTTGCTGCATCAACTAATATTTTGTTGAAGACCTAGTTTTGACAGAGTATGAAGCTATGATCTTAGAAGCTGACCTTTAAGTCATTTTAAGCTCTTGTTTGGACTATTTAAACCTAAACAAGATTGCCGAGCAATCTTGTCCTCTTTGAGCTCGTTAAATTAATCGAAGGCTCATCCACTCAGGTATAGAATTACCCCTTTTCCGGGCCTAGGTGGATTAACTACGGAAAATGTATACTCTAGGTATACTTCTGTATGCGCTAGAAGAGTTCTTCTTCCATCATTTTATACTTTTTCGGGGGAGGAGACTAACTGCACAAAAAAGGACCCTTTGGAGCCTTTCTTTAGGGTTTTCAGGCTCTCTAAATATGAAAATACCAAGCAAGCATCCACCTACTCGGGCTCGATGTGAAATCCACGAGAGGGTAAATAGAGGACTGTTTAAGTTTTTCAACTCTATAAACAAGAAAACACCGCCGAGCACAGACCAATCCGGGCTCGATATAAAATCCACGGATAGGTGAATAGAGGATTGTTTAAGTTTTTTAGACTCTATAAACAGGAAAACACCGGCGAGCATTAATCTGCTTGGGCTCGATACTAAAATCCATGAGCAGATATATGGAGTTATTGTTTAAGTTTTTCAGACTCCTTAAAATTGAAAACACTGGCGAGCAAGAACAGATCTCGGCTCGATATTAAAATCTAGAGATCAGTAATATAGAGTAATATTCTATCTCTTCTTTGAACTCTATAAATACTGAAGAAGGTCCTGAGTCTTCCTCCCATGGGCTCATTAAAATTTTTACATGGTTGGATCTATTGAGTTTTCATTCTTTCTTGGACTCATTAAAACAACAAGAAATGTATTCTTTTATCTAAAAAGAATAAGGGATGGGAAAGACGTATCATATCTTCATTGTCAAAGGCAGTTTAGTTAGTTCTATCCTTGAACACAACACCTACTTGAGTTTATCTTGTCGGTTGGGTTTAGTTTTTGACCTCAGGGTGAACCTTTCCTCCGAGTTGTTTACTCCCCCGGTTGGTTATTCTTCCAACCATATGGAAGGTCTAATAATGTCTCTTACATTTCAGGCTTATCATTTACCCCATTATGTCAGAAACTGCCTAAGGCACTTTGTGTCGTGCTCAATGTTCAAGGATATACCCTGTGTCAGCCATTCTGCAGTTTACCTTGACCTCATGTGTTGGCCATCCTAGTGTCAGTCTTGTTACATATTATTCCATATCAGCTCTTACTAGTTGGATGTCCCTCAAGTTGGATGATGGAGGATGCCTTAAGGCCTCCCTTCCAACGAACTTCTTCCTGTCGACATCAACTCATTTTTCTTTGGGAATGAAGTTTAGAGTTTCGGTTAGTACCTTGGAGATTGCAGTCACCAGTGGAAATTTTCCTCGCTGTTGAATGATGAGAATATATCAATGTCTCTTCTTCGACAGGATCCCCAAGTGTTCGACTCCAAGTCCATTTATTCACATTTGGTGGATTGTACTTGGTACCTTGGACCCCATCATCATTATTGGTGGAAGTCCTCGCGTTTGTTAATGGTATACATCAATGACCGGTAATCAAATGATACCCCCCATGTTCGACTGTCAGCTCATCTATTCACATGGTTAGGGTTTGTACCTAGAGTTGTTTTGGATAAAGACCTTGGGATTTTGGATGACATTATCTCATTATGTTATCACCCAAGTTGCGCAAGACTGAGCCCCACTTATATATGGCTCTCAATGAGACATAGATCCAGTTTGTTGTTATGGCTATGATCTCTCAGTTTGACATGGATCCACGCTTGTATTCCAAGTGGCCATGCTATATATACATCTCTTTGTTATATATCAGAAATCATGTTGTACCACACTGCACATCTCTATGATGTCAAAGATGTAATTGCTAGCTGACCTTGATCTTTGTTGCAGGTGTTCTTGTAACTTGTTTCTGCGGTTCTTTTCTCCTCCTCTGGCTTTGGATTATAATGTATTTAGGCCATCATTTCCCTCTAACCTCACACATTAGGGGGCATCTGTTATAGGTCAAACCTACACCTCTCCGTCCGTGATCACCTTGAGCTGTTGATCACGCAAAAGGACAACTTGGATGGAGGAGCATGTTGACCCTAGATGACATTTTGACTTACTCCATTTCCTGACAATATTGGAAAAACCCTAAAAATATCATTCTGAGATATGAGTGCCACTCTACTTCAATAGACTAGCGCCTATACGCTACTCCAGTGTGTAATAGTAGCGCTCAAAGCCTTATGAGCGCTACTCCTCTTTAGCATAGTAGCGCTCAACATTTAAAAATCAATGAGCACTAGTTTACAAACACTATAGTAGCGCCCTAAACACTACTTCACTGAACAATAGTAGCGTACATCTCAAAAGATGATTAAAAAATAATTAATTTCACGAAGAGGATTAGTTGCTGGTAGTTTTCCAACTTCCCCAACTTCCTCCATAACCATCTCTCGACCTGAACTGCTTCTCTGATCCTATAAATACAGGGAAGAATAAAGAGAGGGGTTAGAGACATAGAGATATAGAAGAGACTTTAAAGAGAAACTTGTATTGGAGGAGTTTGTGCTAGAAGATATCCAAGCCATAGAAGAGCAGGAGCCCAGAATCAAGTTGCAGGAACATGTCATAAAGTCAGGTATATTTGTAACATCAATTTGCATTTGAAAATAAAAGGTTGAAGTGTCTTTCTTGTCCCAAATTTAGTGTTCATTGAAGCAATATACTAGTTTGGATTTGTTTTGGTTAATATTGAATGTTAAATTGATTTGTCTGTTATACCTCCATATTCCACAGTGTCGCATCTCCACCACAAAAAGAGCTGACGACACTTCCCCTATTGCTTGAAACACTCAGAAGAGAAAATGATGAGTGAACCTTGAAGGCAAACTTACCCTGACAAGTTTTCACCTAGCTGAGACTACTTTTACCCTAAGTACCATGTTTTGCTCTATCCTAGAAGCGCGGTAGTCTACACTACCGCGCTATGCTTTGTTCCTGACACGCGGTACTACCGCGTTATGCTCAGATTACTGGGCGCAGTGCTCTTTTTATAGCCCTTTTTCCATGGCTTTTGGGATTTTGGATTTTCGAGAGATATTGGAGGATTAGGATCCCTGATTCGATCCTAACCCATTTTCTGTGATTAGAAACCTTGATCCACTAAGTTCTCCCAAGATCCATCCATCTCTCTTGTTGGTTAACCCTACCTTACACTATAAAAGAGAGGTATTCCATGGGAAAGGGAGAGGAATCTTAGTAGTATCAAACTTATGATCTTGCAGCCTTGTGGAGATAGCTAGAGGAGGAAGCACTTGGAGTTGGAGGATTGGCTTGGACATCAAGCAACCTTTGTAAGTATTCTTCAAGTTTGTAATAAGATAACTTGTCTTGTTTTTCCCATTTCATGTGTATAGCATAAGTTCTTAGCATGGAATGTATCTAATCTAGATTTGAATCTAAACTTTACTTCAAGGTATTTGGAAGCTTGTATGTTTGTTCTTTGTTTGATTTCAACAGGTTCTACATTGGAGCTTTTGGATCAAGAGCTAGAAGCGGGACAAACGTCAGATTGAAAGGTGAGTCATATCTTTCATTGTTTCTGAATGCATGTAATCTTGTTGTGAAAGTTAGTTCAGGAATTTCAAGGTAGCATTTGTTTCGTTTTGTTCTTACCTTAGAGTCAGTTAGGAATCTGCTTTAAGTTAAGAGAACTTTGACTTCTCCGTAGGGAAAAATTCTACCAAACATTGTCTCTTTCAATCATTATATATTATCCAAGATATGCTGAGAAAGGTATTTGTATTGTAGGTTCAGTGAATGGGAGGTGGACTTGAGGATCGAACGCAAGATCAAGTAAGAGCTAGGATCGAACGTCATTCGAAAGGTATGTTATCAAGGCCTATAACCTATTTCTTTTTATGAACATCTCTGTAATACAGTTAATACACTTACCTGTCATCCCACTCCAGTTGATAGTATCAGTTTCCTTACTATAGGGTAATTTATCCCGACAATAGAGCCCAGAGCATATATATATGTATAAAAGAAGATACAATACAGAGTTACCTCAACCAGTAGCTCAATCCCTCTGACTAGGGCAAACCCTGATTTGCATGCATCCAACTGATGCATGCACTGATGGTGTGTGCCCTAACTGTCAATTTGGATCTGAGTGCTCTGATGAAGTGTCTGACTGATTTGCCCTCTCTCAATCACTCTACTCTGATCTTCTCACTCTGAAGACATCACACTGATGAAATCGTCCCTCTCTGCATGCATAAGTGCACCCTCCTCCTCTGGATGTCAAATGCTCGTATTGCTCCGTATCTCAACAGATCTGAGCTCCGATCATCTCTAACCTTCTTGAAATCTCAAGGAAAGGCTATCCTTAAACTCTCGGACTCCAACTTGGTCAATCCAGCTCACAACAACCTTCTCCTCCTTAGGAAAAATGTCCTCCTCCAAGCAAACTCGGCCTCCTCCAATATAATCAGTAATCACACTGTGAATCTCTCTCAGCTCACAATCCTAGAGATCTGGTCACTCTGGAACTGAAGGTCACTGATCTAGCTCAGATCTGACCTTCCTAGCTCCTACAACAACTCCTCTCTATCTCAGAAAGTCACCCCACATGGACAGATTCATCCTCCTCACTCTGGCAGTATCTCTCTCTGATAATGCAACTGAGTAACCCCATCCGGGGACCCCCTACCTTTATAAATAATCTCACCAATGAATTAGGTTTTCCAAAACCCTAATTCCCGGTGCATGCAAAAAGTCACTTTTGCATGCATGCATGCAAAAGGTCACTTTTACATGCATTCATTGAATGCTGGAAGGTCATGCAAAACTCATGCATGCATAGGTCAATCTCCCCTAAAGCTTCGCATGCAGCCCCCGCTGGACTCATGCCACTGAGTAGAGTGCATCTCACTCTCTACTCTATCCTGATGCCTATGATACTAATGTCCCTCCATGCAAGGAATCTGAGTCATGGAGGACATCCCGAAGTTACCATAATCTAACAAGTTCCATGGTAAATGGGGTCATTAGTCAAACAAGATAGGTCAGGTAGGTCTAAAGTAGCCAAAAAGGGCAGCTGCAGATTAGGCTGCGGGTAATGATAGTACTGATAAGGCGCGTAAGGACTTGCGGGACCTTGTATCGACTGACCATAGGGTGTTCCAGGAGGAAACTGGTCATAGGGGTATGGGCCGCCTGGACCAATTGTAGGTCCGCCACCATAGTAAGGTGGTCCATTACCATAATAAGGTGGCCCATTACCATAAGGTGGGGGCCCGCTTCCACTGCCTAGAGGGGGTGTACCTCCTCCAAATGGTGGGGGTCCGCCACCACCGCCAGGGTAGGATGGGACTCCACTGCCTCCGTCGGGAGGAGGTGGTGGTCCGCCACCACCACCAGAATAGGATGGGCCTCCACCACCTTTGCTGGGAGGGTAAGAGCCTCCTCCACCACCTCCAACATAGTGGGGTGGTGGTCCACCACCACCACCACTAGTATGAGAAGGTCCTCCACCACCACCACCAAAACGGGGTGGTCCTCCACCACCTCCACCAGGAGGGGGTGGTCCATGATGACCTAAATGAGGTGGTCCTCCGCCAGAGGGTAGAGGTTCGCCTCCTCCAGAGTTATGTGGGGGCCCGCAGCCTCCAATGGGAGGTGGGGGTGGACCAAATGGGGGTGGAGGGACTGTAAGTGGGGGTCCATGTTGTAAAAAATTTTGCTGTCCCCATAGAGTGTAAGGATTTCCGGGGTAGGGTACCCCATAGAGTGTGTTTCCAGGATTAAGTTGACCTGGCACAGGGTTAGGATGACCTGAATACACTTGAATCGATGGAGGTTGAATTATGTTGGATGGTCCCTCGACATGGGATAGTCTCGTTGTGGAAGGTCTGGGAGGTAAGGAATTTCCAACGGACGGCCCGATGGGAACTCTTACTTCAGTATTATGGTTAAGAGACGGGGGTTTCCCCCTAGAAACAACTTGCTGACCACTAAGTAAAGGTTGACCCAACACTGGTTGTTGGTTATTCACCATAGGATTAATGTTACTTGTAGGAAAGGTAGGGTGTAAAGGGTATCCTCCCCTAGAAGTTTGAGGTGGGAGAGGAGCAGGTAACGTAACCATGGTGACCACAAGTGTGTTGGACTGTTGTTGTTCAATAGGTACTGAACTGGTCTCCTGTCTAGGGGACGTATGTTCAGGAATGGATGGTTGACCAGCGTAAGTCATGGTCACGTGTTGCATGGATGATTTCGGTGACTCCAAAGATAAAGAGCGACCTAGGATTGGTCGGTAGGGGGGTAACGTTGGGTCCTCAACCCTTCATCGGAGACTCGATCTCTAAAGCCTCTCAGCCATGGAGCAAAAGTGAGTGAATTGGTCACGATTGTAAGCTAAGGGGTCATCCAGAGTCGTCTCACTGGGTGGGGGTGCAATGGAAAAATGGGCCATTGGGTGGCCTGTAGAAGATGTCCAATAAGATGCTGAAGGACCAACAGCTGCTGTAGGGTCATCTTGGGGTTGATTTATCCATTCCAACGATCCAGTTTCTCCCGCCGAGATGGGAGGTAAGTATTGTGAAGTGGGGATTTGTGCTTCTTCACCCTACGGGGGATGAGAGGCAGGTGAATCTGGAGGAGTATGAGGAAACAAAATTCCTCCAAAATTCAAAGTGGGGTTTTCCACTTCATGTGACCCGACCCTGGCTTGTGGATCCATCCTTACCCTCGAAATTACCTCCTGGTTAAGGGGATATTTGGGTGGAAAATTATGAATACTGCGAGACCTTCTCCAAGAAAAGTCAACCAAAGTAACTGAAACAAAAAGTTTCTCCTAAGAAAAGCTACACAAAAGAAAGGTAGACCAGACAAAACCCTACACAAACTAAGGCCACAAGAAAACTTATGTTATAAGAGTGGATTCATAGGTCTATAACCTCACAAGATTATCAAGGCTTTGCAAATCACCATGTACCGCAGGGTCCAACAGTAAAACGTGACCAAGAGGATTGGGACCATACCCTTGCCTGAATACCCGATTACCTGGATGGTATGTGCGTAGTAATATCCCCGAGTGCTGTTCTCGGTGTATTGCTCTGCCAAGACAGCCAAAAGGTTAACTCAATTGGTTTCAGGAATCCTAAGGGTGTCTCCCAATATACACAAGGTACGTGGGAGCTCAAATCCATAGTGGTGATGTCTAATGCACAACTGTTTGGCAAGAAACCTTCCGATATACTATCGAGTGCATGAAACACCTTTCGATATACGCCAAGTACGTGTGGTACTTGGTGGGTACGTGAAAGAGCTCGATATACTGATAAGTACGTGGAAGACTACAATACCCCCGGGATACAGTGCTGGCAAATAACAACATCTTCCACGCTTAACGATGTCAGAACACATCTCTAACTTACACACAAGTTAGTAAAAATTTTACCCTAGTTCTACCGTTAATTTTATCTGGACAGTTAGGTGAATGCATGAGGTGAGTACATAATCGTAAACATAATGCAGGCCCTAACTACATGCAAAAAGTACGCTTTTATTTCGATGAACTCTATGTATGGGAAGGAGAAATTTCCTTTTTCTTTCCAACTATTTCACCAAAACAATGCAATGCAACACAATCCCAAATCTACGAAAAATGATAATGAAGCATTTTTTTCCTTTTCAGCGAAACGCTAATTTTTTTAACACAACACTACTAAGCCAAATCAAAGCATGCTTTTTCTTTTCTTTGTCTTTTCAAAATGAAAATGATGCTAAGTAATGAAAAGAGAGAATTCCTAAGTAGAGTATGCAAGCTTTTCACTTTCACTATGATGGCCTAAAAGCATAAAAATCAAAAGATACAATGCAACTTTCCAAGCATGGAACTACTTTTGCAAAACTTGATATCTATTCGAATTTTTCAAGAAGATGAGGAACTCATAATTCATGAAAAACAAATAATTCAATTTTCTTTCAACTTTTCCAAAATATTTATGAATGAGACATTCCAATGCATGTATTGTTTTTCAAATGATCTTGAAAAATGATGGAAACAAAGTACTTTTGATCTTTTGATGGATGCATCAAAACAACAATTTGATAACAACGATGCTCTTAAACATAAATATTGAAATGAAAAGATTACTTGTAGCACTCCAACAACTCATAAAATCTCAATAGAAAATGAGCACTCAATGAACTAAAAATACACACAAACACTCAAACTCAAACAGTAACAAGCGACACTAAAGCAAACAAAGCTCACAAAAGTATGCAAATGAGGTCTGGCTAAACGATCTGATACACTTGACCAGATATAGCAAGGAGAGGAGGGAATGCAAGGGTGAGTGGATGTAGGTGGGGGAGACCAAATTGTCCACCACTACCAAATCTCAGACTTGTCCAAGATGGAACCCAAAACAACTTCAAATCAAACCAAACAACTCAGTCACATAAAACAAGGATGGAATCTCTGACTGGATCTCACACTACAGAGAGAGAGATTTTGCAGACAAACCAACACTCAAAAGCAGAAAGGAGAAAGGGTGCCTGTATGGAAATTTTGACAGATCGGCGCAGTCTGTGCTTGTACAAAGTGCGATGTTGCAGTTCACCAATGCGAGAAGTGCGACGGTGTCACAAAATACCAATGGAAGGGTTGCGACAACTAACTAACAGGAAAAGAACATAGATAAAAAATGACACAGTGTCGCTCTGTGTATACTAACCAGGTGCGACAAGCGAGATCCAAGTTCAAAAATGAGCCAAATCTCCAAGTAATGAGCAGTGAATTGGTTTAAAAAAATGAAAAATACAAACTTAGAGGAAGGTAATCAGGCTCTTCAAAGTGAAGGTCTGATGGTGAAACCAACTTAGGAGGAAAATGACAAATGAAAAAGGCTTGGCAAGAAATCAACTGAAAACAACATTCGAATTGACACTACAAAGCAATGTTATTCCCCAGTATGGTCGCCATATTTGTTTGACGGACAATCCACTCGAGCGGAGGCGAGCCGGATCTCCCTAGTTCAATGTGAGTCTAGAACAAATAATACAAACTATAAGCTACTTTCCTAGATCTAATTAAGGATCGAGTCACTAGATGTCTTACCTTAAACTTGTAGTCCTTTCTCCTGGATGTTGCTCGACGCCTTGCGGTCATCAAATATCAGCTTGAAGACTTGTCAAGATACACAGAACAATGGAAACAAGTAAAGAGAATCTATACAATAATAGATCTAAATAAATAGTTAAGCAGGTAAAATACGCAATACTATCAATCACAACAGTATTGGTGGAAAGCATTTATATTACTGTAAATAAAGGGAAAGTACATAGAAGAATGATTACAACTGAGGGTTAACGTAGCAATCCTTCTTCCTCAAAGCTAAATGCCATATCCTCCCAAGGAAGTGTGAGTCTCTCAATGGATGAGGTAGAGATTTCTCAATGATGATTTCACCAGCGTGTAGACACTATATACTTCCTCCCTTTGGAGAGGGTTAGAGCTTCACTTATATAGGACTAAGTGGATAGGGTATGGATAGGATAGGTTGAGATATGGTAGGAGAGAGATGGGTGATCCTCCCAAGAGGTTAGGAACCGAGTGCCATCTCTCCCAAGAGGTCAGGGATAAGGATCCAAGTCAGCAGGCTTCGAGAATGGGCTCAAAGAAGCTATTTTTTCCTTTTAACTGACATCGCCACACCTTGCAAGAAAGCAAGACGCGACGTCGCAGGTTGCATGAGTGCAGCTTGCGACGACCTCTCAAAACCTAGCATGAATGCAATGCTATCTCTTCCAGGTTGATGACTTAGCCGATGGAACTTCAGGGATGTATTCACTGAATCTCATGATGGTAGGATTTTAGGTGTAACATATACCTTCATTAGTTCTGGAATTGAATTTTCCAAGGTTGCCATCATTAATTTTTATATAACATTTTCTCCCAAAATTTTTGAAGTAATTCACCGTAGCTTTTCTTCCTGTCCATAACTCATAAGGCGTTTTGTCACATTTAACTCTTAATTGTGCCTTATTAACGATGTATACAGTTGTTCCTATAGCTTCTCTCCAGAAGGTTTCTGCGAGATTTGCTTCAAGCAACATAGTTCGGGCTGCTTCTTGAACAATTATGTTCTTTCTTTTAGAGACATCGTTTTGTTGAGGTGTATGAGCTGTACACTATTGTATCCTTATCCCATGTATGCCACAATAATTGTTAAACTCACCAGATGTGAATTCTCCACCATTGTCAGATCTAAGACTCTTAATTTTATGTCCGCTTTCATTTTCAACCTTAGCTTTGAACATCTTGAATTTCTCAAAATATTTTGATTTTATTTTCAAGAAGGTAACCCAAGTCATCCTGGAATAATCATCAATAAACAACATGAAATGTAACTCACCTTGAAGTGTTTGAACTCTCGCAGGTCCACATAAGCCTGTATGGACTAGCTCCAGAGGACGTGATGTTGATTGGTATGCTTTTGCTTTGAAGTTTGTTCTTGCTTGCTTTCCATGTTGGCATGACCTGCATAATTTATTTGCAGGTTTTGTAATTTTTGGCATCCCTCTGGCAGCATCTAGCTGACTGACTTTTACAATGTTATCAAAATTTAGATGTGCTAATCTCTTGTGCCGAAGCCAACTGTTTTCATGTTGACTAACAAGGCACCTTTCTCCTTCTATTTCGTCTAAAACATGAACACTTCCTGCTGATATGATTCCTCTTCCAATAATTTGTTTAGAACCATTCCTTCTTATCTCACAATGGTGAGCAAAAAAGGTAACATTGTAATCAGCATCTCATAATTGTCCAACACTCAACAGATCGTGTTTTAGTCCCTTAAAATAAAGAACGTTTTGTGCCTTTGAATTTTTTTGTGAAGCCCACAATCCCTTTTCCCAAGATTTTTGCCGTTCCATTATATCCAAATGCTACATCACCACTTTTATCCATTTTTAATGTGAGGAACTTTCCTTTGTCTCCAGTCATGTGCTTAGTGCAGCTGCTATCAATATACCATTTATTTTCATTTTTCTGAGCATGGAGAGCTATCCCACAAATATTATTTGTTATACTCTCTTCATTAACAACTTCAAGTCTATAATTGTGAGATGTGTGACCAAATTTTTTTCACTTGGTGCATTCTAACTCTTTATATAGTGCGGAGAAAGAGTTGTCTTGTGGGTAAGTCTTCTCAAAGTACTGTCTTCTGGGAGGGTTTGTAAAACTCCTCTTAGGTGCTCTACAATCAATGACCTTGTGTCTGAATTCATAACAGTTATAGCAATGACCAAAAAAGAATTTTTGATTCATGGAGAAGGCTGGTCTTCTTGAAGCATGAAAGGAGATATTGGTTGTAGCAATATCTGGCTTATCTTCATGGCCCATGTTGATTTGATGGTCACCTGGTTTGTTTAGGGAGATTACTTCTTTTGGCAACTTTTCACATTCTTCTTTCCTCAGTGTTAATTGTCTTTGTGCCTCAGCCAGGCGCTCTTGAATCTTCTAAAGATTAGCCTTAAGTTGAGTGACAGCCTTACTGACTTTCAGGACTTCCTGATTCAGTGAGCATTCTGCTACATGCTCCTTTACGATTGATGTGTATTCAATCCCACTTTTGTTATCAACATCTTTTGCAACAATAAGTTTGATTTCTTAAGTTTTTCCTTGAGAGAGTTGATTTCCTCTTCCTTTATTTGCAATGCCAAACTTAATATTTTTTCAAACTGATTTTTAGAAAACTGATGATCATGTTCTTGCTTCTCATTCAAATTCTTTAGATTCTCAATTTCTTCCAAAGCTGCAATGCGTTCTTCTTTGAGATCCACAATACCCTCATCATGTTTCGAGAGATCTGTTATCACACAAACATTAGCTGCCTCAAGATGTATCCCATCTAGGATGGTAGAGGAGGGCATCCAGGAGGGTGATACCTGCAAACACCAAGCCCACTGCTCAAGAGTGTTGGGATTTTCCTATACTCCATCCTAGTCCTAACAAAATTTTCCATATTTGCATTTTCAGTCATGCATGCAGTGATGATTTTGCATGCATCCCAGTCATCAGTCCCAGCACCTAGCCCTCAGTTAGCTATCCCCAAGAGAATCTTTCTGATCAATTTTATCTCTCCTAGTGCTTAGTGTGCCCTCCTTTCACCTACCACTTGTGAAAGGCGCCCTCTCTCACCTACCACTCAATTCACTTCAGTTAGTTCGTTGTATTTCCTTAATTTAAGGCTAGATTGACTCCTAATTGATTGTATCACTCCATTGGACCCCCAGTGAGACTAGATTTCCTATTCTGACTCCAGTTAGATCCTCATGCACCCTCCACTGAGCCTTGTTCATTCAGTTAGTGCCTACATGTACCAGTTACACCTACCAAACTCAGTTAGACTCAGTTTGACACCTGGTTGACAGTTACTTGTGCATTGATGACTCCACTGAAGATGATCAAGACTCCTAGTTGTGCTTTGATGACACTACATTGATCTGATGATCACTCCATGAAGGCTAATTCGAATTTCCACCTTGGCATTCGAATCCTCACCATTGTATTATTTATTTGTCCATATTGTGATTAATGAATTAGTGTGTGATGTTATTCTGCTTCTATCTGAGTTCTACTGTATCATAATTATGTCGCTCCTTTACACTGCATTGACCACTCTTCTTCTATTTTCTTGCTTAATATAATCTTTCTTGTGAGGTATACATCAACTCTTAGATCTGCTATGAGGATTTTCACAAAGAGAGCAGTTATCACTTCGGACAGGGTGCTTGTCACTTCGGATAGGGCACGTAGCCTAATCCAGGGGGAGACCCTTCTCAACCAGCTAAGGTTGAGAGACAAAAATAGACACTCCCAAAACCAAATAGACAAGAGAAAGCAAAGGAGAGGTGCCTAGGGGTTTTCTGACTCTAATCCAACTGTTAGGATATTCCTATACTCCATCCTAGTGCCACCAGTATTTTGATTATTTACATTTTCAGTCTTGCATGCAACATGCAATTGCATGCATCGCGGTCATCAGTCCAGCACCTATCCCTTAGTTAGCCAGCCCCCAGGAGCTTCTCTCAGATCAGTTTTAGCCCTCCTAGAGCTTAATGCACCCTTCTTCCTTGATTTTAGGAAGCCACTTGTCCTCTCTCACCTACCACTCAGTTGCACTTCAATTAGTTCAGTTATCTTTAGTTCTTTCCTTGATTTAAGGCTAGACTGACTCTCAACTAAGTGTATCACTTCGATGGACCTCCAGTGAGACTTGAATTCCCATTCTGACTCCAGTTAGCTCCTCATTTTCCCTCCACTGAGCCTTCATAATTTAGTTAGTGTCTCCATGTGCCAATTACACTCAGTTACACCTACCACACTCAGTTAGACTCAGCTTGACTGATGGTTGACAATTACTTGTGCATTGATGACTCCACTGATGATGAGATAAACTTCTAGTTGTGCTCCGATGACACTCCAGTGATATTTTGATCACTCCATGAAGGCTAATTTGAATTTCCACCTTGGAATTCAAATCCTCGTGCATTGTATTATTTATTTGTCCATTTGTGATTAATGAATTAGTGTGTGTGAAGTATTTTTGCTTCTATCTGAGTTCTACTGTATCATAATTTTGTTGCTCATTTTACTGCATTGACCACTCTTATTCTTATTCCTAAATTCTTTTATTGTGAGGTTTACAATAGCTCTTAGATCTGCTGTGAGCATTTTCACATGGTATCAGAGCCTGTTAAGAGTATTGTTTATCTCCATTCCTGAGAATTTTTTGCAGGCTATTATCAAGATTTCGAGTGTAGCAGTTGCAACAGTTTCTGCATTTTTGCAGCAGTAGCAGTTGCAGATATTTTCTATTGTTTTTGCAGGTCTTCTACAGCTTCCATGTATTCAGAAGAAATCTATCCTCCTCCATTCAACTATGATGAATGGAAACCAAATATGATAACACATTTGAAGAGAAATGGTCTCTTTGATTATTGTTTTGAAAGAGAGTTCAAATCCTCTGACGAAGAGATTGACTGGTTAAATAATGGTGGCAGAGCCATGGGAACCATGATGCTTGCTATGTCTCGATGCTTGGTACACCAATTCATTGATGATGTTGAATCTCCAAAAGAGCTATGGGCCCATCTGGATGAAAGATTTGGCAAGCAGAATGAAGGGATTGGTCCAAACCCTTTCGAGAGAAAGCAAAGTGAAGCATCCGCCCTCCTTGATGATCTCATTGATCATGAATCAGTATCAAACATATCTCATATTGAAGTTGTCCAAAAATAAGAAGAAATTGTAGACTCTACATGCATGTTCCAAATTTATTCTATTTCAAATTCTGTGCCAGCTCACACTCTAGAAATTGCAGAAGGTCCTAAATCCTCTTTTGTACTAGAGTTTGCTAGTTTTAATCATGATCTATTGAATGTTTTAGAGGTAAAATCAGCCATTGGAGGTAATGCATTCGCTCTCCTTGATCACTCACCTCTTATGTACTACTATATGATCATTATTTCATGCTTTCAGAAGGTTATTGAAGATTATGGCCATTGCCATTCACTTGGGATAATTTCTCATGCATTTACTGGTTTTGATCTCACCTCTAATGGTTCAAAGGAGATCTCAAGAAACCATGATTCAAGTCTTGGATCTAATTTGGATTCTAAGCAATCACTACTTGAGATAATTTCTCATGCATATGATGGTTTTGATCTCACCCTTGCTGGTTCAAAGGAGATCTCAAGAAACTATTCTTCAAGTCTTAAATATGATTTGGATTTCAAGCAATCATGTGATGGTTCTTTTTGGCATAACCCATGATGGTTCGAAGGAGAAGACAAAAGACTATCTGCACATTCATAGATTTGATCCTACCTCAACTGATTCGAATCACAGGTTCAAGGATCATCCTCATAAATTTGGATTTGTTCTCATCACATTTGATTTGAAGAGAAAGTACAAGCACATGCTTTTTGAGCATGATCCACTTCTTCCCAAGAAGAAGATACCTCCAGACATATGACCAAGCATCACACCTACTTGAGTTTGTAGCATTTATTTTTGTGTGTGCCTTACAGTCTATTATGAGGGGGGGTATTTTTCCCATGAGGTTTTCCCCATTTCCTCGATTTATGGACTGTTATTATTCATTTGTATTGGGTGACCTTTGGTCTCAGTTACCAGGGCCTAGGATGGATTAAGGGGGGGTTTTAGGATATTCCTATACTCCATCCTAGTCCCACCAGTATTTTGATTATTTACATTTTCAGTCTTGCATGCATTTTTGCATGTAGCATGCATTCTGCATGCATGCATGCAATTGAATGCATCCCAGTCATCATTCCATCACCTAGCCCTCAGTTAGCTAGCCCCCGAGAGCTTCTCTCATATAAGTTTTAGCCCTCCTAGAGCTTAATGCGCCCTTCTTCCTTAATTTTAGGAAGCCACTCGTCCTCTCTCACCTACCACTTAGTTGCACTTCAGTTAGTTCATTTATCTTCAGTTCTTTCCTTGATTTAAGGCTAGACTAACTCTCAAATGAATGTATCACTTCGATGGACCTCCAGTGAGACTTGACTGTCCATTTTGACTCCAGTTAGCTCCTCATGCACCCTCCACTGAGCCTCCTTCATTTAGTTAGTGTCTCCATGTGCCAGTTACACTCAGTTACACCTACCACACTCAGTTAGACTTAGTTTGACTGATGGTTGACAATTACTTGTGCATTGATGACTCCACTGATGATGAGATAGACTTCTAGTTGTGCTCCGATGACACCCGAGTGATCTTTTGATCACTCCATGAAGGCTAATTCGAATTGCCACCTTGGCATTCGAATCCTCATGCATTGTATTATTTATTTGTCCATTTGTGATTAATGAATTAGTGTGTGTGAAGTATTTTTGCTTCTATCCAAGTTCTACTGTATCATAATTATGTTGCTCATTTTACTGCATTGACCACTCTTATTTTTATTCCTAAATTATTTCATTGTGAGGTTTACAATAGCTCTTAGATCTGCTGTGAGGATTTTCACACCAACCAGCAGATTGAAATTGGGTGATGGACTCAAGCAATGACTTAGAGCAATTTCAGATCTGATTTTGATGATATAGATAGTGAGATTCAAATAATAAGTGGCTGGAAATTAGATCAGAGATATAAATGTTAGAAGTGAATAATAAATTTCTGCCTATGGGGGAAAATGACTCAAATTGACCAGGCATGCATGGTAAAAATAAAATCAGCGATTTAAACATGAATTCTAGCAATTTTCTGTTTATATTAGATGTTACTCAGTCGATGCAAACCAAAATAGAAATACCCACAAGCCCAAAATGACCCAACCCAACAGAAAATCGAAAATGCCCAAGGAGGGCAAAATTGGTGAATGGACTAGTGCTGGTTTATTGGGAAAATGGAGTCAGAATGGTGTGGAACTTTGGGATTGAATTCTGAAAATTATTTTGGAAGTGGGTTTGTAAAGAAAATTAGTTTTTGACGGTAAATTTTTTAGATTTTTAAGTTTATGGTTTATTTTAACAATTTCCAGCTTGACATTTACAATGAAACTAAGCTAAGAGAAACAAGCATTAGAAACTTACTTGAAATAATGGTGAAATAATGTGTGTTGCATGGAGACTAACCCCGAAAGACCAAATGCTAACCAACCATCGATTTTCCTGGAGCATTTGGAGCGAACTGGGACCAAGTGCGCCGTAGCAACTTGTCACAAAGAGGTAAAAGTCAGAATGTGCAACAAATCACGAGTTAACACAAAAAATAACTGACAAATGATGAAGGAAAATGCAATACAAAATGTAAATAACACTTCCCTTGTTAATTCTTCGAATATTAGAGCAAGAATGGAGCTTCCACCCTAAGAAATGCGCCTCTCTCCCAATGGTCAATGAACCTGCAAATCAAACCAGCTCTAGATGGATGGAAAAAACACTAATCAACTCAACAATGCAATGGATGCTAGGTGATAATCAATACACCACACAATATACACCATTACTCAAGCAAAACCGGGAGAAATGTGTCTCTATATCTCAATCTCAAGTATAAAAAATGACAAGAAAGCTGCAAAATGAGTGAGTCTCTTCTCTTATAGAGAATGCTCACTCTCAACCCTAACTCCCTCCAAAACCAAGGGCTAAGATTAATTCTCTCAATTCCAAAATCGATGGTGGAGGATCACTCTAGAGAGGGGGGGGCGAATTTCCCTCTAATGCCCATGTGGAGGATGGGGCCCATAAAACACATACAATAGGTGGTTGGGGGGTGTATATGGGCTGTTTTAGCCCCCCATATCACTCAGCCATAGTCTTAATACATAAAAACCCCAAAATATGAAGTTTTGCTAAGTAAAAAATGCTCCTCTATGGGCAAATTCGTCCCATGTGTTGGGCTGGGAAAAACTGAGGGCCCCACAACATAAAATGAATGTCCAAACATTACAAAAATTACCTTAGGATAACCCCTTACCTTAGCAAACCTTTGCACTTACCATTTCAATAGTTACCTTTGCCATATTTGATTTTCCATATTTAATTTATTGCTGGTTTTATTGTTGAAGATGTAATTTGTGCTTTTGACTCACTTATATTTCCCGGATTGACGAACCATCTGTTGCAATGCGATCGTAGACCCCAAATATAGTAGACATGGTCACTTGAACAACTCCGATCCATCAATTAGGCACTGTTGGCCCAAAATCCATGATTTTTAATTAAAACAGGTCCCTGGTGACCCATAATAATTAAAAATCTCATCAACGCTTCAATTTTTTTCTGATTCTGACACTTGGAGGTGCATATGGGACCCCAAGACATAATAAATGAACAAAATTGAAATCTTGATCGCAACTTTTTTTTTGGGCCCATTTTTTGCCTAGTCAACCTAGTTTGACCAAGTCAAATCTGGTCAAAATGGAAATGGTTGAAAACCTGTAAGCAACATGAAGCATCAAGGATTCATTATTTATGTTAGTACATTACTCAAAACATATAATTCCGATATGGTGATCAAAACAAATAATATCTCAATAAAAATAGGCCTTGGGTGAGGTGGGCCCACCACCTCCAACAAAGACTCAAACGGCTATGCACCACTTATGGACTTGACCACTTAGCTAACTTTGGGTGAAGTGGATAAACAAGGTGAAGTATACAGGAAGACAAGGACCAAGACCATGTGACCCTTCAGATAAACGGGGAAGGAGGGACCCACTGACATAAGCATACCATGATAATACACAGGGAAGGGCGGTGCCTCACAAATGGGTATAGTGCAGGGAAACCACCACTAATCATCTAACATGCACGTTGCAACTCACATCGGTGCCTTCAAAAGACTCTGTGAGGATCTTTTCTAGAGTCGCCATGACTGGATGTCCGACAAACCGTAACTTGAGACTCTAGGGAACAATTCGCATAGTTGTCCCTTACTCCATCTCACCTCCTTGCCTCGTAGGACTAGGTGAGGAAATAAACACTACAATGCTAATATATATGGCTGACCTATGTCCGTGTGTGTTCAAAAACTCATTACTTGGACTTTACATTTGACTTTCATACTTAGCCTTTTTGGCTTGAATTACATTTCACATAGCCTTTTTGGCTTCATTTACATTTCATTTCATGGCCCTTTTTGGGCTACATACATATCTCAAAAGATGTAACAAGGTGCTCACACCGCAAAGTAATGGGGGCAAGTGAACATGCTTCGATGACCAATGGGGACACCTGGTGAGTCTACACAATCCTATATTGCATTGCAACATCGGGGGCAACCGACGGGAGCAAATCCTAGGTTTGAGAATGCATCTCACACACTAAAGATCCGAGGCACAAGAGACAAGGAATCATGGCATACTCAGAGGTCAATGGGGAAGGGGATCCTTAAGGCCACAAATCAAGGTCCAAGTCGAGAAAAATCAACATGAATGAGTTGGATGGGTGGAAGGAAGTGACAGGAGGATCCAAGGTTAGCTGCCAAGGAGGACGAAATGACCAAGTCTATACCGATAGTGGGGTAGGGACCAACATGCATATACATGAGTCTACTAACATGGGGTGGACTAACATCACCAAGGGCCATACACATCATAATGAACAACCGAGATCACCACATCAAACATCATACGTCAATTTCGTGTACTATCATAAATAAACAAGTCTAAACAACAACATGAGAAATAAACCATAAAGTGCTATACCTGCCATACCATATACATGCTGCTGAAGCTGTCTTTGGAACTGGATCTCTGCTGAATCTGGGTAATAAGTGGAAAACCAACAATACTCTGTAGTACTCTCATCACAATATGGCTAAGCAACTCTTTTCAATGGGATCATGCAAAGCTCGAAAAGGAAGGGTGACCCTATGGTCACTGCTCTGTAATATGTATGGACCAATACAAAACCATCTGTCCCCTATGATATCTCTGGTCTGGGAAAATATGAAGACAATGCATGCCCCCTCTGAAGGCATCTGATCTCTAATCTGGAAAAGAAATCCAATATGGTCCCCGACCACACAATCTGCAGCATGGTAGCTCGATCTAACATGGATGTGATAACATCTGGTTCCAGCTGGGACAAGTGCTCTAAGGGAGAGAGTGCTTGAGAACCACAGTATATTTGGTCCGTAGCACCCCTCTCATCATCATCAAAGCACATGCACATACATGTTATCTGCATCATCATCATATATGTACCTATCCCTGTAAAATGCAGACACTATACCAATCTTTGTAGACCGCTCGTCAGGACATACAATATATATATATATAAAATCCAACAGAAATATAAACAAAATGACAAATGTTGAAAGGGAAATATATCAATAATGAAATGTACTCTACAGCATTTTAAGTTTTATTACGCCGACACATAAGGTGTAAAAAGGTGAAAAGCCAAGAAAAAGAAAGCTAGGCTACATAGATAAAAAAAAAAAGTGCGCCAAAGGTAAGAAAAACCAAAACAAAAAGGACAACTAACTATTGCTCGTGAGAGCTTATTCAACTTATCTACCCTACTCTAACCAATTTAGACAAATACTAAGTAAAATCATAGATCCAGTGCAACCACTCATCCAATAGATCAATAGTTCTTCCTTGGTGTCCTTTAGCAAAACAAGTCGGGACTAGATTAGAGATTAATGAATTAATGATCATGGCCATCCTGACTTGTTCAAAATTTAAGATAGGCTTAGAATGGTGCAAGATGAATCCATGACAAGGTTGAAGCTGATTTCTACAAGTCTCTTCCATCGAAATGTCAATAGAATTAATGCAATGAAAATCAACTTTTAAGAATGATGGAATAAAATGATACAACACTAGATTCAACCTTCCTTGGTTAACCTTGTTTCCCTCATCTATGTGGTTCACATACTCAATTTCTTTCACTCTAGGATATATGAGAGAACCAAATGGGGACAAATTAGATTGTAACAAACCCGAGATCAAAATTAGGCCCACTTGCTGCCTAACAATTGCAAAAAGGTGAAAATGATCTTTGAAGAGCTTCTCAGTCAACCAAGCAACAAGGCTATCGGATTGGAAAATATTATTAACCCAGGATGACTGCAAAATGAAGCAAGAAGTTTTACCATCGACCACTTGGCATTCTAAAAACTCCTTATTGAACCCTTTACACCACAAGATTTGATTTGAAAGAGGAATTTACTTCATGAGATGGGATGGGAGGATGAGGTGAAAAATAGAAACTTGTTTGACATTTCTGTAATGAGCCTTGTTAGGAATTTTATTAAAATGACCAATTTTTCACTTTTTCTCCCTAGTTCGACCTTTGACTAGTTTTGAGCTCTAGGTCTCCAAATTGCTCCAATTGCTCCCAAATATTATGATAAGGTATATGGATGATTTTAGAACATAAAAATGTGTTTCAGGGATGATTTTGGATCTTTAAAATACTTCTGCAAATCCTCTTTCGATTATGGCCAATGTAGGGAACTTTACTAGTAATTTCCCTTTGACTAGTATTGGTCTTTAGGTCTCAAATTGGCTCCAAATGCCTTCAAATATTCAAGGAAGGTGTATGAATGATATTTGTACTTTATTATGATGTCCAGGGATGATTTATGACCATCAAAATACTTTTTCAAACTCTCTTACGATTCTGGACCAAGTATGCAATTTTACTAGTAATTTGGGGTTCAAATCCCCCTGGGGTAAGTATTGAAAATGGCTTCCCAAATGCATCCAAACCCACTCAAAATTCTGAACAGAGGTATGGGATGTCTAAATTAAATTATTTAAGTCTTTTTTGCACCATTAATCAGTTATTAATTCTGTTCTAACCTTCTCCCAAACAGCAACAAAAATCACTAGTTCGATCCTTACGGAAATGGCACCAAATCTTCTCCAAATGTAAATAAAATTAGTAAAATGACTTCAAATGCTTGAGTAATGAAAATGAAACTTGTATAATAAATCAATAAAATTCCATTCATCAATAAACCATCATTATTTTACTTATCCATTCGAATCCATCAACATTACATTGGTTCACAACAAGGTAGTGGGGAAATGGCACTGTTCTTTCATTAAAAATGAGATTTATACATTTCTACTTGGAATTTCGACCTAAATTTTTTTGAAGATGAATAAAAGAGTATTTAATTCATATTAAAAAATAAATGGGGCATTAGAATCTCCCCCAAATACTACAATATCTCACCAAAAACGCCCTCCCTCAAGGAGCAAGAATATGCCTTCAAAACTGGAAATGGTTGAGAGAATGTGATGCATTAGAAGAAAACATGATCTGCCCTGTAGCTTACACCTGCAAAAAATGACTCCATTAAAGATCCAAATGAAAGGTCTTAATGGACTTTCCAATTACCAACTTGGATGGGAATCTTTCACCCTCGAAATTGGCTAAGGCAAGAAACTAGTCATCCACTAGCTCTCCCTCTTCACAAATGCAATTGCAAATTTCTCAAATGATCAAAAGATAATTTCCTTCTTTTTTATTTACATTTATAAACTTCTAATGTCCTCCATGGGTCGAATTCATTCCAAGATACTCATTCCAACTCAAGTTGGGAAGAGATTCCAAAGAACACTACTTGTACAACAATTCCTAGTCTCCCACTTCCATCAAATCACATGTGGAAGCATATTAGCTTCCCTAACTCCCTTGAGCACCCTCTTGGAGGCTATATTTAGCCCTGACATGTCATATATGTCATATTTCAGCCTTCAGGTCTGATTTGTGTCATAGGTGTCATAACATCTTCACCATTGTTGTCATAGAGCTAGGGAATCTAGCCCAAGTGTCTCACTAGCTCCAAATTGCCTCTTCCTCTTCCATGGGAGTTACTCTTCCTCTACATTTTGACCTTGGATGAGTCATGCAATGAATAATTTGAACTCCACCAAGTATGTTACCATTCACCTTGAATTCGAATTGGTGAGAGAATGATGCCAAGTGTAGGGGGGAATCTAGCCATATGTGGGTCCCACTTCCTCCATGTGTGTTCATGATCAAATGCCACATTGATTTTCACTTGTATATATTTATTAAGATCCTTTATTAAATATTTATGCCATTCTAATGTGCAAGAATCATTTATTATCCTCCTTATGTCAAATCCCAAAGCTTCCACCCTCTCATTTCACTATGCAACCGTCTCAAATTCTCACTACATTTTCCCTCAATTAGTTTATCAATTTAGTATGACCCACGCCCGGCGTCCGAGGGGTGTTGCCAGCGGTCTTGAGTTTCATCCTGGAAACGGTGACGATTCATGGTATTATGTTTAAGCCCTTCGACTGCAATATGGAAAAATCATAGTTCACTACGAAGGTTTGTCTGACAAATGTGATGGTTTGGGTTCCATGCCCCAGGAGCAATTCCTCAAAGTGTCCCTGAATGGAACTGGGGTTACGGAACCCAAACCATCAAATTTGTCAGACAAAACTTCATAGTGAACTTTGATTTTTCCATATTGCAGTCGAAGGGAAACATAATGCCATGAATCGTTACAGCTGCCAGGTTGAAACTCAAGACCACTGGAAACACTCCTCGGATGGCGGGCGTGGGTCATACTGAATTGATAAACTAATTGAGGGAAAACACAGTGAGAATCTGAGACGGTTGTGTTATCCCTAAAGTTGAACCTAGACTACAAGGGTTCAAGCTTAAGGAAATCTTGGAAAGTAGATATCAGACATCTACTCGGTAATTTTTATGATACTCTGGTGGTAAATGAAATAAATAACTTAGGCTGGACAACTAAAGACAAGAGACAGGAAAATGTAAAGTTTAGATGAATAAAAGCAAGGAAGAATTGGGTTTATGAAGTGATTAGGGTGAACAGTGTATGATCTTATCCTACCATTATGGCATAGTTGTATGCTAATTACAAGAATTGAAACATGAAATTTAGATCATGAGACAAAAGAATAATAACAACATATACTTCATTGATTTAAAATAAGATTGGCTCATATATCATATTATACTTCAAAAATAACAGTCATTTCTTGCAATATATCAACATAAAAACTGTATACATGCCTGTTCGAACAAGTGTTAACTTTAAACTTCCATCATTTGATTCCAAAATATCCAACCCCTATTACCTCTATCTGTATCATATTTATACAAAATTTGTTCAAAAGGAAACTATTACTAGATCCTATCATATTGGATCTAATAGCTCCAAAAATAGAATGAAGTTTTGAAAGAACAATTAAAGTCTATCGAATTACTAAAATAAGCACATCTAGCTATAAGGACTTGCCACCTAAGACACCCTATCACTTAATTATAGAAAATGAACTAAATACTCCTTGATGACTTAGCTAAAACAACCAAATCATCTAGAGCCTGAGATCTTCGTTGTAACCTGGTATACTCTGCATCTACATTGTGCTCTTGGCCTTTCATCTGCTCCAGATGGGTCTTCATTTGCTTGTATTCTTTGTGCAGGGCCCTCTTCTTTTGTAGAGTTTCCTTTGCTGCAGCTGTCAAATGTTGATAATCAACATCCTTCTTTTCCAAGTCTTCTCGAAGCCTTTTGTTTGCTAGCATCAAATTTTCATTGATGTTCTATAAATACTGACACTGCTCCTTGTAAGCTTACATGCTCTTCTTCACCTGATCTAATTCAGGAGCTATTTGAATCTCCTCTGTGCTGATCACCATAGCTTCTTCTTGTATGTCTTTAGAACTTGAAGCTTGATTTTTAACATGACGCTGTCCTTCTGATGCCAATTTTTTAACCAATATTTCAGGAATACATCCAATGTTTGTTTGCATGTCAATAAAATTCCCATTTTCAGAAACAGGGGCAAATTCTTGAATTTCCATGTTATTTTCAGAATCAGGAACAGTCACGACTTCATTTCGTGTTGCAGGTTGTTTTGACAATTTATTTTCTGCAACTATTCTAGATTTAGATCTGGTCCTCGGCCCTTCATTAATATTTGGCAGGTCTTGCTCTATTTCTTCAACATCTTCCTGTCTTTCAACTTCTTTAACCTGTAGCTGTTCATCTGGTGATTTGCTTGTGTTATCTTTCTTCTTAGAGGGTTTCTTTTTCTTCTTAATTTCACACCCCTGTTCTATGAGAAACTCGTCCCAACTTTTACCAATTTGGTTTAAATGGTGAAGAATTAAAAGCTTGACAAGCCCATGATGAAAGAGTGAGCGTTCTGTATGTGTTGGGTGTTCCTGTGCATATAAAACCATTTTCTGTAAACTTTTCCAGAAGTAAAATGGCAGATTCAACCTTTTTTCTCCCTGCAAATGCATCAGCATACGAATATGACACCTGAGCACCTTATCAAATCATCCATCACAGGTGATATAATTCTGTATCATCTCAAGGGGAATTTTCCAGTTGGGTTTGACATTGCTAACATGGATACCGTCCTTCCAATTTAAATTTTCAAAGCCAGGTAATAGAAATTCACTATAATCCCCCTCGAAATTTTTTTGCTTAAACCATTTCTCACCATGAGCTGGAATGCCTATAAATTTTGATATAAATTGCTCATTGACTGTGATTTTGAAAATTTTGAAATCAACAATGCCATTTTTATAATTTTTTACAAAAGCCTGAGTGATGGTAGGGTGATAACCCTTCAATCTTTCACAATAAACAAACCAACCTGCTTCTCTCATGAGCTTGGTCGATCATGGAAACTGCATAAGCCATTGAATGTTACTTGGCTCGGCTCGACATGGGAGACCACCTGGCTTTTTCTTTTGCCTCTGCGCAGTTTCCTCCATTTTTATCTTGCTGCAAAATGAACCTGTAAAAGATGCTGTAAAAACCCTAGATTGCAATTGCGTGGTTCCCCAACCTCAAAACCCTTGTAGAGTTTAGGCTATTCACCAAGAACCGGAGCTAACATAATGAAAAACCTCCTCTGTACAAGCTCTTTCTTCAAAACAACATTCGAGATTTGTACTTCTCTTAATTCGAAATTTGCTGAATTCGAGATCTGTACTTCTCTTAATGCCACCTATGTACTTCTTTGCTCATAAGCTTCAACGGATTTGCCACATGTCATATGAATGTTGTACCAGGGCTGTGGATGACTCAAATTCATGCATATAAATCATGCATTTCTCATAATAATAATAAATGCCGCCCAAAACCATATTAAATCATGATTTTTCAACTTATGGAAAAACTGACAGCATTTGCAAGCTTGATTTTTATATACATGCTGTCAGTTTAACATTCAAATCAACTTTGACAAATTTGAACCACAAATTAAAGTTCATTTTGAGTATAAATATGAATATGAGCCTGTTTTATTTTATAAGGAAAATATAAAAAGAACTAAGGTAAAATAAACATTTGAATGCAAATGGGAAAAAATAAAACTGAAAGGCACAATGCATGAAATGAGCCAATGGAACATGAATGAAGATTTAGGTAAAGGTTATGTAAATCTAAAGGACAACCTTAGTAATAACATCTGGCTCCATCTGGGAATAAGGTTCTCCTTGTGAGACCTTAAGAACATATATGACCTGTGCCTTCTGTCTTATTGGGCTGGAGTCTACTGAACTTATTTGAACTGATATGTACAATGAATATATACAAAAATATGTCATCTCAATCAAGTATGAAACAACTTTAAAAAGCATCCATTAACCGGACCTGGAATTTCATTACCTCCCAAAGTTTGTAGAACAAAAGTGTTGTTTCCCAAAATTTTCGTCACTATGAATGGTCCAAACCACAGAGCATCAAACTTACCATGTTTTCCTTTATCCTCATATCTGGCATCCCATCTCAACACTTGATCACCCACTGCAAACATATTCTTTTTTACCTTTTTATCAAAGCTTTCTTTCATCCTATTTCTGTGTATTTCGGCTTTATCCATGAGAGCTTCCCTTTCTTGCTGTAGCTGAATTATTTGAAATGTCCTTCTTTTCTTCATTTCTGGCTCTTCCTCAAATTCCTGTACAAACTTAATCACTGGTGCCATTAACTGAACAGGGAATACAGCTTCAGTTCCATACACTATTTGAAATGGGGTAGTTCCAATTGACTTCTTTATTGTGACTCTGTCTGCCCACAAAGCAAACCTTAACTTAGAATCCCAATTCTTCTTATTGTCTGATAACATTTTCTTAATACTTGTCACAATGTTTTTATTGTTGGATTCTGCCAATCCATTGCCTTGGGGGTAATATGGTGTAGATTGTCTCAAGGAAATACTATTTTCTTCAGCAAATTTTATCATTTTCTTGGATTTAAATGTAGGAGCATTATCAGTAATAAGTTTTCTAGGGCATCCAAATCGACTAAGAATATTTTCTTGCAAGAAATTAATGATAACCAGATCTGTTTCCTTTCTAGTTGGGATTGCTTCTACCCATTTCGTGAAAAAATATGTTGCAGTTAAGATCCACCTATGTTGGCCACTAGATGGAGGATGAATTTCGCCAATAAAATCTAAACCCCATTGTTGAAATGGAGCCTCTACTGATATAGGTTTCAAGGGTAAGGACTGTAGCTGATGATTACTTGCAAACTTCTGACATTTTTCACAAGCCCTAATCTGTTGGTACACATCTGAGAAAAGAGTGGCCCGGTAATATCCTGCTCTTAATATTTTGAAGGTTGTTGCCTTCCAGTATTTATGTCCACCACATATACCAGCATGTAATTCCTCAGTGACATCATTTGCTTCTGTTCTATCCAAACATCTCAGAAGTATTCCTCCAGGGTCTTTCTAGTACAATACTTGATCAATCAACACATACTTAAGAGCTTTGAGTTTTACAGATCTGCATTCATTTTTACTCAACTCTGTGGAACAATGCAGATTTAACAAATAATATACAATTTTAGCATACCAAGGATAGTCAAAATACCTGTTGTAAACCGGTTTTTCACACTGTTTTGAATTTTCTACCATCATATACAGATCCAATATCTGACAATTTGACTTAGATAGAAGCTTAGCTAAGCCTTGTCCCTTTACCAATTTAGTAGGCTTAATCTCCACCTCATATTCCATCACTTTTGCAATCCACCTGCCTCTTTTTCCTTCGCTACCAGGCTGTACCAAAATGTCTTTTACAGCTGAATTAGGAACATAAGCTAAAACTTTAGAATGGAGTACATAAATTCTAAAAAATTTAAGTTCCTTAACCAAAGCATAGGCCTGTTTCTCCATACTAGTGTATTTCAACTCTGAATCCCTTAATGTATTGCTAAAGAATGAGATGGGCTGTTCTAATCCATCAGAGTTTTTCTGCAACAACACTGCAGCAATAGTTTCTTCTGATGCAAATGAAAAAATGGCAAAATCTTTAGTGTAATCTGGGGCTGCCAACACAGGTGCTTCTACTAGTGTCTGCTTAATTTTCTCAAATGATTGTTTGGCTTGCTGAGACCATCTTACCTCCCTATCCTTCTTAAGCATATCAGTAATATACTTAATAGTTTCAACAAAGTTAGGAATAAACCACCTCAAAAAATTGATTTTTCCTATGAAAGACTGGATTTATTTTTTATTTTTGGGAATAGCAATCTTTAAAATAGATTTCACTCTCTCAGGGTCTATTTTAATCCCCTCTGCAGAAACTATGTGGCCCAATAACTTACCTTCTGTCATAGCAAAGTGAGACTTTTTTGGGTTCAATGATAGCCCAAATCATCTGCATTTCATAAAAGTTTGCTTCAGATGTTTCAAATGTTCTTCATCAGATTTAGAAAAGACCGTGATATCATCTTGATAAATGACCACAAACTTTTCATTCTCACCTACGAATGCTATGTCCATTGCCCTTTGAAATGTGGCACCTGCATTCATTAACACAAAAGGAATTTTGTCATACATGAATGTACCCAGGGGGTTGTAAAAGTTGTTTTCTCTCTATCCTCCGGCTGAACAGCAATCTGGTTATAACTAGAAAAACCATCAATCATTGAAATTCTTTCTACACCAACCACTTTCTGTAAAATCTGATCTATCTTAGGCAATGAATAGTTATCTTTAAGGCATGATCTATTTAAATTTCAAAAATCTACACATAACCTTATTTCCCCATTTTTCTTGCGTACTGGAACAAGGTTAGCTACCCAGGAGGAGTACCTAAGAGGAACAATAATCTTGGCATCCAGTAATTTCTTCACCTCTTTTTCAATGACTGGTAAAAGTGCTGGATTAAGCCTTCTTAATTTTTGTTTAAAAGGTTTAGTATTAGGATTTAATGGGATCTTATGCTGAATAACATTAGTGTCATAGGTTTTAAGATCCTCATATGACCATGCAAAAATATCTATAAATTCCTTCAACAAAATGATGTATTTGTTTCTCTCATTTTCTGATAATTGTTTAGATATCTTAACCATCCTTGGTTCTGCCACAGACCCAATATTATAGCTGATTACACTCTCTTCAGTGGTCTGAAAATTATTTTTCAACAGTGTATCATTTTTTGAAAACAGCCTCTCTAATGGAACAAGTCCCTTAGGGATAAAATTGCTCTTTAAATCCATAATTTTTTGATCAGCAATTGACTGTTTTGCATGAGTAGACATTTCAGCCAGATCTAGGTCTTCATCTAGGTCAACTTGGTCATCTACAAACTCTTCAGTTAATTCTAAAAACTCTTTTATTTCATGCTCATCTTGAAAAACCCTCCAATGTTTAATATCATCTGGGACTGCTGGCCTATACCTCACATCAATGGGATACTTTAGGTGTGTCAATTTAGGAATTCTGAAATATGTTGCTGCTAATGCCAATGAATCTGCAGTCTGATTACAATCTCTTGGAATATATGTTATATTAAAAGCACAGAAGAAATTATCTATCATATCCCATACTTCATTTCTGTAAACTTTCAATAATGACTGCTTTACCTGATAAATACTTTTCACTTGTTGAATTATCAATTCGGAGTCACCAAACACTGCAAGACATTGAATATTCATATCTTTTGCAGCCCTCAATCCAAGGATTAGTGCCTCATACTCAGTAGTATTATTTGTGGTTTGGAATTCCAATTTATACATTAATGAAATCATCTCACCTCCAGGAGAAATTAACAACACACCAGTCCCTGCTCCATCTTTGTTTGATGACCCATCAAAGTACATCTGCCAAATCCCTTCCTTTTCTTCTGTGTTACATTGAACTGAACTGTTTTTTCGAACTTGCAAAATCCCAACATCATCATCATTTACTTGTAACATGCATGAACCCATATCCTCTTGTACTATATAAATAGGATGATTCGTAGGATTTCTGTCATCACTTACCAGGAATGCCAACTGCACCTCTCTGTATAACCTTCTATATTCACCTCCAAATATAGGAATTGAAGCATATGATAGATCCATTTCGAGAGTGCCTCCTATCTTTTTAGCCCATGATCTTGACAGCAACATGCCAAACTTAGGAGAAATATCAGCCACTACAACATCCATGAGAACACTTTTCATAGGCAACTGGGTAAGGTTAACTACAAGGTCTTTTATGACTCCTAAACATTTGACAGCTCGGGAATCAAAAGCATATAATTCATGATAGGGTTTTGTGACAGATAATCCTAAGGCTTCCATAACCTCCTTTGGCATAAGATTGTGCAAAGCTCCTGAATCCAAAAGACAATTATGCAACATCTGGTCATGTATGGTAAGTGTAATATAAAAAGGTGGGGGATAACAGGATTTTATTTCTGACTGGTCAGAAGCTTTCAAACCAGTGATAATGGTGGGATATTTCTCCTGCAAATTTAGCACATCTTCTAAAGCATGAACAGGTGATGAGTTCAAGATTTTCATGGTAGGTTCTCTATAAGATCTGCTCCTTATCAATTCAGTCAAAGGGATGGGGACCTTGATTTTATTTATCTCATGCTCTAAATCAAAACAAAGCATATTACTTCCTTCTGCTAATTTAACAGGGTTGTTTTTATCTTTTTGTGGTTCCTGCTGTTCTATAGAAGGCAATGCTACTTTAGTAGGCACAAATTTCACCTTCTTTTTGAATGGTGCAGCTTGTTTTACCCCAGACCTAAGTCCATATGATTTCTGTTGCTGTTGTTGCTGACAAATTCCAGATTGCTGATCATTAACACTTCCTTCTTCATAATTAATCTCTGCTGCAGCATAGTAATCATCCCTACTTATAAATTTAGAAGCATATACATCATCCAGCTAATTAATATCATGGTCTGATTCTTCAATCTCTTCTAATGCTGTTTCATAAGGATCATCCTCCCTTATCAAGTTGTTCTGAAAAGGTGGTTGTACCTTTTGATCTTCATTCTCTCTCTTCTCCCTTTCAATGTCATTGTTCCTTCTCTCATTGGGAATGAATCTGGGAGTATAAGGGCACCTAAATTGATTTTGATTTCTGTTATCATTATCATAGGGAGGCCTGTTCTGATTTTTCTTCTCCATTTCCATTCTATTAAGCTTTGCAGACAATTCTTTTATAGTCTTATGCATTTCATCATATTTATTATATGCATATTTTGTAACAGAAGAAGAGGGCATCATCTCCTTTTTACCCTTTCGATCTGTCTTTTGATACTCATCCTCTTCTCTGAGCTTATTTGATGCCAAAATGTTATACTCAACTTCTAGGGCTGCATCCTGCATGTTCATCAATGACACTGCTTTTCTCTCTCTTAACCATAAGGAAAACTGATGATCAAAGGCATTGGCATAAGTTAACTTGGTTGTAGTTTCAGTAGGTTTAATTTCTATAGGAATTTTGTTATACATTTTATTAAACCTTTTGGAAAAATTTGCAACAACTTCATCAGGCTTTCTTTTTAAAGCTGTAAATTCTGTATAATAGTAGAGATAATCTTTTGTGTCTCCCCACTGCTTGATAAAAACATGGTGTAATTCCTCCAATCCATCAATAGAATTCTCTGGTAACTCCCTGAACCACTTTCTAACCTCTCCATCTAGACTATGGACAGACATTCTCATCCAAACATCCCTAGCTTCAATGTTATGATTATCAACATAACTGCAAAATTTATCCCAATGATCTTCAGCAGTTCTTCTACCCTGGCCATCAAATCTAGGTAAGTACTTCTGGTAATCACCACCAGGCAAAGGGATCCAAGGTCGAGGCATAACCAATGGAGCATATCTGGCTACTACCATACGATCCAACATATCAGGAGGTTGGCCAACCATATTTGGTGAATGAGATGTCTGAATAACAATTGGTTGATGTTGTAGAGCTAAAGGTTGCACTATATGTGAAAAATAGGCTACCTGTGAAAGATATGGGGGTTCATTTTGTGAGGGATAAGGTACTTATATCTTCAACTGGCCAATGAAGATTATGCTTGTGAGAGGAATATCACGAACTGTCAAAGACTTCAGGGTAAAGACTTCTTCAGGGACATGTT
This sequence comes from Larix kaempferi, assembly GCA_027924585.1. Classification (NCBI taxonomy): domain Eukaryota; kingdom Viridiplantae; phylum Streptophyta; class Pinopsida; order Pinales; family Pinaceae; genus Larix; species Larix kaempferi. The sequence goes on from BSBM01001382.1 coordinate 729,494, forward strand.
TATGTTTTACAGATAGGGGGTTTGAATAAACATTGAATTCACCAACCTGTGTTGGATTTAGATCATCCACCTCTGGGATGTTCAAAGATAGATCTGGCTTATTTTCTTCTTGAATATCCATAGGATTTGAAGAGGAATGTCCTAATTCTGCATCATTAGTGGAAAACTAAAGGTTACTGGATGATGGAAAATTTAACTTCCTTCTAGCCTCCCTGATAATATTTTCCGGATAAAAAACTCCTTCATGTAAAGGAGATGTAGGATTCCCTCTTGTACCAATCAGTTTTGAAGCCATGGTAACTTTCTGACTGTCAGGTGAATGTAGTCCGTAAACAAATGTACTGATTCTATCACCTCTCAAAACTAGCTATAAAAATATCAACACCCAGGGAAGATATAATTTCGTTTCTCCGTCCCCGACAACGGCACCAAAAGATGTTATCCCTAAAGTTGAACCTAGACTACAAGGGTTCAAGCTTAAGGAAATCTTGGAAAGTAGATATCAGACATCTACTCGGTAATTTTTATGATACTCTGGTGGTAAATGAAATAAATAACTTAGGTTGGACAGCTAAAGACAAGAGACAAGAAAATGTAAAGTTCAGATGAATAAAAGCAAGGAAGAATTGGGTTTATGAAGTGATCAGGGTGAACAGTGTATGATCTTATCCTGCCATTATGGCATAGTTGTATGCTAATTATAAGAATTGAAACATGAAATTTAGACCATGAGACAAAATAATAATAACATCATATACTTCATTGATTTAAAATAAGATTGGCTCATATATCATATTATACTTAAAAAATAACAGTCATTTCTTGCAATATATCAACATAAAAACTGTATGCATGCCTGTTCGAACAAGTGTTAACTTCAAACTTCCATCATTTGATTCCAAAATATCCAACCCCTATTACCTCTATCTGTATCATATTTATACAAAATTTGTTTAAAAGGAAACTGTTACTAGATCCTATCATATTGGATCTAATAGCTCCAAAAATAGAATGAATTTTTGAAAGAACAATTAAAGTCTATCGAATTACTAAAACAAGCACATCTAGCTATAAGGACTTGCCACCTAAGACACCCTATCACTTAGTTATAGCAAATGAACTAAATACTCCTTGATGACTCAGCTAAAATAGCTAAATCATCTAGAGCCTGAGATCTTCGTTGTAACCTGGTATACTCTGCATCTACATTGTGCTCTTGGCCTTTCATCTTCTCCAGCTGGGTCTTCATTTGCTTGTATTCTTTGTGCAGGGCCCTCTTCTTTTGCAGAGTTTCCTTTGCTGCAGCTGTCAAATGTTGATAATCAGCATCCTTCTTTTCCAAGTCTTCTCGAAGCCTTTTTTTTGCTAACATCAAATTTTCATTGATGTTCTGTAAATACTGACACTGCTCCTTGTAAGCTTTCATGCTCTTCTTCACCTGATCTAATTTAGGAGCTATTTGAATCTCCTCTGTGCTGATCACCATATCTTCTTCTTGTATGTCTTTAGAACTTGAAGCTTGATTTTTAACATGACGCTGTCCTTCTGATGCCAATTTTTTAACCAATATTTCAGGAATACATCCAATGTTTGTTTGCATGTCAATAAAATTCTCATTTTCAGAAACAGGGGCAAATTCTTGAATTTCCATGTCATTTTCAGAATTAGGAACATGCACGACTTCATTTCCCGTTGCAGGTTGTTTTGACAATTTATTTTCTGCAACTATTCTAGCTTTAGATCTGGTCCTCGGCCCTTCATTAATATTTGGCAGGTCTTTCTCTGTTTCTTCAGCATCTTCCTGTCTTTCAGCTTCTTTAACCTGTAGTTGTTCATATGGTGATTTGCTTGTGTTACCTTTCTTCTTAGAGGGTTTCTTTTTCTTTTTAATTTCACACCCCTTTTCTATGAGAAACTCGTCCCAACTTTTACCAATTTGGTTTAAATGGTGAAGAATTAAAAGCTTGACAAGCCCATGATGAAAGAGTGAGCGTTCTGTATGTGTTGGGTGTTCCTGTGCATATAAAACCATTTTCTGTAAACTTTTCCAGAAGTAAAATGGCAGATTCAACCTTTTTTCTCCCTGCAAATGCATCAGCATACGAGTATGACACCTGAGCACCTTATCAAACCGTCCATCACAGGTGATATAATTATGTATCATCTCAAGGGGAATTTTCCAGTTGGGTTTGACATTGCTAACATGGATACCGTCCTTCCAATTTAAATTTTCAAAGCCAGGTAATAGAAATTCACTATAATCCCCCTCGAAATTTGTCTGCTTAAACCATTTCTCACCATGAGCTGGAACGCCTATAACTTCTGATATAAATTGCTCAGTGACTGTGATTTTGAAAATTTTGAAATCAACAATGCCATTTTTATATTTTTTTACAAAAGCTTGAGTGATGGTAGGGTGATAACCCTTCAATCTTCACAATAAACAAACCAGCCTGCTTCTCTCATGAGCTTGGTCGATCGTGGAAACTGCATAAGCCATTGAATGTTACTTGGTTCGGCTCGACATGGGAGACCACCTGGCTTTTTCTTTTGCCTCTGCACAGTTTCCTCCATTTTTATCTTGCTGCAAAATCAACTTGTAAAAGATGTTGTAAAAACCCTAGCTTGCAATTGCATGGTTCCCCAACCTCAAAACCCTTGTAGAGTTTAGGCTATTCACCAAGAACTGGAGCTAATAGAATGAAAACCCTCCTCTGTACAAGCTCTTTCTTCAAAACAGCATTCGAGATCTGTACTTCTCTTAATTCGAAATTTGTTGAATTCGAGATCTGTACTTCTCTTAATGCCACCTATGTACTTCTCTGCTCATAAGCTTGAACGGATTTGCCACATGTCATATGAATGTTGTACCAGGGCTTCGGATGACTCAAATTCATGCATATAAATCATGCATTTCTCATAATAATAATAAATGCCGCCCAAAACCATATTAAATCATGATTTTTCAACTTATGGCAAAACTGACAGCATTTGCAAGCTTGATTTTTATATACATGCTGTCAGTTTAACATTCAAATCAACTTTGACAAATTTGAACCACAAATTAAAGTTCATTTTGAGTATTAATATGAATATGAGCCTATTTTATTTTATAATGAAAATATAAAAAGAACTAAGGTAAAATAAACATTTGAATGCAAATGGGAAAAAATAAAACTGAAAGGCACAATGCATGAAATGGGCCAATGGAACATGAGTGAAGATTTAGGTAAAGGTTATGTAAATCTAAAGGACAACCTTAGTAATAACAGGTTGCATATTGAAATGCATATAGAATGAATCAAGCTTGAAGGTGGTATCCCGACGTCTCCCATTGTGAAATGCATACAGAATGAATCAAGATTGAAGGTGGTCTCCCATTGTCAGCTCCACTTCAAGCTTGAAGGTGGTAGCCTTGGGACTAGACATAGGTCACAGGTTCGAATCTTATCTTACTTAAAATCCAAAGAATTGCAAATCCTACAAAAGCACCTTTCTTAAACACCACGATACTTGTAAACACCACAATACATTGTTTCTTAATAGTGGTGATATTGTACTTTTGTACATATCTAAGTGTTTAATTAAAAATAATTATATCATATAATATAAAAGTCTAACAATTAGTGAAGAGTGGATTCATCAATTAGTGATTGCTTTGTTTTATTGGTATCTGATTGATGATGTATAAAAATGAAAAAAAAACATCTCTAACTTCATATATTTTAAGCAATGGAAAAAACTAAGCCTAAAATCATACCAATCGCACTAAATAGCATGCGCATTACATGTGTGAATTAATAAAGATTCAAAACCTGGAAGATGAGAATGTAGGAGAAAAATGATAGATACTCTAGTCTTGTAGCTACTCATTTAGCAATCTTATTGTAACATGAAATATTGAGTTTGAAGGTTTATGTTATGGTAGAGTAGTTGAATGGAGTGGAAATTTTGATAATAATTCATGTATTTGTCTTCAGTCCTGGAGTAGAGCACCTTTAGACCATTTCTTTCTAGTAATAAATAAGTCATTTTCTAAGCACATAATAATCATAAAATGGTTCTAACCAAGAAATCATATCCTCCTTACTTGCAACAAGTATGTGTATAAGTTAGTTGGTGACTTTGGTTGGTATGTCTCTATTCTAAATGAATATGGAGGCGTCCCTCATTGTCTGCATGGTAAAGATGTGGAAAGGAATTTTGGAAAAGACTAAAAATTTGGTTATGTAAATATTCGTGGAGAGAGTAGGTCAAGCATCAAAAGCTACCCAATTTATGGGAAAGGTGGAACTACTGGAAAACAAGAAAGAGGATTTTAATCTTGTATTTGATCAGAAGCCTTGTAGAATCATGTATGTTCTTTCCCAAGGTGAACAATGACTAGTTATGACAACTTGAAAAGTGCAATCTGAAGAGTTGAACTAGCATAAATTTATGGCAACATATTGTGGCGTGTACAACAATCATGTAGCAACAAGGAATGACAACAAATAGTCTCAGATCTAGAAGAAATTTTGAAGCTTTCCTTATATAGCGCATTCACATGAATGAATATCCTACATAAGCAAATATTAAATTTCCCACCAAGGTGTCACATGAAAGATAAATATGTGCCAGTCATTGAATATGCTCTCCAAGCTAATAAAATATTCGCCAAGCTAAGGAGTATTACCACCAAGCTAAATGTCCACCAAGAAAATGCCTACATGCCATGAGAAAATGCCAGTAGGCCATGAGAAAATGCTCACAAGCAATGGGAAATTCCTTCCATGCATAAGAAATGCTTTCCAGAAAAGAGGAAATTCCCACCAGGAAGTTAGAAATGCTCACTACTCATGAAGGAAATGTACACAATAGCCACCATTGATGAGGAAATTCCCTCCAAGCATGAGGAAATGTATACTAGGTAATGAAGAAATGACCACCACTCTTGAAGGGAAATCAAATTACAAAGAATGCATGCAAACATAAATCAAATTTGAAGTTAAATGTTGATGGGGTTCAACATTTTCCTAAGATACTTGAATTTGTCTAGCATCATCATGCCCAAGTGGATTTACAGTCTCATATATATGCTAATAAGAGAATTGCAAATCCTGAAATTGTTACACATGAATGGGAAATGACATATGATGCAACAATTACTAAAATAAAAAGGGAAGATACACTATTTGTGTGAAAATACTCACAGCAAATCTAAGAGATGATGTATACCTCATAAGAAAGTAATTTATTAAGCAAGAAAATAGAAGAAGAGTGGTCAATGCAGTATAATGAGCAATAGAATAATAATACAGTAGAACTCAGATAGAAGCAAAAATACTTCACACACACTAATTAATTAATCACAATATGGACAAATAAATAGTACAATGCATGAGGATTCGAATGCCTAAGGTGGAAATTCAAATTAGCCTTCATGGAGTGATCAAAAGATCACTGGAGTGTCATCGGAGCACAACTAGTAGTCTATCTCATCATTAGTGGAGTCATCAATGCTCAAGTAACTGTCAACCATCAGTCAAACTGAGTCTAACTGAGTGTGGTAGGTGTAACTGGCACATGGAGACACTAACTGAATGAAGGAGCCTCAGTGGAGGGAGCATGAGGAGCTAATTGGAGTTAGAATGGGCAGTCAAGTCTCACTGGAGGTCCATCAGAGTGCTAAGGTCAGTTAATAGTTTGTTAATCCTTAAATCAAGGAAGGAACTGAAGATAACTGAACTAAACTGAAGTGGTAGGTAAGAAGGGCACCTTTCTCAACTAGTAGATGAAAGGAGGGCTCACTAAGCTCTAGGAGGGTTGAAACTGAGTGGAAGGAAGCTCTGGGGGATGCTAACTGAGGGCTAGGTGCTGGGACTGATGACTGGGATGCATGCAAACCCTAAAAGTGCATGCATGACTGAAAATGCAAATAATGAAAATGCTGTTAGGACTAGGATGGAGTATATGAATATCCTAACAATTTGATCATATTACTAGACATTGACATCCATTGGCACACTAATTTCAAGGGAACTTGTGGACTGGCTTATGATAGAATTGGATTAGTTCTCAAGGGTAGATTGAAAATAGTCCAGCGCAACCTAGGTACATAAATGGGTTGCACCATTGAGAACACAATGGGAACAATACTAAATATCAAGAAGCAAGGAGAACAATCTCATTGGTAAAATTGGAAAAAAAATTATCTAGACCTGACAGAACCCAAGATTCTTATGGCGACAGAGATCTTCAAGAGCCCTTGAAGGGACTGAGTTCTTGCTTAAATGATGTTAAGGGTAAGTTGGTTGTATATTATTGATCACACATAAATACCTTGGTGATACCTAAGAAAGCAATGGAAACTCAAGACAGAGTATAATTTGACAGGAAATTCAAGGTTTCCAAGTATGCTTGTAAGCCAAGGAGCAACAACTTGGAAGACAAAGTATCCAAAGAGGAATTAGTGGAATTCAAGAATCCTAAGCCTACACTTGAAAGATTTAATGATGGTGATATTGGCAGTCAAGATAATAAACAAGAATTTTATGCACACATGGACACTCTGAAAGAGGAAGAATATTTTAGGAGATGAGATCATGTGCTATAGAGTGATCTGCTACCCACTGCAAAGAATAAAATCCATGTAATCAAGGAAATTTCATATTGTAATAATCTGAGGAGAACAAATCACATTACATGCATGGAGACAGAGGAATCAATGGAGTTAGCACTATGTTGTAACTCAACTGCTCTAGGATCTAGAAATCATTTACAGACAACTGGCTGTAGTAAAATGTCTTATGTATCTAGGGAGTGTTCTGCTGCAGGTTTACGGGAAGATGGAGAGAAACAAGAGAAAGGAATGCTTTTGCGGTTGGATTCTAGCTATTTCAATGATGATAGGTCGCATTGGGATTTGAATACCCCTATGGATTCTTAGTAAAAGAACCTAGAAGTTGTAAATATTGATCTTAAACCTGAATTTTTACCTTCAGATACTGCAAACAATAAGAACTCGGAACATTTGGATAGGATTCAGGTACACATATTAGCTTCAGAAGCTAAGCATGATAGTGGAAAATATGAACATGATATGCTGAGCAAGGTTTTACAGGCAGACCAAGAAAAATTTCTCAGAAAGCCTAGCTTTTGGAAAGGATTCAAAACTCGATACTTCTCTCAGACTTCAGCCTGATGCCTTCTCGACCAGCATAAGATGAACCATGCATATATCTGTAAGAGTGTTTCACTATCAGAGGAATAATTAGCTGAAAGGGAACTAAACCTCTCCATGGCACCTTCAAGAGGAGCTTGTGAATCAGTTATTAATGTTTCTTGTGTTGATGCCCAAGATGATAAACATTTCGTAGAGAAACCTTCAGATTTCCTTTTGGAAGCAGACCCTTCCTTGCAAAGTGACAGTTAGTTAGATAATGGAATTAGTTACAAGGGAAACTTGAGTGGTCCTGAAACAACTTATGAAAATCCTGATCTTGTGCCAAAATAGTTCCCCATCTTCTCCAGCCAGGGATCTACATCTTATCAAAACTGTCAATGAGGACAACATTGTTGATGATGAAAATGTTGCGACTATCTGTGTCGTTGATGCTTGTGTGGAGGATATTAACACCATGAGGGAAAATCCTAGAAGCCCCAAGCTTGGATTGGACAAACAATCTGCGGAGGATGCCACAGAAATTGTCTTTCGCGATGACTATGAGTTTGATGTTTATGATGATGAATATGAACTTGTTTCGAATACTGACAATATTTCGGATACTAAAAAGGAGATTGTTGATGTAAAATTAGTCACAACAGATCTAATGAACAAGTAAATCAATCACAACAGATGAACATAGACAATATGGTGTAAAACTGTGTAAAACATGCACAGTGCTCAATATCCCAATAAGGGTGAATAATTACAATACAATCTGACAATGTGAGTGAGCAATTCGAATTGCCTAAGAAGGTCATTCGAATCACTGAATGGAGTAGCTTGACTCCAACTAGGAGTCCTCATCATCAATCGGTGGTGCTCATCAATGCACAAGAACCAGTCATCCAGGTGTCAATCTGAGTCTAACTGAGTGTAACAAGTGTAACTGAAGTGTGTAGCACTGATTAAGGGAAGGAGGCTCAGTGGCGGGCGCATGGGAGGCTAACTGAAGTCAGAACAAGTCATCTAGTCAATCTGGAGGTCCAACGAAAGTGAAACAGTCAGTCGGGAGTGAAACTAGCCTCAAATCAGGGAGAATCGGAGCTAACTGAATGTAACTGAAGTGGAACTGCAGTGGTAGGTGAAGAAGTGCGCCCTTCTCTAGCAGTAGGTGAGAAGTGGGTGCCTTCCAGACTAGGAGGGATAAAACTCTGAAGTAAGTGGCTCCCGGGTGCTAGAATAAGGTGGCTAAGGTGCTGGAGGCATCAACTTGGTGACTGGGATGCATGCAAACCCTAGAATTTGCATGCAAACCCTAATTGCATGCAAGATCCTGAAAAAGATGATGTGGATATCCGAACACCCCCGCTCAAGCTAGACTATGATGTGCAAAAAATAATGTGGGGCCCTGGTAACTAAGACCAAAGGTCACCCAATACAATAATCCAAAAAATGCTGAAAATAAACTAAGTGAGGAAAGAGGGAAAACCCAGTGGGAAGAAAGCCCCCCCTCAAGCTAAAGCATAATAATGGATCAATCTGTCTCCACCATGATGGAACTCACCCCCAACAGTGAACGGAGGTAAGAGAACTTCTTCTCAGTGAAGCTCTTGGTGAAGATGTCTGCAATTTGCTCATCAGTAGGGCAATATTGCAGAATGATGGTGCGGTCATGCACCAACTGTCGAATGTAATGCATATGAATCTCAATGTGTTTGGTCCTCTGCCGTTGAACTGGATCTGTGGAGATCTTGATAGCACTTTGATTGTCACAAAATAGGACAGTCGAAGTAGTGCCACCAAAACCAAACTCGGAAAGAATACCCTGCAACCAAACTGCCTGAATGTAGGCATTGACTGCCCCTCGATACTCTGCCTCTGCTGAAGAAAGTGCAATGGCTGCTTGCTTTTTGCTGAACCAGCAAATAGCACCATGACCAATCATGAAAACATAACCAGAAGTGGACTTCCGATCAATGCTATCACCTTCCCAATCTGAATTAGTAAAACCAATGAAATCAAGCTCAGAATCTGCAGCATAATGTATGCCAAACTGTCTCGTACCTTGCACATACTGCAAGATCCGCTTGGCTGCTCACCAATGAAGCTCATGTGGCTGCTGCATATATCTTGACATGGCACTCACGGCATATGAAATATCAGGCCTTGAGTGTGTCAAATAAAGTAGTGAACCAATCAACTGTCAATACATATTGCAATCTGCAAACGGTGTAGAATCTCCCTCCTCAAGACTGATTCTTGAGAGGAATGGGAATGGGGCTGCCTTACATTCAGCCATATTAAACTTCAATAACAGGTCGGAAGCATATTTTTGCTGAGATATAGTGATCCCATCAAAATTTTGAGCTATCTCCAAGCCCAAAAAGTGACTCAGCAAGCCCAAATCGCTCATGTCAAAAGCTAGATTTAAGGCAGTTTTTAGCTTGTTTATTGAAGTAAGAGTGCTACCAGTAATGAGAATATCATCAACATAAAGTACAATAACCAACAAATTACCTTTAACTCTCTGAAGATACACATTCGGATCAGATTTGCATCTTTGGAAATTCTGAGAAAGAAGGAAGGAGTCCATCTTTGTGTACCAAGCTCTTGGGGCCTGTTTTAACCCGTACACAGATTTCTTGAATCTGCAAACTAATGATGGATCTGATATGTAGCCATCTGGCTGCTGCATATATACCTCTTCAGCAAGTTCTCCATGTAGAAATGCACTCTTCACATCCATGTGGTGCACTTCCCAGTGCTTGGATGCGGAAATAGCCAAAACAAGGCGGATGGAATCCATCTTTGCAACCGGTGCAAAAGTCTCAGTGTAGTCCACTCCTTGGACTTGGGAGAAACATTTTGCCACCAACCTTGATTTGTATTTGCTGATAGAGCCATCAGCAGCAACTTTCGTGCGGTAGACCCATTTACACTTCACTAATTTTCTTTCAGGTGGAAGAGAAACTAGCTCCCATGTGTTGTTCTTTTGAAGAGAACTGTACTCTTCATCCATGGCACTTTGCCATCTCGGATATCAGTGGGAGGAATAGTATGATGTGGGATCTGAACCAGCCATCAAATAAAAAATCTTAGGAAGTAATGGATCAGCAATAGAAAGTTCCATACCTGCTCTTTGAAAGTCTGCTCTTGTTCGTCTCGGATCAGCAGGATTTCCAAGGTTCGAACCAGCAGATTGGAGAGTGTTTTGGGCCCACTTTGGTAACTGAGGAGGATCATAATGGTAATATTCCGAACCTGATATGTCATGATCATCATATGCTGCTGAAATATCAAAAATATCAGAACTCATACCTTCATTATCGCTGCACAGATCTTCTTTCGGTGAAGGTGGTGAATCGGCAGTCTCTTCCTCGACTAGTTGCAATTCTTGAAGCGGTTCTTCAAATTGCACACTGTGCTCTATGAATATCTTTTTAGATCTGATATCCATGAGTTTATATTCTTTTGACTCTTCCCCATATCCTATCAGTATGCACTCGATGCTTTGTGGATCCAAAGCTTGTCTCTTCTTGGAAGGAATTCTAGCCCATGCAGTAGAGCCAAAAACTCTCAAATTTGACACATCCGGTTTGTGACCAAAGAATGATTCGAAAGGAGTCATACCTTTCATGGATGAATGTGGAACACGGTTCTGTATGTATGCAGCAACATTGATTGCTTCAGCCCAAATATTTGCAGCCAAACCTTTTGATTCAATCATGCATGTAGCCATCTCTTTCAGTGACCGGTTTTTCCTTTTCGCTACACCGTTCTGCTGGGGTGTGTAGGGAACTGTATGTTGGATCTGAATTCCGCTTTGGGCACAAAGTTACAGCAAATCGGACTTAATATATTCTCCACCATTATCAGATCTAAGAGCTTTGATCTTGCTCTCAGTGGCGGTCTCAACAGAAGCCTTAAAATCCTTGAATTTTCCAAGCACTTTTGACTTGTTTTTGAGAAAGAATACCCATGTAAAGCGAGAAAAATCATCAATAAATTTCAAAACATACCTTGAACCATTTAATGACATATGGGGCAGCGGACCACTGATATTAGAATGTATCAACCCCAAAACTGTAGAAGCTCTGCTAGCTTTGCCGTGGTCGAATCTGTGCTCGGGGTGCTTCCCAATAATGCAACCAGTGCATATTCCCTTCGAGGAACGGAGTTGTGGAAGACCATCTACCATGGATTTGTTTGATAGCAGAAGCAAATACTTATAATTAAGATGCCCAAATATTTCATGCCAAAGCCTACTAACCTCATTACCATGTGTGCGAAGAGCAGTGGGCTTTGCAAGCGGAATAAAGTGTGAAAACTCATAGCATTTTGCAGTGTGGTTTTCCTTTCCGACTGCAACAAGTCTTCCACTTTTGATATCATAAATTTCAACTGTATTAGGGATGAATGTAACTTGCTTCGGTTCACCAGTGTGTGTCATTTGATACACAAAAAGAAGATTTGAAGCCAAGGAAGGCACATAGAGAACATTCTGAAAGCTTCCATGATCTACATGAATCGTACCTTTGCCCTTTGAAGAAATTTTTGAGTCATCTCCCAAATGGATGGGGATGGAGCTGTTTGGATTGAATGAGGAAAAAGAATCAATATTTTCAGCCATATGATTTGATGCACCCGAATCTATCAAGAGAGTAGTGGGCTTCGAAACAGTTGCCATGAGTGCTTGTCCTCTTTCATGATCATCATTCCTATCCTTCTTCCTTGCACCGTCAGGAAGGGTTATGTTGTTCTTTTCCAAAAGGAGGGCCATTTGATCTATAGTCTTCTTCATACATGAACTTTCGGGATGAAAGCCACGGTTACAATAAGTACATTTAGATTTTTGGTTACCTTCTTTTCCCTTTTGCTTGAACTTCGAACTGGATGGTGCATCCGTTTGTTTTCCTTTCTCTCTTTGCTTGTGAGGCTCGAATTTGGGCTTCTCCTTCTTTTGCTTTCCTTTACCATTCGGGATCTTGGGTCCTTGAACATATAGGGCTGAATATTTGGAGCTTATGGACCCCATTTGAATCAACTTGTCATGCTCTTTTGTGACGAACTCAATGAAGGCATTCAAGGTAGGCATCTTCCAATTCGGGGTAGTTAGCCGACCGGAATTGAAAGTAGAGACAAATACCGAATAATCTTTACCAAGCTTGCTTAGAATGGAGAGGATCAATTGTTTGTCCTCTTTGATAACTCCACTGTTCTTCAACTGCAAGTTCAAGTTCTTGAATTTTGTGAAGAATTCATTGATGGTCTCGAAATTCTCAGGACTAAGGGCAATCAATTCATTCTCTAATTGAAAAGCCCTAAGCTCATCCTGCTTGCCAAATAGTGTTTCAAGTTGCTCCCATATAGCTTTTGGAGTCTTCAATCCGCTGAGATGGAAGTGAAGATCTTTGGAGATGGAGAGACAGAGAAGACCATAAGCTTCATCAAGCTTGTTGTAGTGTTTGGTTCTATCTAACAGATTGTTTGGCTCCAATTCAAGACCAAGAGTGACTCGGTAGTAACCTTTTGAACGTAATATGATATCCATATCATCTTTCCAATCAAAATAATTGAATGGGGTGAGGATAGGATTTGAAGAAGAGTATTCCATTGCTAGGAGCGAGTGCACACTGATGTAGAGGAGCTTGCATGCACAGTGTAGCGAATGCAATTGATGGAGACAATAAACCTGCAAATCACAATAAACCAAGAACAATGAGGTCGAACAATCCACCCTTTTAGAGTTGCATCACACCTGGGATTGGAGATCAAACAATGTTGAATGGGTCCAATGTATCAGATCTAGGAATTATGTGGAAACTCAAGCTTCTGGAGTGGTATTGGAAGTATTTTCAAGCTTTGCATGCACAGGAGCGAATGCCCTTGAGATATTTCATGCCAAAACTTTTTGCAATTTTCGAGCAATTCACTCAAATCTTCTTGTAGAACCACATGTAGAAAAGAGATCTTGTCCCTGCAATGGATCTGATACCATGTAAAATTAGTCACAGCAGATCTAATGAACAAGTAATTCAATCACAACAGATGAACATAGAAAATATGGTGTAAAACTGTGTAAAACATGCACAATGCTCAATATCCCAATAAGGGTGAATAATTACAATACAATCTGACAATGTGAGTGAGCAATTCGAATTGCCTAAGAAGGTCATTCAAATCACTAAATGGAGTAGCTTGACTCCAACTAGGAGTCCTCATCATCAATCGGTGGTGCTCATCAATGCACAAGAACCATTCATCCAGGTGTCAATCTGAGTCTAACTGAGTGTAACAAGTGTAACTGAAGTGTGTAGCACTGATTAAGGGAAGGAGGCTCAGTGGGGGGCGCATGGGAGGCTAACTGAAGTCAGAACAAGTCATCTAGTCAATCTGGAGGTCCAACGGAAGTGAAACAGTCAATCGGGAGTGAAACTAGCCTCAAATCAGGGAGAATCGGAGCTAACTGAATGTAACTGAAGTGGAACTGCAGTGGTAGGTGAAGAAGTGCGCCCTTCTCTAGAAGTAGGTGAGAAGTGGGCGCCTTCCAGACTAGGAGGGATAAAACTCTAAAGTAAGTGGCTCCCGGGTGCTAGAATAAGGTGGCTAAGGTGCTGGAGGCATCAACCTGGTGACTGGGATGCATGCAAACCCTAGAATTTGCATGCAAACCCTAATTGCATGCAAGATCCTAAAAAAGATGATGTGGATATCCGAACAGTTGAACAGGATGAAAATGAGCATTAAGTTGAAGAAGGAGAATACAAAGAAACAAGACTTCATAATTGGGTTAAAGAAGACACAGGAGAAGAACTGGAAGATGAACATGTTGATTATGATGATTCTAATGGTAGAGATGTTGATGATCTTGGCTTGGATCTGGATGACAAAGGGAAAGATGTGGAACATGAAAAAAACTTAGATGATGACCAGAAGTCTAAAATGGAAGAAAAATATGACAGTGATAGTCATCATGAGGAACATGATTCACAATTTGATGGAGTTGTTCAAATCAGTCAAGTTGGGGCACAAGAAGGCACCAAATGTGAATCAGTGGAAGCTAAAATAGATATTCAACATACTACTAGGAAGCATGAATATAAAGGTGATAGCAGTGTATCTCAAACAACTGAAGTATTAGACGAAGACATAAATTTGGAGGTTGAACTGAAATGCCACCAAGATCAAAATAAGGGCGTTGCTGCAAAGTCAAGGGAAGAGAGGTTCTTTATACCATGAAAAAAATCATCTAGATGGGATCAATGGCCTCCATCTTGGAGGATTTCCCACACCAAGATGGAGTTGGGTAATGGCCAAAGTGTGTAATGCCCATCGATGTTAATGTTATTTGAGGTTTGAGAGAGCAAAATTGGGAGATGGGAGAAGTGTGTAAGGCCCGTCAACTTTGCAAACTCAATCATGTAAATTATTCAAACACAATCAAACTTGCATAGGTGTGAGCATTTTACCAAATACATTGTAGGGTTTAGTGTATCTCCTCTGCTCCTTTGCTCATGTCGATTGCCCATGCCAAAAGAGGATTTCTCACTTTCCCATGCCAAAAGAGGATTGCACATGGAGGATTTCCCATGCCAAGATTTTGGGATGGAGAATGTTGGTGTTCTTGGGAAGGAGAATGCTATCAAGCTTCAGATGAAAGGGGAGGGTTGCAATGGTCCAAACTTACCATGGCCATTCAACATCTTCGAAACCCTTGTAGACAATAACCACCCATGCCCCAACTCGCTGCTCCAAATATAACCACTCACCCTGCCATAGAACAGAACAGGGTTAACACCATTCCATCACAAATACAAATGAATAAATGAATCAAAACAAAATTTATGGATAGATCAGCTGGATTGAACAAACCACTTACCAGGTTGTTGTTCCATGAGCGGCATGTGTTCCTTATAACCACCATAACCATCAGGGAACTCCTGAGCTGTGCTCATGGCGCATGCCCCATGACCACCAGCGTTAAACCACTACAGGATCTCTGCCTCCTCCCAAAACTCAAAACAAGTATGAAATGACAAATGAACAAGCCTGCAAACAACGAAATCGTGGATTTTTGCCACACTAGCGCCTATAACCACCATAACGATTAGGGCACGCCTGAGCTATGTTCATGGTGCAAGCCCGATGACCACGGCCAGCGTTAAACCACTACAGGAGCTCTGCCTCCTCCCAAAACTCAAAACAACAAAATGAAAAATATTGAACAAGCGCCCAAGCAATCAAATCGTGGATTTTCGACGACCTAGCTGGGTACATTTCAATTTTAGGTTTTAGTCCAATTTTTCCAAGTGTTTAAATTTTTGCACCCACCTCATATAGTGACCGCGTCTTTTTTCACTTATATCCGCAAGCCGTTAGATATCTGATTTTCAATTATATCAATTTATTTTTTTCATCAAATTTCATAACTGTGAAGGTGAATGCCGACAACACATACCTTTTCGTTGGATGTCATCGGATGTTGTCGTCGGATTTTGGCCTCAAATCTTTTAGTGTTAGGTGTAACAGAATGCCCCCCAAAGCAAGAAGCTGGAAAAACAAGACAGGTGAAATGCTTTGAAAGATGGTTGGCAAGGACTTACTGGCTGGAAGATGTTGTTGCAATACAACTGACTCCGAGATACAAGTCTCGTATGATGCATAACATGGCTGTCAACCAATACAATGCAGACCCATGGTAGCAAGGACCGACTGAACACAATCATGGCTACTAGACACAATCGTAGATCCATGATGAGATGATAAAACAACCACGACCAATACAAAGTGTATCCGTGTAATATGACTCAAACAATATCCATCACAACTTGGGTAAGATATGGGCTTTCCCCAGGGTCTTCAAGCCGAACCCGCAATGATACGATTCTATCCATGTGATTACAATGTTTTGGAGTCAAACATGGTAGAAACCACTTGATTATCGGTCATTGATGTATACCGTTAATAAGTGCGAGGTAAATCACCACTGATGGGTCGTCACCAATGAACGAGCTATTTCCCATGTCCATTACTTAGACCTTGTCTATGCTCAATCCGACAGAAGAAAAATATGAAGATAACACTTGGTCTCCCAAGACTCCAGAAGCAAGTCCATCTTCATCCAAAGCTACTCCTCGTGCACCTACACATGAAAACAAAGAAGTTGGAAGATAAAAAATGCATCAAGAAGTTGTTCCCAATCCTCAAATAAAATTCTTTAGAAGAAGAGAGACAACTCCAAGATGGAATCAAGCACTCAGGTATAATAGCAACTTTAATGGTTATTGTTATTCTTGTAATGGTTTTGGTCACAAGGCTATGTATTTTACATTCCATGGAAGAAGAAGTGTTGGAATTCAAGGTGATCAAATGAGATGTTGGACATGTGACCAAATTGGACATTCTGTTGCTAACTGTTATACATTGAGATGTTACACTTGTGGTGGTGTTGGCCATAAATCCCAAGTATGTGCAAGTCCAAGAAGACAATCAATGAGAATTTTTTCATACACTCTAGCAAGAAAAATCAATGAATCTTGGAAGAAGAATGACACAGAAAAATTTGAAGAAAAAAGGGCAAATACCAAAAATGAAGGACACTCTTAGGTTTGGATTAAAATGAATGTTTTGCTGAATATGAGTGAAGTTGGTGATCATTGCACAAAAGAAGGTGGCTTCCATATGGCAAGCCATGCTTGAGGTCATTCATTGACCTAAGCATATCTTGGGTCCATGTAGTTTGGAGGATGGACTCAAAGGTAAATAATGGCTCTCCAAATAGGGAACAGGTCCAAGGATCATGGTTACAATTGGCATGTTGATAGGGGGAGTATGGTTATACAAAGAAAAGCAAATGAAGTGATGCAACATGGTGATGTTTGGAAAGTTGTCCTTTATGAATTTATTAAGATGATTGTTGAGTATACCAATGACTCTCTCTAGCTTTGGATATGATTGACAAATAATGTATTCAGGAAAACCTATTGTTGGACTTATATTGGAAATGTAGTTGAGCTGGTTGTCAAGATTTTTATCAATGTATGAATTTTGTTGTACCATTCATCGAGAAGACACCTATTAAATATCTTGAGAAGAGCAGCTATTAGCATATAATCAATGAGAAGTACTTGAAACTGGTTGAAGATTGTCCTTGGTTGTTTTGAATGGCAATTATAAGATAGTCATGTTTATTGTGAAGCTTTTAATGGAAAATTGGCCCTTTGTCATTAATGTCAAAGGGGGAGAGAAATTTTGGGTTGCCATCAATGACAAAGGGGGAGATTGACAAGCATAGTTGTCATTGATGACAACATATTAATGAAAAAGGTTGAAATGGATGACATGGAACAAAGGACAAGGACCTGGATTGATGATAAGGTGGACAATGGTGAAAAGAAAGCAAGCATGACAAGGCATCTGTGAAGGTGTTGGTGACTAGGAAAACATGGAAGAATGGATGACATTGACAAAGACATGATGGTGTTGGAGACATGGAAAAGACTTGAAGAACAAACATAAGACAAGGTGGACAAGGACAATGAAGGACATGGCTTAATTATATGGAAAGAACATTGAATGAAATGGCAAGCATAACAAAGCATTGAATGACAAAGGACATGGCTTGTTGATGTGGAAGATGCATTAAGGTAGACAAGACAAAGGCAAAAGACTATGATGATGACAAGGACAATGACATGGCAAGGTGGAGGACATGGAAAGGACAAGGATGACAATGATGATGACAAAGCAGCATGACATGGCTAAGGACAAGCCCCTGTAGGCATATTAAGCAGCCCCTGTGGGAATTTTAATCCCATTGCAGGAATTTTTGTTGATCACTCCAAGGAGAAGTTGCGGGCATTTCATAGTGGCTTCCTGTGGTCATTTAAGGGCCCACTACGGGCATCTTGAGGAGGCTTCCTACGGTCATTTAAGGGCCCACTGCGGGCATCTTGAGGAGGCTTCCTGTGGGCATAAATATGGAGGCCCTTATGCAGGCATAAATATGGCCCTTGCGGGCATCAATATGGAGCCTCTTGTGCGGGCATAAATGTGGAGGCTCTTGTGCAGGCATACTAAGTGGAGACCACGGGCATAATTGTAGGCATGAAAAAGCCTCATGCAGGCATATTTAATGGCCCTTGCGAGCATTATTGAAGGCCATGACATGGCATGAGAAAGAAACCCATGATGATGTGGTGAAAGGATAAATATATATGTGTGTGTGTGTGTGTTTGTGTTTTGTTAAGGATAACATGGAAATAAAAATATCATTTGATTTATTTGAATTAATAAAAAGAAAAGTTGGCCTCCTAAATACATGGAAAGGAGAAGTATAAATAAAGAACAAATCTTTTGTTATAAGGGAGTGTGTGTGGAAGGTTTCTGTGATGTGAAGAAGAGGTCTGAGGAAAGCCGTTTGGTGGAGCAGCAGGAGCAGCATGGAAGAAATTGTATTTGTATCTTTGATTTAAGGGTTTGACTAAGGCAACATATTGATTGACAGCAGCAGATGAATTAATTTGTATATCTCTGATTTCTAGGTAGCAGTAAGGAATGGTATGACTGTGGACATGCTAGGTCAGCAAAAAGATGACAGATTGTGGATATGCTGGTGGACAGAATGAGGTACTGATGACATGGACAGAATGACAATGTGTATGTACATGATGAATTGATATGATTGTGTTGACAAGGGAATATTTATGAGATGTAATGTGACAAGAATGTATTTTTAAACACAAGTTGGGCCTTGTAATTATTTTCTTAGCTAGATCTGAGAAAAAGACCAAGCTGAGTCTTGGAATGGAAGTTAGTGCTTCTAATTCAGTTGAAGCTTATAGACCCCCTGGTTGTAGCCAATTGAATCAAATATAAAAAGATTACAAAGATTATCTTGTGTCTCTTGTGATGTGTCAATGATATGGATTATTTGCTTAAATTTTATTGATGTATAGATCAGTATGAATGGTGATGTATGAATGTTAAAATGGAATTGTAAATTATATAGGTTTAAAGTTTTGAAGAAGAAGTTGAAATTGGTTAGAAGAATTAGAAAATTGGAACTAAATGCAAGCTCATTGATTCACCCCCCCCCCCTCTCAGTGATCCATTGTATCTAACACTAAGGTCTTTGAAATACCTCAAGTTTGGCTTGCCACATGGAAACCATCTTATTTGCACTGATTAACTTCTCCTAGGTGCAACTGTTCAATCTTCTTCACCCATACCTGTTTCTTGGCACTTGTCTTAGCATTTGATCCTTTATCATTATTTGTCTTCCTTGGTTCATTGGCTCTTCTAGTTGATGTGTATGAGGGACTCATCATGGGTTGTCTTCCTGAACTTGCACAGCCTTGGGATTTATGACCAAAGCCACTGCAACTATAACATCTCATAGTACGACAATGTGCAACAATGTGACCAACATGATTTCATTTTCAACATCTAATTGTGTTGTTGGGAATTCCAACACTTCTTCTTTCATAGAATCTACAATCCATAGCCTTGTGACCAAAATCATTACATGAATAGCAATAACCATTAAAACCATCTTCATACCTGAGTGCTTGATTCCATATTTTTTTGATCTTTTGAAGTCTTCTTTATGTTGTGCATGTTCTTGCCGAGGAGCTTTGCTTTCATTCTTGGACATTGAAGGGTTTGCTTTAGGAGTCTTAGGAGACCATGTGCCAACCTCATATTTTCCTTCTTCCTTGTTGTAGCCAAGACCAAATTTGTCAAATGGAGATCTTTGACAATCTAAGATCTCATCCAAGATAAATGAGTTATTTTTGAATTTGACATAGGCACTTGACTTTTCATTTTTCTTCATGAGTCCAACCACTTCTATTTCAAGATTTTCACAAGTCTTCACTTTTTCATCCAACTAGTTCTTCAAAACATCTTCTATCATTTTGGCTTCCTCGAGTTGAATCTTCAAATCAGCATTAGCCTTCCTTGTTTCTTCAAGCTTGTCTGAATCTTCACTAGACTCTCCTTGACTGATCAGTTTGGAATTCAATCTTTCAATTTCATTGTCTTAGTCTTACATTTACCCTTTGTTCTTGTGTTTCAGTTTCTTGAGCAATACCATTGTCTCCTTTTGGTATTTTTCAAATGACCTCAAAAAAAAAAATTAAGCCTCAACTTGTATTTGAGATCAATATCCATTAGGGTATATGTAAGTGCATGATTGGCTTTCAACAAGTCTTCCTTATCATCTTCTGTAAGTAGAATTTCAACATCATCATATTCAGAGCTACTACAATCAGAAGGATCCTTACCTTTCACGATGTTTGATGCTTGCACTTCTTTTTCTTCTTGCTTCACATCTTCAGTGGGCTTGACTTTTGTTTCCTTTTCTATGTCTTGGTTTCTTCTTTGGTCCTCACTTTCCAGCTTAAACCATAGGTCTTTGGCTGAAGTGTGTTCTCCTATACTCTCTTTGACTGAGCTTCAGAGTCCATCCACCAAAAATTTCAAGGCAATGGTGTTGTCCTTCTTGGCATCTTTTTGTGCAGTTGTCTTGGTCTTCTTATTGGACGGATTGGGTGGATTGATCACAATCTCCATGACACCAAACGTTTTCAGATAATCTTTCATCTTGCTTCTCCATCCAAATTAATATGTCATATAAAATACTGGAACTTCATCATTTGATAACTTTGCTTGTCCTTCGATTGTGTGTCTGTGGATCTCCTTCAAGCTTGCTAGGCTCGTGGTGAAGGCTTGCTTTGATACCAATTGTTGGACACAATGGTACATTGAGAGAGGGGGGTGAATCAATGTGCTTGATAATAGATATAAGTGTAGGATTATATCTACATTAAACAAGCTATCTTACTATGAAATGGTGAGTTCCAATGGAAAAAATGAAACAATTTAACACAAAATTCCTACGATCTTTAATCTATTATCAAGCATTTCTCAAGATTTAAACCATCATAAACACATCTTATATGGAAGAAAACTTGAATCATTTCATATTAAGCTAGAGAAAAAAGTACATATCTACCATGGAGCTTGATTTGCATCCTTCTTCCTTTGCCATGAGCTATCCTTTCTCCACCCTTGCTTTTGGTGAAGTTAAGCTTTCCAATCTTCAAAATCTCTCCAGCATGCCTTTGCTCTTCCTTTTTCCTCCTTACTATGCCCCAAATGCCTTTATTTTATAGCATCGGGAAATGGGCCCTCAAGTTTCTCTTTTGAGTGTGGGATAATCCATTTTCATGATTTTTGATTATTTTCTCTCAAAATACCACTTTCCATAGTATTTTTAAGCTTTTGTCACACCTTTAGCATATTTAAGTACAATTAATACACTTTTGTGCATTTCTTCTCACTATATGACTAATGGAGCTTAGACTTGAGCTTTTAATGAGTAGTTCAATCACTGAACTTTGTCTTCATAAGCTACTTCTTTATTCACTCAATCTTTCTGATTTTGGATGTAGTGATTATATAAGAGACTTGTTATCTTATGTACCAGTCTTTGTCTTCATGTTGCGGGCACATAGTAAAAATATAATTCTTCTGTCACATGGCTAAGGGTGTTAATTTGCTTGTTAACAGTGCTAGGAATTCTAATAATTTTCACTTTTTAAAACTGTTAGACTGAGTTCATCATTCATATCACACTACTAAGTACATCATCATTCATTCACATAAGCATGTCATCCACATAGATCATAAAAGACACATCACAAGACAAGTATAGTAAACTTGATTTATAATTTGATATGGATTACAATGGAAGATTTTAATCTTCATGATTACATCAGCACCAACTGACCAAAGAGAACCAACTCCTATGCCAAGGCGCAGCCTGGTTTTCTTAGCACCAACTAAGAAGTGATGAGGTGTCCAAACCTCAGATGCAAGACTAGCTTGCAATCTGTTAGGAACCCATGTCTTTACTTTGTTAGTGTATTGTTGTTGGACGCATATGCTTTGTAAGTCGTCTCGTAGTATTTGTTGATCCATAGTTGTGTTATTGTGGTTTGGCGCATATGCTTTGTAAGTCCCCCATAGTATTGTTGAAACATATTTTGTATTGGCTCATGGTTTTGACCCATAGTATTGGTGCCTAGACTTAGTATATAAGTGTGTGTTGAGGCCTATGAAGGCACCGTGAAGTTATTTGTATTGAGCTTGCTCAAAGGAGGTCCCCCCTCGAAGTGGCCTGCAATCAATAAAAGTGATTATGAGTTCTGTCATTTCTACTATTTCGCATATTCTTATTAATTAATTGTTGCCGGTCTCCACATATGGTATCAAAGCACTTTCTTGGGCACGTTGGGTGGAATTTCTTCCAAAATTTTTTTTTCGCATCTATTGCAAGTTCGGATCTGGGAATAATCCCTATCTGCTTAACTGTGGGAAGTACTTGGGCATAAGCCCTAAAACTCATTGTGAGGAGTACCACAGGAACCCCAAAGTAGCTGGCCCATTGAGAGGTCTTGCCAGCGAAAAGGGAAACGACCCCTACCTGATTGACTAGTTCCCACCCATAAGGTAAACCAAGAGCTATCATTTGTGGCAAAGCGATTATTAGTTTTACATGAGCCATGGAGTGAGGGGTACTGCCCCAATATGCAAGCCTTCATACAACATTGGTGGCCGATTGAAACCCCTGAACTGTTAGGAAGCCACACATACCTGGGGTCCATATCTATTTTCAGCTGAACTGTTTTCGATCATTGCTGCGCCATTTCAGATCCGTTTTGAAAGTCGTTCCAGATCCAGCCATTTAATATCTATTTCAGATCCAGTCGTTTTCGATCCATTCAGCACCATTTCAGATCCCTCTATTTATGATCACTTCCGCGCCATTGTAGATCTATCTATTTCAGATCCCTTCCACGCCGTATTCACTCCATTCTGAAAAAAATAAAAATAAATAAATAAATATAAAATATAAAAAATTATAGCATCGGGAAATGGGCCCTCAAGTTTATCTTTTGAGTGCGGGATAATCCATTTTCATGATTTTTGATTATTTTGTCTCAAAATACCACTTTCCATAGTATTTTTAGGCTTTTGTCACACCTTTAGCATATTTAAGTACAATTAATACACTTTTGTGCATTTCTTCTCAATATATGACTAGTGGAGCTTAGACTTGAGCTTTTAATGAGTAGTTCAATCACTGAACTTTGTCTTCATAAGCTACTTCTTTATTCACTCAATCTTTCTGATTGTGGATGTAGTGATTAGATAAGAGAGGACTTGTTTTCTTATGTACTTGTTTTTGTCTTCATGTTGCGGGCACATAGTAAAAATATGCTTTTTTTGTCACATGGCTAGGGGTGTTAATTTGCTTGTTAACAATGCTAGGAATTCTAATAATTTTCACTTCTTAAAACTGTTAGACTGAGTTCATCATTAATATTACACTACTAAGTACATCATCATTCATTCACATAAGCATGTCATCCACATAGATCATAAAAGACACATCACAAGACAAGTATAGTAAACTTGATTTATAATTAGATATGAATTACAATGGAAGACTTTAATCTTCGCGATTACATCAGCACCAACTGACCAAAGAGAACCAAATCCTATGCCAAGGCGCAACCTGGTTTTCTTAGCACCAACTAAGAAGTGATGAGGTGTCCAAACCTCAGATGCAAGACTAGCTTGCAATCTGTTAGGAACCCATGTCTTTACTTTGTTAGTATATTGTTGTTGGACACATATGCTTTATAAGTCGTCCCGTAGTATTTGTTGATCCATAGTTGTGTTATTGTGGTTTGGCGCATATGCTTTATAAGTCGCCCATAGTATTGTCGATCCATAGTTTGTATTGGCCCATGGTTTTGACCCATAGTATTGGCGCCTAGACGTAGTATATCAGTGTGTGTTGAGGCCTATGAAGGCACCGTGAAGTTATTTGTATTGAGCTTGCTCAAAGGAGGTTGCCCCCTCGAAGTGGCCTATGATCAATAAAAGTGATTCTGAGTTCTGTCATTTCTGTTATTTCGCATATTCTTATTAATTAATTGTTGTAGGTTCTCCACATCTGATATCATAGCACTGTCTTGGGCATGTTGGGTGGAATTTCTGCCAATTTTTTTTTTTCGCATCTGTTGCAAGTTCGGATCTGGGAATAATCCCTATCCGCTTAAATGCGGGAAGTGCTTGGGAATAAGCCCTAAAACACATTGTGAGGAGTACCATAGGAACCCCAAACTAGCTGGCCAATTGAGAGGACCTTCCAGTGAAAAGGGCAACAACCCTTACCTAATTGACTAGTTCCCACCCGTGAGGTAAACTAATAGCTGTCGTTTGTGGCAAAGTGGTTATCAGTTTTACTTGAGTCATGGAGTGAGGGGTACTGCCCCAATACAAAAGCCGTTAGACGGCATTGGTGGCCGAGTGAAACCCATGAACTGTTAGGAAGACGCACATACTGGGGTCCATATCTATTTTCAACTGAACTATTGCCGATCACTGCTGCGTTGTTTTAGATCCAGCCGTTCAGATCCATTGTGAAAGCCGATCTAGATCCAGCCATTTCAGATCCCTTTGTTTCTGATAACATCCGCGTCATTGCAGATCTATCTGTTTCAAATCCCTTCCGCACTGTAGTCGCTCCATTCTGAATATATATATATATATATTATAACATCGGGAAATGGGCCCTCAAGTTTATATTTTGAGTGTGGGATAATCCATTTTCATGATTTTTGATTATTTTCTCCCAAAATACCACTTTCCATAGTATTTTTAGGCTTTTGTCACACCTTTAGCATATTTAAGTACAATTAATGCACTTTTGTGCATTTCTTCTCACTATATGACTAGTGGAGCTTAGACTTGAGCTTTTAATGAGTAGTTCAATCACTGAAATTTGTCTTCATAAGCTACTTCTTTATTCACTCAATCTTTCTTATTGTGGATGTAGTGATTAGATAAGAGAGGACTTGTTCTCTTATGTACTTGTCTTTGTCTTCATGTTGTGGGCACATAGTAAAAATATGCTTCTTCTGTCACATGGCTAAGGGTGTTAATTTGCTTGTTAACAGTGCTAGGAATTCTAATAATTTTCACTTCTTAAAACTGTTCGACTGAGTTCATCATTAAAATTACACTACTAAGTACATCATCATTCATTCACATAAGCATGTCATCCACATAGATCATAAATGACACATCAAAATACAAGTATAGTAAACCTGATTTATAATTTGATATGAATTATAATGGAAGACTTTAATCTTCGCGATTACATCAGCACCAACTGACCAAAGAGAACCAACCCCTATGCCAAGGCGCAACCTGGTTTTCTTAGCACCAACTAAGAAGTGATGAGGTGTCCAAACCTCAGATGCAAGACTAGCTTTCAATCTGTTAGGAACCCATGTCTTTACTTTGTTATTATATTGTTGTTGGACGCATATGCTTTGTAAGTTGTCCTGTAATATTTGTTGATCCATAGTTGTGTTATTGTGGTTTGGCGCATATGCTTTGTAAGTCACCCATAGTATTGTCGATCCATAGTTTGTATTGGCCCATGGTTTTGACCCATAGTATTGGCGCCTAGACTTAGTATATAAGTGTGTGTTGAAGGCTATGAAGGCACCATGAAGTTATTTGTATTGAGATTTCTCAAAGGAGGTTGCCCCATCGAAGTGGCCTGTGATTAATAAAAGTGATTCTGAGTTCTGTCATTTCTACTATTTCACATATTCTTATTAATTAATTGTTGCAGGTTCTCCACATCTGGTATCAGAGCACTTTCTTGGGCACATTGGGTGGAATTTCTGCCAAATTTTTTTTTTCGCATCTGTTGCAAGTTTGGATCTGGGAATAATCCATATCCACTTAACTGTGGGAAGTACTTGGGCATGAGCCCTAAAACTCATTGTGAGGAGTACCACAGGAACCCCAAAGTAGTTGGCCCATTGAGAGGACCTGCCAGGGAAAAGGGCAACGACCCCTACTTGATTGACTAGTTCCCACCCGTGAGGTAAACCAAGAGCTGTCGTTTGTGGCAAAGCGGTTATCAATTTTACTTGAGCTGTGGAGTGAGGGATACTGCCCCAATACGCAAGCCTTCAGATAGCATTGGTGGCTAAATGAAAACCCTGAACTGTTAGGAAGCCGCACATACCTGGGGTCCATATCTATTTTCAGCTGAATTGTTGCCGATCACTGCTGCGCCGATCCAGATCCAGTCGTTCAGATCCATTCTGAAAGTTGTTCCATATCCAGCCATTTTCGATCCATTCGGCACCGTTTCAAATCCCTCTATTTCTGATCACTTCCGCGCCATTACATATCTATCTGTTTCAGATCCCTTCCACGCCGTAGTTGCTCCATTCTGAAAATAATAATAATAATAATAATTATTATTATTTTATAGCATCGGGAAATGGGCCCTCAACTTTCTCTTTTGAGTGTGGGATAATCCATTTTCATGATTTTTGATTATTTTTTCTTAATATACTACTTTTCATAGTATTTTTAGGATTTTGTCACACCTTTAGCATATTTAAGTACAATTAATGCACTTTTTTGCATTTCTTCTCATTATATGACTAGTGGAGCTTAGACTTGAGCTTTTAATGAGTAGTTTAATCATTGAACTTTGTCTTCATAAGCTACTTCTTTATTCACTCAATCTTTTTGATTGTGGATGTAGTGATTAGATAAGAGAGGACATGTTCTCTTATGTACTTGTCTTTGTCTTCATGTTGCGGGCACATAGTAAAAATATGCTTCTTTTGTCACATGGCTAAGGGTGTTAATTTGCTTGTTAATAGTGCTGGGAATTCTAATAACTTTCACTTCTTAAAACTGTTAGACTGAGTTCATCATTCATATTACACTACTAAGTACATCATCATTCATTCACATAAGCATGTCATCCACATAGATCATAAAAGACACATCACAAGACAAGTATAGTAAACTTGATTTATAATTTAATATGAATTACAATGGAAGACTTTAATCTTCGCAATTATATCAGCACCAACTGACCAAAGAGAACCAACTCCTATGCCAAGGCGCAAACTGGTTTTCTTAGCACCAACTAAGAAGTGATGAGGTGTCCAAACCTCAGATGCAAGACTAGCTTGCAATCTCTTAGGAACCCATGTCTTTACTTTGTTAGTATATTGTTGTTGGACCCATATGCTTTGTAAGTCGTGTCGTAGTATTTGTTGATCCATAGTTGTGTTATTGTGGTTTGGCGCATATGCTTTGTAAGTCGCCCATAGTATTGTCGATCCATAGTTTGTATTGGCCCATGGTTTTGACCTATAGTATTGGCACCTAGACTTAGTATATAAGTGTGTGTTGAGGCCTATGAAGGCACCATGAAGTTATTTGTATTGAGCTTGCTCAAAGGAGGTTGCCCCCTTGAAGTGGCCTGTGATCAATAAAAGTGATTCTGAGTTCTGTCATTTTTGCTATTTCGCATATTCTTATTAATTAATTGTTGTAGGTTCTCCACATCTGGTATCAGAGCACTTTCTTGGGCATGTTGGGTGTAATTTCTGCCAAAATTTATTTTTCGCATCTGTTGCAAGTTCAAATCTGGGAATAATCCCTATCCGCTTAACTGTGGGTAGTACTTGGGCATAAGCCATAAAACTCATTGTGAGGAGTACCACAGGAACCCCAAAGTAGCTGGCCAATTGATAGGACCTTCCAGCGAAAAGGGAAACAACCCCTACCCGATTGACTAGTTCCCACCCGTGAGGTAAACCAAGAGTTGTCGTTTGTGGCAAAGCAGTTATCAGTTTTACCTGAGCCGTGGTGTGAGGGGTACTGCCCCAATACGCAAGCCGTCAGACAGAATTGGTGGCCGAGTGAAACCCCTGAACTGTTAGGAATCCGTACATACTTGAGGTCCATATCTATTTTCAGCTGAACTGTTGCCGATCACTGCTGCGTCGTTTCAGATCCAGCAATTTAGATCCATTCTGAAAACCGTTCCAAATCCATCCATTTTTGATCCATTTGGAACCATTTCAGATCCCTCTGTTTCTTATCACTTCTGCGTCATTACAGATCTATCTATCTGTTTCAGATCCCTTCTACGCCATAGTTGCTCCATTCTGAATATATATATATATATATTTTATAGCATCGAGAAATGGGCCCTCAAGTTTCTCTTTTGAGTGTGGGATAATCCATTTTCATGATTTTTGATTATTTTTTTCTCAAAATACCACTTTCCATAGTATTTTTAGGCTTTTGTCACACCTTTAGCATATTTAAGTACAATTAATGCGCTTTTGTGCATTTCTTCTCATTATATGACTAGTGGAGCTTAGACTTGAGCCTTTAATGAGTAGTTCAATCACTGAACTTTGTCTCCATAAGCTACTTATTTATTCACTCAATCTTTCTGATTGTGGATGTAGTGATTAGATAAGAGATGACTTGTTCTCTTATGTACTTGTCTTTGTCTTCATGTTGCGGGCACATAGTAAAAATATGTTTCTTCTGTCACATGGTTAAGGGTGTTAATTTGCTTGTTAAGAGTGCTAGGAATTATAATAATTTTCACTTCTTAAAACTATTAGACTGAGTTCATCATTCATATTACACTACTAAGTACATCATCATTCATTCACATAAGCATGTCATCCACATAGATCATAAAAGACACATCACAAGACAAGTATAGCAAACTTGATTCATAATTTGATATGAATTACAATGGAAGACTTTAATCTTCACGATTACATCAGCACCAACTGACCAAAGAGAACCAACTCCTATGCCAAGGCGCAACTTGGTTTTCTTAGCACCAACTAAGAAGTGATTAGGTGTCCAAACCTCAGATGCAAGACTAGCTTGCAATCTGTTAGGAACCCATGTCTTTACTTTGTTAGTATATTGTTGTTGGATGCATATGCTTTGTAAGTCGTCCTGTAGTATTTTTTGATCCATAGTTGTGTTATTGTGGTTTGGCGCATATGCTTTGTAAGTCGCCCATAGTATTGTCGATTCATAGTTTGTATTGGCCCATTGTTTTGACCCATAGTATTGGCACCTAGCCTTAGTATATAAGTGTGTGTTGAGGCTTATGAAGGCACCGTGAAATTATTTGTATTGATCTTGCTCAAATGAGGTTACCCCCTCGAAGTGGCCTGCGATCAATAAAAGTGATTCTGAGTTCTATCATTTCTGCTATTTCGCATATTCTTATTAATTAATTGTTGCAGGTTCTCCACATTTGGTATCAGAGCACTTTCTTGGGCACGCTGGGTGGAATTTCTGCCAAAATTTATTTTTTGCATCTGTTGCAAGTTCAGATCTGGGAATAATCCCTATCCGCTTAACTGTGGAAAGTACTTGGGCATGAGCCCTAAAACTCATTGTGAGGAGTACCACAGGAACCCCAAAGTAGTTGTCCCATTGAGAGGAGCTGCCAGCGAAAAGGGAAACAACCCCTACCTGATTGACTAGTTCCCACCCATGAGGTAAACCAAGAGCTGTCGTTTGTGGCAAAGCGGTTATCAGTTTTACCTGAGTCATGGAGTGAGGGGTGTTACCACAGTATTTTTCCAATGTGAATGAAAGATTTCTAATCCAAAAAATTGGTTGTGATATCTCCTAAGTTTGGTGAGGAAGACACCAAGTCCCCCCAAAAAAAATGATCCATATGACCATTGGCCACGCCAAAGAAGAGCTAAAGAATTAAATAAAGTACCTTGTAATAGCATATAAAGTAATCAACGGTCACGATCAAGGCAGAAAAAGATCAAAGGCTGTGACCAGGAGCTAGTGGAAAAATTCTATATTTAGCAGAGCATATAAATGAATTGACAGGGCTTCTAAATTTGACCAATATGGTAAATTAGGAGGATAAAGCACTGGTGAATCTCTAAAATAGTTAGTGAAGCTCTAAAATGGTGGAATGGCTAAAAGATGGCGTATCTCCAAAATGCCCATGTCTTTGTTTAAAAATTTAAAAGTTCATAGTTATTAATATAAATATTTTATATTAATATTCAAACCCAATCACCAAAGTCTTGGCACGAATCTCAAAAAATGTCAAATTAAAACTTTGAAAAAGACAAAGTTTGGATAAGTAGCTACCATTCATTCCGCATCCCTCACTAGCTCAAAATTTAATATTATAAAGTGGTTGCAGATTAAAAACCACCATCCGCAATTCGAAAGGGTGGTATTATAAACCACCTTCCACCAATGCGGAACCGCCATTCCTGAAGGTATAGCGCCCAAGGAAGAGGAGTATAATAGCACGTGCTATGTGTTATTAAGTGTTGTGCGCGGTGGGGTATATAAACAACACGATTATTTCCCGCTCAACCAATGTGGGATATATCCCATAGAGAAAATCAAATGGGACAAGTAGAACACGTTTTTTCTGGAAATGACTATTTTAGTCATTAACTTCAAAGAGTTGTTTTCGCCAAATGAAGAAGAATTTCCAGAAACTGAAAGAGGCTTTTCTTCAGCACAGGCCAATATTCAAAAACCTCCCTCAGTTTTTACACAGGTGTTATGGGTTAAGAGAATCGAAGTCATCTTCACGGGGCAATTTTCTAGAATTTCAGTTTACTGTTTTAGTCATTAACTTCAAAGAGTTGTTTCCGTCAAATGAAGAATAATTTTCAGAAATTGAAAGAGTATTTTCTTCAAAACATTCCCACTTACAAAAACCTCTCTCAAAATTTACACAGCTATCTCCATATGAGATATACAGCTAGGGATTTGAATCCTATTTTTCAACAAATTTACTTCCTGAAATAAAAAAATAAGTTGTAACTGTTTCTATTTTTAGAGTTTCAGTTAGATTTCGAATTCAATATTAGGTATAGGTTGTCTTTCTATATATTGATATGTAAAAAAACATGTAAAGGGTTGGAAACTCTTTGAGAGACGATAAGTTTTGAAGTCAATTTTTTTATAAATAAAAGGCCATACAGTGGAAATACCTATCTTTTGAGACCAGAGATTCATGTGTTGATCATTTTTACAGTCTGTCTTTTTCCCTTATCTTTATATGTGCATGTCTACTTTCTTTGTTATATCTTCCATTATGTTCTTCTTCTATACTTAAATGAACGTTTGAAATAAATCGAGATTCATACTGGTTATGCCTCGTTTTATCGCATTTAAGTATCCATTATTTCTCCAAAGTTGACAATGGATTCATACTAGTTAGATGTCTGTTGTTGATGGATTGTCATTATTTCTTTCTATACCACCTGCAAAATCAAATTGACTGTGATATGATTGCTATCTTGCCTCTGTGGAAATCTATTTGGTATAAATTTCTTGTCGGCACGTTAAATATTTGAAAGTTGACTCCATGCCCAATGTTTCTTGTTTCCTTTTCAACCAAGTAAATCATTTTTGAGAAATTTGAGCGTGTTTCTATATATTTTTAGCCTTTACGTATATCTTGTGAGAGAGCCCTCCCTGGTGGAAAAAATGGCTAAGTTTTCTACCTAAAGTCTAGTTTGAAATAAGTTACCTTAGGTGTTATTCTTTTACAACCAAGATAAAATCTAAGTGATAACATTTTGGCACTGTTGCTAGGGAATGAGGGTTTCATTTTCCCTGGGTATGAATGAAAAAGTTTTCAGTTTTGATTGTTGATGGTGAATAACGGTCAAACATCAGCAAGGTTGTGCATCTTTCACCTGGCGACTCCATCTTCAAGAATCCAAATTTCATTGACTCCATTGGCGGCATGATCCAGAATCAAGCTTTTAAAGAGAACTGATAGACTCTATTGGGAAATGAGCTCATTGTGAAGACATGGAAATGCATGATGAAAAGACAAGGTACTCAAGTTTCAGTTTTCTCCAAGACATCTTATCCTTTCTTGTAAATTTTTTCCTGTCTTTTCCTAAGCTTGGCAAAAGAATTTCTCATTGTTTACTATATTCGAAAAAATACCATATATTTACTCATGTATACCCTTCTTTAGAAACTGAAAATGTGTCTTCATCCTGTACATATGATTTTGATCAAGATCTTTTACTTGAATTGCATGACAGTAAGGATCAGCCTTATGAACCTCATGATACTAAAGTTGATAATACATCCTCTCCACATAGTTCAGTTTCTTCCAATATCCAAAACCGATATAGGCCACTTCACCTACCTCATGTCCTTCATGATTTTCCTACGAAACACTACAAATACCTTCCTAGATTTGATGGAGAATCCAAGAAACTTACAGCTGAGAAACATCTACAAGCCTTTGATCATTTCCTTGACCTCTTTGAAGTAGAACATGATGATTTTTGCATGAGGGCCTTTTCCCAATCTTTGCAAGGAGATGTTAAGGAATGGTTTAAACATTTACAGTTTGGATCCATCAGTACATGGGAAGAGTTTTCTAATATCTTTCTGAGTTTTGGGGGTAAAAGAAAATCTTGGGATCAATTCCTTTCAGAGTTTTATGCTATGAAGAGAATGCAAGGTGAAACTGTTTCAAGTTTCAATAGGAGATTTGTTAGTCTCTATTATAAGATGCCTGAAGAGATTCATCCACTGGAAGGTCTTGCCAAGTTGTAGTATGCCCAAGCCTTCCATCCAAACCTCTCTTATAATCTCTTGGAGAGAAGGTCTCCCACTTTACAACAAATGTTTATCGATTCATTGGAGGTTGAAGACAATATCAGAATGTCTAAAAAAATTTCAGACCAAGACAATGGAGATAATAGAATTGAAGAAGAATTAGAATTGGTTGAGCAATATGAACAAAAAGAACTTGCCCTACCTTCCAATTCTGTTTTTTGTGAGTAAGAAACATATCAGTCCAGTGATGTACAAGAAGAGTGTTGTAAGGATTTGTTTCATGAAGATTGCAATCAGCCTGTCACAAATTTTTTTAGTGGTGATTTTAAAAAGGATTTCAGCCAACCTATATATGATGAGTATGTGGAGGATTACTTGGGTGTTGTGCCTAAAAACCCAGCTGAAGATTTTGAAAATTCTGGGACAATTAGTGAAGAAAATCTGATTGTAATCCATGACCAAAAGTATGAAAATAAGGTGGACAGTAAGCATGCTGAAAGTGACTGTTTGCCTTTGTGTTATTCTTCATTTGAATTTCTGAGACAAAGATTGCAAGTCTCTAATAAAAAACAGGAAATTGAGAATATGAATAATGTCATGGCATTTTTAGAAATGGGTAATGAAAATGATGAACAATCATGCAATCCATCCCAACATATAAAACAACCAACAGTTTGCAATGAAAAATTGAATCACGAAGAAAATGAGCAAGGTTATAAATGGAATGTTTCTTCATATCTTTCAAATTCAGAAATTTTATGCCAAAAAGAATTTTGTTCACTTGATTTTATTGAAGAACATAATGGCATTTCTTTTGAAACACCTGAAAAGAATGAAGTTATAAATTCTGAAATTCTGAAAGAATTGATAGATGTTTCATTTGAAAACTGTGATAAGCTTTCCCTTCAAGATTCTTTTGAAGATCAGTTTGACAATTTGCAAGAGAATGTACAGTTTGAGTATCCTGGTCATGACAAACAAATGACAAAGTATGATGAAGGTTGTCATGCTTTTTACGACCGAGTGGCTGAATACATGGATAAATTTTCCAATTGGGGTAGTTGGTTGAGCTATTTCCAAAAAGATCACATTTATCATCATAATTTTTTCCAATTATTCTCTTATGTTCTGATTTTGATTAAGAATGATGAGAAAGCTAAATTATTGGATCAGTTACTTGATTGGCTTCATTGGAAATCAGATTTTACTTGACTGGGCATTGGTGGTTGGTAAAGTAGGATAGGTAGATGTGAATAAGCTCGACATGGCGAGCATTTCTTTCACCAATTTCAGTTTGTTTTCAGTTTCGGTTTAAGTTTCAGTTAGAAGTTCAGATTTGCAGTTCACAGTTGCTTTCAGTTTTTAGAGAATGGATGAAAGATCGGTTACATGTTACAATTTGCAGTTGTCAAGCTTGGGAGCCGCCCAATGGTCAGGCACATGGTCTACGGTGTTCTTTGCTACCTCACAGGGAGGATAGCATCCCCAGTTGGAGCCAGTTGTTAGAACAATATTTTTCCAATGTGAATGAAAGATTGCCAATCCAAAAAATTGGTTGTGATATCTCCTAAGTTCGGTGAGGAAGACACCAAGTCCCAAAAAAAAATAAAAAATGATCCATATGACCATTGGCCACGCCAAAGAAGAGCTAAAGAATTAAATAAAGTACCTTGTAATAGCATATAAATTAATCAACGGTCACGATCAAGGCAGAAAAAGATCAAAGGCTGTGACCAGGAGCTAGTGGAAAAATTCTATATTTAGCAGAGAATATAAATGAATTGACAGGGCTTCTAAATTTGGCCAATATGGTAAATTAGGCGGATAAAGCACTGGTGAATCTCTAAAATAGTTAGTGAAGCTCTAAAATGGTGGAATGGATAAAAGATGGCGGATCTCCAAAATGCCCAAGTCTTTGTTTAAAAATTTAAAAGTTCATAGTTATTAATATTAATATTTTATATTAATATTCAAACCCAATCACCAAAGTCTTTGCATGAATCTCAAAAAATGTCAAATTAAAACTTTGAAAAAGACAAAGTTTGGATAAGCGGCTACCATTCATTCTGCATCCCTCACTAGATCAAAATTTAATATTATAAAGTGGTTGCAGATTAAAAACCACCATCCATGTGTAAGTGTCACAGCCATCCACAATTCGAAAGGGTGGTATTATAAACCACCTTCCACCAATGCAGAACCGCCATTCTCGAAGGTATAGCGCCCAAGGAAGAGGAGTATAATAGCACGTGCTATGTGTTATTAAGTGTTGTACGTGGTGGGGTATATAAACAACACAATTATTTCCCGCTCAACCAATGTGGGATATATCCCATAGAGAAAATCAAATGGGACAAGTAGAACATGTTTTTTCTGGAAATGATTGTTTTAGTCATTAACTTCAAAGAGATGTTTTTGCCAAATGAAGAAGAATTTCCATAAACTGAAAGAGGATTTTCTTCATCATGGGCCAATATTAAAAAACCTCCCTCAGTTTTTACACAGGTGTTATGGGTTAAGAGAATCGAAGTCATCTTCACGGGGAAATTTTCTAGAATTTCAGTTTACTGTTTTAGTCATTAACTTCAAAGAGTTGTTTCTGCCAAATGAAGAATACTTTTCAGAAACTGAAAGAGGCTTTTCTTCAGAACATTCCCACTTACAAAAACCTCTCTCAAAATTTACATAGATATCTCCATCGGAGATATACAGCTAGGGATTTGAAGCCTATTTTTCAACAAATTTACTTCCTAAAATAAAAAAAAATAAGTTGTAACTGTTTCTATTTTTAGAGTTTCAGTTAGATTTTGAATTCAATATTAGGTATAGGTTGTATTTCTATATATTGATATGTAAAAAAACATGTAAAGGGTTGGAAACTCTTTGAGAGAAGATAAGTTTTGAAGTCAATTTTTTTATAAATAAAAGGCCATACAGTGGAAATACCTATCTTTTGAGACCAGAGATTCATGTGTTGATCATTTTTACAGTCTGTCTTTTTCCCTTATCTTTATATGTGCATGTCTACTTTCTTTGTTATATCTTCCATTATGTTCTTCTTCTATACTTAAATGAACGTTTGAAATAAATCGGGATTCATACCGGTTATGCCTCGTTTTATCGCATTTAAGTATCCATTATTTCTCCAAAATTGATAATGGATTCATCCTAGTTAGATGCCTGTTGTTGATGGATTGTCATTATTTCTTTCTATACCACCTGCAAAATCAAATTGACTGTGATATGGTTGCTATTTTGCCTCTGTGGAAATCTATTTGGTATAAATTTCTTGCTGGCACGTTAAATATTTGAAAGTTGACTCCATGCCCAATGTTTCTTGTTTCCTTTTCAACCAAGTAAATCATTTTTGAGAAATTTGAGCGTGTTTCTATATATTTTTAGCCTTTACCTATATCTTGTGAGAGAGCCCTCTCTGGTGGAAAAAATGGCTAAGTTTTCTACCTAAAGTCTGGTTTGAACTAAGTTACCTTAGGTGTTATTCTTTTACAACCGGGATAAAATCTAAGTGTTAACAAGGGGTACTGCCCCAATACACAAGCCGTCAGATAGCATTGGTGGCTGAGTGAAACCCCTAAACTATTAGGAAGCCACACATACCTGGGGTCCATATCTATTTTCAGCTAAAATGTTGCCGATCACTGCTGCACCGTTTCAGATCCAGCCGTTCAAATCCATTCTGAAAGTTGTTCCAGATACAGCCGTTTTCGATCCATTTGGAACCGTTTTAGATCCATCTGTTTCTGATCACTTAAGCGTCGTTACAGATCTATCTATTTGTTTCAGATCCCTTCCGCGCCGTAGTTGCTCCATTCTAAATATATATAGATAGATAGATAGATAGATAGATATATAGATATATAGATATATTTATAGCATCGAGAAATGGGCCCTCAAGTTTCTCTTTTGAGTGTGGGATAATCCATTTTCATGATTTTTGATTATTTTCTCCCAAAATACCACTTTCCATAGTATTTTTAGGCTTTTGTCACACCTTTAGCATATTTAAGTACAATTAATGCACTTTTGTGCATTTCTTCTCACTATATGACTAGTGGAGCTTAGACTTGAGCTTTTAATGAGTAGTTCAATCACTGAACTTTGTCTTCATAAGCTACTTCTTTATTCACTCAATCTTTCTGATTGTGGATGTAGTGATTAGATAAGAGAGGACTTGTTCTCTTATGTACTTGTCTTTGTCTTCATGTTGCGGGCACATAGTAAAAATATGCTTCTTCTGTCACATGGCTAAGGGTGTTAATTTGCTTGTTAAGAGTGCTAGGAATTCTAATAATTTTCTCTTCTTAAAACTGTTAAACTGAGTTCATCATTCATATTACACTACTAAGTACATCATCATTCATTCACATAAGCATGTCATCCACATAGATCATAAAAGACACATCACAAGACAAGTATAGTAAACTTGATTTATAACTTGATATGAATTACAATGGAAGACTTTAATCTTCGTGATTACATCAGCACCAATTGACCAAAGAGAACCAACTCCTATGCCAAGGTGCAACTTGGTTTTCTTATCACCAACTAAGAAGTGATGAGGTGTCCAAACCTCAGATGCAAGACTAGCTTGCAATCTCTTAGGAACCCATGTCTTTACTTTGTTAGTATATTGTTGTTGGACGCATATGCTTTGTAAGTCGTCCCGTAGTATTTTTTGATCCATAGTTGTGTTATTGTGGTTTGGCGCATATGCTTTGTAAGTCGCCCATAGTATTGTCGATCCATAGTTTGTATTGGCCCATGGTTTTGACCCATAGTATTGTCGCCTAGACTTAGTATATAAGTGTGTGTTGAGGCCTATTAAGGCAACATGAAGTTATTTGTATTGAGCTTGCTCAAAGGAGGTTGCCCCCTCAAAGTGGCCTGTGATCAATAAAAGTGATTTTGAGTTCTGTCATTTCTGCTATTTTGCATATTCTTATTAATTAATTATTGCAGGTTCTCCACATCTGGTATCAGAGAACTTTCTTGGGCACGTTGGGTGGAATTTCTGCCAAAATTTATTTTTTGCATCTGTTGCAAGTTCAGATCTGAGAATAATCCCTATCCGCTTAACTGTGGGAAGTACATGGGCATGAGCCCTAAAACACATTGTGAGGAGTACCACAAGAACCCAAAAGTAGTTGTCCCATAGAGAGGAGCTGCCAGCGAAAAGGGAAACAACTCCTACATGATTGACTAGTTCCCACCCGTGAGGTAAACCAAGAGTTGTCGTTTGTGGCAAAGCGGTTATCAGTTTTACCTGAGCCATGGAGTGAGGGGTACTGCCCCAATACACAAGCCGTCAGACAGCATTGGTGGCCGAGTGAAACATCTAAACTATTAGGAAGCCACACATACCTGTGGTCCATATCTATTTTCAGCTGAACTATTTCCGATCACTGCTGTGTTGTTTCAGATCTAGCCGTTCAGATCCATTCTGAAAGCTATTCCAGATCCAGTCGTTTTCGATCCATTCGGCACCGTTTCAGATCCCTCTGTTTCTGATCACTTCCACGTCGTTGCAGATCTATCTATTTTAGATCCCTTCCGCACCGTAGTCGCTCCATTCTGAAAAATAAATAAATAAAAATTTAAAAAAAAAATTATAACATCGGGAAATGGACCCTCAAGTTTCTCTTTTGAGTGTGGGATAATCCATTTTCATGATTTTTTATTATTTTCTCTCAAAATACCACTTTCCATAGTATTTTGAGGCTTTTGTCACGCCTTTAGCATATTTAAGTACAATTAATGCACTTTTGTGCATTTATTCTCACTATATAACTAGTGGAGCTTAGACTTGAGCTATTAATGAGTAGTTCAATCAATGAACTTTGTATTCATAAGCTACTTCTTTATTCACTCAATCTGTCTGATTGTGGATGTAGTGATTAAATAAGAGAGGACTTGTTCTCTTATCTACTTGTCTTTGTCTTCATGTTGTGGACACGTAGTAAAAATATGCTTCTTCTGTCACATGGCTAAGGGTGTTAATTTGCTTGTTAACAGTGCTAGGAATTCTAATAATTTTCACTTCTTAAAACTGTTCGACTAAGTTCATCATTCATATTACACTACTAAGTACATCATCATTCATTCACATAAGCATGTCATCCACATAGATCATAAAAGACACATCACAAGACAACTATAGTAAACTTGATTTATAATTTGATATGAATTACAATGGAAGACTTTAATCTTCGCGATTACATCAACACCAACTAACCAAAGAGAACCAACTCCTATGCCAAGGCGCAACCCAGTTGTCTTAGCACCAACTAAGAAGTGATGAGGTGTCCAAACCTCAGATGCAAGACTAGCTTGCAATCTATTAGGAACCCATGTCTTTACTTTGCTAGTATATTGTTGTTGGACGCATATGCTTTGTAAGTCATCCCGTAGTATTTTTTGATCCATAGTTGTGTTATTGTGGTTTGGCGCATATGCTTTGTAAGTCTCCCATAGTATTGTTGATCCATACTTTGTATTGGCCCATGTTTTTGACCCATAGTATTGGCACCTAGACTTAGTATATAAGTGTGTGTTGAGGCCTATGAAGGCACCGTGAAGTTATTTGTATTGAGCTTGCTCAAAGGAGGTTTACCCCTCAAAGTGGCCTGCGATCAATAAAAGTGATTCTGAGTTTTCTCATTTCTGTTATTTCGCATATTCTTATTAATTAATTGTTGCAGGCTCTCCACACAATAACATACTGATCTCTATCAAACACCCCGGTTCACTACCAATCAATTGTTTTCATGTCAAGGTCTGTCACTTGTCAAGTTGTCATCAACCGATGTACTATTATTATATTGTCATTGTCATATACAAATCATGTCAATTCATCAAGAAGTTTTGCTCATATCATCTAGGTCTGCTCATGCCCAGTGTCCTCAGGACTGCCATATGTATTGTCCTCAAAAGATATCTTTTGAATACTATCTTACAATCTTGTCTCTACCAACTACTGCCCTAATATGTCCAAGTTGAGAGCTGTATAAACACCTTAATTGTGGCACCAAAGAAGAAGAGAGCTAGAACAAATCAAAGTCAAGCTTATAGTAACATAGTCTTTCTTATCCATGTGATTATGCTTCATTCATAACACATTCATAAGTATACTAAAATCCATACCTACATGCTTCACTTAACAGAATTCATACAGTAGATGTGAATTATGTCTATTGTATACTCAAATTTTAGAGATAACCAAATTGGGTACAGGGCATCATTGTTGAGCAATCTGATCTACCACATATCCACACTAAATTTGCTTGAGAGATTGCCCAAATAATTGCACATTCACTTCCCTAGTCAATCATATGTTTGATGCTCCTTATGTACTGACAAGAGACTGACTCAGTCATGTAGCATGACATTATGCAAGAACAGATATATCATATAGTGCCTACCTTACTATACCCAAAATTCAGAGCAACAATACTTCCAAAAAGATATTCAAGAACTTCAACTGCAGCTGCCTCAGACATCCTTTAGCCACCCCAATTTTAGACCATGTAAAAACTTCAAAATTTTGTTGTTGCCACCAAAAACTCATACTTTTGTGTTTCTTCAAAAATTGCCTCAGAAGGGGGTCCAAAAATTAGAGATTTTTCCACATCTTCCCACAGCTGAAATGAGGTGGATTTCCTTCTATTTATACACATTTTCTCATGAGGTATTTTTCTTAGCCGACCTTGGAAATGTATATATCTTTTTATATTTTTTATTTAATAATTAAATTGTCTTCTATAACTGAGCTGACTTGTTATATTTCTTGGAAATGTATATATCTTTTTATATTTTTTATTTAATAATTAAATTGTCTTCTATAACTGAGCTGACTTGTTATATTTCTTATTATATTCTCAATCAAAGTTTTCCATGTCATTAATTAAGTGATTGAAGGTGTAATGAGTTTTCCATGTCATCATTTACTTTGTTCAAGAGCTCCAAGTCAACATTGTGCATCCATGACAAAGTGAGGACTCTTTCATGCCATCAAAGGTTCCATACATCATTGTCAAGGTCCTCCATTTAGCTTGTGGGCATGGGCTTCAACATCAAGAGGGTGTAAATACCACAATCAACTTCTTATCAAACCATTGATGAGGGCATCAAGCCATAACGCCAAGGTCCATCATACCAAAATGTGCCCTAAGAAGTCATTATCATCATTATTATAGAAAGAGGGCTTCAAAAAATCCATCACCATCATAGTGCAAACAAAGACCATCAATCCACCAAGTGTGTGGGCTTCATGACCCCATCAAGCCAAAAATGACCACAAAATGGGTCATTTGGACCATGTGAACCACCTAGTGTTCCAATGCCCAAACTATCATGTCCTCCTTGACATGTCATCAACCTTTGTCACTCCTTTGTCATTAATGGCTTGTCATCAATGACAACCATGCTCAACAAGCTTCAAATCCTCCTTCTTCACTGTAGAAACTCGTTACAGTTTCTCTTTCCCATTGTCCTTTCCTTCTTTCAACTGGCTAGATTCGGTTGAGGAAAATTTATCATGACCATTCTGGATAGATTAATAGGATTGAACATGAGTATAGAATGACGTAAATAACTATGCAATCCTCCAATATACTTGAGGAGTGTTTCCTGACTGTAAAGGGGTATACCTAAAACCAAAGCTCTCTTTCTGAATTCTTGTGTGTACTCTTGTACGCAATGAACTTTACCTTGCCTCAACTTTTTCCAATCCATCATGGTTTTTTGAATCTAGCCTAATGTATAGAATTGTTTCTTTAATGCAACAATGAATTCATTCCAAGAAGAAATGACTTTATCTTTCACAAGGAGGTCTTCCTATGTCTTGCTCTCCCACCATATGAACATGGTGCCTCCAAGATAGAGTGTAGCCAACTGGATCTTTTCATTGTCAGCTGCAAGCTTTTGGATCCTGTAATAAATTTCAATTTGTCTGATCCAATAATTTAGCTTTT
This sequence comes from Larix kaempferi, assembly GCA_027924585.1. NCBI lineage: Eukaryota > Viridiplantae > Streptophyta > Pinopsida > Pinales > Pinaceae > Larix > Larix kaempferi. Next base: position 771,161 of record BSBM01001382.1, read on the forward strand.
CTGCGTTACGTTCACCGTTATATATGGGAAAATAAAACTTAACATCAAGTTTCATTAAAAGAATATCATGGTCAAATTTTTCAAAATGCTTCTTTCACGCATCAGAAGAAGAACTAGAACTCTAAGAAGACTATGATCGAGACGGTGGAGTTTTAGGAGCTTCACCACCACCTTCTACTCCTTTACTTTTACCAACTTTCATTGAAGTTCCACCTTCCTCATGTCTCTTACGATCTCTATAGATTTCTTCCACAATAGTCTTCATGGACATAAAAGCTTGGAGAAAAGCTTCATCTGATGCAAATGGAGTATCCCCTTCACCTTTTGGTGAAGCCATTCTTTGTTTTGGAAATGCATGCCTTGATCTGATTTCAGGGCTATATTCTTCAAGCACCCCTTAATCTTTCTTGAACTTAAGCCAGGGTAAGATTCACACTTGCAATTCCCTATATTAGAGTAGGTATAACCAGGGAATCGCAAGTGTGAATGTTAACCTCCACCATCTCCATCATCATATTCTTACAGTTCTAGTTCTTCTTATGATGAACGAAATAAGCATTCTGAATAATATAACCATAATATGCCTTTATCGAAACTTGATGTTAAGTTTTATTTGCCCATAATATAACGGTGAACTTAACACAAAAAAGCTAGATCATTGGAATCAAGCAAATTGAGGTGTATTGCATGATCTGAAAGCTTGCAGATGACAGTGCAAATATCCAGTTGGATACTCTCCATCTTGGAGACACAGCGCTCATATGGTGGGAGAGGAAGACACAAGAAGACCTCCTTGTGAAAGGTAAAATAATTTCTTCCTAGTATGAATTCATTGTTGTGTTAAAGAAACAATTATATCCATTAGGCTACATGCAGCAAGCCATGATGGATTGGAAAAACTTAAGGCAAGCTAAAGTTTAAAGTGTACAGGAGTACACACAAGAATTCAGAAAGAGAGCTTTGGCTTTAGGTATACCTCTTTGTTATATTTTTAATAATATAGCAGTATAAGTTTCATTTCTTTAACTACAAAAAATATCCATCCATAGAAACACAAGAGACACAATAGTTTACCCTAGGAAAACCCAAACTAGGGAAAAACCTAGCCAAACTTTCTTATTTAGAGATTCAGTACAAAATACAAGTACATAAGATATAGAGGTGATCTTAGAACAAGGGAGATCACAAAAAAATGATGCCTAATAAAGAACCTCAGAAATAGTAGTCTTCTACAACCCTTGAGACATGTCAGAGAAACAAAAGCGAAAACATTATGACGCTAGGATTACTTTACCCTCTACATGTACCAAATCAAAAGTGGGAAGAGAATTCGATGGATTTTATCGAGGGGTTGCCCATGTCTGAGGGGAAGGATAAAATTTTCGTAGTGGTTTATCGACTCACCAAGTATGCTCACTTCATGGGGGTAAAGAAAACAGACTCAGCAAAACAAATAGCAGAAGTATTTTGCAAAAATATTTATATATTACATGGGTTTCCAAAAGTGATTGTCAGTGATAGGGATGCAAGGTTTAAAGGAAACTTTTGGAAGGAATTTTGTAAACAGATAGGGATATCCCTTAACATTAGTTCAACATATCATCCCCAAACGGATGGACAAACTGAAATAGTTAATAAGTGTTTGGGAACACACCTTCGTTGCTTTGTGACAAACAAGCAGAACAAGTGGTTCCTATGGTTTCATTTGGCTGAATGGTGGTATAACTCAACTTACCATACTTCAGCTAGAATGACCCCCTTTTCAAGCCTTATACGGGTATGAACCACCTAAATGGAAGGAATGCGTGTTATTTAATTCTAAAGTGCCAACAATAAGGAATCAATTAGAGGAAGACCATAAGACCATCCAAATATTAAAGGAAAACTTAACAAATGCTCGCAATCGAATGAAGCAACAAGCAGATTTACGAAGATCAGAATGAGAGTTTGAAGTACGTGATTGGGTGTTCGTACGACTCCAACCATACAAACAACTATCACTCAAACAGCAAGGCAAGAACAAGTTGGCTCCAAAATTCTATGGGCCATATCAAATTAACAAAAAAATTAGCCCAGTAGCATATGGGTTAACATTGGAAGATAACTGCCGCATTCATAACGTGTTTCATGTGTCAAGCCTCAAGAAGGTGTTAGGACAACATCAGATAGCACAATCTGAGTTTCCTATTTTGGATGAAGAAGGTCGGGTTATTTTAGAACCTGAAGGTATACTATCTATTAAGTAAAGGAAGCTTCGCTCTAGGAGCATTAAAGAATATCTTATTAAATGGAAGAACTTTCTAGAGGAAGATACATCTTGGGAAGCTGAAAGCTTTCTTCAACAACATCCTTCTCTACCCTTTCTTTGAGGACAAAGCAGTTCTTAAGGGGTGGACAATGTTATGTATATTTTAATTTATTATTTAAATAAGTTTAAATTGGAATATTATTAAAAATGTAACTAAAAGAGGTGATTCTACACGAATGGTCACCATCTTGAGCCTATAAAAGACAGGCTAATGATCATTGTAAATAATCCCTTATCTTTTTATCAATAAAAAATATTTTATTCAAAATGGTCGCCGAAATTTGATAACCCAACAAATGCAAAGGGTGATGATTACAACCAAAGCTTAATGTCGCAATCCTCGTCCAACAAGCCAATGCCAAAGCCTCCAAAGGAAGTATAGGTCTCCCAAGAGATGAGTAGAGATATGCCAAACTAATTTCAATAGCATGCAAGTGCTATAGACTTCCTCCCTTTGGAATGGGAATGAGCTTCATATATATAGGACTAAGAGGATAGGGTAGGTTGAGATATGGTAGGAGAGGGTTAAGGGATCCTCCCAAAGGGCTAGGGAACCGAATTCCAACTCTCCTATACGCTAGGGATATAGATACACATCACACACCTTCGAGAATGGGCTCGAAGATGCTCTTTTATCCAATTAACTGAAATCATCGCAGGTTGCAATAGGACAACCTGCGACGTCGCTGGTTGCATTAAGGTGACCTGCGATGACCTCATTAAACCCTATAGAAATAGGACAATATCTCTCCCAGTTTGATATCGTGGTCATAGGAACTTTAGGTATATTTACACTGAGTCTCAAGATGACAAGATTTAGGTGTAACAGAATACCCCCCAAAGCATGAAGTTGTTGGAACTTGACAGGTGAAATGCTTTGACAGAAGGACTGGCAAGGACTTGTCGGATGGAGGATGATGCTGCAGTACAATTGACTCTGAGAACACAGTCTCGTATGACTCATAACATGTTTTCCGACCAATACATTGTAGATCCATGGTAGTAATGATCGACTGAACACAATCATGGCTACTAGACACAAGCGTAGATCCATGATGAGATAATAACACAGCCACGACCAATACAAAAGTGGATCCGTGTAAATGACTCAAACAATCTCCATCGCAACCTGGGTGAAACATGACTCCCCGGGGTCTTCAAGATGAACCCACAATGATACGAATCTATCCATGTGATTACAAATGTCTTGACGTTGAACATGGTAGAAATCGCTTAATTATCGGTCATTGAGGTATACCGTTAACAAGCGCAAGGGAAATCATCATTGATGTCAATGATCCCCAAGGTATCATAGTACATATCATCAAGAACGAATGAATGAGTTGAAGTCGAACGCCTGAAAAAATATTTCAATCAAGCGTCAATGATGTAAACTCATGTTGAAAGCGAGGTAACTTGCCATTGAGGCATGTAGGCCCAAGGTAATCAATTGGTTTCTAAGTTCAATCCTCATATGATGATTTGAAGTCGACAAGGATGAACTCGTCAAAGGAGGGCCATGATGAATCCCCCATCAACGACACGAAACTTGATAACATATGTTTTAGAGTAGATCGGATGGTATAGTAACATGCAAGACTGACTCAGAGTAGACCGACATGATGGAAGGTGTACTAAATGCAGATAATGAGCGGTGAATGTATTCTTGAACATGGGCATGGCATGACTTGGCAGTATTGACATGACGAGAATGATGCCAACTCCTAATGCAACTGACGATGGAAGTATTCTTTGAATTACTCAAAGGAGTAACAATACTCAAGAAGTAGGCAAAGCTTGAAGACAAACGGATGGCCCAAGTACTGTATGCGAATGCAAATGAGTGCCATGTGTTACACCTAAAATCTACCCATCATCATGATTTAGTGTATACATCCCTGAAGTCACTTGGACCAAGTACTCATTTGGGAGGATTTGTACTCAGTTTGTACAACCTCTTGAGAGGTCGTCGCAGGTTGCACACTAGCAACATGCGATGTTGCAGGTTGTTGCATAGCAAGGTGCGACGAGGTTTGTTAATGGGAAAAAATAGCCATTTCGAGATCTTTCTCGAAGCTTACCCGTTTGGGGGCTTATCCCTGATCTCTTGGAGAGCTGGTACTCGACCCCTAATTCATTAGGAAGATCCCTTATCTCTCTCCTACCATCTCTCTACCTATCCTATCCATAACCTCATCCACTTAGTCCTATATAAGTGAGGCTCACTCCCATACCAAGGGAGGAAGACTATGGTATCTACATGCTGGTGAAATCTCTCTTGGGACACCTTCACTCACCTCTTGGAGAATTCATGCTTCCTTGGAAGGGCTTGGCAATTGGCTTGTGTGGAGAAGGGCTGCTATGTTAAGTCATTGGTTGTAGTTCTATATCTCTATCATGTATTCCTCTATTTGTAGTAATACAAATGCTTTCCACCAATATCGTTCTTATGTGTAATGATGTTGTGTTGTTTACCTGCTTAACTATTTACATAGATCTCTTATTGTATAGATGCTCTTTACTCATTTCTCTTTTCTGTGTCTTGACGGATCTTGCATCTTGGATCTGACGACCGTGAGACGTGGAGCAACATTCGGGAGAAAGGATAGCGAATCAAAGAGGTAAGACATCTAGCACTTGATCCTTAAGTAGATCTAGGAAATGTGTTTGTAGTCTGTTCTATTTGTTCTAGACTCGCATTGAGATAGGGAGATCTTGCTCACCTCTAGTCAAGTGGATTGTCCGATAACAAATCTGGTGACCATATTGGGGAGTATTCTTGTTTAGTGATCATTAATCTGAGTCATTTTCAATTGATTGCTTGACACAAGCCTTGTTATCTTTTTGCCATTTTCCTTCTTAGGATTGATTCCATTGTCAGATCTTCACGTTGAAGATCCTGATCTTCTTCCTTTGAGTTTATACAACTCAGTTTCAAACCTGTTTCTAGTTCATTTTTGAGAGATCTGATTCATTTTTTAGTCTAGAACTCGCCTGTCGCACCTGGGCAGTGAAAACAGAGTGACACTATGTTTTCCTAAGCCTCTGTCCTTTGTCTGTTGCTTGATCGTTGCGGCCTGTGCATTAGTGAACTGCGACACCGTCGCACCTCTCATTTAGGTAACCTGCGACGTCCCACTGTCTGCAAAGACAGAGTGCGCCAATCTATCGAGACTTGACATATGGGCATTCATTCCCTCATCTGACAGTATGAGCCTTGGTTTGGTGTATGAACTCTTCCTGTGCTGCATCATTTAGCCAGAGATCCCATTTTGATTTGTGTGTTGAGAGTTTGGTTTGTTTGGATTGACTTTGGGTTCCGCTTTGGACAAGTTTGAAGTCGGTAGTGGTGGATACTTTTGTCTCCCCCACCTTCGTCCATTCACTCTTGCTTTCCCTTCCTTCCATTCCTAATATGATCAGTGCATTGCATCACCTTCCAAACCTCATTTACATTCATTTTGAGCTTTGCTTGCTGCTGCTTGATTTTGAGTCAAGTGTGTCTTTTTGCTTGGTTGAGTGCTTGTTCTTTTCTTGAGTTTTCTGAATGTATGAGTGTCGCAAGTAGCATTTTCTTTTTAGTCATTTAGATCTGAAAGCAAAGTTGTCTCCAAGTTTATTACTTTGATTCATCCATTGAAAGATTAAAAGTGCTTCTCTCCCATTGTCTCTCAAAAAGTTATTGAAGAAAGATCATTGTGCATTGGAATGTTTTGGAAAAATTGAATGGAAATATGATTGATTGTGTTTTTCTCGAATTATGAATTATTCATCTTCTTGAAAAGCTCTAGTACATTTCGGTTTTTTTTCAAAAGTTGTTTCCATGCTAGGGAAAGATAGGTGCATTTTTTTTATTTTTGTTGCCTTTAGATCATTGAAAAGAGAAAGTGAAAAGCTTGCATTTCCCGTTTTAGAATTCTCTTATTTCATTACATTAGTGTTGTTTTGATTTGAAAATGAAAAAAAAAGAAAAGAAAAAATACTTTGATTTGGATAGTAGTGTTGTGTAAGTTTGTGTGTTTCATTGAAAAAGAAAAGAGTACATTCATTGTCAAATTTGTTTGCATTGGGAATTGTGTTGTATTGAGTTTGTTTTTCAATACCATTGGAAAAAGCTTTCTCCTTACCATAGGTAGAATTCATCGAAAGAAAAGAATATTTCGTGCATGTAGCTAGGGCTTGCATTCTGTTTCCGATTATGTACTCACCTCATGCATTCACCTAACCGTCCAAGATAAAATTAACGATAGAACTAGGTAAAATATTTTAGCAACTTGTGTGTAAGTTATAGATGTGTTCCGGTGTCGTTAAGCGTGGCAGCTATCGTTACTTTCCAACACTGTAGTTTGGGGGTATTGTAGTCTTCCACGTACATCGATATATCGAGCTCCTTCACGTACCCACCAAGTACCATAATCCGTACTTGGCATATATCGAAGGGTGTATCACATACTTGACACATATATTGGAAGGTCTCATGCCAATGGCTGTGCATTAGACAACACCACTACAGATTTGAGCTCCCACGTACTTTGCATATATCGGGAGACACCATTAGGATTCCTGAAACCAACCAAGTTAACCATTTGGCCATCTTGGCAAAGAAATACACCAAGAACAACACTCGGGGAGATTAGCACGCACGTCCTGTCCAGGTAGTCGAGTATGCAGGCAAGGGTATGGTCCCAATCCTCCTTGTCACGTCATATTGTTGGACCCTGTTGTATATTGTGGTTTGCGATGCCTTGATAATCCCATGAGGTTCCAGACTTTTGAATCCACTCTGTCACATAAGTTTGCTTGTTTCCTTAGTTTGAGTAGGTTTTCTTGGACTGCTTTTATTTTAGTATACCTTTAGGAGAAAATGTTGTTTCGGCCTTCTTTGGCTGATTTTCCTGATACTCTGGCGGATTTTCCCTAGAGAAGGTCCCGTAGGATCTTGAACTTGCCACCCGAATTTCCCCTTAATCCAGAGGTTATTTCGAGGGTAAGAATGGATCAACGTAACGCAGTTGTAGCTACTGAAGTAGGGAACCCCACCTTGAATGTTGGCGGACTTTTGTTTCCACCAGATTTACCTACCTCTCATCCCACGCAGGATGAAGAAGCACAAACCCCCACTTCACAAAACCCTTCTCCTGTCATCCCGGGAGAACATGGATCGTTGGAATGGATAAACCAACCCTAAGGCGACCCTACAGCAGCTGTTGGTCCTTCAACAGCTTATTGGACGTCTTCTATAGACCAACCAGTGGCTCATTTTTCCGTCTCATCCTCATCCAGTGAGACTACTCCGGAAGACACTTTAGCCTACTTTTATGGCAAATTGGCTCACTTTCGTTCCATGGCTGAAGAGTTTTGGCCGTCAAGTCTCCAACGACGGGTTCAAGACCCATCATTACCCCCTTACCAACCCATCCCAATTCATTCAATATCTTTCGGATCACCTGAAGCATCCCATCACACGAACACTAATGAGACTGGTCAACCCTCGCAGGAATCCAGTCCTGCACCTCAAGTGAACCAACCGGTGGAAGGACAACGGTCCAACACACCTATCACTACCACGGTTACTTTACTGGTTCCTCCCCCACCTCAAAATTCGAGAGGAGGATACTCCATTCCTATGGATTATATTATTGGTAATGTTATTACCATGGTAGCTAGTCAACAACCCACGTTGGTTCAACCTTTGAATAGTGGTCAGCCTATTGTGGCTGGGGGGAAACCCTCATTTCCTAACCAAAACGTAGGCAGTGGAGTCCCCAATGGACTTCCCGTTGGACCTACACAACCCACTAGACCATCCACCATGGTATTATCTCATGTTGGAGGGCCATCAAATGTAACCCAACCCTCATGGAGTTAAGCGTATCCAGGTTCTGTTAACCCTGTGCTGGGCCAACCTACTCCTGGAAACACGCCATATGGGATACCTTATCCCAGGAATCCATACACTCTGTGGGGGCAACAACCTATGATGCAACACGGACCCTAACCGACTATCCCTCAAGTACCTCCACCCCCGATCGGTCCTCCCCCAACTCCTGTTGGAGGTGGCGAGCCCCCACCTAATGTTGGTGGAGGCCCACCTCATTTTACTTACAATGCCCCTCACCCCTCAGGAAGTGGCGAGAATGGTCCGCCACCTCCTCCAGGTGGAGGCGGCGGTGAACCACCCTATCATGGTGGAGGAGGACATTTCCCTTCGGGTGGCGGTGGTGGTCCACCACCCCCTCCAAGTGAAGGCGGTGGAGGACCTAATTACTATGGTGGTGGCGGTGGTGGTGGAAACCCTCATCCTTCCAGCAGTGGAGGTGGTGGGGGCCCCCACCCATCTGGCAGCGGAAGTGGTCCACCACCTCCTCCAAGTGGAGGCGGTGGTGGGCCACCTTATCATGGTTATGGACCCCCACCTCCTCCTGGTGGTGGTGGTGGACCTCCACCCCCTCCCGGAGGTGGAGGTGGACCCCCACCCTATTGGAACGGACCACCTTATGGTGGCCGACCTCCTTACGGTCCGAGCGGCACACCCCCCTATGGTCAGTTTTATCCTAGTACACCTTACGATCAGTTTAGTCCTTACATGCCTTATCTGTATTATCAATACGCACAGCCTAATCCACAGTTGCCCTTTCTGGCTACTTTGGAGCTACCTGACCTCTCTCGTTTAACCAACGATCCTATTTTCCACAGATCTAACTGGCCACCGATTCCGGTGAAACTTCCGTCTAATATCCCCAAGTTTGACGGCAAGCCGGGAGAAGACCCCAAGAAGCACGTGATGACATACCATTTATGGTGTTCATCTAATTCCTTAATGGACGATTCAATTAGTCTTCGATTGTTCCAAAGGACTCTCACCGATTCAGCTGCCAAGTGGTACATTGAGTTGCCACCACACTCTTTTCCTGATTTTGGCTCTCTTGCTATGAACTTTTTGATGCATTTCCAGCTGCCTATATGGTATGAGACTAGTACTGAGCTTTTAACCTCGCTTCGTCAGAATACCGCCACCCACATTTTGGATCATATCCATGAGTGGCAAAGGAGACGGCGTCTCATTAAAGCTCCCATTCCAGATCAGCTCCTAGCACACTGGTTTACTAAATCGCTCATTCCCACCATAGCAAAAGATGTTATTATGCAAGGTGTTGTCACCGAAGAACAAGCCATCGCGACTCATCTATTAGACCTGGTCTACACTCAGTCTGGGACTCTGTTCAATATTCTTCCTAATGCACCTCGGGACATTAACGATCCCACGAAACCACATAAGGGACCCCAAGTTGATGGGATCATAGGTTCCCTTACCACCCAGCCTACTGTTAGCACTGTTGGATCATCCAACCCAACTCCGGCTGGCCACATGTGATGAACTTGCAATAATTAATTAATGCAAATAAATGAGATATTAGAAATAATAGAACTCCGAATCACTTTTATATTGATCATAGGCCACTTCGAGGGGGAAACCTCCTTTGAGCAAGCTCAATACAATTAACTTCACAATGCTTTCAATGACCTCAACACACACTTATATACTAAGTCTATGCCCAATACTATGGGACAAAACCATGGGACATATAATACTATGGGACGACTTACAAAGCATATGCATCCAATACTATGGGTCAATACTATGGGCTAATATAAACTATGGATCAACAAATACTATGGGACGATTTACAAAGCATATGCGTCCAACAACAATATACTAACATAGTAAAGAGAAGGGTTGACACGGGTTCCTAACATCCCCTCTCCCTTAGAAAAAACTTTGTCCTCAAAGCTTTGGTTGGAGAAATTGCTGCAGAATCTAAAGGAGTTGTTCCCCGGTAGAATCCTCGGGTTGCATTTTGGGCCACTGACGCCTTTGGAGTGTCAGGGAGGATTGCTTGGAAGGCTGTAGATGAAGAAGAACCCTATCATCTGCGTGGAAAATGCGCTTAGAACAGTGTTGATCAGCTTGTTGTTTCAGGCAAATTCTGTCCATGTGAAGATTGTCCTGCAGAATGAGAAGAATCTGATCGCGGTTGCAAAGAACCAAGTCAATTTCCTGAACTGGGGAGCTGCTAAGGGTGTATGGAAGAAGAACTGGTGGTTTCTGTCCATAGACTGATTCATATGGTGTCCTTTAGATGTGGTATTGTACCACCAGAGCGCTGCTAGGAAATCCATAGAAATAGTTGGCCAAAGCTATGTAGGGATGGGCAAGGGTTTGAGCAATCCCGAAAGGAGTGTCATTTCACCCTTGTTGACCTGGAAAGTATCACAGTCTGCCACCATCTGTTGATTTGTCATTTTCAGTCCCTGCCAAAATAAGTTACATTGTTCTCGGTCATACATTTTGAAGAACCTAGAGTGCCCTGCTGATGAAGAAGCATGGAGTTCATAGAAGAGATAGCCATGTTGAACATATTGCAACCAATTTGGAACAAGCAGAGAAAGAGCTGTAAGAGAAACTAGGTCATCAATTGTGCGAGAAGGAGCATCTGCCACCATATTGTCCTTACCCTTCTTGTAAGTGATCGCATAGGGATAACCCATGAGTTGGATAATCCATTTCAGGTGTGTTGGGTAGGAGACCCATTGTTCCAGAAAATTTTCCAAACTCTGGAGATCAGTCTTGATGCAGAAATAATTCCCTAATAGGTATGCCTGCCACTTCTGTACTGCATGCAAAATAGCCATCAGTTCCTCCTGAGAGGTAGATGTGACTAAATTCTTACCGGAAAGGTCTCTTGAAGGCAGCAAGCTCATTGGTTCAGCAAAGAGACCTGCATATCTATCCAAGGAAATAGTGGAGACCGTTGATGGGTGCATCTGAATGGAATGGAGCTGAGCGATGACACCATGTGAATTCTTCTTAAGGATTGTTTCCAGGAGATGTAAACTGATTATACGGAGAGACCCTGGTTGTAAGCCCATTAATTTGTGTTGTGCCCCATTGACTGAAAACTGCATCCAAAGTTCTGCAAAATCCCATAAGATGGGGCCAAGTGTGCGTAACCATTGAACACCCAAAACCACATCACATCCGCCTAAGGACAAGGAAAACATATCAAACCGCAGGTTATAATATTCCATAGAGATACGCACATTGTGAAACTTCCCCTTGCAAGGTAAGGTGCCCCCATTGGAAACCATGACTTCAAAGTTGGAGCAAGGATGGATAAAACAATCAGCTTGTTTGGAAATCCGAGGGTCAATGAAGTTATGAGTGCTACCAGAATCAATGAGTATGGTAAGAGGGAACTTCTTGAAGTATCCCCTGACTTGCATTGTTTGTGGGGTGGTGACGCCGGTTACAGCATGGAGGGAAATCTTGGGTGGGTCGTCCTGAGATGGGGTTTCAACAGGCAGGTGTTGAATGTCGACTTGATCATCTACTGTATCTGGAGCTTCTTCATCAAGTTTTGAGGCAGGCGAAGAATCCACATCCAAGAGATAGAGCTTTTGTTGAACACATCTATGTCCTTGAGTGAATTTCTCATCACAATTATAACAAAGCCCTTTTTCTCGACATGCCTGCATCTCTGTTTCAGACAAATGCTTGATAGGAGTTGGTTGAGGAGCAGGTGTGATGGGAGGTCGTTGGGAACCCATATTTCTGAAGGGAACAAAGGTGGGTTTGGAGCGTTGTTGAGTTGCGATCTTGTCCTTTGCCAACTTAGCCAACCCTAGGACTTCCATCATTGTGTTGGGACAGAACATTTTTACCTCTAAGCAGATTTCATCCTTGAGACCACTGATAAAACAACTCCTGTAGAATTCATCAGACAATCCTTCTGTGTGATTGGCCAGTTTCTCAAATTCTGTCTGATACTCTCTCATTGTGCCAATTTGGTGAATTTTAGTGAGTGCTCCTGTGAAGTCATCAAAAGCACTAGGACCAAATCGTGGCAAAAGGAGTTGGCAAAAATCTGTCCAGTTTGGTTCGGGATGAGCTTTGATGTACCAACAGTACCATTGAAGGGCTTCTTGTTCCAAATGAAAGGATGCAAGTGGAACTTTCTGGACATCAAAAGTATTATGCAGACTGAAATATTGTTCTGCTCGATATATCCATCCAATCGGATCAATACCATTGAAGCAAGGAAAATCAAGCTTCGGCCCACGAAAATTGCTGGAAGAAGAGAACCCGATGGCTGCAAAAGATTCTAGATGTCGGTTATTGTTCATGGCTGAATGCTGAAGATGGAGGTTGAGAAATTTTTCATCCAGATATTGGAGTTTGGTTTGGATGGCTACAAGTGCTTCCTCCATGGTGTTTAGTCCTGCGCAGGTGACAACCACAACCAAGATTTTTTTTTTTGGGGGGGGGCGGAATGGATAGAAAAACAAAAACAAAAGCTTATTTAGTAAAGGAAGATTTGGATTTGGGAAAAACTCGGATGGGTAATTGGGGCATGACTAGGGTTTGGACACTTTCTGATGGACAGGGAAGCAAAAAATGGGGATTTCAGAAGCGGGGTGAAAGAATGAGAAAATTTGGTAGAGAGCCACAAAGAAGCAGAGTTAGGAAAGGAACATGGTGGCAAAATTTGAAGGTGTTTGGGTGAAAATTGAAGGAGTTATGGCAAACCCTAAAAATAGACAAATGTGGGATTTCTGGTCTTGGGAAGTGGAATTTGGGATAGGTTCTTCAGGAATGAAATATGCAGAATGGGATTGCAGGGATGTCAGTGAAGTTTCAAGGAAAATAGAGTTGAAACAAGGGAGATATGGCCGAAAAATAGATTTTTTTTTTCCAGAAATGGATCGACAACAGTGATGCGGAAGGGATCTGCAATGGCGTGGAAGGGATCGAAAATGGATGGATCTGAAACAACGACTAGATATGGAACAACTTTCAGAATAGATCTGAAACGGCTGGATCTGGAGTGGAAGTGATCAGCAACAGTTCAGCTGAAAATAGATATGGACCCCAGGTATGTCTGACTTCCTATCGGTTCAAGGGATTCACTCGGCCACCAATGTTGTCTGACAGCTTGCGTATTGGGGCAGTACCCCTCACTCCACGGCTCAGGTAAAACTGATAACCGCTTTGCCACAAATGAGAGCTCTTGGTTTACCTCACGGGTGGGAACTAGTCAATCACGTAGGGGTCGTTTCCCTTTTCGCTGGTAGGTCCTCTCAATGGGCCAGCTACTTTGGGGTTCCTGTGGTACTCCTCACAATGGGTTTTAGGGCTTATTCCCAAGTACTTCCCACAATTAAGCGGATAGCGGTTATCCCTAGATCTGAATTTGCAACAGATGCAAAAAAAAAAATTGGCAGAAATTCCACCCAACGAGCCCAAGAAAGTGCTCTGATACCAAATGTCATGAACCTACAATAATTAATTAATGCAAATACATGAGATATCAGAAATAATAGAACTCTGAATCACTTTTATATTGATCACGGGCCACTTCGAGGAGGCAACCTCCTTTGATCAAGCTCAATACAATTAACTTCACAGTGCCTTCAATGACCTCAACACACACTTATATACTAAGTCTATGCCCAATACTATGGGTCAAAACCATGGGACATATAATACTACGGGACGACTTACAAAGCATATGTGTCCAATACTATGGGTCAATACTATGGGCTAATATAAAATATGGATCAACAAATACTACGGGACGACTTACAAAGCATATGCGTCCAACAACAATATACTAGCATAGTAAAGAGAAGGGTTGACACGGGTTCCTAACACCACGACACCGCCCAGTCCACCACTCCTGTTGTAATTGAAGAGGTGAATTCTGTTCAATCAGCTTCATCTCAGAAGTTTAATGGAAAAAAGAAGAACAAGGGGAAACCCAAGAAGTCTTCTGCCCAGCAGGAAACAAAGAGCACTCCTGAAGATACTAAGTAGAAAAGGAAACTGAAGTATTCTTGCTTACTATGTGGGGAAGACCATTTCTCCAAAGAGTGTCCCCATAGAGATGAAGTGAAAAATTTTCTTAGGGGTAAACTGACTCCCGCAGTCCTCAATGATCCATTTCCTGCTCAAAACCAGCAGATGAACCCGTCAGAAGTAATACTGAAAAAGATTCTGACTCTTTACCTGATGTCACTGTACCATCAACCTCTCTCACCATAGAGAGACCCTCTTTAGATTCGATATTACATCTTCCCAATAGTACGATTCAAAAAGTTGTTTTCAATCCTAATGCTCGCACGACACAGAATTACAATATCATAGAGGACTTGGAACAAGCTCCTTGCGCCATGTCCACCCTGGAGGTTTTGCAGAATTGTCCCAATCAACGCAAAACTCTCCTTGCATACATTGGTGCAGTTGACCCAAATTCCTCGAACACCATCATGTTTCGTCTTGACAACCTTAAGCCGAGGCTCTCACACCAGCTCGCATTCCAAGTTACTGCGAACCTTGGTGGGAATATTGTCCATCACACTCTTTTGGACGAAGGATCCTCCACTTCTGTCATTTCCATCGCTTGTTGGAGAGCCATTGGCTCTCCTAAATTGAATCGCTCTCCTACCACATTGAAATCATTCGACGGGCGTGGCGTTCAACCTCATGGGCTCTTACAAGCTCTTGCAGATAAGTTGGGAAGAAAGACCGTAACCATTAACGTGGAAGTGGTCTCGACCCCGTTAGATTATAATCTCTTGCTTGGTTGCAATTGGTTTTATACCATGCAGGCAGTAGCCTCTTCAGTCTTCCGCACAGTACAATTCCCCCACCAAGGACGAATTGTTACTATCGACTAGTTAGATTTTTGTACACTAGACGCCACTACTCATCCTGGTGACCGTGTTCATTCCATTGGACAGATGTCAAAACAGTATGAGAGTGTAGGGGTTGGCCTTTTGAAAGATTCATCTCTCATGGGCGTTTTTCTAGCCGCGGACCCCCCTAATCATGTTGCTACGGTGAACATGATCTCTACTGAGATTTTATCTCACTCAAACGATGCTTGGCTTGTATCGGATGAAGCCACAACACACCTTTTTGGAGATATGATGCCTCTTTCACCAGCTGAAAGTATTTATGAGGCTATCCAATCAGCTTCGGAGGACCATTTAACTATGGCCTCCCCATCTTGTTCTCTACATCGGACGTCCTCTCTACCTGATCTCTTACTTCGGACTTTTCATTCAGATGAGTCCATCATGGAAGTAATGAATGTTGATGATAGTCCGTGGGATGATTTCCATCATAGATCATCTTTTCTTCCTCCTTTGGAATACATAGAGAACAACATCCATACCCTCTTTTCACCAGATATCTACCCATCCCCTCAGTCCCCCATCCTTACATGTCTTACGGACATGGAGGGAAACTTGGCCAACATTGATCCAACCACCCCAGTAGACATCTCGGTGAAACCTGGTATAGTGGAACACATTCGCATAGGCCAGAAGTGTTCCCCTAAAGAAATAGCTGTTAGCACAGCCTTGTTCAAGTAATTTCGAGACGTGTTTGCTTGGTCCTATGAGGAGATGCCTGGGATAAACCCCGCAATCGTTTATCATGAAATAAAAACCTATCCCGACATCAAAACCTGTACGTCAAAAATTGCGACCGGTACACCCCCGGAAGACTGCGGCAATAGAGGCAGAAATTGAAAAGCTCTTAAAGGATGGCTTTATTTATCCTATCCCATTGACGGATTGGGTCTCAAACGTCATTCCTATGAACAAAAAGCAGGGCACCATTCGTGTCTGTGTTGATTATCAGGACCTTAATCAGGCCTATCCAAAAGACAACTACCCGACCCCCTTCATCGACCAGATCATCGACAACTGTGCCGAAAGCGTCATCTTCCCATTCATGGATGGCTTTTCTGGTTACAACCAAATTTAGATAAACCCAGCTGACCAACATAAGACGGCTTTCATCTACCCATGGGGTACATTCGCTTATTGCAAGCTCCCATTTGGCCTTAAAAATGTTGGCGCCACGTTTCAGCGGGCTATGTCATATGTCTTCCACGATATTAAGGACTTTGTGGAACCCTACTTGGACGATCTCCCTGCTCATTCAAAGCAACCCGAGTTCCACATTGATCATCTGACGGCCATTTTCCTCAGATGCAGACGGTACAATATCCGTCTGAATCCTCACAAGTGTATCTTTTGCATTGAGTCTGGACGCCTCTTAGGATTTATCGTTTCGAAGGACAGGATCCGCATAGATCCCTTAAAGGTGGAGGCCATCATCAACCTACCACCCCCGACTGATGTTACGGAGCTTCAAAGTCTCCAAGGGAAGGCGACTTATTTACAACGTTTTGTTTGTAATTTCGTGGAGAAAACTCAGGGCTATATGAGACTGCTTAAGAAGGATGTCCCATTCATTTGGGATGATCAAGCTCAAAAATCCTTCGACAGTATCAAACATGCCATCATGCATGACCCTGTGCTCCAACCGCCTAATTATTATCGAGATTACATCTAATATCTCGCTGCTTCTGCTACCACTATCGCCATGGTTTTGGTACAGGAGGATCAAAACGCTCAAGAACATGTGATATACTATACAAGTAAGGGTCTAGCTGACGCTGAAACTAGATATTCACATGTCGAAAAAATTGCTTTCGCGGCAGTCATTGCCGTCCAGAAGTTTCATCACTACATTTTGCTCCGCACCACCACTATCATTGCCGACTCAAACCCCATGTACAACGTACTGACACGTCAGGTGCTTGGGCGAAAGTATTCACACTGGACTGTGATACTGCAAGAATTCGATCTTCTTTTCGAGAAAGCTAAGTCTAAAAAGTCTTTGGTGCTTGCAGAGCTCATTTGCAACCTTCCCCGTCCTGATGCAGAAGTTGAGCACAATGATTCATTTCCGGATGAGTCATTTTTTCTCATCAGTAAAATTGACCCCTGGTATGGAGATATTCTGTTGTATCTTCAAACCCAACGCTTCGATCCTCACCTTTCTCGCGACGATCGTCGTAATATTCGTCACCATGCAAAGTATTACTTAATCATTAATGATACTTTGTATCGTCGTGGCGTTGATTTAATCCTTCGACGTTGTCTCACTCATGATGAGGCTGAAAGCATTCTGAATGACTGTCACACTAGGGCATGTGGCGGTCACCTCTCTGGGATGGCTACTGCCCAGAATATTTTGCGCACAGGATATTACTAGCCTACTATCTTCAAAGATTGTATTGAGGCCGTTAAAAAATGTCCTCCTTGCCAACACTTCCACACGAAGAAGCGCACTCATCCCACCCCATTACATCCAGTTATTGTCGTTGGCCCATTTGCAAAATGGGGCATCGATTTCATGCACTGTAAGCCTACCTAGGCTGGGGGGCATAGTTACATCATTGTAGCTATGGATTACTTCACAAAGTGGGCCGAGGCTATTCCTACATACCAAAACGATAGCAAAACTACCGCACTCTTCATGTTTAATCATGTGATAGCGTGGTTTGGAGTTCCGTAGGCCATAGTTATCGATCATGGTTCTCACTTTCAGAACCATATGGTTGATGAATTGAGCGATGGGTTGGGTTTTTGCCATGAAAAATCGACACCCTACTATCCGCAATCCAATGGACGGGTCAAGGCAATTAACAAGGTCTTGAAAACTATGATCCAAAGGATGGTAGGGACACAAAATTCCAACTGGCATAATATGCTCTTTTCAGCATTATGGGCCTACCGAACTACCGTTAAAACTGCCACAGGCTTCACTCCCTTCCAATTGGTATATGGATTGGAGGTTGTTCTGCCAATAAAGTGCGAAATCCCATCTTTACAGCTCGCAGTCGAACTTCTTCCTAACACTACTGCTGAGGAAGAACGTCTCGTGCACCTAATGAAACTTGATGAGTCTCACCGAGATGCCGCTCTTGCTAATGAAGCACATAAGAAACGCATCAAGGCCCAATACGATAAGTCGGTTGAACCTTGTATCTTTAACAAGGGTGATCTGGTCCTCACTTATGACCAGAAGCACGATAAACTAGGAGCAGGGAAGTTCGAGTCCATGTGGCATGGACCCTACGTTATAAAACGTGTGTCGGAAAAAGGTGCCTATGAGCTTGAAGATTATGATGGAATCTCTTTGGGTGAACCCCGTAATGGGATTTACCTGAAGAGATACTACGCTTGATCTCTCATGCATAGACTTGCTTGTATATATTGTACATGACATGTTTTTGTGTTTTTGTGTGGTGTGATGCATTTCTTTTTGAGTGTCTTTCGATCTTGTTTCCACTTCTTATACCATGTTCTGTCTGCGTGTGCAGATGGCAATGTGCTATGGATTCACGGATGGCGCCAGCCGGCATACCCTTCACCTTGCTTCGGCAACCTGGGTACTATATTCCCCAACAAGTGAGCTCATTAGCTCAGGAGGAAGTTTCCTAGGGTTTGCAAACAACAATGCCACAGAATATCAGGCAGTAATCGGAACCCTAACTGATGCCATTTCCATGGGTATGAACCACATTGTCATCCACATGGATTCTCAATTAGTGGTTTCTCATCTGAACCGGATATACGCCATCCGTGATCCCATCTTACTCCGTCTCTTCATATGAGTACGTCTCCTGGAAAGGTCATTTGAATCTATTCAATACCTGCACATTCCACGAGAGTTAAACATAGTTGTTGACTCAATGGCCAATTTCATTTTGGATTGGTACATTGCACACACATAACATCCATAATATGTAAAAGCATTCACGACATGTAAATATAATGTACAGAAGCAAACATATAAACAAGATCACATCACTAATCATTTAAATAACACATAATGTATAAACCGTCGATAATGTATATATATATAAATCACTCAAAAGTAGTGCTGGTACAAAATTTGAAGCACGATGGCTTTCAGTGAGTCTCTACAAAAATCTGAAGCATCATAAGCTTTCAGTAAGTACAAAATCTGAGGCCTCTAAGCTCTCAGTACAAGTATAAAAGTGTCTCAGGCACCATGCCTGACCTGTACACCCTTGACTCTAATAGCTCTCTGACGCTGGGTGAGAAAGCAGTCTACAGTACGATCCACCTTGCGGAGTAAGGCGTTGAAGCGCACAGAGGCTCCAACCCCAAACCTATGTATGGGCCTTGGTAGGTCATCGATAGCTAGCTCTGGTACCTCCACAGTCAGCTCGGACAGGTTTCAGTATACCTCCTCCATCTCCTCAATGGCAGAATGAGCACTTACAGGAACCACTACCTCCCCACCTCTGTCTCTCCTGGACAGAAGAGAGAGACCTACTAGTCGCACGGGACCCACATCTGCACACACATATAATGTACTTGTCAGCACTACATCAAAAAAAAATACAATTCACAAAACTAAAAAATATAAGGGTTTTGTTCTTACCAATATCACCCCATGCTGCACCCTCTGGTAGCGCTAAGTCGGGATCCTCCCAAAATTTTGTACCGCAGTAAGGAAAGTCCTCGACCATAAGTAACTGGCCCTCTAGCCAGCTAAAAACTAGGGACCAAAACTGATGATGGGACCCCCACCATGGTGGGTCATCACCTCTGCCCACCTGAGCATGTGAGGATCTCTCAGATCCCTGTCATCTAGTACCACCTGCGAGCGAAGAAGAGGAACCCGCTCCAAGAGGAACGACACTGTGATCGATTCGTATCCAAACTGCTTGAGCTCCCCGCGCCGACACTTGGTCAGCTGAGCTCGGATGTTGGCGAGGAGACCCTCACACCAATTGAATACCATGGGAGACATACAGTCTTCTGCATATAACATCTAAGTCTGAGTAGCCGTATGTGGAGCTTGGCTACCCGCCACCCTGGTAATAGTGAGAAATATGGTCCTTAGTGGATGACTCACCACATCTCTGATGAGTATCTTCCCGCTGGAAGGACGAGAAGAAGCTATGCAGTACTGTGCCACCATGTCCTCCACTGTACGATCGCTGGCCCTAGTACCAGTGAGTTGTACAGCATCCCCTCTTCGGGACAAATTAGTCAGAAAGTAGATATCCTCAATGTCAATCATGAGGATATGCTCACCTATAACAAAGTATTGTTGGGTCACATCCCAACTCTAGAGCATGTGTGTCAAGAATGGGATCTGGGCTCTCATCCCCTGTATCTTGAAGAATTTGAGAAACCCACAGTTTCGCAAAGCAGCCACACATTGTGGATCGTTTGCGGCTTGCTCATCTTCCACTTCATTTTCTCTCTCTCGCCACTCTGATACCATCTTTGCTTATTGGGAACCTGCCAAAAGGGGCATTTAAAGCATGTTAGGTCCTTCTCCAACTTGCACAAACTCATTTTTTGGAGCATGTTTGATGTTTGGGATTTGAGTTTCCGTCGTCGCAGATCCCATTTTCGAGGCTTGCGACGACCCAGGCTCGTTGCAAGTCCCGAAAGGGCCACTTGCGACAAGCCGAGGGCGCATTGGCCCTTCCCCAAATCATCAAAAAATGGACAAAAATGCAAAAAGTAAACCACTACAAAGTTGCAAGACAAGGCTTAGGCCCTGGTGAAATGGCGGATCGTAGCTCCCGGAATCGACAGTGGAAGTTTTGGCTCCAAATTGGTACTTCTCCACCCAAATTGGCAATTTGAATAATGTTTCTATTTTTGGCCCATATTTCTATTTATAAATAGAAATGGAATATTCCTTTTCAAATATTTTGATGCTTTTAGGCCATTTACTATAGTTTCGACCATTTGTCATTATATTTGGGGCTATTTGACACTTTCTCTAGTGTACAGGAGTCATAAAGTGGTCTTTTATGGCATTTCTCACATTACCTATGGTAATTATAGGTATGAACACTCCTTTGAACGTTTTGTCACTATTGTTTTTGGCTAAGTCGTAATTATGGCATGAGGATGAGTTTACTCTCCGTTTGTTCTCGTACTCACCAAATCATGAGAACAAGTACCCAGTTATGATTTATCACTTTTCCGGGCTCGTTAAACTTCCATGGAAAAGGACACCCCCCGGATTCCATAGTTAAGCTCTTTTCAGACTCCCTAAAATTGAAAAGATTGCCAAGCGAACTTGTCGCGTTCAACCTTGTTAAAGTATTTGAATGGTCATCTTCTTGGTGATAGTTTACCCCTTTTTCGAACCAGGGGGCACTAATTACGAAAAAGGAATACTCTAGCCAATCATGACTGGAAGAGTCCTGTCCCATGTTGTTTTACCCTTTTTCGGGCGATGAGGCTAACTTTACAAAAAAGGACCGTTGGAGTCTTCTTTAGTTCTTTTCAGACTCTCTAAATATGAAATGACAACCGATTTTACCTTCTATGGACTCATTAAATTTTCACATTGAAGGGCCCGTCATGGGATGAACCCCTCCTATCCTAGGGGCGGAAAATATTTGGGATTGGACTCATCTATGAGATGAGCTATACCGAGCATCTGGTTACCCTCATCAAGCTCGTAGAAAAACACATGAGGCACTCATCATTCATGATGGGGAAAAAGGAAAGTGTTTGTATTACATACTTTAGTGGCAGTATATAGTCATTCTTGAACATGGCACTCGTCTGCATTTGCATTCCGACACTTGGATCATCTATTTGTCTATGAGTTCCCGCTTACTTTCTGAGTCCTGTTACTCCTCTGAGTCATTCGGAGAAAGCTTCCACTATCAGTTGCATTAGAAGTTTGCGTCATTCTCATGTCAATACTGCCAAGTCATGCCATGCCCATGTTCAAGAGCACATTCACTCATCATTTTTAGTCAGTACACACGTCATCATGCCGTTGTTACTTTGAGTCAGTCCCACATGTTATTGTACCATCCGATCCACTCTTCACATTTTTTGTCGTGTTTCGTGTCGATTGATGGGGGATTCATCATGGCCCTCCTTCGACGGATTCATCCTTGTCGACTTCAACTCATCATCCAAGGATTGAATCTAGAAACCAACCAAGTACCTTGGCCCTGCATGCTTCAACGGCAGGTCACCTCGCTTTCATCATGAGTTCACATCATTGACTCTTGATTGAAAGATTTCATCTTGCGTTCGACATCAACTCATTTATTCACGCTCAATGATATGTACTGTGATACCTTGGGAATCATTGACATTAATGGTGATCTCCCTCGCACTTGTTAACGGTTTACATCAATGACCGGTAATCAAGTGGTTTATACCATGTTCGACGTCAAGACATTTGTAATCACATGGATAGATTCGTATCATTGCAGGTTCAGCTTGAAGACCCTGGGGAGTCATGTTTTACCCAGGTTGCGATGGAGTTTGTATTGAGTCATATTACACGGATCCACTTTTGTATTGGTCGTGGCTGTGTTATCATCTCATCATGGATCTACGCTTGTGTCTAGTAGCCATGATTGTGTTCAGTCGGTCATTACTCCCATGGATCTGCAATGTATTGGTCGGCAGCCTTGTTGTACTACATATGAGATTGTCAGTTCAGAGTTAGTTGTACTACAGCAGCGTCCTTCATCTGACAAGCCTTTTGCCATTATTTCTATCAAAGCATTTCATGTGTACATCTTTAATAGCTTCATGATTTGGGGGGCATTCTATTACACCTAAAATCCACCCATCATCATGATTTAGTGTATACATCCCTGAAGTCACTTGGACCAAGTACTCATTTGGCAGGATTTGTACTCAGTTTGTACAACCTTTTGAGAGGTCGTCGCAGGTTGCACACTAGCAACATGCGACATCGCGGGTTGCTCCATAGCAAGGTGCGACGAGGTCTGTTAATGGAAAAAAATAGCCATTTCGAGATCTTTCTCGAAGCTTTCCCGTTTGGGGGCTTATCCCTCATCTCTTGGAGAGCTTGTACTCGACCCCTAACTCATTGGGAAGATCCCCTATATCTCTCCTACCATCTCTCTGCCTATCCTATCCATAACCTCATCCACTTAGTCCTATATAAGTGAGGCTCACTCCCATACCAAGGGAGGAAGACTATGGTATCTACATGCTGGTGAAATCTCTCTTGGGACACCTTCACTCACCTCTTGGAGAATTCATGCTTCCTTGGAAGGGCTTGGAAATTGGCTTGTGTGGAGAAGGGTTGCTACGTTAAGTCATTAGTTGTAGTTCTATATCTCTATCATGTACTCTTCTATTTGCAGTAATACAAATGCTTTCCACCAATATCGTTCTTATGTGTAATGATGTTGTGTTGTTTACCTACTTAACTATTTATATAGATCTCTTATTGTATAGATGCTCTTTACTCGTTTCTCTTTTTTGTGTCTTGCCATGTCTTGCATCTTGGATCTGATGACCGTGAGGCATGGATCAACATTCGGGAGAAAGGATAGCGAATCAAAGAGGTAAGACATCTAGCACTTGATCCTTAAGTCGATCTAGGAAACGTGTTTGTAGTCTATTCTATTTGTTCTACACTCGCATTGAGCTAGGGAGATCTGGCTCGCCTCCGGTCGAGTGGATTGTCTGGTAACACCATGTTCAAGAATGACTAAGTACTGCCACTAATAAAGGTGTAATACAAAAACATTCCTTTTTCCCCATCATGACTGATGAGTGCATCATGTGTTTTTGATGAGCTTGATGAGGGTAACTAGATCCTCGGTATAGCTCATCTCATAGATGAGTCCAATCCCAAATATTTTTCGAACCTGGGGAAGGAGGGGTTCATCCCATGATGGGCCCTTCAATGTTGAATTTTAACGAGTCCATGGAAGGTAAACTCGACGTCATTTCATGTTTAGAGAGTCTGAAAAGAACTAAAGAAGACTCCAAAGGTCCTTTTTCGTAAGGTTAGCCTCTTCGCCTGGAAAAGCGTAAAACAATGCGAGAGAGGACTCTTCCAGTCATGATTGGCTGGAGTATTCCTTTTTCGTAAGTAGTTCCCCCTGGTCCGAAAAAGGGGTAAACTATCACCAGGAAGATGACCATTCAAATACTTTAACAAGTGTGAACGCGACAAGTTCGCTTGGCGATCTTTTCATATTTAGAGAGCCTAAAAAGAGCTTAAAGAGAGACTCTGGGGGGTTTCCTTTTTCATAGGAGTTTAACGAGCCCAAAAAAGTGATAAACTATAACTCGGTGACTTATTCTCATCGTTTAACGAGCATGAGAAAGAACAAAGAGTTAGCTTGGTTGTCATTTAATATTTTACATTAGTGAGCGTAATAATGACAAAAAGATGTTCAGAGAAGTGTTCATACCTAATGATACTTATGAGATGATCGTCACGGTGAAAAATGGCATCAATTAGGCACTCAATTGGTCCTGCAACTCAAAGACTAGGTAAAAAATGATTAAACAAGCATTGAAATGCAGTAAATAAATCAAACTATAGCAAAAACCCACTAAAGCATCAATTTATAAAAGGAATATTCCATTTTTTGTTATAAAAAGGATGAAAAAGTGAAAAGGAATTACAATTTTTTTTTACCAAGCTTGGAGAGTGTAGAGAGCCATTTGGAGCCAGATTTCAACTGCTGATTCCGGGAGCTACGATCCGCCATTCCGTGAGCCGTTAGGAGCAGGTAGGCCTAAACTCATCCTTGCAACTTTCTAGTGGATTGATTTTATGCTTTTTGCTCATTTTTTAAGGTTTTGGGTCGATTTGGTTGGGGGAAATGCACCCTCGGATCAGTGCAGGACCTCCTTACGCAAACTGCGACAACTAGGCTTCGTCGCAAATCCCCTAAGGGGTGCTTGCGATGATGTTGCATAGTCCACAAGGACATCCTGCGATGGCAGAAATGTCCAACTTCAAACCAATTCCCAACCTAAAAGAAAAATCTTTGATGCATAGGGTGAGTTCTAATGTTGCTCATTTGTGCTTCTTGACAAGTTCACGGCTATAAAGATGGTCATTGAGTGGAGAGAACATGAACACAAGTTGGATGATGCACAGTTTGAAAATTACCTTCAATATGTTGCCACATCGAGGAACTATGGGTTGCTGAAGTACTTCCGAGTGCCGGGCATGAGGGCCCAAGTCCCGCTACTAACACATATGATCCGATGTTCGGATCTGGCGCAGTAGCACTTTGAGATCGGGGTGCATACCTTGAGTATAGATGTCGAGGACATCTACTTCCTGATGGGATTATCTCAGAGGGGAGAATATATACCTCTTATTGGATCACGAGGGGGTGATCGGACTGTAGATGACATGATCACTCAGTACTGCACTGTAGGCACTGCGGCTTCTAATGGGAAGATTCCCATTAAGGATATCCGAGATCATCTGTTATGTGCCATGCTATTCACCCTGGTGAGGGTGGCGAAGAGTCAGTCTTCTCATCTCGCGAGCAAGACTCAGTTGATGTATGCAGAGGAGTGGATGTATCCGAGGGTGTTCAACTGGTGCGAGGGACTCTTGACCAACCTCCGAGGCCAGCTTACCAAATTTCGATGCGGGGCACTGAAATAGTTTGGATATGGGTATGTGGTGATCTCCTTCTTACTGGAATGGGTACCTCATCTACGTCCACAGGTGGACTTGGATGACCGGGATGCCAGGGATCCACATATGACTCAATGGGAACAGGTGATGGCCCATCATGGCGGCGAGGGTCCCATCATAGGATATGGCACCAGGTTCTTCACTTGGTTGGAGGGGAAACTCCTCATGATTGAGGATTACCCTTACAGCAGGACATACTTCAGAGGTGATCCCGACCTAGTGCTCCCCGAGGGAGCATAATGGGGTGACATCGGTAAGAACAACATTTCTTGTGTTTTTCATTTTATATATTTTATGAATTTTGTTTTGGAGTAGTGCTAATAAATTGGTGTTGTGTGCAGGTGTGGGTCCGTCGCGTCCAGATGGGGTCTCCATCATTGTGAGGAGAGGATAGGTGCCCATCATGGGTGTCGCAACATGAGATTCTACCAAGGAGGTAGAGGAGTTTTATGAGAACCTCCAGAGGTTGACCCTGGATATCCCAGAGCCGGGTGTTCGTGACCTACCTCAAAGCTACCAGAGGTATGTTGTCAGGGTGTCTGACCATTTTGGCACGCTGATGGCCAAAGTGGTGAGGGCCATGGTCTACTTTCATGGGAAACAACTAGGAGCTTCAGGATCTAGGGTCAGGGGACCGGAGCCGTAGGCTCATGTCCTACTTATGTATGTACTGAAAGCTTATGAGCTTCAGATTTTGTAGAGGCATACTGAAGGCTAGCATGCTTTAGTTTTTGTATCAGCACCATCATTTTGACTTATATATATATATACAGACATTTTCGGCGGATTTGTACATTATGTGTTCTATGGATGATTTATGTGATCTTGTTTCTATGTTTACTTATATAATGGATGATTTACATGTTATGTATGATTTTTATATTTTATCACTATGTCATGTGTGTGCAATGTACCAATATAGAATGAAGTTGGCCATCAAGTCAGCAACTGTGTTCATATCTTGTGGAATGTGTAGGTACTGAATAGATTCAAAGGACCTTTCCAGGAGACAGACTCATCTGTAGAGACGGAGTAGAGTAGGGTTTCGGATAGCATAAATCCGATTAAGATGAGATACCATTAGTTGCAAATCCAAGTAGATAACAATGTAATCCATACCCAAGGAAAGAGCATCGATTAGGGTTCCAATGACTGCCTGATATTCTGCAGCATTGTTGGTTGCGAAACCTAGACAAATTCCTCCTGAGCTAATGAGCTTTCTGATGGGAGAATAGAGTACCCAGGATGCCGAGGCAAGGTTACTGGTATACCGGTTGGCGCCATCCGCGAATCCGTAGAAAGTTCCATCTGCACATTCAAACAGAACATGGTATAAGAAGCAAAACAAGACCTAGACACACTAAAAAAAAAGTGTCACACCACACAAAACATGCACGCCATGTACATTATATACAAGATGTTTATGCATGAAAAATTCAAGCATAGTACCTCTTCAGGTAGAGCCCATTACGGGGCTCACCCAAATATATCCCATCATAGTCCTCTAGTTCGTAGGCTCCTTTCTCCAGAACACATTTCACTATATACGGTCCATGCCACATGGACTCGAACTTACCTGCCCCCAGCTTATCGTGCCTTTGGTTGTATGTAAGGACCAAATCACCTTCATTAAAGACATGGGGTTGAACCGACCTATCATATTGTGCCTTGATGCACTTCTTGTGTGCCTCGTTGGAAAGAGCAGCATCACGGTGGGTCTCGTCGAGCTTTGCAAGGTAAAGGAAACGTTCTTCCTCGGTAGTAGTGTTCGGAAGAAGTTCGACTGCAAGTTTGAGTGATGGAATGTCGCACTCTATTGGTAGGACTTCCACCAATCCGTAAACTAACTGGAACATTGTAAATCTGGTAGTAGTCTTAACGGAGGTTCGGTATGCTCATAGAGCGGAAAAGAGCATATTGTGCTAGTTGGACTTATGAGTACCCACCATGTGTTGAATCATGGTTTTCAAGACCTTGTTAATGGCCTCTACTTTTCCATTGGACTGTGGGTAGTAAGGAGTTGAGTTTTCATGAAAAAAATCCAATCTGGCGCTCAATTCATCGACCATATGGTTCTGAAAGTGAGATCCATGGTTAGTGACTATGGCTTGTGGCACTCCAAATCGTGAGATAACACGATTGAACATGAAGAGTGCGGCGGTTTTTCCGTCGTCAGTGTATGTAGGCATAGCCTCGGCCCACTTTGTGAAGTAATCCATAGCTACGATGACATAACCATGCCCCCTGGCCCAGGTAGGCTTACAATGCATGAAGTCAATGCCCCATTTGTGAAGGGGCCAACGAAAATAACTGGGTGTAACTGGGCTAGATGGGTGCGCTTTTTCATTTGAAAGTGCTAGCGTGGGGGACATTTTTTAACGGCCTCAATGCAATCTTTGAAGATAGATGGCCAATAATATCCCTTGCGCAATATCTTCTGGGTTGTAGCCATCCCAGAGAGATGACTGCCACAAGCCCTAGAGTGGCATTCATTCAAGATGTGTTCAGCCTCTTCATGAGTGAGACAATGTAGAAGAATAGAATCAATGCCGCAACGGTACAAGGTATCACTGATGATCAAGTAATACTTTCCTGGTAGCGTATTCGACGACGATCATCACAAGACAATTGGGGTTTGAAACGTTGGGTCTGGAGATATAAAGTAATATCCCCATACCACGGGTCAGACATGATGAGGAACAATGATTCGTCCAGAAGAGAATCATTAAGCTCAGATCCTAAATCAAGATGGGGAAGATCGCAGATAAGCTCGGCGAACACCAAAGACTTTTTAGACTTGGCTTTCTCGAAGAGGAGGTCGAACTCCTGAATTATCACGATCCATCGTGAATACTTTCCCCCAAGCACTTGACGTGTTAAAACGTGGTACATGGGGTTCGATTCGGCGATGATGGTGGTGGTGCGGAGCAAGATGTAAAGTTGGAACTTTTGGATGGTAATGACTGCCGCAAGAGCGAGCTTCTCAACATGCGAATAACGCATTTCAGAGTCCATAAGACCCTTACTTAGGTAGTAGATCACATGTTCCTGGGCATTATTTTCTTCTTGTACCAAGACCATGGCGACCGTGGTGGAAGAAGCAGCAAGATAAAGGATATAATCCTTGTAGTAATTAGGTAGTTGGATCACAGGGGCGTGCGTAATAGCATGTTTGAGACTATCGAAGTATTGTTGCGCTTGGTTGTCCCAAATGAATGGGATGTCCTTCTTGAGTAGTCTCATGTATCCCTGTGTCTTTTACGCGAAATTACAGACAAAATGTCGTAGGTAAGTTTCCTCCCCTTGCAAACTTTGAAGTTCAGTGATGTCCGTGGGGGATGGGAGAGCGACAATGGCTTCCAAATTTAAGGGATCAATGTGGATCCCATCTTTTGAGACTATAAATCCAAGGAGGCATCCAGAATCGACGCAGAAGATACACTTGTGAGGGTTCAAGCGGATGTTATACTACCTACATCTGAGGAAAATAGCCATCAGATGATCTATGTGGAATTGGCACTGCCATGAATGGGCAGGGAGATGGTCCAAGTTGGGTTCCACAAAGTCCTTCACATCATGAAAGGCATATGACATGGCTCGCTGGAATGTGGCACCAGCATTTTTAAGACCAAAATCAAGTTGACGATATGCAAACGTTCCCCAAGGGAAGATGAATGTAGTCTTGTGTTGGTTGGCGGGGTGGATCTCGATCTAGTTGTAACCCAAAAACCATCCATGAAAGAGAAGATGACACTTCCGGCACAATTGTCAATGATCTAATCAATGAAGGTAGTCGGGTAATTGTCCTTAGGACAAGCCTTGTTGAGATCCCGATAATCTACGCAGACGTGAATGGTACCCTGATTCTTAGCTACAGGGACGACATTGGAGACCCATTCTGTCAGTGGGACAGGGTAGATAAAGCTAACCTTCAAGAGCTTCTCAATTTCTTCCTTGATTACCGTTGTCTTTCGAGGGTGTACCGGTCGCAACTTTTGGTGAACTAGTTTGACATCAAGATAGGTTTTGATTTCATGTGAAACAATAGCGGGGTCTATCCCAGGAATCTCCTCATAGGCCCAAGCAAACACGTCTCAGAATTGCTTGAACAAGGCCGTGAACGTTGTAATCTCTTCAGGGGAACACTTTTGGCCTAAACGAATGTGTTCCACTACACCAGGAGTAATCGATATGTCTACCGGAATGGTAGGTTCAATGTTTGCCAAATTGCCTTAAGTGTCTGTTTGACACATGAGTATCGGGGAATGAGGTAAAGGGTAGACATCAAGTGTAAAGATGGTGGTGATGTTATTCTCTGCAGTCTCCAATGGGGGAAGGAAAGACGATCGATGATGAAAGTATTCCCACAGAGGGTCATCCACACTCATAATTTCCATAATGGAATCGTCGGAATGAAAAGTCCGGAGCAGAGGGTCGGGTAGGGATGACGTCCATTATGGAGAACGGGATGTGGAGGCCACAGCTAAGTGGTCCTTAGGTGCTGACTGGATAGCCTCATAAGTGTGTTCGACGGGTGAAAGAGGCATGGTGTCTCAAATCAAGTGCATAGTGGATTCATCAGGTACAAGCCATTGATCGGAAGAGTTAGGGATAGATGAAATCCTAGAGGAGATCATGTTCAGTGTGGCAACATGATTAGGAGGATCCGAGGTTGGAAAGACGCCCATAAGAGATGAATCTTTTATGAGGACGACCCCCATGCTCTCATATAGCTGCAAATATTGTCCAAGTAATGTTATCGCCTAGATGAGTAGCGGTGTCAGGTGTAAAGAAATCTAGTTGGTCGACAGTGACAATTCGGCCTTGGTGGGGGAATTGTACTATGTGGAAGAAAGATGATGCAACCGATGTCATGGCGTCAAACCAATTACGACCAAGTAAGAGATTATAATCTAAAGGGGTCGCGACCACTTCCACGTTCATGGTTGCGATTTTACCCCCCAACTCGACTGTTAAGGCTTGTAACAGCCCGTGAGGTTGAAAGCCACGTTCGTCGAATGCTTTCAAGGTAGTGAGAGAACGGTTCGACTCGGGAGAGCCAATGGCTCTCCAACGCAAAATCGACATAACAAGGTAGAGGCACCTTCATCCAAGATGGTAGGATGGATGGTCTTCCCAGAAATGTTTGTGGCAACTTGAAATTCCAACTGATGGGAAAGCCTCGGTTTAAAGTACTCAAGTCAGAACATGATGGTATTAGAAGAATCTAGATCAACCGCACCAATGGTAGCAAGGAGAGTCTTGCCCTAGTTAGGGCAGTCTTGCAAGACTTCGAGCATCGACTTAGCACAAGGAGCTTGTGCCAGGTCCTCTACAATATTGTAGTTCTGAGCTGCATGAGCATTAGGATTGAAAACGGCTTTTCGAATCGTGCTCTTGGGTGGATGCAACACTGAATCTAAAGGAGGCTTCTCAATGGCGAGAGAAGCGTATGGTATGGTGACGTCGGGAATAGAAGTGGAAGCTTTTTCAGTATTACTTCCAACGGGTTCCTTTTGAGGGACTAAGTCATATGAATGGGAATGTGTGTTCAAGTTGACGGTCTCAATACGCATCATGAGAACATGCGCGGTAGATGATGCCTCTCTTTGGGAAGGAGAGGTGTGTGTGATCAGTTGTTAGTTCTGAGCGGGGAAGGGATCGTTGAGAATTGTGGGGGTAGAGTTTCCCTTGAGAAGCTTCTTCACTTTGTCTCAGTGAGGACATTCCTTTGAGAAATGGTCTCGACCACACAATAAACAAGGACACTTCAACTTCCTCTTTTGTTTGGTGTCGTCAGGGGTGGGCTTGGGTTCCTGCTGATTAGAAGATTTCTTAAGTTTCCCTTTGTTTTTCTTCTTACCACTAGATTTCTGAGATGAAGTTGATTGAACAGAATTCACCTCCTCGGTGGAGGTAGGAGCAGGCGACTTGGTGATGTTGTTTCCATCCTGTGTTGGGAATGGGGAAGAACCCTGGGGGTTCGACGATCCAACAGTTTGAGTAGGAGGCTAGGTGGTAAGGGAACCAATGATGCCATCCGCTTGAGGTCCCTTAGGTGATTGTGCGGGGTCGTACGTGGGGCGGGGTTCGTCCCGAGTATGGTTTCCAAACTTGTCACCAGACAATCTACCGAAAGCGAACTTAAGGAGTGATCTCCCTAGCTCAACGTAAGTCTATAACAAGTGATACAAAATATGAAATAGCTTTCCTAGATCTAGTTAAAGATCGAGTGATTATATGTCTTACCTATAGCTTGTAGATCTTTCTCCTTGATGTTGTTCCAAGCTTCACACTCGTCAAATCTCAGCTGCAAGACCTGTCAAGACATACATAACCATACAAGCAAGTAAAATGCATCTAAACAGTAACAGATCTAAGTGAACGGTTAAGCAAGTAAACTACTCAAAACATCATTAACACAACAATATTTGGTGGAAAGTGTTTATATTACTATATTAAAAGAAGGGAAATACAAAGGGTGATGATTATAACCAAAGCTTAACGTCGCAATCCTCCTCCAACAAGACAATTACAAAGCCTCCAAAGGAAAGTATAGGTCTCCCAAGAGATGAGTAGAGATATCCCAAACTAATTTCACCAGCATGCAAGTGTTATAGACTTCCTCCCTTTGGAATGGGAATGAGCTTCATATATATAGGACTAAGAGGATAGGGTAGGTTGAGATATGGTAGGAGAGGGTTAAGGGATCCTCCCAAATGGATAGGGAACCAAATTCCAACTCTCATATAGGCTAGGGATAGAGATCCACGTCACACACCTTCGAGAATGGGCTCGAAGATGCTCTTTTATCCAATTAACTGACATTGTCGCAGGCTGCAATAGGACAACCTGCGACATCGCAAGTTGCATTAAGGTGACCTGCGATGACCTCATTAAACCCTATATAAATAGTCCAATATCTCTCCCAGTTTGATATCGTGTTCATAGGAACTTTAGGTATATTTACACTAAGTCTCAAGATGACAAGATTTAGGTATAATAGAAGGCTAGGAAAGGTAGGACACATGGCAAATCTTGAGCCCTCACCCTAATTCGAATTGACTTGATTTTATGGATGGATTGGGAACCTTAGAAGGCTAAGGATGTTTAAAAAATATAGGAATCAACCAAGAGAAGAGACTTTTTATCATTTGAGAAATTTGCATTTGTGAAGAGAGAGAGCTAGTGGATGACTAGTTTCTTGCCTTAGCCAATTTCAAGGGTGAAAGATTCCCATCCAAGTTGGTGTTTGGAGAGGTCACTCAAGTATTTCATGGAGATTTAATGGATTTTGTATTTTCAGGTGTAAGCTATAGGGAAGCTCGTGGTTCCTTCTAGTGCAACACTTTCTCTCAACCATTTCCAGCTTTTATTGCATATTCATGCTCATGGAGGGATTGCGCTTTGGGTGGGATATTGTACTCTTTGGGAGATATTCTCATGATCCATTTCTGATGTAATACACTTAATATACTATTTTCTCCATATTCAGAATGTATCATGTCGAAATAGCAAGTGGTTGTATGTAAAAATGATGATTAATGAGCAAACAATGACCATTTCCCCACTATATTGATGTATGCCATTGTAATGCTGATGATTTCAAATGAAAGAATTTTTCTTTGATATATTTATGATGAATGGACTTCCATTTATGATTATTACAAGTTTCATGTTCATGACTTAAGCATTTGAAGTCATCTTACTTAGTTTATTTGCATTTGGAAGAGATTTGGTGTCATTTCCCCAAGGGTCGAACTAGTGATTTTTGTTGTTGTTTGGGAGAAGATTTGAACAAAATTAATAACTGATAAATGATGCACATGAGACATAAATAATTTACCTTAGACATCCCCTACCTCTGTTCATAATTTTGAGTGGTTTTAGAAGCATTTGGAGAGCCATTTTCAGTACTTACCATGGGGGGATTTGATCCTCAAATTGCTAGTTAAATTCCATACTTTGTCCAGAATATTAAACAAGTTTGTAGAAGTATTTGTAGGGTCATAAATCATCCTTGAACATAATATTCAAGTCTTAATATCATTCATATACCCTCACTGAATATTTGGGATCATCTGGGTCAATTTGGAGACCTAGACATCAAAACTAGTCAAAGATCGAAATAGGGAAAAAAGTGAAAAATTGGTCATTTTAATAAAATTTCTTAAAAGGGACATTACAAGTGGTATCAGAGCATGGTCTTGGCACTTGATGGTATTAACAAGGATTCAAACTAATAAATCACCACCCTTATAACCTGAAGTTGAAGAGGTTTTTGTTGTATAGGAAGTAGTAGGAGGAGAAGAGCAAATTTGTGAAGAAATCATGACTAGAGATGAAAAGGGAAACTCGGAATATAAGGAGGAATTTATTTCAGACCTAAGACCTTTATTTGAAGACATGAACAAAAATATGATGAAGGGATTTGAATTAATGACTAGTCAACTATTAGGCAAAGGAGTCATGGGAGGCAACAGTAGTTCACATTCAGAAGAAAAGAAGACAATGGGTGAGCATATTTTCTCAAGCACGGGACCCCATAATAGACCTGATGAATTTCAAAGCACACCAAGGCCTACTGAACCTAAATTTATTATACCCAAAGAAGATCCTAGCACTCAAACTGAACTTCAGACATTGGAAAAAGACTGGGAGAAATTGGATGAATATTGTAGGAAAAGTCTACCATTTGAACAGTACTTTATTGTTCCAAACAAACTCAAAAAGAGGGAGGAAAATAAGGCTCTACTCCAGAACAAAGAATAAAATGGTGCTATTAGTAAAATTTCACTCCCCACTTTTGATGGTTCTTCTTAAAATTTGGCTAACACTTGGGTGCAAAAACTAGATGTGTATTTTCAGTTGAATCCAATGGTGGAAGAAAATGCCTTAAAAATGGCCATTTTGCACTTGGAAGGAGATGCCAATGAATGGTGGTTCCATGGTATGAAAACTTTGGGTCATGATCAGGTTAAAACCTATGGAGAATTTGTTGACAGGGTATTGGAGAGATTTGAGGAAAAAGATCCAGAATTGTCTTTCAAAGAACTAGCCCAATTGAAGCAAGTTGGATCCCCTGCTGAGTATATGATGGAATTTCAAAAATTATCAGTCAAGGTGGCTGATATATCTATGGGAAGGTCAGTATTGTTGTTCACTGAAGTTTTGGTTGAACCCTTAAGAAGCTTGGTCAAATCCCACAAGCCCACTACATTAAGAGATGCAATGAACTTAACTAGAGATCTCCAAAATGTACTTCCTAGAACAATATTTCCTCCCAATCCCAACTTACCTCACCAATTCATATCTGAAAGAAGCCATGGCAAGAAGATGAATGTGGAAAGGATAAGAAAAAGGAACTAAGTATGGAAGAGCTCAGAAGGAAGAAATTGTGTTACTCATGCTTCCAACCATGGCCACCAGGAAATAAATGTGCTAAGGGAAAGGCCCAATTCATTGAAATATTTTATGATGATGGGTATGAAGGGGGCATGGAGGAGGAAGGACATACTTCATCCCAAGAAGAGAGATATACTACAGCAAAAGAAGGGAAACAAGAGGTAAATCATCCCTCACCTACCAAAGTAAGAATGGCAGTACTTTTAGCAGTGCCTCGTTATCACACTATTCGATGCAAGGGTGTGGTACTAGGACAAGGAGCTTCAGTTTTGGTAGATGGAGGAGCCACACATAACTTCATTGATGCAAACATGGTGGAGAGAAGGAAGATACATATTGAACCATTTGATGTCTTCACAGTTCTCATTCCATGTCACAACATAATGGAGTGCAAAACATGGGTTCCACAGCTGCAAGTCACCATAGGTAATTATACTTTTGTTGATAACTTTTGTGGTTGATGTTGTTGATACTAATGTGGTTTTGGGAGTGCAATGGATGTACTCTATAGGGGAGCATACAATAAACTATAAAATTCCTGAGATGAAATTTCAAGATTCAAAAGGAATACTAAGGGTTGTGAGAGGGTAGCACACCTATCTGAAGCAGGTAGTTTCCTCCCATAGCATGAAACATAAGAATGGAAATATTTTGGGAGACATTCCTCATGGAAGGCCACTTGATAGAGGAGGAACAAGGTTGCAGCATGATAAATTGAGATTGCTTGAGGGAAAGCAATCTTGGGTGGGGAGGACTGTAATGTCCCCATTCAAATAAATTCATAACAAGGAAATTCCATCAATCCTACTAGTTCCCTAGGTTGGATGGAGACATTGGGATTTGCAATAAGGGAGCTATTAAATGATGTTTAGACATTAGAATGGAATAAATATTTAATAAATGATCTAATTCAATAAATGAAAGAGAAAATCAAAGTGGCAATTGATCATGAATACACATGGAGGTTGTGGGTCCCACACAAGCTAGAATTGATGTGCCAAATGGCATTCTCCTCTTGCAATTTTGAATCCATGGGAAGCCTAAGGTTCTTGGGATGAGTTAGAAGGATCATACACTTGACCATATGTATCATAGGTAAAATTTGGATGGAAATGTAACTCATAAGGAGAAGGAAGAGTCAAATGAGGAGTTATTGGACACTTGGACTAGATTACCTAACCTACATGACAACAATGATGAAGATGCTATGACACTTATCAAAAATTGCAGATATAATTGCTGACATCTGACTATTATGACATGTCATGTCTAAATATAGAATCGAAGAAGGTGCTCATGGAGTTAGGGGAAGCTTAATGTGTCCCTATTCGAATTGGTGGGAGGTGGAAGGCTAGGAAAGGTAGGACACATGGCAAATCTTGAGCCCTCACCCTAATTCGAATTGGCTTGATTTTATGGATGGATTGGGAAACTTATAAGGCTAAGGATGTTTATAAAATACAGGAATCAACCAAGAGAATATCTTTTTGATCATTTGAGAAATTTGCATTTGTGAAGAGAGAGAGCTAGTGGATGACTAGTTTCTTTCCTTAGCCAATTTCAAGGGTGAAAGATTCCCATCCAAGTTGGTGTTTGGAGAGGCCACTCAAGTATTTCATGGAGATTTAATGGATTTTGTATTTGCATATGTAAGCTACATGGAATCTCGTGGTTCTTTCTAGTGCATCACTTTCTCTCAACCATTTCCATTTTTTATTGCAGATTCATGCTCATGGAGGGATTATGCTTTGGTTGAGCTATTGTACTCTTGGGGAGAGATTCTCATGATCCATTTATGATTGTAATAAGATTAATATACTATTTTATTCATATTTAGAAAGTCTTAGGTCGAAATAGAAAGTGCTTGTATGTAAAAATGATGATTAATGAGCAAACAATGACCATTTCCCCACTATATTGATGTATGCCATTGTAATGTTGATGATTTCGAATGAAAGAATGTTTCTCTGATATATTTATGATGAATGGACTTCCATTTATGATTATTACAAGATTCATGTTCATCACTTAAGCATTTGAAGTCATCTTACTCAGGTTATTCGCATTTGGAAGAGATTTGGTGCCATTTCCCCAAGGGTCAAACTAGTGATTTTTGTTGTTGTTTGAGAGAATATTAGAACAGACTTAATAATTGATAAATGGTGCACATGAGACATAAATAATGTCCCTTAGACTTCCCCCACCTCTGTTCATAATTTCAAGTGGTTTTGGAGGC
This sequence comes from Larix kaempferi, assembly GCA_027924585.1. NCBI lineage: Eukaryota > Viridiplantae > Streptophyta > Pinopsida > Pinales > Pinaceae > Larix > Larix kaempferi. The sequence continues at coordinate 808,496 of BSBM01001382.1, forward strand.
ATTTGGAGATCCATTTTCAGTACTTACCCTAGGGGGATTTGATCCTCAAATTGCTAGTTAAATTCCATACTTTGTCCTGAATCTTAAACAAGTTTGAAAAAGTATTTGGAGGGTCATAAATCATCCCTAAACATCATATTCAAGTCTTAATATCATTAATATACTCTCACAGAATATTTGGGAGCATTTGGGTCAATTTGGAGACCTAGACATCAAAACTAGTCAAAGGTCGAAATAGGGAAAAAGGTGAAAAATTGGTCATTTTAATAAAATTTCTTAAAAGGGACATTACAGAACACGAACTAGAAAGTTCATTTCTTGGGATCTTGGCTTTCTCTTTTGGAGCAGCCAATAGAAATCTCTTAAATTATCCAAATATACTTTTCAACCAAACAAACTTTTCCAATCAAGAACTCTAGGTTTTACGATAAAACAAACTTGAAAATGAAAATTTGTAAAATTAGATTTGCTTTCATATTTGCTTGATAAAATGTAAATCTTAAGACAAGTAACCAGTAACCAAAGATAGTAGAATAAGTTTGGATCAGAAGAATGGGACCCTTGGGTGATGAGCGTCTAAATGGGCTATAGAGTCTATTTGTTGATGCACTGGTAGTATTGGCTTCCTTGTTTTGGACCTATTGAGTATGAGGAAGAGCTAACATGCTCATCCACTCCTTCAACCTGAGTTACCTGCAAAATGCAGTCAACACTAGTAAAGGGGATTAAAATATTTGTGTGAACAATTGAAAGAAATAAGAAAGAATAACATACTCAAACAAGAAATATCATTACCTCTAGCATTCTAATATCACTCACAATAGTAAGAATTCTACAAAGCAATGCTTACTATCCTTATGAAAAAGTAAGTTCCTTACAAAGCAAAATACCCAACATATACTAGCATGAACCACGACACAGAATACCTCATTGATGATCAAAGAACATGACAATACACACTGCAGACAACACCAGGGTAGCCTCCAAAGCCTTTTATTACTCAATAACAAAAAAAAATATTACAATAGACAAGAGCAGAGGTTCCACCATCAGATGGTTACAATGGAGCGAAGCTCCTCAATATATAGCACAAGGAATGTGAGCTAGGGTGCAAAGCCCTAAGGAGGGTGAAATCCTAGATTGTAGAGCAAGGCAATCTCATAGCCAATGGGGAATCACCTCCTCACTTGGAAAAGTCATTCACAAATGGAAGCAGCCGAGTTTGAAAGGAGCTCACGCATGAATGAGGATGGCAAATGATGTTTCCATGCTTTCGATGGATCTTTGATGAGTTGGATTGGTTGCTTTAATTAAAATCATATCCACATGGGTAGCGCCACCTCATATGAGGTAAGCACCCCCACCAAATTCCTTATCAATAACCAAATCGCAAATGGTTGTCGTGGAGATGATGCTCACGTGAAGGAAAAGCGTAGAATGAAGTTACTTACATTGGAACAAACGTTGGTGGGGTTACATGGAGCTTTATTTAGAATCCAACCACATGGATTGTGCCACCTCCCAATGAGGTAGGTTCCCACCATTTAATTCACCCTTCAATAAATCTGTACGCAGCTGTGTGATGAAGCTGGCCCACGTGAGGAGGATGGTGTAGCATGGAAAAGAATACTCAACGTTTAACCTTTTAATTCAATCCTTACCATATGCTTTCACCTTTCACTTAGTCACCCATCCAAAATTAAGCTATGCCATGTCATTTGGCATGTGACATATTCAATTTTAACAATTTAAATTTTTTACCATGGTGCAATTTGATGCTCTTTTAGCATTAAAGTGCCATTTTGTAGCTCTGATAGGAAAAACTGCTCCACTGGACGTTTTGGTCGCCCAAAACATAGGAAAACCAGGTACTAGGGTAAAGAGGATGCTCTGATATTGAAAATGAGCATCCCTGTGCCAAATTCCGACTCCGGATCACACTTTTATCACCATTTGAATTTTTTCATTTAAACCATTAAAAAATGGCTTTAAAATGCGAAAAAAAAATATTTTTCTTGGAACTGACTGAAACTTCTGGGGGATCTAGTACATGACCAAATGATAAAAATTTAGTGTCTAGCATGTTTATGAACAATACAAAATGGGCTCTAATAACCCCCTAAGGCCTAACCACCACTTTGGGCATTCCAGCTTTGGAGGTGCAGGAGAAAAACTCATCGATTATACTCGGCTAAAGGAAAAGCATAATCGACAAGGGAAAAAAACTCCTTAGAATACCTTCTTTGGTTGTCAATTCTTAGGGAACCGAGTCACTCAAAGACCACCATTCTAGAGCACTTTATTACAAACCCTGTGGGGCATGGTCATGCACTACAAAAATTTAAAAAGGAGCCCTGAACAGGCCAAACTTGGAATCTTTTGAACTCTGAAAGAGCACAAGTAATTGTGCAATACCGGCGTCTCACTGAAGTCCAACTAAAGTGAAACTTTAGGTGGTAACATATGGCTCCAACTGCGGGACGTGTGCTTGATCTAGTCTTAAGGAAAGGAGAGCATACGAGAACACCGGAATCTTCAGTTTTTATGACCTGTAAAAACATATCAACTTGACAAGAAAACCTTTCAATAGCACAAGTGTTTGCAAGAAACCAATGAACCATAAGTTATTTTATTCAAAAGGAAAAAACTAACTAATAAAAATGAAATGCGGAATGTAAATGCTCACTTTGAGGATCTTATTTCTTACTCTAAGCATAACATGATAAAAATGCTAAGTAAAGTGATCAATCCAATGCAACCACCTTAAAATTTCTTCAATATAAAAAGACTTCACCTTTTGTTTGGTTCCCAGCCAAAACAAGGATACCTTATTCATGAAATGAAAACCTATGAAAATATTGAGGATGGGAGGGATGGTTGGGAGATCATAACCATGCAGAATATCATCAAACTGTTTCCTCAACTAGAAGGTCCTCTCGCAGGATACTTCTATCCAAGATTGGATAGGAGTGATGTACAAATCTGTAGGATGGCGTAGATCAACCACACCACCATATTGCCTTAGAGGGCTTATCCAATGAAAAACCTCTGTAGTAACACAAGCCCCGGGCTACTCCAAATCATAAGAGAATTCTGAATGCGAAGATGAAGGTTGTGATTGAATTTCAATTGATTAAGTCCCATCTGAACCCTCAAGGCACAACTCCTCTGGGTCTTCATTACTAGTACTCATGTTTGGTTCTGACTGATCACATGAAGCGCATGCATGCTCCTCTTTAATATCAAGATCTCCCAATATTTCTGAATGCACACTCCCTTCTCTAGATACATCAACAAATGGGTTTCTCAATGTATGTCCAGTAATTATCATAGGTATTTTTGGCAAAGATGGAGGAGTCTTTATTATTTGTATCACGTCCCTAGCTATATTTGTCTTCCTCATGGTCATAATCAACTTCTTTACAAGACTCATCTTCAAAAAATTTACAAGAGAACAAGCTTTCCCTAACTTGATTACCATGTGGAGAGTAAAGAGGAGTATTATCATACACGATACGGTCTTCATCATAAATTTCTCTATAAGCCTCTATACTGGTTTCTTCTGAAGGTAGATGTGAAGTGCAAGTTGCATCATCCTGTCTTAAATGATCCTGAGACAGCTCCAAATCTTCGATGCTTTTCATCATGGAAATATGAAGAGGTTCCTCAATAACATCTTCCATCAATGGTTGCTTAAGAGTTTCTTCATCAACTTCTATAATGGCTTCTTCATGCTCATCATCCTCCTCTTCAAAAAAAGCGTCATAAGGAAGTAAGCCTTCCAAACCATCATCATTGTACACATTGCAAACTTCCTCATTTTCAATAAGGGCTTCTGTAATAGTTTCTTCTGGAGGTGGCTTAGGAGCACAAATGTCATCATCTTCACTAAAGTAATCTTGGAATCCCAAATCTTCAATGTTTGTTACCATGGCAATGTGAGGAAACTCCTCAAAGACCTCCTCAATTAAAGATCCCTCATGAATGTCTCCGTTAATATTTGCATTGGCTTCCTCTTCAGGTAAGTTTGGAACATACATATGATCATCATCATTGAAATGGACCTGAAAACACTCTGAATCTTCCATATCTTTTGTTAAAGTGAAATGTGAAGGGTCCTCAACAATGTCCTCAATCAAGGATGCTTCATGAAACTTTTCAACGGGATCATCATGTATCTGTGATGAACCTGCAATAATTAATTAATGCAAATACACGAGATATCAGAAATAATAGACTCATAATCACTTTTATATTGATCACGGGCCACTTCGAGGGGGCAACCTCCTTTGAGCAAGCTCAATACAATTAGCTTCACGGTGCCTTCAATGACCTCAACACACTTATATACTAAGTCTATGTCCAATACTATGAGTCAAAACCATGGGACATATAATACTACGGGATGACTTACAAAGCATATGCGTCCAATACTATGGGTCAATACTATGGGCTAATATAAACTACAAATCAACAAATACTACGGGACGACTTGCAAAGAATATGCGTCCAACAACAATATACTAACATAGTAAAGAGAAGGGTTGACATAGGTTCCTAAAATCCCCTCTCCCTTAGAAAAAGCTTTGTCCTCAAAGCTTTGGTTGGAGAAATTGCTGCAAAATCTGAAGGAGTGGTTCCCCGGTAGCATCCTCGGGTTGCATTTCGGGCCACTGACGCCTTTGGAGTGTCAAGGAGGATTGCTTGGAAGGATGTAGATGAAGAAGAACCCTGTCAACTACGTGGAAAATGCACTCAGAACGGTGCTGATCGGCTTGTTGTTTCAAGCGAATTCTGGCCATGTGAAGATTGTCCTGCAGAATGAGAAGAATCTGATCACGGTTGCGAAGAACCGAGTCAATTTCCTGAACTGGGGAGCTGCTAAGGGTGTATGGAAGAAGAACTGGCGGTGTTTTTCCATAGACTGCTTCATATGGTGTCCTTTGAGATGTGGTATTGTACCACTAGAGCATTGCTAGGAAATTCATAGAAATAGTTGGCCAAAGCTGTGTAGGGATGGGAAAGGGTTGGAGCAATCCCGAAAGGAGTGTCGTTTCACCCTTGTTGACTTGGAAAGTATCATCGTCAGCCAACATCTGTTGAATTGTCATTTTTAGTCCCTGCCAAAAGAAGTTACGTTGTACCCGGTCATACATTTTGCAGAACCCAGAGTGCCTTGTTGATGAAGAAGCATGGAGTTCATAGAAGAGAGAGCCCCGTTGAACATATTGCAACCAATTTGGAACAAGCAGAGAAAGAGCTGTAAGAGAAACTGGGTCATCAATTGTGCGAGAAGGAGCATCTTCCACCACATTGTCCTTACCCTTCTTGTAAGTGATCACATAGGGATAACCCATGAGTTGGATAACCCATTTTAGGTGTGTTGGGGAGGAGACCCATTGTTCCAGAAAATTTTCCAGACTCTGGAGATCAGTCTTGATGCATAAATAATTCCCTAATAGGTATGGCTGCCACTTCTGTACTGCATGCAAAATAGCCATCATTTCCTGTTGAGAGGTAGATGTGGCTAAATTCTTACCGAAAAGGTCTCTTGAAGGCAGCAAGCGCATTGGTTCAGCAAAGATACCTGCATATCTATCCAAGGAAGTAGTGGAGACTGTTGATGGGTGCATCTGAATGGAATTGAGCTGAGCGATGACACCATGTGAATTCTTCTTAAGGATTTTTTCCAGGTGATGTGAACTGATGATGCAGAGAGACCCTGGTTGTAAGCCCATAAATTTGTGTTGTGCCCCATTGACTTTAAACTGCATCCAAAGTTCAACAAAATCCCATAAGATGAGGCCAAGTGTGCGTAACCATTGAACACCCAAAACCACATCACATCCGCCTAAGGACAAGGAAAACATGTCAGAGCGTAAGTTATAATCTTCCATAGAGATACGCACATTGTGACACTTCCCCTTGCAAGGTAAGGTGCCCCCATTGGCAACCATGACTTCAAAGTTGGAGCAAGGATGGACAAAACAATCAGCCTGTTTGGCAATCCGAAGGTCAATGAAGTTATGAGTGCTACCAGAATCAATGAGTATGGTAAGAGGGAGCTTCTTGAAGTATCCCCTGACCCGCATTGTTTGTGGGGTGGTGACGCCGGTTACAGCATGGAGAGAGATCTCGGGTGGGTCGTCCTGAGATGGGGTGTCAACAGGCGGGTGTTGAATGTCGACCTGATCGTCTATTGTATCTGTAGCTTCTTCACCAAGTTCTAAGGCAGGCAAAGAATCCACATCCAAGAGATAGAGATTTTGTTGAACACATCTATGTCCCCAAGTGAATTTCTCATCACAATTATAGCAAAGCCCTTTTTCTCGGCGTGCCTGCATTTCTATTTCAGACAAATGATTGATAGGAGTTGGTTGAGGAGAAGGCGTGATGGGAGGTCGTTGGGAACCCATATTTCTGAAGGGAACAAAGGTGGGTTTGGAGCGTTGTTGAGCTGCGATCTTGTCCTCGGCCAGCTTAGCCAACCCTAGGACTTCCATCATTGTGTTGGGACAAAACATTTTGACCTCTGAGCGGATTTCATCCTTGAGACCACTAATAAAACAACTCCTGTAGAATTCATCAGACAATCCTTCTGTGTGATTGGCTAATTTCTCAAATTTTGTCTGATACTCTCTCACTGTGCCAATTTGGTGAAGTTTAGTGAGTGCTCCTATGAAATCATCAAAAGCACTAGGACCAAATCGTGGCAAAATGAGTTGGCAAAAATCTGTCCAGTTTGGCTCGGGATGAGCTTTGATGTACCAACGATACCATTAAAGGGCTTCCTGTTCCAAATGAAAGGATGCAAGTGGAACTTTCTGGGCATCAGAAGTATTATGCAGACTGAAATATTGTTCTGCTCGATATATCCATCCAGTCGAATCAGTACCATTGAAGTGAGGAAAATCAATCTTCGGCACATGAAAATTGCTAGAAGAAGAGAACCCGATGGCTGCAAAAGATTCTGGCTGTTTGGTATTGTTCATGGCTGAATGCTGAAGATGGAGGATGAGAAATTTTTCATCCAGATCTTGGAGTTTGGTTTGGATGGCTGCAAGTGCTTCCTCCATGGTGTGTGCTCCTGCACGGGTGACAACCATAACCAGGTTTTTTTTTTGGTGGAATGAGTAGAAAAACACAAACAGAAGTTGGTTTAGTAAAGGGAAATTTGGATTGGGGAAACAATCTGATGGGTAATTGGGGTTTGACTAGATTTTGGACACTGTTGAAAGGACAAAAAAACAAAAAGGGGGATTTCAGAAGCAGGGTGATAGAATGAGAAAATTTGGCAGAGAGGGACAAAGAAGCAGAATTCAAAAAGGAACTTTGTGGTAAAATTTGAAGGTGATTGGGTGAAATATAAGGAAGTTATGGCAAACCCTAAAAATAGACAAATGTGGGATTTCGGGCTTTGGGAAGGGGAATTGGGGATAGGGTCCTCAGGAATGAAAGATGTAGAATGGAATGACAGGGGTTCCCCGAAAATTTCAAGGGAAACAGAGTGAAAACAAGGGAGATATGGAGAAAAAACTAAATTATATATATATATATATATATATATATATATTTCAGAAATGGATCGGCAACAGCGGTGCGGAAGGGATCCGCAACAGATGGATCTACAATGGCACGGAAGGGATCGAAAACGGCAGGATCTGAAATGGCGACTGGATCTGGAACGACTTTCAGAATAGATCTGAAATGGTTGGATCTGGAGCGGAAGTGATCGGCAACAGTTCAACTGAAAATAGATATGGACCCCAGGTATGTACGGCTTCCTAACAGTTCAGGTGTTTCACTCGGCCACCAATGTTGTCTGACGGATTGCGTATTGGGGCAGTACCCCTCACTCCACGGCTCAGGTAAAACTGATAACCGCTTTGCCACAAACGACAGCTCTTAGTTTACCTCACGGGTGGGAACTAGTCAATCAGGTAGGGGTCGTTGCCCTTTTCGCTAGCAGGTCCTCTCAATGGGCCAGCTACTTTGGGGTTCCTGTGGTACTCCTCACAATGAGTTTTAGGGCTTATGCCCAAGTACTTCCCACATTTAAGAGGATAGGGATTATTCCCAAATCCGAAGCTACAACAGATGCGAAAAAAAAAATTGGCAGAAATTCCACCCAACGAGCCCAAGTAAGTGCTCTGATACCAGATGTGATGAACCTGCAATAATTAATTAATGCAAATACACGAGATATCAGAAATAATAGACTCATAATCACTTTTATATTGATCACGGGCCACTTCGAGGGGGCAACCTCCTTTGAGCACGCTCAATACAATTAACTTCACGGTGCCTTCAATGACCTCAACACACACTTATATACTAAGTCTATGTCCAATACTATGAGTCAAAACCATGGGACATATAATACTACGGGACGACTTACAAAGCATATGCATCCAATACTATGGGTCAATACTATGGGCTAATATAAACTACGGATCAACAAATACTACGGGACGACTTACAAAGCATATGCTTCCAACAACAATATACTAACATAGTAAAGAGAAGGGTTGACATAGGCTCCTAACAGTATCATTCTCTCAAAGTCAAACTGTGCTCCAAGGAGAATGACACCATGCTTTTCAATAAGCTGTGTAATCTCTTCTTTAGTGAGAGCAGCTAGAGGAACCTCCACATATTCAATGTTCTCTATCATGAAGACACGAGGAGGCTTAGGGTCTTTCATGTGATATTTTATCTCAGGTAAGAAGTAAGCCAAGGATTTTTTAAGGAATCTTACCATATTGTCATCATCATACTACCACTGCTTTAAGAAAATTCTAAGGAAGCAGGAAAGGGAGGAAATACATTTGCTAGGAAGGCCCTCAAAAAACTAATAATAAGCTTCTACTTCCAGAGTATCTGCAAACATATGCATCATATTATATTCATACAAAACATTGAAGTCAGCCAGAACCTTAAGGAAAGACATGATGTGTTGGACGACTAGACTATGATGTGCAAAAAATAATGTGGGGCCCTGGTAACTCAGACCAAAGGTCACCCCAATACAATAATCCAAAAAAGTGCTGAAAATAAACTAAGTGAGGAAAGAGGGAAAACCTAGTGGGAAGAAAGCCCCCCCTCAAGCTAAAGCATAATAATGGATCAATCTGTCTCCACCATGATGGAACTCACCCCCAACAGTGAACGGAGGTAAGAGAACTTCTTCTCAGTGAAGCTTTTAGTGAAGATGTCTGCAATTTGCTCATCAATAGGGCAATATTGCAAAATGATGGTGCGATCATGCACCAACTATCGAATGTAATGCATATGAATCTCAATGTTTTTGGTCCTCTGCCGCTGAACTGGATCTGTGGAGATCTTGATAGCACTTTGATTGTCACAAAATAGGATAGTCGAAGTAGTGCCACCAAAACCAAACTCGGAAATAATATCCTACAACCAAACTACCTGAATGCAGGCATTGACTGCCCCTCAATACCCTGCCTCTGCTGAAGAAAGTGCAATAGCTGCCTGCTTTTTGCTGGACCAGCAAATAGCACCATGACCAATCATGAAAACATAACCGGAAGTGGACTTCCGATCAATGCTATAACCTTCCCAATCTGAATCAGTAAAACCAATGAAATCAAGCTCAGAATCTGCAGCATAATGTATGCCAAACTATCTCGTACTTTGCACATACTGCAAGATCCGCTTGGATGCTCGCCAATGAATCTCATGTGGTTGTTGCATATATCTTGACACGGCACTCACAGCATATGAAATATCAAGCCTTGAGTGTGTCAAATAAAGTAGTGAACCAATCAACTGTCGATACATACTGCAATCTGCAAGCGGTGTAGAATCTCCCTCCTCAAGACTGATTCCTATGAGGAATGGGAATGGGGCTGCCTTACATTCAGCCATATTAAACTTCAATAACAGGTCGGAAGCATATTTTTGCTAAGATATAGTGATCCCATCAAAATTTTGAGCTATCTCCAAGCCCAAAAAGTGACTCAGCAAGCCCAAATCGCTCATGTCAAAAGCTAGATTTAAGGCAGTTTTTAGCTTGTTTATTGAAGTAAGAGTGCTACCAATAATGAGAAGATCATCAACATAAAGTACAATAACCAAAAAATTACCTTAAACTCGCTAAAGATACACATTCGGATCAGATTTTCATTTTTGGAAATTCTGAGAAAGAAGGAAGGAGTCCATCTTTGCGTACTAAGCTCTTGGGGGTTGTTTTAACCCATACAAAGATTTCTTCAATCTGCAAACTAATGATGGATTTGATGTGTAGCCCTCTGGATGCTGCATATATACCTCTTCAGCAAGGTCTCCATGTAAAAATTCACTCTTCACATCCATGTGGTGCACTTCCCAGTGCTTGGATGCGGAAATAGCCAAAACAAGGCGGATGGAATCCATCTTTAAAACCGGTGCAAAGGTCTCAGTGTAGTCCACTCCTTGGACTTGGGAGAAACCTTTTGCCACCAACCTTACTTTGTATTTTCTGATAGAGCCATCAACAGCAACTTTCGTGCAGTAGACCCATTTACACTTCACTAATTTTCTTCCAGGTGGAAGAGAAACTAGCTCCCATGTGTTGTTCTTTTGAAGAGAACTGTACTCTTCATCCATGGCACTTTGCCATCTTGGATCTCGGTGGGAAGAATATTATGATGTGGGATCTGAACCAGCCATCAAATAACAAATCTCAGGAAGTAATGGATCAGCAATAGAAAGAGCCATACCTGCTCTTTGAAAGTCTGCTCTTGTTCGTCTCGGATCAGCAGGATTTCCAAGGTTCGAACCAGCAGATTGAAGAGTGTTTTGGGCCCACTTTGGTAACTGAGAAGGATCATAATGGTCGGATTCTGAACCTGATATGTCATGATCATCATGTGTTCCTAAAATATCAGAAATATCAGAACTCATACCTTCATTATCGTTGCACGGATCTTCTTCTGGTGAAGGCGGTGAATCGGCAGTCTCTTCCTTGACTAGTTGCAATTCTTGAAGCGGTTCTTCAAATTGCACACTGCGCTCTATGAATATATTTTTAGATCTGATATCCATGAGTTTATATGCTTTTGATTCTTCCCCATATCCTATCAGTATGCACTCAATACTTTTTGGATCCAAAGCTCGTCTCTTCTTGGAAGGAATTCTAGCCCATGCAGTAGAGACAAAAACTCTCAAATTTGACACATCCGGTTTGTGACCAAAGAATGCTTCGAAATGAGTCATACCTTTCACGGATGAATGTGGAACATGGTTTTGTATGTATGCAGCAACATTGATTGCTTCAGCCCAAATATTTGCAGCCAAACCTTTTGATTCAATCATGCATGTAGCCATCTCTTTCGGTGACGGATTTTTTCTTTCCGCTACACCATTCTGCTGGGGTGTGTAGGGAACTGTATGTTGGATCTGAATTCTGCTTTGAGCACAAAGTTGCAGAAACTCGACCTTGATATATTCTCCACCATTATCAGATCTAAGAGCTTTGATCTTGCTCTCAATGACGGTCTCAACAGAAGCCTTAAAATCCTTGAATTTTTCAAGCACTTCTGACTTGTTTTTGAGAAAGAATACCCATGTAAAGCGGGAAAAATCATCAATAAATGTCAAAACATACCTTGAACCATTTAATGACGTATGGGGCAGCGGACCACTGATATCAGAATGTATCAACCCCAAAACTGTAGAAGCTCTGCTAGCTTTGCCGCGGTCGAATCTGTGCTCGGGGTGCTTCCCAATAATGCAACCAGTGCATATTCTCTTCGAGGAACGGAGTTGTGGAAGACCATCTACCACGGAATTGTTTGATAGCAGCAGCAAATACTTATAATTAATATGTCCAAATATTTCATGCCAAAGCCTATTAACCTCATTACCATGTGTGCGAAGAGCAGTGGGCTTTGCAAGCGGAATAAAGTGTGAAAACTCATAGCATTTTGCAGTGTGGTTTGCCTTTCTGACTACAACAAGTCTTCCACTTTTGATATCATAAATTTCAATTGTATTAGGGTTGAATGTAACTTGCTTCGGTTCAGCAGTGTGTGTCATTTGATACACAGAAAGAAGATTTGAAGCCAAGGAAGGCACATAGAGAACATTCCGAAAGCTTCCATGATCTACATGAATCGTACCTTTGCCCTTTGAAGAAATTTTTGAGTCATCTCCCAAATGGATGGGAATGGAGCTGTTTGGATTGAATGAAGAAAAAGAATCAATATTTGCAGCCATATGATTCAATGCACCCGAATCTATCAAGAGAGTAGTGGGCTTTGAAACAGTTGCCATGAGTGCTTGTCGTCTATCATGGTCATCATTCCTATCCTTCTTCCTTGCACCGTCAGGAAGAGTTATGTTGTTCTTTTCCAAAAGGAGGGCCATTTGATCTATAGTCTTCTTCATACATGAACTTTCAGGATGAAAGCCATGGTTGCAATAAGTACATTTAGATTTTTGGTTACCTTCTTTTCCCTTTTGCTTGAACTTTGAACTGGATGGTGCATCCGTCTGTTTGCCTTTCTCTCTTTGCTTGTGAGGTTCGAATTTGGGATTCTCCTTCTTTTGCTTTCCTTTACCATTCGAGATCTTGGGTCCTTGAACATATAGGGCTGAATCTTTGGAGCTTATGGACCCCATTTGAATCAACTTGTCATGCTCTTTTGTGACGGACTCAATGAAGGCATTCAAGGTAGGTATCTTCCAATTCGGGGTAGTTAGCTGACCGGAATTGAAAGTAGGGACAAATACCGAATAATCTTTACCAAGCTTGCTGAGAATGGAAAGGATCAATTGTTTATCCTCTTTGATAACTCCACTGTTCTTCAACTGCAAGTTCAATTTCTTGAATTTTGTGAAGAATTCATTAATGGTCTTGAAATTCTTAGGACTAAGGGCAATCAATTTATTCTCTAATTGAAAAGCCCTAAGCTCGTCCCGCTTTCCAAATAGTGTTTCAAGTTGCTCCCATATAGCTTTTGGAGTCTTCAATCCACTGAGATGGAAGTGAAGATCTTTGGAGATGGAGAGACAAAGTGTTGATTAAGTTGTCATTGATGCCAACAGTGTATAGTCATTGATGCCAACATGTCTTGCTGCCCCTTGAGGAGCCCCTGAGGGTTAAGTAATTGTCAGTGTCTAAGGAGACCTTTTGATCTTGTCCAAGCCCAAGTTTGAATCCCTTGGAGCCCTTGGGACAATGACAAAAGCCCTGAACATCTTGTAGAGTGTTTAAGTGCCCCTTGAGGAGCCCCTGAGGGTTAAGTAATTGTCAGTGTCTAAGGAGACCTTTTGATCTTGTCAAAGCCCAAGTTTGAAGCCCTTGGAGCCCTTGGGACAATGACAAAATCCCTAAACATCCTGTAGAGTGTTTAAGTACCCCAAAGATGTTTTGCATTTCCCCAATTGTTTCTTTGTTTCCCCAGTACCACAACTTATGCCCCAGTATGCTACAAAAGTGTTGAAGAAGTTGCAAGAGTCCAAATGAACCTTTCAGTGGTCATTTGTGTTTATTGAGGTCATGGTACCTCAAGAGAATGTCTAGCAACCCCACAGGTGATGTCATGATGGATCTTGACCCTTGTAGGTCTCCTGGTGTGGTTGAGGTGGTTGAAGAAGCCTATGAAGCCCCTTGCTTGATGAAGAAGTCCTTGGACCCACATTTGATGGGTTAATGGTCCTTGTCCCCTTAAAGGTGATGATGTGGTCATTAATGACTTGATGAAGATCTTGATGCCCATGTATCCCTTGTTGGGGTCATGGAACCCTTGGAGATGGTCATTATGCATGAGAAGGTCCGGCACCCACATAAATGGCTGCATGATGATCCTTGGACACTATATGATCATTGATGGTGCATTTGGAAATGATTTGGGTCTTGGAATCCATATATATGGTGGTTTGTAAGCCCATGATTGTTGGAGCCTTTGATATGATAGAATCCTTGGTCATGATTCCCTCATCACTTGGCGATGGAGTCCTATGTGATGGGCTTGAAGTCCATGGAAAGTATCTTGTTTAAATATTATATGATATCCTTGAAACCCTTGCATGCGGTGCCTTGGGTTTTGAACCATGGTGATGTATGGTCCTATTTGTGGTTATATGGCTATTGGGATGTAGATGGAGGTAGATCCCACGGACGTGCCTTGATATGTTGAAGAAGACTTTGAAACTCTTTTAGTTAGTGGTATGGTCTTTGGCACCCTCATGTGTGGGGTCTTTGACGTCCTGGACACATTGAATAATTTAAGGGTATTAGACCAAGAATTTGCAAATAAACACATCATAGGGAGATAGTCCTCATCAAGCCATTTCCATTGATATGTGGAGCATCTTCTAACTCCTTATGGTTGAAGAGATATGAATTTTTGAAGTTGGTGTACCCCACCTTTTTGGGTGAGCCGACCAAACAAAAGAAAATTTAATTATTTGTAATTTTGAATTGCATGTCGGCCCTGTTTGAGGTAATAACTTTCCTCCACGACCTATATAAATAGAATATCAAACATTTCATTTGATCATCAATTGGAATTTCGCAATTCTTGGAGAAAAGTGCGAAATTTGGTGGAGGAGAAATTTTTGGGCATCTTTACTAAAATTGGCATAACTTTCTCATACGGAATCGGAATTACAAAATTCTTGGCTCGTTGGAAAGCTTGTTACGAGGGCTATGTGATGACATGATATAGAGTTTATTTTGGTTTGTATATTGTTTCTTGACCTTATGATCTTCAAAAAGGTATGGCTCATGCTTCTGGGTTTCTCTTGTAATGGCACATGTCTCTCATGGATAGAGTTCATCTTTGATATTAGTATGTGAGCCTATATATTGGTATATATATTTGAAGTCATTATGGAGGATATGATGATGATGTTGCATACCTTTATGCTATGATATTATACACTTTATGATGATAATGCATGTGATAATGATGTACACTCTATGAAGTTGATGCACTCCTATACAATATGATGTACATGCATACCATAGTGTGATGATGCTCTCCTATGCATTATGATGTATACTTGATGTTGATGTGCTAAAGAAGTTTACACAGTCATGTTCTAGATATGCTCAACTTACATATGATATGATCAGTGATGTTTACACAGTGACATGCTCAGTGTATGTTGATGTGCTAAAGAAGTTTACACAGTCATGTTCTAGATATGCTCAGCTTATATATGATATGATCAGTGATGTTTACACAGTGACATGCTCAGTGTATGTTGATGTGCTAAAGAAGTTTACACAGTCATGTTCTAGATATGCTCAACTTACATATGATATGATCAATGATGTTTACATAGTGACATGCTCAGTGTATGTTGATGTGCTAGTGATGTTTACACTTCTATATGCTCAGTAAAGTGCGATGGTACACAGGATTATGTATGCTCAGTGGTGTATGTAGTGATATATAGAAACAATGATACAATGATGACATTGATGAAATGATGAACGGTGGTATTGAGCAGTGAGTACATTGATTCATGCTACATGAGCAAATTCCTTAACTCAGATTGGCTGAGTTGTATGAATAGTTGGTTTGACTCAGGTGGACTGAGTCTAGCATACCATTGGTTAAACTGAGATTTACTAATTCGAATGACGTGAACAACAGATTGATTGGTACAGACAAATTGATTACTCAGTTGATGAACAGTGTGGCACAGTTGTGATGAGCAGTGGTCAGTTGATGTGGTTGTGCAATATAGTACATATTGAGCAGTGTGATACAATTGATGTGCAGTAGTCAGCAGTGGTCAGCAGTGACAGTGGTTGTGCAGTGTGATACAGATTGAGCAGTGTGATACAGTTAATGTGCAGTGGTTAGCAGTGACAGTGGTTGTGTAGTGTGATACAGATTGTGCAGTGTGGTACAGGTGTTGGATAGCCGTTCCGCAGGATCAGTGCAGTAGTTAGGTATCTATCTTCATATCAGGGTGGTAGGACGGGGCAAGGAAATCTAGGGAGCTAAGGCTTCCTTCAGGTTGTAGCATGTAAAGCAGGGGGTTGTAGCCTCCTTCCAGTTGTAGCTGGAGAATTGAAGTCTTTGTAACAAAGGGGGTTGTTGCCTCCTTCCAGTTGTTGCTGGTAAATTATTATTATAAAGGCTTCCGTGGTTTTTCCCCCAGGACTTGGGTTTCCACGTAAAAATCTTATGTATTGTGTTTTGCTATGCTTCCTATGTGATGATATGTGATGATATGTGATGATGAACTGTAATTGTTAATAATGTTTATGATATAATGATAATGTGGTAATACATTAATGAATGATGTATTGAAGAAGCAGTTGATGATTGTTATAGTTGAAAAAGTAATAAAAATCTATACACACTGTTCACCCCCCCCCATAATAACCCCCTAAGGCCTAATCACCACTTTGGGCATTCCAACTTTGGAGGTGCAGGAGAAAACCTCATCGATTATACTCGGCTAAAGGAAAAGCATAATCGACAAGGGGAAAAAACTCCTTGGAATGCCTTCTTTGGTTGTCAAATCCTAGGGAACCGAGTCACTCAAATACCACCATGCTAGCACACTTTATTACAAACCCTGTGGGGCATGGTCATGCACTACAAAAATTTAAAAAGGGGCCCTAAACAGGCCAAACTTGGAAACTTTTGAACTCTGAAAGAGCACACGTAATTGTGCAATACTGGCGGCTCACTGAAGTCCAACTAAAGTGCAACTTTAAGTGGTAACACAGACATCAACACTCCCTCTTAGCTAGGGATGTATCATCATGCTGAAACACATCTGGATATATGTTGTTGCCCCAAACATATTCCATCCCTGAAAACACTTCCCCTCGATGATTTTTGTACCTTTAAAAGGTATGGGCTAAAGATATCAGTGGCATAAAAATATCTACAAATTTAATGTCATGAAAATGCTTCTTATGCTACAAGAAATATCCCCCCATTGATGAGGACACACGAATGTTGATCGACAATAAAATATGCATCACATACATCAACATCCTTTCACTGTCCGAAATGGAAAAAATAGGATTTGAAATGTCCTATGTGTGTTGCATGAAGTGATTCCTAATGTTGATTGGGGATGGAAAGTGCAAATTCATACTTTCCTCCATCAATTTCTCACTATCTGTGTCAGATGGGATTTCCATGAATAATTTAACGATCTGTAGTCCATCTATGTCTCCCAAACAAAAAAAGAGTGCCCAAATCATCATCCTCTTTGTTGCCATGTTGTTTATCACATGAGCTGGCAGAACTAAAGAAAAATGACATAAACATGAAAATTCGCATTCAAACATTATGTCAAACACTTTCAACAACTAGGGTTTTAGTTAAAGAATCACATGCAATCTTTGAAACTTAAAACCACCATGTTAAAAGCCATTCAAATACTGAAACTAAACAAACACATTGAACACAGCTATTTTTGGTCAACCTTGACCGGGAAAAACCCCAACCTGGGGAAAACCCAAAGAGGAAAATTTGTTATTAAGAGAACACTCAAAACATTTCTTTACACATCATTTTTGTCTTTTCCAACATTGACAAAATTTGACAAAATGAGAACAATAGAAAACTACCTCGAAAAACGTGTTGAAAATCTATTGTATGGCCTAATGTACGACTTTCCCACACGTGTTGTACAGCCTGTATGGTACAGTAACCTTCCTACCTCGAAATTCGATCCCACGCATGCCAGAAACTCTTGATGTACGGTCTAAACAGTCTGAAATTAATGCATAGTGAACTGCCTTGGGAAATGTGCCCACACATGTGACTGTAATGTCTGTTTCAAAATGTTGTACAATCTATTTCATGATGCCTTGGAATGTGAGCTACTGAGATTTCTAGGAAATCATGCCAATTTTCCTCGGGAAACCCTTCTTCTCCTTCAATCTTTCATCTTTCTCTTCTTCTTCGTGAATGAATGTTTTCCCTTTGTCCCTTTTCCTTATTTTATACTTTTCTTCTCATCAACTAACCCTAACTACCAATGAAACTAACTAATCAATGGCTAGGATTATATTAGAAGATCTAGGGCCCACATTAGATGCACTTTTTAATAATAATAATAATAATAAATTAAATACATTACTTAAGTGAGACCCACACTCATAAAGTACAAAAAGACTTATTTATTTACATAATGTCTATTTTTACATAAATACAATAAATGGAACAAAGGACCTTTTATGTCCCCCTCATCACTCACACCAAAGTTATGAGGGAGAACCTTCAGAGTTAACATTTTCAGCAAGAAGTAGCTGCAAATTCTTGTTCCTCCAAAAGCTTCTCTACAATCCCTATCATATTCAAATCATCGTTGGATTGATCATCAAATTCAAAAATTTGAAAAGAAGAATAACTCACCAAACCCTTGTCCTCCTTGGAACCCATGATGATGGTTGTTCGAATGTCCTCATGCAAGTGTACATTATCACCATAGGATGTTTCTGTTACACCTAAATCTTACTACCATGAGACTCAGTGTAAACATCCCTGAAGTTTCCCATGACTAGAGGGCTTAACTGACCTATTTTTGGAGATTGTCGCAGTTCACCCTTGTGCAACATGAGATGTCGCAGGTTGTCTTAATGCAGTCTGCAACAATGTCAGTTACTTGGATAAAAGAGCATCTTCGAGCCCATTCTCGAATCTGAGTGATGTGGAACACTATCCCTAGCCTATAGGGGAGATGGCATTCGGTTCCCTAGCCTTTGGGTGAGATCCCCTATCTCTCTCCTACCATATCTCAACCTATCCTATCCTCCAAGTCCTATATAAGTGAATCTCATTCCCATACCAAAGGGAGGAATTCTATAGTATGTACATGCTGGTGAAATTAGCTTAGGAGAGATCCCTACTCATCTATTGGGAGATTCATACTTCCTTGGGAGGCTTTGGCATTGGCTTGATCGGAGAAGGATTGCTACGTTAAGTCATTGGTTGTAATCACTTCCTTCTATGTATTTACCTTATTATACAGTAATATAAATGCTTTCCACCAAATCTCATTGCATTGATGATATTTGTGTAGTTGCCTGCTTAACTGCTTACTTAGATCTATTATTGTGTAGATGCATTTTACTACTTGTGTTGTTTTGTATGTCTTCATAGGTTTTGCAGCTGATATCTAAAGACCATCAAGTTTGGAGTAGCATTCAAGGAGAAAGGATCAACGATATGAAAGGTAAAGCATCTAGCCACTCGATCTCTAATCAGATCTAGGAGAGTTATTTCTATTTTTCCCCTATTTGTTCTAGACTTACATTAAGCTAGGGAGATCAGGCCTCGAGTCCTCTCTTGGTAGATTATCCGTCAAACAAATCTGGCGACCATACTGGGGATTACATTGTTTGTAGTTTTCAATTTGAATGTCATTTTCATTTGATTTCTTTTGCAAGCCATCTTATTTTCCTCCTAAGCCTTGTTTCACCATCAGATCTTCACTTTGAAGAGTATGTAGTGCTCTTATGAGTCTGTACTCGTCATCTCTAAACCATTTCATTGCTCATTTCATGGAGATTTGTTGATCCTTGAGTTTGGATCTCGCCTGTCGCACCTGGGCAGTGGAACCAAAGCGTCGATCTGTCATTCGTTTTGCACTATGCTTCTTTGTCGTCGCAGTTCCCCCACTAGTGTCCTGCGACATCGTCACAATACCCGCGTCGGTGACCTGCTATGATCACTCTGTGTATGAACACAGACTACGTCGATCTGTTCAAATTGATGCAAGGGCATCCCCACTCCATTTTTTATTTGATTTTTGGTTTGGTGTGCAGACCCCACTGTACTGCAAGATCCAGTCAGAGATCCTTTTTTTATTAGTGTGTTAAAAGTGTTTGGACTTTGTGTGGATTTGTATTGGGCCCCATTTTTAACGAGTCTGAGTTTGGTAGTGGTGGACACTTTGGGGTTCCCCCACCTTCATCCACTTAACCTTGTTTTCCCTCCTCTCCCCACCTCATTTGATCTCAGCATTGGATCTGATCCTGAACTGCTTTTTGCACTTGTCATTTAGCTTTGTTTGCATTCAGTTGTTTGATTGAGTGTTTTGGGTGTTTTGAAGTGTTTTTAGTCCATATGAGTGCTTGTCATTTTCTTGAGATTTCCTGAGTGTTTAGAGTGCTGCAAATCAACTTTCTTTTCAGTTTTCATGCTTTAAAACATCATTGTTATCAAGTTATTATCTTGGCATATCATTGGAAAATTAAAGGTACATCATTTTTACTGATTTTCAAGTGCATTTGGAAATGGTTGTAGAAATTGGTCCGCGCATTGGAATGTATCATTCATTGGTCTTTTGAAAAGTTTGAGAGAAAAGTTAGTCATTTGTGCTTTTCGGGAATTGTGAATCATTTGTTTTCTTGAAGAATTCAAATGAGATCAAGTTTTTACAAAAGTAGTTCCATGCTTGAAAGAATTGTATGCATTCTTGGTTTTTTATGCTTTTAAGCCATCATAGTGAAATTGAAAAGTTAGAGTGCTCTAGATAGGGAATGTCTCTCTTTTCATCTCTTAGTTTTGATTCGAAAAGACAAAAAGAAAATGTTTAATATTTGGTTGTGATGCTTGTTGATATTTTTTCGTTTTGATTGGAAAAATGGAAAAAGTGAAAAGAGTATTTTTTATCAAATTTGATAGATTTTGGGATTGTGTTGCATTGGTTACTTTGGTAAAATCACTTGGAAAGAAATTATCCCTCCCATATATAGAGTTCATCAAAAGAAAAGTATATTTTTTACATATAGTTAGGGCTTGCATTATGTTTCTGTTTATGTACTCACCTCATGCATTCACCTAACCGTCCAAATAAAATTAACGGTAGAACTAGCGTAAAATTTTTAGTAACTTGTGTGTAAGTTAGAGACGTGTTCCGGCATCATAAAACGTGGCAGCTGTCGTTACTAGCTAGCACTGTATTCCGGGGGTATTGTAGTCTTCCACGTACTTATCGGTATATCGAAGCTCTTTCACATACCAACCAAGTATATCAAAGTTCTTTCAGGTACCCACCAAGTACTTTTTGTACTTGGCGTATATCGAAACATGTTTCACGTACTTGGCATATATAGAAAGGTGTTTCACATACTCAATAGTATATAGGAAGGTCTTGTGCCATACGGTTGTGCATTAGACAGCACCACTACAGATTTGAGCTCCCATGTACCTTGCATATATCGGTAGACACTATTAGGATTCCTGAGACCAACTGAGTTAACCTTTTGGCCGTCTTGGCAGAGAAATACATCGAGAACAGCACTCGGGGAGATTACTACGCATGTACTATCCAGGTAGTTAGGTATTCAGGAAAGGGTTCGGTCCCAAACCTCCTTGTCGCGTTTTACTG
The DNA here is from genome assembly GCA_027924585.1 of Larix kaempferi. NCBI lineage: Eukaryota > Viridiplantae > Streptophyta > Pinopsida > Pinales > Pinaceae > Larix > Larix kaempferi. The sequence continues at coordinate 829,826 of BSBM01001382.1, forward strand.
TTGGACCCTGCGGTATATAGCGATTTGCGAAGCCTTAACAATCCTGTGAGGTTCCAGAATTTTGAATCCACTCCTATCACATAAGTTTGCTTGCGGCCTTATTTTGTGTAGGATTTTTCTTGATTGCTTTTCTTTTGTTTAGCTTTCCTTAGAAGAAACTTTTTTTTCAGTCATTCTGGTTGACTTTCCTTGGAGTCTTTTGTAGGATTCATAACTTACCGCCCGAATATCCCCTTAACCAGGAGGTAATTTCAAGGGTAAGGATGGCCCATGAGCCACGGTCATTTCACCTAAAGTGGAAAACCCTACTTTGAACATTGGAGCACGTTTGTTCCCTCCAACCCCTCCAGACTCACTTGCCTCCAACCCCCCACAGGGTGAAGAGGCAGGAACTTCCACTTCACAAAACCTATCTCCCGTGTTACTGGGAGAGCCTAGATCGGCGGAATGGTTAAATCCACCCCAGGACGACCCTACAGCAGCTGTTGGTCCTTCAGCAGCTTATTGGACATCATCTCTAGACCACCCAGTGGCCCATTTTGCCATTTCATCACCACCCAGTTGGCCTACTCCTGAAGAACTCTTCGGACCCCTTCATGATCACTTGGATCAATTACATACCAGGGGTGATGAAATTCGAAGACAAAGTCTTTCATGAAGGGGTGAAGACCCGACGTTACCTTCTTATCAACCACTCCCAAGTCATGTTTTATCTTATGATTCACCGGAATCATCCACACAACACGTGACCACTTCTGAATCTGGTCAACCATCACTTCCTGCACATTCACCCCTTAGACAGGAGACCAGTTCTATACCTCCAACAACCCAACCTATTGAAGGACAACAGTCCAACACACCCATTACTACCACGGTTACGTTACCTACCCCTCCCCAACCCCAAAACTCGTGGGGAGGATACTCTTTACCCCCTATCTTCCTTACAGGTAATGTTAATAAAACAGTAGATAATCAACAACCCGTGTTGGGTCATCCCTTACCTAGTGGTCAGCAAGTTGTTGCTTGTGGGCAACCCCCGTCTCTTAACCATAATACTGGAGGAGGGGTTCCCATCGTTCCTTCCACTGGAAATTCCTTACCTATCGAACCTTCCACCACGGGATTATCCCATGTTGGGGGACCATCCCATGTAATTCAACCACCATGGAGTCAAACATATCCAAGTTATCTTAACCCTATGTCGGGACAACTCAATCCCGGAAACGCACTTTACGGGATACCTTATGCCGGAAATCCATACACTCTATGGGGGAAAAAAAAAAATTTACAACATGGACCCCCACCTACAATCCCTCAAGCCCCACCCCCCCCCCCCCCCCCGTTTGGTCCACCCCCACCTCCCATTGGAGGCGGCGGGCCCACACAAAATTCTAGAGGCGACGTACCTTTACCTTCTAGCGAAGGACCACCTCATTCTGGACATCATGGCCCATCCCCCACGGTGAACGCGGTGGAGTCCCCCCCCCCCCCTTTAGGCGAAGGCGGAGGGCCACCCCCCCCCCCCCCGGGTGGTGGCGGACCTCCACCTTATGGTGGTGGCCCATCCCATCCTGGTGGTGGTGGTGGTGGTGGTGGAGGACCATCCCATCCTGATGGTGGTGGTGGAGGACCATCCCACCCTGGTGGCAGTGGCGGAGGACCATCATATCCTAGTGGCGGTGGAGGAGGCGGCCCTTACCCTTTCGACGGCGGCGGTGGACCACCACCTCCTCCCGGTGGAGGTGGTGGAGGCCCACGCTATCCCGGTGGCAGCGGTGAACCACCACCTCCTCTCGGCGGAGGAGGTGGAGGTCCATCCTATCCCAACGGTAGTGGCGGGCCCCCACCATTTGGAGGCGGCCCCCCCCTCCCGACAGTGGAGGCAAACCCCCACCTTATGGTAACGGGCCACCTTATTATGGTAATGGACCAGCTTTTTTTGGTGGCGGACCTACTTTTAGCCCGGGTCGCACACCCCCTTATGGTCAGTTCCCTCCAGGGACACCTTACAATTAGTCGATTCAAGGTCCTACTGGTCCATACATGCCTTATCAGTTCTATCAATACCCCCAGCTGAACCAACAGCTGCCCTTTTTTGCTACTTTGGACTTACCCAACTTGTCTCGTCTGACGAACGATCCCATCTTCCACGGGCATAACTGACCACCCATTCTAGTTAAGTTACCATCAGATATCCTCAAATTTGATGGCAAGACAGGTGAGGATCCCAAACACCATGTGATGACATACCATTTATGGTGTTCATCCAACTCCTTGATGGACGACTCGATCCGTCTTTGGTTGTTTCAACGGACTCTCACCGGCCCAGCTACCAAGTGGTATATTGAACTACCACCCAATTCTTTTCCAGATTTTCGATCTCTTGCTATGTCGTTTTTGACCCACTTCCAGTTACCCATCCCTATGAGACTGGTACGTACTTATTGACATACCTTCGCCAGAACACTGCCACTCATATTTCAGAACATATTCATGAATGGCGGTGAAGACAACGTCTCATTAAGGCTCATATCCCCGACCAACTCTTAGCTAACTGGTTTACAAAGTCACTTTTTCCCATTGTAGCTCCAGACGTAGCTATGGGAGGATCCGTCACTGAGGAACGGGCTATTTCCCATGCCCATTACTTAGACTTGGTATATGCTCAATCCGGCACATTGTATGAAATTGTTCCTGACGCACCTCGCCCTACGTATGATCCCGCGAAACCGCACAAGGGACCACAAGCCGATGGAATCATTGGTTCCCTTACCTCCCAGCCTTCTATTCAAACTGGTGGCTCATCGAACCCTCAAGGTTCTTCCCCAACACCACCACAGGCTGGCAATAGAATTACCAAGTCCACCACTCCTGCCTTTACCAAAGAGGTGAATTATGTGCAATCAGCTTCATCTCAGAAATCCGGTCGTAAGAGGAAGAACAAAGGGAAACCTAATAAATATTCTAACCAACAGGAGCCCAAACCCACTCAAGAAGACACCAAACAGAAGAGGAAGTTAAAGTATCCTTGTTTGTTGTGCAGTGGAGACCATTTCTTGAAAGAATGTCCCCACCGAGACGAAGTTCAGAAGTTTCTCAAAGGAAACTCTACCACCGCAGTTCTCAATGATCCCTTCCCCACTCAGAACCAACAACTAATCGCACACACCTCTCCTTCCCAAGGAGAAGCATCCTCCACCGCACATGTTCTCATGATGCATAGTGAGACTGTTAACTTGAACACGCGTTCTCGTTCGTATGAATCTGTCCCATTGGAAGTAATACTGAAAAAGCTTCCACTTCAATTCCTGACGTCACCATACCACATGCTTCTCTCACCATTGAGAAGCCCTCTTTAGAGTTATTTTTGCATCCTCCCTAGAGCACGATTCGAAAAGATGCTTTCAATACCAATGCTCGAGCTGCTCAGAACTACAATATTGTAGAGGACCTGGCACAAGCTCCTTCTGCTATGTCGACGCTTGAGGTCTTGCAGAACTGTCCTAACCAGTGCAAGACTCTCCTCGCTGCCATCGGTGCAGTTGATCCAGATTCTTTGAATACCATCATGTTCCAACTAGAATACTTTAAGTCGAGGCTTTCCCATTGTTACACCAAAATGTCGTCACCCTTGTGCAAGTGTCGCAAGTGTTGCAAGTATCGTCATCATGACCTAGTGTCATCACCATGACCGTTGCAAGTGTCATCATTATGACCAAGTGTCGTCATCATGACCGTTGTGATAGCGTCATCTTGACCATTGTGTAAACTCTTTGCTCTGACCCCTAAACTCATTATGGGCTAAAACACATCCAACTGAGAGATTTCCCTACCTAGTTGACCTCTTTGAGTAGGTTGTCGCACTTCTCCTTCATCTAGGGTGCGACGTCACAGTTTCTGGTCATCTAGGGTGAGACACTGTCGCACTTTGTCTTCCTACAGCATGCGAAGACCCCCTCTGTCACTTTGTGTCCTCTACCAAGGTGCTATGAGGTTGGTTAAAGGCTATTTTGGGGAGTCTCGAGGTATTTCTAGAATCTTGTTGAGGTGGAGACCTATCCCTAGACTCTAGGTGAGGTGGCATTTCGGTTCCTAACCGAATGGGAGAATCCCTTAACCATATCCCCCTAATCCTCAACCTACCCTATCTCTTTAGCCCTATATAAACACCCACTCTCTCCATGGGAGGGGGGAAGGTCTATGGTATCCTTATGCTGGTGGAATCCATATTGGTGATTGGGAAGCTTGTACCACTTTGGAGGCATGGCTTGGACAAGTTGGATGGAGGATGCGACATTGAGGCTTTGGTTGTAGCTTCATCCTTTTTATGTATTCCTACTTTTTAATACAGTTAATATAATATCTTTCCATGAATGTTGTCTCGTTGATGATGTTTACAACTTTCTTCCTCAACTGTTATTTTAGATCAGTTATTGTTTAGATATCTTGTACTTCTTGTATCATTTCCATATTGTCTTGATAGGTCTTGCAGTTGGAGATCTGACGACCGCGAGACTTGGAGCAACAACAAAGAGAAGGATCTGCTATCTTAAAGGTATGATATCTAAGTACTCGATCTGTAACTAGATCTAGGAAATGAGTTTTGTATCCTGTTCTCTTTGTTCTAGATTCACTTGAACTAGGGAGATCTGGCTCGCGTTTGCTCGAGTGGATTGTCCGTCAAACAAATATGGCGACTCCGCTGGGGAGGAACATAATTTTAGTTTTCAATTTGAATTCCATTTTCAGTTGATTTCTTTTGCCAGCCATCTAATTTTCCTCCTAAGACTTTTTCACCATCAGATCTTCACTTTGAAGAGTTTGATTACCTTCCTTTGAGTTTGTACTTCTCATTTTCAAACCATTTCATTGCTCATCATTTGGAGAATTGGTTCATTTTTAACTTAGATCTTGCCTGTTGCACCTAGTCAGTGGACTTAGAGCGACACTGTGTCATTTTTTATCTCTGTTCTTTGCCTGTTAGTCAGTCGTCGCAACCCTTCCATTGGTATTCTGCGACACCGTCGCACTCCTCGCATTGATGAACTGCGACGTCACACTGTGTACAAGTATAGACTACGCCGATCTGTCAAAGTTGCCATACAAGCAACCCTTCTCCATTTCTGATTTGAGTTTTGGTTTGTGTGCAGACTCCTCTGCATTGTACCTTCCAAGCAGAGACCCTTTTGTCCAGCAGTGTTTTGTTTGGCTTGTTTGTATTGGTTTTTGAGTCTTTTGAGATTTGGATTCATGTTTGGCCCTTTGAGTCAAAACTAGTGTTTTGCTTGCATTTTTAAGCGAAATGGGTTCTATTTTTAACCCATCTCAAGGTTTTGAGATCATTTTTGGTTTGGCGTGATCGGCTTGTTTTAAAGACTTGAAGAGTGTGGGATATCCATGTCTTTTCGAACCTCTTTTTTGGGTTATGCATCTTGTTTCCCTTACATGCTGAGCTATTCAATCATTTTTGGGGAAGATTGATTCTTTGTCTCCACTTTAGTTCAAAGAAAAGCTTGATTTTGTCACTCTTTTGCTATATTCATGAAATTGGAAAACATAAGTATTCTTCTTGCTTCAATTTGATCATTTGGAATTTTTGGTCTTACACTCATAAGAAGAAGAAAGATTCATTTCCGATTTGTATGAATTTGAGTTAGATAAGATTGTTAAGTGCTTTCCTTTGTCTTGCATTTTGACTAGAAACGTTTGTGAAATCCTTTCCGTAGCTTAGATGTGTCTTTTTCAAGTGTAAAAAGATAGGAAATGAGTTATAATTATTGCATTTGGTAGATTTTGAGCCTTTCTTGAGTGCCTTTGAGTTGTTTGGGTGCTTGCCATTTTTCTTTGGGAATTTCTGAACAATTAGAGTGTTGTAGATATTCACTCACTTTCTGTACATAGATATGCAAAGCGTTTAGTTATCAAATTCCATTTTTTATACATGCATTTGAAAATTGAAAGTGCTTCATTAGTGTGTCTTATACATTGTTAAGATTAGTTGCATCTTTCGTTTTCTTTGCGCTTTTTAGCTGATTATTGCAGAAAGTTAGAGTTATTGCACTCTAGAAAGGAATTCTTCTTTTCGCTATTACTTAAGCACTTTTGGTTTGAAAGAAAGAAAAAGCTCTCCTTACCTTAAATAGTTTTCATTGAAAAGGAAAGGAAAATGTGCATTATCATGTAGTTGAGGATTTCATTATGTTTACATTTATGTACTCACCTCATGCATCCACCTAACCGCATAAGATAAAATTAACGCTAGCTTAGGTTAAAACTTTTAGCAACTTGTGTGTTAAGTTAGAGATGTGTTCCGACGTCATTAAGCGTGGAAGCTATCGTTATTTGCTAGCACTATATTACGGGGGTATTGTAGTCTTCCACGTACTTATCGGTATATCAAGCTCTTTCAGGTACCCACCAAGTACCACATGTACTTGGCGTATATCGAAAGGTGTTTCACGTACTCGGTAGTATATCGGAACGTCTTTTTCCGAACGGTTGTGCATTACTCAACACCACTACGGATTTGAGCTCCCATGTACCTTGCGTATATCAGGAGACACCACTAGGAATCCTGAAACCATCTAAGTTATCCATTTGGCCGCCTTGACATTGCAATACACTAAGAACAGCACTCAGGGAGATTACTGTGCACGTACTGTCCAAGTAGTCGGGTATTCAGGAAAGGGTACGGTCCCAATCCTCCATGTCATGTTTTACTGTTGGACCCTGCGGTATATAGCGATTTGTGATGTTTTGACAATCCTGTGAGGTTCCAGACTTTGAATCCACTCCTACTCACACAATTTGCTTGTTTCTTTTAGACTTGAGTAGTGTTTGATTTGTGTGGTACTTTAGAGACTCTTAGGAAGTTTAAATATAGAAGACTCTTCTAGGACTACCAACCAAGAGGCCCCTATCTAGTGTATGCCATTTGTTATTCCCCCCTGTGGAGTTGTTGGTCCTCCCTTTATGGCTACATTGAGTCTTCCTGGATTGACGATAGGATTTTATCAGTATGGTTATTCTCCAATCCGGTTACACCAAGTGCACCACATGTGTCGAACCTAGGTCCTTCACCACATGAGCATCAATCTCATGGTGACCCTTCTCCTTCTACGTCAAAAGTTGAATCGGCTTCCATCTCTTCCTCTTCTCCTACTGAATACTTTGATGTTAGTAAGAAGGCGGAGAAGAAGAAGAAGAAGAAAAGGAACGTTAAGAAGAAGAAGGATAAGAAAGGGACCAAACGTCAACCATCTTCCTCTGATGGCACTCATTCCATGAGAACACCTCGTAATCCCAAGTTCCCTTGCAAACTTTGCAAGGGTGATCACCTTCTCAAAGATTGTCTCGGTCTTTCCCGTCTGTCAGAAGTGTGGTCTAAAAACCCCAAACCGCTTGTATCGTCAACCTCTGACCATCATGTTGATGATACTCCCTCGACCATTGACCCAATGTTGAAGGGTCAAAAGGGTAGAGCTACAGACCCTTGCTAGCTATGCAAGGGCATGCATCGTACTTACCTTTGTCCAAGCATGGATGAAGCTTCACGGTGGTTGGAAGATATTACTAGTTCTCAACGGATGCTTCCAACAAGCGATAGTAAGTTGTCCCTCAACCCCCCATTGGTTGACCAAGTGACCGATTCAGTTTCATCTGTAATCGATCCCACTCTTCCTTCTGAGAGTGAAGCGATCGAGTCGATGTCATCTCCACTCGATCCCGCTCTTTCATTGGAGAAAGTCCAGACTAAAGCAGTCACCATTACACAATCTTCGTCTCATTCTTATCTTCCAAGTGAGAGTGAATTGGAAACCGTTGATGTTTTCTTAGTCAGTTCAGAATGTCCTAGGCAGGGGGAAACCCTGTCCATTCCTACAAGACCCCCCCCAAATGCTGAGGTCATTTCCTTTGATTGGAATGGTCTAACAGAATCTCATCTTCCTTCGAGTATTCCTTTTCAAATATCTGTAGGAGTTTCCGATAAAGAAATTTTTCGTACGATAATGTATGAGGGAGCGTCTGTTAGTATTTTATCCTCAACTGCTTGGCAAGCTATAGGTTCCCCTCAGCTTGTGCCAGTAACTGACCAGATTTTGGCTTTTAATAGAAGGCCTACTAGACCTTTAGGGATTCTCTTGCAGTTACCTGTCACATTGAGAGGTAAAACTGTTTATGTTGATGTCATGGTTGTCCAAGGTCCTTTAGATTTCAATTTACTCCTTGGATGTGATTATGTCTATGCTATGAAAGTCGTCGTGACCACCCTCTTTCGAGTGATGTATTGTCCCTACGATGGGAGGATTGTGACCATTGATCAACTTTCCTTCGTGACACCCAATCATCGCATGAATGCCAGTCATCAAACTTCCTTGAATGTTCTACATGTTTTAGTGGTTTCTTCCCCCTAAGGATGGGGGGTACAAGCACGGTTTATGTTATGTTTCAAGCTCGTTAAAAAATGAAACCGAACACTCTAGCATAGTTTCCCTTTGGTTTCAAGCTTGCATAAAAATGGAACCAATCCACTCGAGCATAGTTTTATTCCATTTCAAGCTCGTTAAAAAATAAGATGGGCCCCCTCAAGCATAGTTATTGTCTATTTCAACTTGTGTAAAAATAAAATAGATCTCCCTCCCATCGGTTCGAGTCTCTCGCTAGAGTTAGAACTTGAACCTTCATTTCATCTGATTCTCGTTTTCTCCCCTTAGTGAACATTTTCATATTAGTAACCAGGTTGGTAGTTGGGTTAGCAAGCAGCATTTTTAGACTAAATGAAGCTTGGGGGGCATGCCACATGACGTACCATCAACAATCATGTTGAGGGAACACTACCATGTTAAGTCGCTAGCAATCATGCTGGGGGCATTTACCAACCTATGGGCATCATGTTGGGAAGGAACCCGTCAATGGGCCTTAACCGTGAGCAGAGTTTACCTTTGGCTTCAAGCTCATTAAAAAATGAAACCAGTAGTTTGAGCAGATTTTACCTTTGGCTTCAAGCTTGTTAAAAAATGAAACTAGTAGTTTGAGCAGAGTTTACCTTTGGATTCAAGCTCGTTAAAAAATGAAACCAGTGGTTTGACCAAAGTTTTATTCCTGTGTCAAGCTCGTTAAAAAATGAAACATATCCTTTCCCTTTGAGTCAAGTCTCCTCGTAGACTTAGTACCTGAACCTTCTTTTCACCCGCCTATACCTTAGGCGAATGAAATGAAGCTTGGGGGCATGTCTTCAACCTCTGGAAGTTACGTTGAAGTCAACTCAATCGCCTCTCCACACCACATTGGAGCTAAGTTACTTACTTCTAGCAATCATGCTGGGGGCATGTACCAACCTTTGGATTTCATGACGGGAAGAAGTTCACCATTGGGAACATTTTCGAGCATACTTTCCTTTTTAGGTTTCGAGCTCATTAAACCATGAAAATTATCCCGAGCATAGTTCATTTTCAGTTACAAGCTCATTAAAAAATGAAGCAGACATCATGAGCATTCTTCCAACCTATCTTCGAGCTCATTAAAAATAGTAAGATGGCATTTAAGCTTACTTTTCACTTTTTTCGTGCTCTGGTTGAAACATGAAAAGTGGTTTGAACTTAATTTTTACTTTTTCGTGCTCTGCTACAAATATGAAAAAGATTCCAAGTGCTTTTGATACCATTCTTGTGCTCGTTAAAAATTTGATTTAAAAAGGTATGTCTAACGAGTATAGGTTTATCACTTTATCCATCCTCTCTAGACTATGTACGGAAAATGAACTGTGCCGAGTTTACTCTTTCCTTTGTCATACTCGGTCATCAACCATGACAAAGTTGTTCATGGAGTCTTTTTAAGCTCTTTTTAGACTCCCTAAATAGGAAAATATTTCCAAGTGAACTTAATGCTTTCATGCTTGTAAAAGCATTTGAATGATCATCTTCCTGGTGATAGTTTACCCCTTTTTCGGATCAGGGGGCACTACTTATGAAAAAGGTATACTCCAACCAACCATGGCTGGAAAAGTTCTCTCTCGCGTTGTTTTACCCTTTTCCGGGCGAAGAGACTAACTTTACAAAAAAGGACCTTTTGGAGTTTCCTTTAATTCTTTTCAGACTCTCTAAACATGAAATGACGTCGATTTTTCCTTCTTTGGACTCGTTAAAATTCAAATATTGAAGGGCCCATTTTGGGATGAACCCCTCCTTTCCTAGGTTCGTAAAACATTTGGGATTGGAATCATCTATGAGATGAGCTATACCGAGCATCTGGTTACCCTCATCAAGCTCGTCAAAAACACATGAGGCACTCATCAATCATGATGAGGAAAAAGGGAAGATTTCTTGTTACATCTTAATTACGGCAGTACATAGTCACTCTTGACTATGGCACTCGTTTGCATTTGCATTCAATACTTGGGTAATCCGTTTGTCTTCGAGTCTTATCAATTCCGTGAGTCTTGTCACTCTTTTGGGTCGTCCAAAGAATGCTTCCACCATCACGTTGCATTGGGGGTTGGTGTCGTTCTCGTCATGTCAATACTGCCAAGTCATGCCATGCCCATGTTCAAGAGACATTTATTACTCATCATCTACAGTCAGTATACCTTCGATCATGTTGGTCTACCTTGAGTTAGTCTTGCACATTACTATACCGTCCAATCTACACCAAACATCTGTGATCGAGTTTCATTGCGATGATGGGGGATTCTTAATGGCCCTCCTTCGACGGGTTCATCCTCGTCGACTTCAAATCATCATCCTAGGATTGAACTTAGAAACCAACCAAGTACCTTGGGTCTGCATGCCTCAATGGCAGGTTACCTCGCTTTCAACATGATTTTACCTCATTGACTCTCGATTGAAAGATTCCATTAGGCGTTCGACTTCAACTCATTTATTCACGCTTGATGATATGTTCTATGATATCTTGGGAATCATTGACATTAATGGTGATCTCCCTCGCACTTGTTAACGATATACATTAATGACCGACAATCAACTGGTTTCTACCATGTTCGACTCCAAAACATTGTAATCACATGGATAGATTTGTATCATTGCGGGTTCAGCTTGAAGACCCTGGGGAAGTTATTTTCTACCCGAGTTCCGATGGAGATCGTTTGAGACGCACAGATCCACTTTGTATTGGTCGTGGCTGTGTTGTCACTTCAGAGTTACACAGATCCACTTTTGTATTGGTCGTGGCTGTGTTATCATCTCATCATGGATCTATGACTGTGTCTAGTATCCATGATTGTGTTCAATCGGTCTTTACTATCATGGATCTGCAGTGTATTGGTCGGCAGCCATGTTTTGTGTTGTATGAGACTTGTGGATCACAGGTCATTTCTGCAGCAACTCCTTCCAACTAGCAAGTCCTTGCCATTTTTCTTACTACAAAGCATTTCACCTGTCTCATTCGGTCAACGTCATGCTTTGGGGGGCATTCTGTTACACCAAAATGTCGTCACACTTGTGCAAGTGTTGCAAGTATCGTCATCATGACCTAGTGTCGTCACAATGACTGTTCCAAGTATCATCATTATGACCAAGTGTCGTCATCATGACTGTTGTGATAACGACATCATCTTGACCATTGTGTAAACTATTTGCTCTAACCCCTAAACTCATTATGGGCTAAAACACATCCAACTGAGAGATTTCCCTACTTAGTTGACCTCTTTGAGTAGGTTGTCACACTTCTCCTTCATCTAGGGTGCGACGTCACAGTTTTTGGTCAACTAGGGTGAGACACTGTCGCATTTTGTCTTCCTACAACGTGCGACAACCCCCTTTGTCACTTTGTGTCCTCTACCAGGGTGCGACGAGGTTGGTTAAAGGCTATTTTAGGGAGTATCGGGGTCATTCTAGAAGCTTGTTGAGGTGGAGACCTATCCCTAGACTCTATGTGAGGTGGCATTTCGGTTCCTACCCTAATGGGAGGATCCCTTAACCATCTCCCCCTAATCCTCAACCTACCCTATCTCTTTATCCCTATATAAACACCCACTCTCTCCATGGGAGGGGGGAAGGTCTATGGTATCCTTATGCTGGTGGAATCCATATTGGTGATTGGGAAGCTTGTACCACTTTGGAGGCATGGCTTGGACATGTTGGATGGAGGATGCGACGTTGAGGCTTTGGTTGTAGCTTCATCTTTTTTATGTATTCCTACTTTTTAATACAGTTAATATAATCTCTTTCCATGAATGTTGTCTCATTGATATGTTTAGAACTTTCTTCCTCAACTGTTAGTTTAGATCAGTTATTGTTTAGATATCTTGTACTGCTTGTATCGTTTCCATATTGTCTTGATAGGTCTTGCAGCTGCAGATCTGACGACTGCGAGACTTGGAGCAACAACAAGGAGAAGGATCCGTGATCTTAAAGGTATGATATCTAAGTACTCGATCTGTAACTAGATCTAGGAAATGAGTTTTGTATTATGTTCTATTTGTTCTAGATTCACTTGAACTAGGGAGATCCAGCTCCCGTCCGCTCAAGTGGATTGTCCGTCAAACACCCATCAATTGGCATTTCAAGTTGCCACAAACATTGCTGGGAATACAATCCATCGTACCATCTTGGACGAAGGTGCCTCTACTTCAGTCATGTCGATCTCATGTTGGAGAGCCATTGGCTCTCCCGAGTTGAACTGTTCTCCTACCACCTTGAAAGCATTCGACGGACGTGGCTTTCAACCTCATGGGCTATTACAAGCTTTAGCAATCGAGTTGGGGGGCAAGGCCGCAACCATTAACGTGGAAGTGGTCGCGGCCCCATTAGATTATAACATTCTCCTTGGTTGTAATTGATTTTACACCATGACTATGATCGCATCATATGTCTTCCGCATAATACAATTCCCTCATCAAGGTCGAATTGTTACTGTCGACCAACTGGATTTCTGTACACCTGACACTGCTACTCATCCGGGCGATAATGTTCCATTACTTGGACAATATTTGCACCCATATGAGAGCGTGGGGGTTGGCCTCATCAAGGACTCACCCCTTATGGGCGTTTTTCCAACCTCGGATCCCCTGAATCATGTTGCCACGGTGAACATGATCTCCTCTCAGATTTCATCTATCCCCAACTCTATTGATCAATGGCTTGTACCTAATGAAGCCACAACACACCTGATTGGAGACACTATGCCTCTTTCACCCGCCGAACTCACTTACGAGGATATCCAGTCAGCCCCGGAGGACCACTTAGCTGTGACCTCCACCTCCTGTTCTCTACAACGAACATCATCCCTACCTAATCCTCTGCTCCAGACTTTTCATTCTGATGAGTCCATTATGGAAATCATGAGTGCGGATGACCCTCCATGGGAAGACCTCCATCATCGGTCGTCTTTCCTTCCTTCTTTGGACACTGTGGAGACTAGCATTTCCACCATCTTTACACCGGATGTCTACCCTTGCTCTCAGTCATCGATACTTACGTGTCAAACGGACTCTGAAGGCAACTTGGCCAACATTGAGCCTACCATTTTGGTTGACATATTGGTTACTCCTGGTGTGGTGGAACACATTCGTTTAAGCCAGAAGTGTTCCCTTGAAGAAATTACAATGTTCACGGCCTTGTTCAAGCAATTTCGAGACGTGTTTGCTTGGACTTATGAGGAGATGCCCGGGATAGACCCCGCTATTGTTTCACACACGATTCAAACCTATCCTAATGTTAAACCAGTCCGAAAAAAACTGCGGTCGGTACACCCCCAAAAGACTGCAGAAATCAAGGCAAAGATTAAAAAGCTCTTGAAAGCTGGTTTTATCTATCCTGTCCCGTTGACAAATGGGTCTCAAACGTCGTCCTTGTAGCTAAAAAACAAGGTACCATTCATGTTTGCATTGATTATCGGGATCTCAACAAGGCTTGTCCTAAGGACAATTACCCGACTCCCTTTATCGACCAGATAATACAACTGTGTTGGAAGTATCATTCTCTCTTTTATGGATGGCTTTTCCGACTACAACCAAATTGAGATCCACCTGGCTGATCAACACAAGACAGCTTTCATCTATCCTTGGGGTATGTTTGTTTATCGCAAGCTCCCTTTTGGCCTCAAAAATGTTGGTGCCACTTTCCAGCGGGCCATGTCGTATGCCTTTCACGACGTGAAGGACTTTGTGGAACCTTACTTGGACGACCTACCTACCCATTCACGGCAGCGCGAATACCACATTGACCATCTGACGGCGTATTCCTCAAATGCAGGCGGTATAACATCCGCCTGAACCCTCACAACTGTATCTTTTGCGTCGAGTCTGGACGCCTCCTCGGCTTCATTGTCTCAAAAGATGGGATACGCATTGATCCCTTGAAGGTGGCAGCCATCATCACTCTCCCACCTCCCACTGACATCACGGAACTTCAAAGTTTTCAAGGGAAGGCAACTTATTTAAGGCGTTTGTCTGTAATTTCGCGCAAAAGACGCAAGGTTACATGAGACTACTAAAGAAAGATGTCTCATTCATTTGGGACGACCAAGCACAACAATCTTTCGATAGTCTTAAACATGTTATCATGCACGCCCCTGTGCTCCGACTTCCCAATTACTACGAAGATTATATCATTTATCTTTCCGCTTCTGTCACCACGATCGCCATGGTCTTGGTACAAGAAGACAACAACGCCCAGGAGCATGTGATCTACTACCTTAGTAAGGGTCTCATTGACTCTGAAACTCGCTATTCACATGTCGAGAAGCTTGCTCTCATGGCAGTCATTGCCGTCCAAAAGTTCTGGCATTACATCTTACTTCGCACCACCACCATCATTGCTGATTCGAACCCCATGTACCACGTTTTGACAAGTCAGGTGCTCGGGGGAAAGTATTCACACTGGATCGTGATACTGCAGGAATTTGATCTCCTATTCGAAAAGGCCAAGTCTAAAAAGTCTTTGGTGTTTGCCGAGCTGATCTGTGATCTTCCTCGGGCTGATGTTGATTTTGAGCCCAATGATTCTCTTCCAAACGAATCATTGTTCCTCATCATCACGTCTGATCCGTGGTATGGAGATATCACTTTTTATCTTCAGACCCAACGTTTCAGCCCCCAACTCTCGCGAGACGACCGTTGTCGAATACGCCACCATGCAAAGTATTATCTAATCATCAGTAATACTGTGTACCGTCATGGTATTTATTCTATTCTTCGACGTTGTCTCACTCATGAAGAGGCTGAACACGTCCTAAATGACTGTCATGCTGGAGCATGTGGCGGTCATCTCTCTGGGATGGCTACAGCCCAGAAGATACTTCATGCAGGATATTTTTGGCCGTCTATCTTTAAAGATTGTATTGAGGCCGTCAAAAAATGTCCTCCATGCCAGCACTTCCAAACTAAGAAGCGCACCCACCTAGCCCCGTTACACCCGGTTATTGCCGTTGGCCTTTTCGCTAAATGGGGCATTGATTTCATGCAATGTAAGCCTACCTCGGCCGAGGGGCATGGTTACGTCATAGTAGATATGGATTACTTTACGAAGTGGGCCAAGGCTATGCCTACATACACGTACGACAGCAAAACCATCGCACTCTTCATGTTCAATCATGTTATAGCGCGGTTCATATTTCCTCAAGCTATAGTTACCAATCATGGTTCTCACTTCATGAACCACATGTTCGATGAGTTGAGCACTAGATTGGGTTTTCGCCATGAAAATTCAACACCATACTACCCGCAGTCCAATGGACAAGTAGAGGCCATTAACAAGGTCTTGAAAACCATGATCCAACGCATGGTGGGTACGCACAAGTCCAACTGGAACAATATGCTCTTCTCCACACTATGGGCTTATTGAACTTCCATCAAAACCACCACTGGATTTACCCCCTTCCAATTGTTTATGGATTGGAGGCAATCCTACTGATTGAGTGCGAGATTTCTTCCCTCAAACTCGCAGTTGAACTTCTCCCAAACACTATTACTGAGGAAGAACGCTTCCTCTACCTAGCTAAACTCGACGAGACTCGCCACGATGCCGCTCTTGCCAACGAGGCTCATAAGAAACACATCAAAGCGCAGTACGACAAGTCGGTAGAACCTCGCGTCTATAGAGAGGGTGATTTGATCCTCACATACGACCAAAGACATGATATGCTGGGGGCAGGAAAGTTTGAGTCCATGTGGCATGGACCCTACATAGTGAAGTGCGTTTTAGAGAAGGGAGCCTACGAGCTAGAAGACTATGACGAGATATCTTTGGGTGAACCCCGCAACGGGCTCCACCTGAACAGGTACTATGCCTGAGTATTTCATGCATAAGTACTTTGTATATACTGTACATGGCGTGTGTTTTGTGTGGTGGGACACTTTGATTTTTGCGTGCTTAGGTCTTGTTTCGTTTCTTATACCTTGTTCTGTCTGCGTGTGCAGATGGCAACTTGCTTTGGATTCGCGGACGACGCTAGCCGGCATACCCACAACCTTTCTTCGGCAGCCTGGGTGCTCTATTCTCCCATCGATGAGCTCATCAGCTCAGGAGGAATGTGTCTAGGTTTCGCAACCAACAATGCTGCGGAATATCAAGCAGTCATTGGAACCCTAACTGACGCTCTTTCCTTGAGTATGAGCCATGTTGTTATACATTTGGATTCGCAACTAGTGGTCTCTCATCTTAATTGGGTTTACGCCATCCGCGACCCTACCCTACTCCGTCTTTTCCAACGAGTTCATCTTCTGGAAAGGTCCTTCGAATCCATTCAATACCTGCACATTCCACAAGACATGAACATAGTTGCCGACTCCATGGCCAACTTCATCTTAGATTGGTACTTTGCACACACATGAGCATATTCATGAACTATAAAAGTAGACATAACATGTAAATAATTCATCACATAAGCAAACACATAAACAAGATCTCATATGGAACACAAATGTATAAATCCACCAAAATGTCTATACAAATCTGAAGCACGATAAAGAAGTGTCGATACAAAAATCTGAAGCACGATGGCTTTCAATGAGTCTATACAAAATCTTAAGCCTGACAGCTTTCAATAGTACCAAATATGAGGCTCACATAGCTCTTAGTACATACATAATAACATAAGGCCTAATGCCTGGCCCGTGCACCCCTAGGTCTCATAGCTCTCGCCTGCTGACCGTGGAAGTAGTCTACCGCTCTCACTACCTTGCGGAGCAGCTCACTGAAGCGCAAGGTCACACCAACCATGTACCTCTGCATGGGCCTCGGTAACTCATGCACTGCTGCATCTCGAACATCCAATGTCAACCTGGTAAGGTTCTCATAGACATCCTCCATCTCTACGATGGCATCATGCATGGTTGGGGCTATTGGTGGTGCCTCTCCCCTTCTCGCGAGAATAAAACACCTACCAGTCGTGAAGGACCCACATCTGCACACACATGTTATCAACACATCAGCACTACCCAAAAAAAATTATGAATACACAAAATGAAAAAGTACAAGGGTCATTGTTCTTACCGATATCTCCCCAGTCTGCCCCCTCAGGAAACCCTAGGTATGGATCCTCCCTGAAGTCCGTACCACTATAAAAATAGTCCTCGATCATAAGTAGTTGGCCTTCCAACCAAGTGAAGAATCTGGAACCGTACCCAATGATCGGACCCCCACCACCATGGCGAGCCATCACCTCCGTCCATCGAGCCATATGTGGATCCTTGGGATCCCTGTCATCCAAAGTCACATGCGGGCATAAGAGAGGTACCCGCTCCAACAAGAATGAGATCACTACTGATCCATACCCGAACTGCTTGAGCTCACCACGCCGACACTTGGTCAGCTGAGCTCGAAGGTTGGTGAGGAGTCCCTCACACCAGTTAAACACCTTCGGAGACATACAGTCCTCCACGTACAACATTTAGGACTTGGTAGCTAGATGAGCCTCCTGGCTCCCTGCTATCCTCACTATAGTGAAGAGTATAACACGCAATGGACGTTCTCGAACCTCTTTAATGGGAATTTTCCCACTAGAGGCACGGGGATGTGGAGTACAATGCTGGGCAATCAAGTCATCCACCGTCCGGTCACTCCCGCGTGATCCGATGAGAGACACATTATCCCCTCTTCGAGATAGTCATGTCAAGAAATAGATGTCATCAACATCTATAGTCAATACATGCTCCCCGATCATGAAGTACTATTGTGTTGCATCCCAACTTTGAAGCATATGCTCCAGCAGTGGGACTTGGGTGCCCATGCCTTAGAACTAGAAGAACTTCAACAACCCACAGTTTCTCAATGCCTCCACACACATTCAATCATTTGTTTCTTGTACATCTTCCACTTCATGTTCACGCTCACGCCATTCTAGAACCATGGTGATGGCCACAAACCTGTCAAAGGAAGCATTTAAACACTATTAGGACTCACCCAAACCATCAAAAGTTTTTCTTGTGGGCTAGGTTTGATTTTGGAAATGGAAGTTTCCGCCGTCACACCCCTTCTTCGATGACAGGGTGACATCATCGCAAGACGCCATTGCGGGTTTTGCAACGACCCGGGTTCGTCGCAGTTCCCGTAAGGGAGACCTACGATGCCCTCACCCGAGGGCACAAAATCCCCTCACAAATCAACCCAAAAACCTAAAAAATGGACAAAAAATGAAATTGTAAACCACTAGAATGATGTTGGCTGAGATTTAGGTTTACTTGCTCCTGATGATGCATGAAATGGTCACTCGTAGCTCCGACAATCGACGAATGAAATTCTGCTCCAAATGGCACTTTCTTCTCCCCAAACTTGGCAAATGACAATGGTAACTATGTTTGGTCATTTTTTCCTATTTTATAAACAAAAAGGGAATATTCTTTTTCAAATTTAGATGCTTTATGGGTTATTTGCTATAGTTTGGATTATTTTACTGCATTTGAATGCCTGGTTGACTATTTGACCTAGTTTTCAAGCATGCAGGAGACATTAAGTGTTTCATTTGCGCCATTCTCGCATCATAGCGATCACATCATAACTGCTGTCATGTATGAACAACCCGTTGAACATTTTTGTTGTTATTTTTTGGTTATTTAATGATAACGAGCTAACTCTTTGTTCTTTCTCGTGCTCGTAAAAACCTAAGAATAAGTCACCGAGTCATGATTTATCACTTTTATGGGCTCGTTAAACTCCTACGGAAAAGGAACCCCTGGGTGTAAGAACCCTAAAAATCATAAACCCACTAAATAATCAAATAATATTAAATATGCATGCAGATCTCTAATCCAACACAAGAATCTGATAACATGTAAAATCATATAAAATACAGAAACAAACAAGAACAGCATGCATAGAAGATCTGACAAAAGAAAGTGGATCTAATCAATAATAACAGAAAATATGCTATGAAAATTAAGGAGCCATGCCTGGTTAGATGACCTAGCAGCTACCATTACCTTAACAGCTCCAATGGTGCAACTGAAGGTGGGGGGACGACTCTCCACCCAACCAACCCCTAACCAAAGGCTGAGGGCCCCGAGCCCCCAACAATTAACCCTATACCAGTGCTATCTTGCTTTCCTCTCCTCAAGAGCTTCTCTTCCAAATGCCAAAAAAAAAAGATCCCTCTCTTCACTTCTTCTCCTCCTTTTATCCCCTCCTCCCAGTTTCTTAATTTCTTATTTAATTTCTATCTTTATGCAAAATTTATTTCCATTACTTCTTTTTCATTTTTCTTTTGATTATTTACATTATACTATATTACATTGTATCATATTATTGTTAGGATATTCCTATACTCCATCCTAGTCCCACCAGTATTTTGATCATTTACATTTTCAGTCATGCATGCACTTTTAGGGTTTGCATGCATTCCAGTCATCAATCCCAGCACCTAGCCCTCAGTTAGCTAGCCCCGGGAGCTTCCTTCCACTCAGTTTTAGCCCTCCTAGCCTGTCATGTGCCCTCCTTTCACCTACTACATGAGAAGGGCACCTTTCTCACCTACCAGTCCAGTTTACTTCAGTTATCCACCAGTCTTTCCTTGATTTGAGGCCAAACTGACACCTCACTGTTGTTATCACTCCAATTGAACTCCGATGAGACATGACTACCTGTTCTGACTCCAGTTAGCTCCTCATGCGCCCTCCACTGATCCTCCTTCATTCAGTTAGTGTCTCCCTGTGCTAGTTACATTCAGTTACACCTACCACACTCAGTTAGACTCAGTTTGACTGATGGTTGACAGTTACTTGTGCATTGATGACTCCACCGATGATGAGATCGACTACTAGTTGTGCTCCGATGACACTCCATTGATCCTTTGATCACTCCATGAAGGTTAATTCGAATTGACACCTTAGGCATTCGAATCCTCATGCATTGTATTATTTATATGTCCATTTGTGATTAATAATTTAGTGTGTTTGAAGTATTTTTGCTTCTATCCGAGTTCTACTGTATTATTATTCTGTTGCTCATTATACTGCATTGACCACTCTTCTTCTATTTTCCTGCTTAATCATAATTATTCTCTTGTGAAGTATACAGCGTGTCTTAGATTTGCTGTGAGCATTTTCACGTGGTATCATAGCATGTTGAGAGTATTGTTTATCTCCATTCCTGAGAGTTTTTTGCAGGTTATTATCAAGATTTCGAGTGCAGCAATTGCAGCAGTTTCTGCATTTTTGCAGCAGTAGCAGTTGCAGATATTCTCTATTGTTTTTGCAGGTGTTCTACAGCTTCAATGTATTCAGAAGAAATCTATCATCTTTCTCCATTCAACTATGATCTTCTTTCTCCACTCAACTATGGTGAATGGAAACCGAATATGATAGCACATTTAAAGAAAAATGGTCTCTTTGATCATTGCTTTGAAAGAGAGTTCGAATCCTCTGAAGAAAAGAATGACTGGTTAAATGAAGGTGGAAGAGCTATTGCAGCCATGATGTTTGCTATGCCTCAATGGATGTTATATGACCTCCCTTATTTTTCATCACCAAAAGAGCTATGGGCTCACCTGGATGTAATATTTGGTAGACAGAATGAAGGAATTGGTCCAAACCCTTTCGAGAGCAAGCAAAGTGATGCATTCGCCCTCCTTGATGATCTCATTGATCATGAACCAGTATCAAACACATCTCATATTGAAGTTGTCCACAAAGAAGAAGAACTTGTAGATTCTACACTCATGCTCCAACTTTCTTCTCTTTTTGTGCCAGCTCACACTCTAGATATTGCAGAAGGTCCTAAATCCTCTCTTGCACCAAAGACTGTTGGTTTGCATCATGATCACATGATTATTTCGGAGGTAAAATCCGATATTGGAGTTAATGCATTCGCTCTCCTCAAGCAATCACCTCTTATTTACTACTATATGATCATTGTTCCATGCTTTCAGAAGGTTATTGAAGAATATGGCCATTGCCACCCACTTGGGATAATTTCTCATGCATCCACTGGTTTTGATCTCACCTCTTATGGTTCAAAGGAGATCTCAAGAAACCATTGCCATTCGCTTGAGATAGTTTCTCATGCATTTACTGGTTTTGATCTCACCTCTTATGGTTCAAAGGAGATCTCAAGAAACTATCGATCAAGTCTTAAATCTGATTTGGATTTCCAGCAATCATTATTATTTCATGGTTCTTTTTAGCATAATCTCACCCATGATTGTTCGAAGGAGAAGACAAAAGACTATCTGCATATTCATGTTTTTTATCCTACCTCAACTGATTCGAATCACAGGTTCAAGGATCATCCTCATACTTTTGGATTTGTTCTCATCACATTCGATCTGAAGAGCAAGTACAAGCACATGCTTTTTGAGCATGATCCACTTCTTCCCAAGAAGAAGATACCTCCATACATATGACCAAGCATCACACCTGCTTGACTTTGGAGCATTTATTTTTGTGTGTGCCTTACAGTCTGTTTTTTTTTTTGGGGGGGGGGGTATTTTTCGCATGAAATTTTCCCCACTTCCTTGGGTTATTGACTGTTATTATTCATTGTATTGGGTGACCTTTGGTCTTAGTTACCAGGGCCCAGGATGGATTAAGGGGGGGTGTTAGGATATTCTATACTCTATCCTAGTCCCATCAGTATTTTGATCATTTACATTTTCAGTCATGCATGCACTTTTAGGGTTTGCATGCATCATTTAGGGTTTGCATGCATTCCAGTCATCAGTCCCAGCACCTAGCCCTCAGTTAGCTAGCCCTCGGAGCTTCCTTCCACTCAGTTTCAACCCTCCTAGCCTGTCATGCGCCCTCATTTCACCTACTACATGAGAAGGGCGCCTTTCTCACCTACCAGTCCAGTTTACTTCAGTTATCCACTAGTATTTCCTTGATTTGAGGTTAGCCTGACTCCTCACTGTTGTTATCACTCCGATTGACCTCCGATGAGACATGACTACCTGTTCTGACTCCAGTTAGATGCTCATGCGCCCTCCACTGATCCTCCTTCATTCAATTAGTGTCTCCATGTGCCAGTTACATTCAGTTACACCTACCATGCTCAGTTAGACTCAGTTTGACTGACGATTGACAGTTACTTGTGCATTGATGACTCCACCGATGATGAGATAGACTACTAGTTGTGCTTTGATGACACTCCAGTGATCCTTTGATCACTCCATGAAGGCTAATTCGAATTGCCACCTTAGGCATTCGAATCCTCATGCATTGTATTATTTATATGTCCATTTGTGATTAATAATTTAGTGTGTGTGAAGTATTTTTGCTTTTATCCTAGTTCTATTGTATTATTATTTCATTGCTCATTATACTGCATTGACCACTCTTCTTCTATTTTCCTGCTTAATCATAATTATTCTCTTGTGAGGTATACATCATTTCTTAGATCTGCTGTGAGGATTTTCACAATTATATCAAATATTCCCTATATTCTGATGAATATGGTTGTCATTGATAACAACATTAATGACAAAGCAGCATGATTGATTGACCTGGCAAGCTGGATGACATAGGCAAAGTAGACCACCTAATGAGCCAAATGACCCATTCTGTGGTCATTTGGAAATGGCCCTAATACCCAAGGTGATGATGTGGATGGCTTGAAGACTACAATGGACATGGTACAAGATGGACATGGTACAATGGCAGTGCATGAAGTAACACACAAAACATGATGACAAGGACTTGGAAACAAGCCAAAGGTTAAATTGATGACCTAGCAAGGAATTTTAATGATGACATGGAGGATTTGAAGATATGAGAGGACAAATGACATGGCAAATGAAACTATGACTTGACAAGCACAAAGTGGTGACATGGAAGATGAAGTGGACATGGAGATGATGGCATGCATAAGCAAAAGTAAGCAAGAAAGATGACATGGCAACAAACAAGGTGTGAATGGCACAATTAAGCCAACTTGGATGGAGAAGGCAATGCCAAGCAAGCATAAGCTTGCAGGCATGCATCATGGGGCATCCCTTATGGCCTTATGTGGGCACACCATTGACCAGCTGCGGGCACTTACTGAATGGAATTGCAGGCATAAGAAAATAGCCTCGTGGGCATTTGTTAGCCATTGTGGACACTAAAAGCCCTCCTGCGAGCATCTCGGGCATACCTTGATGAGACATGCGGGCAACTGTGTGGGAGCTGCGGGAATTCCTGAACACCATATGCAGGCATGGTTTGAGGAGGAATGAGGAGCTGAGGGCATCTCCTTGCACTCCTGCGAGCACCCTCTATGGCATGGTAGCTGCATGCACCATCTCGAAGGACATACGGTTTTAGAAAAGGAAAGAAATGCGGCCCTAATTGATGAAACTGTGCGTGAACACAAAAACCCCTCCTATGAACATTTGCTAAGACCAAGTACGAGCGTATTGAATGGGATGATCCAGGCTGTGTAATAACCACTGCGGGCATACCATTGAAGTGCTAAACTAGTTCTTACAGGCATGATGAGACCACCATATTGCAGGTTTGAAGATCAAATAAACATCGGTTTGTTAAATGCCATGTGGAAGCAAATATCACTCGATTTAATGGAATTAACATGTTGACCTCCAGATATTGTGGTAATAAAAATATCATTTAATTATTAAATGATGAATAAAATCTTGACAAGTCGGCCCTAACATGATGGATAAGTCAAGTATATATAAAGAACATTTCGTTGGATTGAGAAGTGAATTTTTAAAAGAGATAATTCGGAGGTGAAAAGTGGTGAATTAGGGAGACATAAGGAGCTTTGATTTTGGGTCAGCTTAAGGACAGTTCGGTGGTGGTGCCAGCAGCAGCAGTAAAACCTTTTATTTTTATTTCTATTTTTCTAGGAAGCCTATTGATGAAGAAACGATTATTGGACAGGAGGATTATCTAGGGCAACAGCAATTATGGCAGTTTTGTTAAGGACAGAATTGTGTTGATCAGAAAGTTATTGGACAGTTTATGATGAATGTGCTTGATGCAATGACAGTCAGAAATGTAGGATATGTTAATAATATTGTTGATGTAACAAAGTGTCGGTTATGTTATGAGATAGGCTACTGAAGCAAACAAGGGTTTCTTGTTTGATATTGTATGTAATTCACAGACTTGAGATAAGTCTGATTGATCACTTGAAAGATTGTATAGGGAGGTAGGGTGGATCTGGGGAAAGACTATTTAGTCTTTTGACAAGTTGAAGCTTGCTTGAATACTGTAATATTTCAGTCGGTTGCAGCTGACAAATTTTATCTGGTGGGTAGTGCCACCTTTGGGTTGTAGCTCATATTGGAGATTGTTGTCTCCACTTATACAAATTTACAAAGCTTAAATCTTGTCTCTTGTACAATGTGTTGATGTGTTTATTTGATGAATAACATGTGATTGGTAGATGGTTCATGGATGAATATTATATTGAAGTAAATGTGAATTAATGATAACATAAGATTGCGATTGAAGTTGAAATTGGGATTAAGTGTAGGGTCAATGATTCACCCCCCCCCCCCCTCTAAGTGACCCATTGTGTCTAACAATTGGTATGAGAGCAGGCCTTCAGCATAAGCCTAACAAGCTTGAAGGAAATCAGTAGACACAATATGGAAGGATCAGCAAAGCAAGAAGAAATGAAGTATTATTCGGAAAATGGAGTTCCATTACTTAATGAGTCAAATTATGAGTCTTGGATCATCAGAATGAAGCATCACGCAGTGGCAAAGGGCTATGACATCTGGAAATCAATTAAAGGGGGAGTAGTTAAGAAGCCACTTGAAAGCAATGAAAAGGGATTAAGCTTAATCTTGATGGCCTTGTCTCAATCAAAAAAAGAAAGACTAGATGTTGGAAAGTTCACCTCAGCCAATGAACTCTGGAGCACACTTGAAAGAGAGCACAAAAGGAAGGTTCACAACATTGACAAAGAAAAGGAAGTCAAGACATCTGAAGATGAAAATCAAGAAGAGAAGAAGGCTCAAGCATCAAGCACTAGTGAAGGTAAGAACTCTTCCATTTGCAATAACTCTGAAAATAATGAAGTTGCTCTAGTTAAGGTTGAAGAAAATGAGTTGTCAAGACTCAAAGAGGCATTTGCAAAAACTCTATTGGATAAGAATGTCAAAGCCAACATAAGGCTTAAGAAGAGGATTATGGGAGCATTTGAAAAATACCAAGAGGAGACCAAAGCTCTGTACATGAGCTTGAAGATCAAGAACAAAGATTTGCAAAGTGAGTTAGAAGATAAAAAACTTGAGGTCAAAAGTTTGAAGGATGAGCTAGAAAAGACTGATGTGGATCCTAGAGAACTTGAAGAGACAAGATGGGCTAATCTTGACTTGAAGGTTCAGTTGGATGAGTACAAGAGAATTGAAGAAGTCTTGAAAAATCATCTAGATGAAAAGGAGAAGAAAAATGATGAGCTTGGGATGGAGGTTGTTGGACTCAAGAAGAAAATTGAAAAAACAAACTATCATGAGAAGTTCAACAGCAGCTCTGTCATGTTGGATAAATTATTGGATTGCCAAAGGTCTCCCCATGACAAAACTGGCCTTAGATATAAAAAGGTAGAAGACAATCTAGAAGAAGACAAGTGGTCTCCAAAGACTCCAAAAGCTGGTCTATCAATGACTAAGGATGCATCCCATATACCTACACATGACAACAAAGAAGTTGGAAGATCACTAATGACTCATGAAGCTGCTCTCACTCATCAAAGCAAATTCATTTGAAAGAAGAAAGACAACTCCAAGCCAAATATCAAGGTATGAAAATAGTTTTGATGGATATTCTTTTTCTTGCTCTAATTATGGTCATAAGGCCTTGAATTGTTCCCATGAAAGAAGAAGGGTTGGAAGCCCTAATGATAAAGTGAGATGTTGGACATGCAATCATATTGGACACGTAGCTACAAATTGTCACATATTAAGATGCTTCAATTGCAATGGTGTTGGCCATAAAGCCAAGAAGTGTGCAAGTCCAAGAAGACAATTCATGAAGAGATTAACATACAACTCACCAAGCAAAGCAAATGGAGAAGATGGAACAAGTTATGAAAAGACTAAGATCAAGAAGAAAGTTTGGGTGAAGAAAATTGAAGTTGATGAAAGTGGCTGCCATATGGCAAGCCATGATTGAGGTCTCTTAAAGACCATGGTGCACCTTGAGTTCATGGTGTTTTGGAGGATGAACTCAATGGTAAGAGAAGGTTGCTCCAAACAGGTCCAAGGATCGTGGTTGAAGTTGAAAACTAATATAAAGACAAGAAATAAAGTCAATCACAAGAATGGCTAAAGACTGTGATGTACTTTATCTGTTGTTGAGCTACACTTGATGCCTCCAAAGAATCCTTGAGGAGCTGATGCAAATCTCCATAACAGTCAGTAGCAGTGCTAAAGACTATTATTGTTAATTTAGAATAAGGATGGTGAGCAGCAATGTAGTTCCAAGTGTCGTTTGAACGTGTAAGAAGTTATGGATGGATTTAAACATCCTGAAATGAAGATAATGGAATGAGCACTGAGCACTCATCTGTTGAGTATAGTTGTGGATGGTAATCACCACTTGTGGCAATTTCTGAGCACATTGTGGCATCATCATCAAGAGAAGTTTTGTTTGAGACATTTGGAGCAAAATTCCCCAAAACTGAAAAAGCTCATATTTCTTCACTAGTGATGATGGGGCAGCATTGCCTAACACGGTTGCATATCTACATGTTCTGCTAGTAGATTTGAAAGAACATATTGAGAGGACTGATCCCTACCATGGAGAAAAGCTTCATGAATACAATGTATTTAGTATCTACTACAGTTTTAGCAGTCATGACAACATTAGAGGAAAGATCTAAGGCAATATTAAAGGACTCTAATGGACAAAATTCATTCTACTTGACTGAAATATGTAATGGAGCAAAGCAATCTAAAACAGAGATAATGCATGACAAGGAAAGACTAACTCCCCAAAAAAACTTCAAGAAACATTTGTTGTTGGTATCTGACTGTGACTTATATTGAACATAAATGAGGAGACTCCTTAATAATTAATATATGAATGGCATAAGCAGTACTTGATCTTATCCGTAGCAACACTCTCTAAGGACAGATCTGATTTGGTGACTAGATGCATGCTTACCTTTTATGAATTTACATAAACCTTCTTGTCATGATGTTTGGTGAGAGCTGCAGGATTGGCAAATCACCGTCAGCAGATGGTCATCCTGAAATTAGTGACTGAGCCCATAAGGAATCTAAAGTTACAAAATATTCAAAAGAAGGAAGACAGTGGTCTACTTGATAGGGGGAGCAGCTAGCAATACATTCATGATGGAAGATGCTGATATAACTTTGAATCTGCTTGAAATACAAATACAGAAAAAAGGATAACTTGTGACATCTTCTGAAATGGCTCGTGACATGACAAGTGACAAAGGCTGAGGCAGCTACACGTTGATGCTTGATCCATTTTTGCATGGTCAATAGAAAGGAATACAAAGTTTTATGAAGCTCTTAAGGATACAATAGAAGTGTAATATCAAACTTGAAGACAGTATTGCAAGCCAATGCACTTGCCTTACAAACATTTGGAAACTACACATGTAGAGTTATCTTGAAGTTAATCAAACTTTGAAATTGATGACAGAAATGAAGTTAAGCCAAAATACCAAAATGCAGAGATGAAGCATGTAATAAGATCAAGTTGCCAATGAAGGGTTGAATGGAGATTGGTTGAGGACGGACCTGGAGCATATCTTTGATAGGCTTAAAGAGGCACCTTGATGACAACATTGCTAGATCACTTAAGGACTGTTGAAAGATTACTCAAGCAGATCTAAATAAGTTGATTGCTGAACTTGAAGAAAATGACTAATAACAGTCACTTTATAATGCAAATCCACATGACTGAAAATCTTGTTGAAAATTATTATAATCCAAACCAGTAGTAAACTTTTGATGAAGATAGCAAACAGAAGTCTACATGATAGGGGGAGTTTGTACTTATGAAAAACTTGGAGATGGCAAGTGATGGAGAATCACTCATGGCAAATGATGAGCAAAGAATTTAATTTTTGGGCATTGTGAAGCCTTTAATGGCTCATTGGCCCTTTGTCATTAATGTCAAAGGGGGAGATGAAAAAGTTGGTTGGTTGCCATCAATGTCAAAGGGGGAGATTGATGAATATGGTTGTCATTGATGACAACATTAATGACAAAGCAGCATGATTGATTGACCTGGCAAGCTAGATGACATAGGCAAAGTGGACCACCTAATGAGCCAAATGACCCATTCTGTGGTCATTTGGAAATGGCCCTAATACCCAAGGTGATGATGTGGATGGCTTGAAGACTACAATGGACATGGTACAATGGTAGTGCATGAAGTAACACACATAACATGATGACAAGGACTTGGAAACAAGCCAAAGGTTAAATCGATGACCTGGCAAGGAAGTTTAATGATGACATGGAGGATTTGAAGATATGAGAGGACAAATGACATGGCAAATGAAACTATGACTTGACAAGCACAAAGTGGTGACATGGAAGATGAAGTGGACATGGAGATGATGGCATGCATAAGCAAAAGTAAGCAAGAAAGATGACATGGCAACAAACAAGGTGTGAATGGCACAATGAAGTCAACTTGGATGGAGAAGGCAATGCCAAGCAAGCATAAGCTTGCAGGCATGCCTCATGGGGCATCCCTTATGGCCTTATGCGGGCACACCATTGACCAACTGCAAGCACTTGCTGAATGGAATTGCGGGCATAAGAAAATAGCCTCGTGGGCATTCGTTAGCCATTGTGGACACTAAAAGCCCTCCTGTGGGCATCTCGGGCATACCTTGATGAGACATGCGGGCAACTGTGTGGGAGCTGTGGGCATTCCTGAACACCATCTGTGGGCATGGTTTGAGGGGGAATGAGGAGCTGAGGGCATCTCCTTGCACTCCTGCGAGCACCCTCTATGGCATGGTAGCTGCATGCACCATCTTGAAGGACATACGGTTTTGGAAAAGGAAAGAAATGTGGCCCTAATTGATGAAACTGTGCGTGAACACAAAAACCCCTCCTACGGACATTTGCTGAGACCAAGTACGGGCGTATTGAATGGGATGATCCAGGCTGCGTAATAACCACTGCGGGCATACCATTGAAGTGCTAAACTGGTTCTTACAGGCATGATGAGACCACCATATTGCGGGTTTGAAGATCAAATAAACATTGGTTTGTTAAATGCCATGTGGAAGCAAATATCACTCGATTTAATGGAATTAACATGTCGACCTCCAGATATTGTGGTAATAAAAATATCATTTAATTATTAAATGATGAATAAAATCTTGACAAGTCGACCCCTAACATGATGGATAAGTCAAGTATATATAAAGAACATTTCATTGGATTGAGAAGTGAATTTTTAAAAGAGATAATTCGGAGGTGAAAAGTGGTAAAGGGAGACATAAGGAGCTTTGATTTTGGGTCAGCTTAAGGACAGTTCGATGGTGGTGCCAGCAGCAGCAGTAAAACCTTTTATTTTTATTTCTATTTTTCTGGGAAGCCTATTGATGAAGAAACGATTATTGGACAGGAGGATTATCTAGGGCAGCAGCAATTATGGCAGTTCTGTTAAGGACAGAATTGTGATGATCAGAAAGTTATTGGACAGTTTATGATGAATGTGCTTGATGCAATGACAGTCAGAAATGTAGGATATGTTAATGATATTGTTGATGTAACAAAGTGATGGTTATGTTATGAGATAGGTTGTTGAAGCAAACAAGGGTTTCTTCTTTGATATTGTATGTAATTCACAAACTTGAGATAAGTTTGATTGATCACTTGAAAGATTGTATAGGGAGGTAGGGTGGAGCTTGGGAAAGACTATTTAGTCTTTTGACAAGTTGAAACTTGCTTGAATACTGTAATATTTCAGTCAGTTGCAGCTGACAAATTTTATCTGGTGGGTAGTGCCACTTTTGGGTTGTAGCTCATATTGGAGATTGTTGTCTCCACTTATACAAATTTACAAAGCTTAAATCTTTTCTCTTGTACAATGTGTTGATGTGTTTATTTGATGAATAACATGTGATTGGTAGATGGTTCATGGATGAATACTATATTGAAGTAAATGTGAATTAATGATAACATAAGATTGCGATTGAAGTTGAAATTGGGATTAAGTGTAGGGTCACTGATTCACCCCCCCCCCTCTCAGTGACCCATTGTGTCTAACATATTCGTATATGAGGCTTGTTACATACTTCCCCCCTTCAAAAAAAACTTCGTCCCAAAGTTATAATATTCAAGCAATAAATACAATATTTATTCAATCAATCAATCAAGTAAATATTAGAATATATATAGGTAGCTAGTACTATTCTGAAGTTAAGAGATTTATATGTGTGGCCACCACATAGAAGTCTCCAAACCACACTAATACAATCAAACGCCCTAAGTTACAACATGCTCTTAAGTAATTTCCTGAGTCTAGTATGCAACCATAACAACAATTATGCATCATACATACAAAGCATTAGATAATTAATTAATAATTAATAGCTGTGCATTTGTTTACTTCCTCTTTCCTTACTCACCCTCTCCCTGAGAATCATACCATCCGCCACCTCCATAAACCTCCCCTTCAACTCCGGATGGTCCCACTCACCATGGCACGGGCCCTCTACTATAACCTATCAGCGGATCATACAATAGGCATCAGAAGTTCCCCGGGAAGTTACCGCGGCATTGCCACCTTCCCAACTTCTGGTAATAATACGGCCTCATCGTATTCTAACCGCAATCATCATATAGTAGTCATCAGAAGTCATCCCGGAAGTTACCGCGGCATTTGCCACCTTCCCAACTTCTAGTAATAGTATGGCCTCATCGGTATTAACCGGCATATGGTTCCCGGTACCCCGATCCTGGAACCTGTGGGTTATGGACCCACCACACTTCCATTGCGCATATCAGGATCATTATACCCCAGGCATCTCGGAAGACTAGCCTAAACATCCTCCATAGCACCCTCAAGGCACTAGCCCCAGGCATCAGAAGTCCTCCATAAACCTCCCTCCCGGTGAGTATGTCTCCAACCGTGGACTCTGGTCACATCATAAGTTCTCCGGGAAGTATATGTGGCACTGCCACCTTCCAAACTTCTGGTACAAAAGTCAAGCGCTGTTGGCATAGAGCTAATTGTTGGTCTTGTCCCCCAGCCCATAATTTATTTATAATAACCATTCTCATTCGTGGTTATGGGCTCCCACGAAATCATAGAATACTTAGCCTCCTCAGGCTATTTGAGTGGATCACCTGGAACAACTGGCACTTGCCATAATGAACAATCATTAGTAACCATTTCTCAATATAATAATATCATGGATCAACCTTGAATCATGTGCTAACAAGAATGTCTAGCCACCAATTCATATTGCATTACATTACATCATAAGCCATTGTCACGATAAGGCATGCCAAGTTTAACATCTAATGCATTTTGGTGCTCTGTGCTACCATTATAACATAACTGGTCACGATACTTTAATAATTTAACTAAGCATCTCATTAACATGCCATGATAAGCTACCATATTTCAACATTAGTACTATCAACATGGAGTAACAATTCCCATAATCCATCATCATATCAAATATGTATTCTGACAACCCACATAATCCATCATTATATCAAATATGTACTATACGAGGAGCAATAAGGGTTAGCATGAAACGTTAACATGTCATACCAAATATCCAATATAATTTCTTATTCTTTACTGACACAAAATATAGCTGTAAAATACCAACATTAACCTCAACATGCTTTCCTACCATTTATGTGTCGAATGTCATTTATATCCAGATGCAATGATAGCTATTAAGATACCATCACAAAATATTGCCATGACGTCATGAAATAACATCCAGAAGTATCACATGCACATGCCAATAACCACATGTATTAGGTGAAATGGAGCCACATGCTAATAACCACATATCTTCTTAAGTAACACAAGGATGCATGATATTATGAGCATTCATCTCATGATCATCAACTTAAAACATATCATATATAGAAAGGAATATAAATATCAAGAACACTCCTATCACGATTAACCAACTCATTAAATGGCATATATAGATATAGATACCTTAATATTTCTTCAACATATAGGAATGAGTACCTAAATATCACATATCCTGCTATACAAGAGGCATTCACACACTCAACCAGTATATAGATTAAGTTCAGATTAGATTCACTTCTTCAATTTTCTTCTTGTTTCTCATCAAGTGATATTTTCCATCTACTAATCATGTATTATGATTGTAACTCCCCATCTTATAAGAAAATGAGTAGCTTTCTTAGCTATCGTTAATAATTGAATAACTATGTCTATCACACCTAATTTCTATAGTGATTTTCCCTTATTCTATTTATGGCATTCACAAATCATGGCATGTCTACTTCACCGACCATACCGTAGGCACTTCTAATTTAATAGTTATTTAAATTCAATGGTGTCATAAACCTCCTAAGATTTCTCTGAAGGATACATGTCATCAACCCAAATAAGAATGGACCTTATGATTCTTCTATCATATTCCCTATTAAGGAAATTTGTGTAGTTCACAAGATATTCTTGAAGGTTACCTACTAGGGATACCTCAAATGTGCTAACTTTTTCCTTATTAGGTCTTGGTAATTTTAATATTGATTATATAAGGGGTTACTCTACTTCATCTCGATCATTACCATCATGTCTATAAGGCAAATAAGGCAATTAACAACTTTACTCTCAGTTGTAGATATCTACAACTACAATGAAGCATAATTATGTTTGGCCTCATATCCTCTTCTGAACTGATGTATAACTGTCTCTTATATTACACACTAGTGAAAGAACCAAACATTATCAGTCAAAAATCCCAAAATAATCGCCTTAGATTGATGATTCTGCGAAGGAAGTTTGGTATTACCTTTTTCTTGATTTGGGTCCTTTTCATAATGGACATTTGTAACATACCCATTACCCTCAATACTGCATTTGGGGTCTTAGGTATACAAATTTTCCTTTAATAAATACAACAATGAGAAGATTAAGTCTCCACTAATCAATTATGACTTTCTAGTGAGCTGTAAGGTTTACAACTAGTTATTCAAACCGCACCATAAAGGGTTTGTTAACATTTTTAAGTGAGTACTTAGCTGTAAAAATATCGATTACAAGCATATACCATAGTGCTTGCAAGCCAGGCCACTACTTATAATTTTACCATTAATGAGGAAGGTTAAGAAGGCTAACATTTTGTCCAGCTATCGATCTAATCTAACTACACTCAAGTAACTTTCATTCAATTTCATATCCAAACTATACCAAGTCACGACTAACTTTATGCATAAAGGTTTAATTTTCTTTTCTCACAATGTTTAAACATCTAGGGGTAGTATCCATTACACATAATTTTGTTCGACTCAAATATTATCTTGTTACATTTAGATAACCAACTAATACTCCAAGGAGTAATTATATTGAAACTTAAATCCTTGCATACATTTATTATTTGCTAAACATAAATGAGTGACATTATCATAAGAGTTAAAAACATTTAAGCAAATAATAAGATAAATGATTCCCTCATACATTGTATTCATCACATTCACAAGAAATGGATTATATTAATACTATATTGTTACGTACCTTATATTGACAACATGATCAAAGGTAAACACTTTGCTTGGATCTCCACTTGTCTCTTCTATACGATCACAAATGTTAACCCTTCCAAGAATATTGTCAAAATGTATGTATTCTCTATTCACTAAAATATAAATAAGTCTAAATATAAATGAGTAACATCAATATAATAGATAATGATAACAAACATAACATAATCACTATTACTTAGTTTGAAGAATTCACTGTTTTAACAACCAATAACGACGATCAAATAATAAATACTTATTTTGAAAATGAAGCTCTTACAACTTACTCTTTTCGCTGAGAGACCACTCTAATCTGGAAGAGATATCCACTAGGAAGAAACATAATGTAGATTTCTCATTGTGACCCTCAATGATATGTTCACAACCACTAAGGGATTGTGGGCTTATCCAACTAATGACGATAAGGAACCACACTCCAACTTGTATTTTTTTTTTTAAGATTCTTTTGTTTACATTATCCAATGTTTTATTTCCATTAATACATTTCATAATTTATGATAACCATTGAAATGGACTTTTTTTTTTCTTAAAAAGGTTTTATAATAAAGTTAGTTTCTTCCAACTAAATATTATAACTTTCTAACAACCTTATTTCACATACTAAAGGTTTCTAACTTTAATCTATAATAATAAACCCTATATAATCAACAACTCTCACATACTAAAGTTTTCAACTCTAAAAGCTATAATAATAAAACTAATATAATCAATAGCTTTTAATACATGGCTAGAGCATGACTCTTTTCATAGTACATGGTTCTCAATTTAAGATAACAAATAATTAAAATAACATAAAGCTTAAGCCTTTAACTATCACACTTTGACCATCATTAAAATAAATGTAAGGTAAGGTTTTGTTCCCTACATAAACGCTCTATTCTCCATATGACGCTTTTTATATTAACCAAACCTAACAAGGAACACCAGATCTCTATTTGGATTCGGTTACTTCTATAAGACCGTTCAGTTCCTCCTTAACAGGAACCCTAACTCCTTCACAATGCAAAGGAATGACGTAAGTTAAAGACAAAGAGGCTCGGATTCCTCTTTGAGAGGAGCCGCCTCTTTGTTTCACAACATAAATATACGAAATCATCAGGTGTGTTGTGTAGAAGAGACATGTGCTTATAATTAGAATCACAATTTTGTTTAAAGACTTTTTTTTGAAGGATCATTCCTCCAAAAAGATAGAAGCAAGGTTGGATAAAATTACGGCTCTATTGAAAGTTCATTCGTTCAACACGACAGAATGAACTTTCCCGGTTGTATATATATCACGGTTCTGTTAAAAGACCGTTCCCTCTCCAATTCAAAAGAAGCTAGACCTGTATAAGCAATGAACGCTAGTGGATTATATCTATTGTTATTTGTTTTCAAATAAAGGGATTTTAATGAAATGGGTAGTAGCAAAACAATACCCAATACAAGCTGGTTCTTTGGCTGAGGCCGTTTCAACACAGAGGTTACTTTAAATGAATTAATAGAAAGAAAGGTGTCATCCCTCTGTTTGAGTCGACCAATATAAAGATTATTATCATATAAACGATTGAAAGGAAACCATGCAACTTATTTGTGCTTTTTCTTTGAACAACAATATAGTTATATAAATGAAAGGTAGTCGTCCTTTCATTGTGCATCACAATGATATGCATGTAATTGATTCAGGAAGTCACTTCTTCCTTCGACAAAAAATTACAATGTACAATGAAACCCACTATATACGGGATGATGTCCTACGTTCTGGTACGGAAAGACCATTACTTAGTGGGTCAATGCCCTATTTTTAAGTAACAAAAGAGAAGCCTCCCAGTTCTTTAACACAGAAAAAAAATGAAAGAGAGAGGGTCTCTCAAATGTTCAAGACATCAATAAACTACACGATTAAATAAGGAGAGAGCTCCACACTCCACAATTTTAACGTAGAATCAGGTATGGATGACTGATCAGTTTATTGGAAGCGTTACAAAGAGCATAGAACTATAGTTATAGACACCTCTAATATTATGAGTGTTTGTCCTAGGTCTGTCAGCTAGTTTTCCTAGACCTATTTTGTTACCTTATACTTTTTATCCTTTGTTTATTTTTTCATTTTTCCTAAAGTTTGGATTGCTTTGGTTTTATTTTTTTTTATATCTTATGCGTTCACAATATTTTAGTTTTAAAATTTAAGCTCCTATAGATTAATTAATGTTTTCTCATAATACGAAATGCAATATCAGGGTTTAATGAGGTAATTGCCTATGTTTGACATAAGCTGACAGCATATATCGTTTATTCAAATGCATGTACGCTGCCATCTCGCCGATGTTAGATTTGTGTGCAGGTAAAATCATCAAGTAAACAGGTTTCGAATTTGTTCCTGTTTGAAGATCGACAGGTGGTTCTGGTTTTGTACTGAAGCAAAACACCTGTACTGTTCCACAATTTATCATCATTCTCAAACCTAACAGCCTTTACTCTGTCAGCTCGGCATAATATGATGACTGATCTGCTGAATCATAAACTGGGTTTTGATGATGCTTTCAACTGTAAAGAGGAGCGTGACTTGGATGTAAGGCCAATCTCCTTCATATTCGCACTGTTCTATCTCGCAATAATTTGGAATGTTAAGGGATTGATGCAATTTGTATCAAGGATCAAGCTCTTACTAATGAAGGTGCAGAAAAAATTGTTGGATGGTCTTCGAGCCACCATCTTGTGGTTAATTCTGACTCATGTGCCAAAGATAGAAAGCTTGCCATCTCTAGTGACAGTGTTCGTTATAGGCTGAACATATTACAGGGTATTCAAAATGAATCACGGGGTTCCAAACAATCACTCAAGGATGTTGTTACTGAGAATGAGTTTGAAAAGAGATTTTTGGCTTATGTGATTCCACTAAGTGACATTGGAG
This sequence comes from Larix kaempferi, assembly GCA_027924585.1. Taxonomy (NCBI): domain Eukaryota; kingdom Viridiplantae; phylum Streptophyta; class Pinopsida; order Pinales; family Pinaceae; genus Larix; species Larix kaempferi. The sequence continues at coordinate 866,823 of BSBM01001382.1, forward strand.
TGACCTCAAGAACTTGTGCATTACAGCTGCATATTGCCCTATCCGAGAAATTCTGGAAAAAGAAAAGAAGGAAAAGGCTTTGAAAAGGCATTTTCCAGATGGGATTGACATCTATTTTAGATAAATGGGGGTAATGGTAATATTCACAATAATGGCTCAGCAAATCAATACAGATGGGAGTTCATCCAGGAGGGCAGTTAATTCAAGCATACCAACTTTAGCAGCTGATAATAGTGAATGCTCCCGCTCGTTGACAATTAGATTTGTTCCCAGGAGTCTTCGCTTTTCAAGTGCACAGTGTAGTTTCATACCAGCTACATTTGAAACCAGAAGGATATTTGGTATTCAAAATGCATCGATCAGTTATTGCCGAAGAAATAGTGGAGCGATTATAACCATTGAAGAAACTAGAGGAGTGCCTGGGAAAATGACGGTTGAGATTCATAGAACTGTCTCTCAAGTGCAGACGGTGCAGCAGTCGATCCAGAACTTTATGGCCGGAGCTTCAGGACCACCAACTGATGTGTATCGGGCTTCAGGACCACCAGATGTGTATAACTCCATTGATTCAAGATATAATTCATATTCAGGTCATAATACCATGTATGCTTCACCACGATCAAATACTGGATTTACTGGTCACTCTGCTGGAGGTTATGAGTCTAACTATAACAATAGCTATCGCTATGAAGGGCATACCTGAGGATTCACTGAAGAGCTTTCAGTACCTGTCTGTAGATTCAGCAGTGATAAGTAATTGATCCAATATTTTTTTTTTAAATTGTTGCTTGCTTGATAAGTAAGAGACAAAGTAAAACAGCCGAAGAGAACGCATGCTTGACCAAGCATTGTCTCAATGGGCCCTATTTTAAATTGTTGCTTTCTATTCATCACTTCTTAAGCATGTAATACATAGTCAACTCAGACAGAAAACCCCAAGGGGCCAAGGAATTGATCAATATGTTAAAGACAAAGGAGGATATGACCATGAAGAATAAGTTGCGTTTACTGATGATTTATACAGAAATCAAAACACTGATAAAAGGCAGAGTATTATACAATAGTCATCGTTTAATGCCATGAAGACACCCAAAGGCTGCAATTCTTTTTCACACAGAATGTTAAAGGATAACAGGATAATTGAAGGTGCCAAATGTTCGAATCTACTGCTAAAGTGCCTGGGAGAGTTCACAAGAGGCCAGAAGACAATTTGGATTAGGAGTAATGCATAATACTTGTCATTTTTTAAAATTGTTTTCAAAACTTGTTACACTTGTCTTTTAATTCTATTTTTGGCATAATAAGATCCTAGGAAAGTGAATCTAGGGCAGCTTTCTAGGATTATCTATTCTTATAAATTGTAAATCATTTTGATAAAAAGGGGGAGACTCATGAAGATCGGAGAGGGGCTTGGAGCATGTACAGCCCTGCAATGCTTATTTGTGTAAGCATTTCTTTGTTTTATGAATGACACTTAATATATCTATATGGAGCTAGGCTTTTGAACTTATATTGTGTTAATATTCTTTGGTTCAGTTTGAACTCTTGCTTTCATTGTTGTTTATGTAGATGTTTTCTATGTAGATACCCTGTCTGCAATTGAGTATTGATGCCTATTGATGTTTGGAATGTTATTTCAATCTTCAATACTTTTACATATAATGTAGTGACGAACTGTTTATTTTTCCTTGCATTTATATGTTTTGAAACCTATATCCTGGGTTTTGGATATCTTACTGTCACTCATTCTTCAAACCTTGTTCTTATGCATTTATCATCTGAAGTTTTCAGATCATTGTATTTCTGTACTTTATCTTTACGCACTTGGCTTTTATCGTGTTATCCACAAAATCACTAAAACAACCCTTACAATCTGAGGTGCCTGAACACTGCTATCCCGTAGTCAGTTACCAGACTTTAGGACTAACAATGAGAAACCCTAAGCACTTGGGTAAAGCGACGGAGCAGGATCACGTACATAAACAAGTATTTACAGACAGGAGTTTCAGATCCATGAACTTTTACAAGGCATCCCGGAGGAATATGGGCAATCAAGCGGCAAAGAAATAGGGAAAAGAACAAATTGGGCTGAGAAGATGTAATAGATGCTCTACAGCTAACACACACAACACACAGGTTATATAGAATTCCAGCGATTGAGAGAAGTCACTACAATGCTCAATTTCCACAAGAGACAAAAAAAATGCCTTTAATAAATCTAAATCATTGTAGGAATGGGCTCAGATACTTGCGCCATGCATTGCATAAACTGTGACAACCATGAAAATATTAATAACGATGATGTAGCTTCCAATTAGTCAGCTTCCAAAGCAATAGAAACAACGATCGATTCAAAGCAATTGAGGCATCATTACATGTTGTGGTTTTATAAAGAAACAAGCCCAAATTACAAGAATGCCATAATTTAAACTAGCCTACTAAGAAACCATATAAAGAAACAAGCCCAAATTACAAGAATGCCATAATTTAAACTAGCCTACTAAGAAACCATTCACACAGCCATTGAGACACGAGGAACAACAACGATTTATCCTGTCCAAACGGGAAAACCAGCATTCAATGGGTTATATCAAAAAAAGGATTGAGCTCCACAGCTTACCAGTGATATACCATCGATCCTTAGGGTGGGAGTTCAAATACTCAGAAGACCAAATGTAAGACTCACAATCTTTCATCACATCAGCTTCCTTGGACTTTTGCTAATTTCATCCAACATTTGGAAGACCACTCGTTAGTTCCGAGGTTCGAAACACTCTCAGAAATTATTGTGATTACCCAAAATCCATGAAGCCCAGCAGTTCTGCCTCTGGATTGTCACATGCATCTCTCACTCCTTTGGTGCAGGCTCTCATCCCATCTAACACTGATGCTTCCATTACAGACTTGGCATCAAGATAATACGTAATTCGATGGATTTTATGTCGTAATAAGAATGCTTTATGTTTTGTTTGTTTAATGAAGCAAAGAATAGGATAAATTATGTAATGATTTACGTTACACATATCTCAACGCTCATCCTAGCAGGCCGAATAAAAGTCGAATGCAGGAAGAAACATTATGGCAGGAAGAAAAGAACCGTTATGGTGGCAGATCGTCACCGGAGAGTTAGGAAAGAGACGTTATGGTGGCAGATCACCATCACCGGGCAGAATAATACTGTCATCACTAGCAGGAGGCTATTAAGGAATGTCCGCCTGTTCGCCTATGCAAGAAGAAAACGCCCACATTGACAGTCTACTGGCAGGAATAAATGCACAGTTCAACAGAGATGTCTGTTGACAGAAACTGCAGGAGGCAACCGTTTTTTTTTAAATGATCATTTCAAAGAAACCCCCAACCCTAAACGTGTCCACAGTTAGCATGAGACTCAGAATCATAATCATGACCATGTGCAAATACTCACACAAAAAAAGAAACCCTAATAGGTGAGATGGCTTTGATCTTGGATTTGAATTTCAACAGGTCAGCCCACAAGTGATGTTATTAGCGGTCAAGGCACAGGGCCCGAGCCAGGCCAGAATTGTGTGTGATACCAGAACCTACAACCAGCCCTACGACTTTCATTTGGCTAGTTTCTCACTATATAGATATCAATAGTGAGCAAGATGCAAGAGTTTTGGATAGCTTCACATCAGATCTATATCGTCAAAGAATAAGTGGTGCATGAAATACATAAGAAAGTTGTGGATATCAGTGCAAGATGAAAGTTGTTGATTAATGTTTTCATTTTTTATTTTAATGTTTTCCCAGAGGGGACTTGCCTGTTGATTATTGTTTTCATTTACTGTGTTATTTAAGATTCGGCCAGTTTGGAAAGGAGCCGCCTTCTCCTATGGAGAACGAGATCAACCTTCTTATTATTGTGTTTATAATTATTGCATTAGTGTGAGCAAGGATGATCTCTGAGATTCGATCCCAAACTCCTATAGAAATGGCTTCTGGTATAGAAATGACAAATGGATGATCCAAGCATTATATGCAAATGCAAATGAGTGCCATGTTCAAGAACGACTAGGTACTGCCATAAGCTCATCTCATACTATACCAGTCGTTCTTGAACATGGCACTCATTTGCATTTGCATATAATGCTTGGATCATCCATTTGTCCTCGAGTTTTGCCTACTTCCTGAGTTTTGTCACTCCTTTGAGTCATTCAAAAAACGTTTCCATCATCAATTGCATTAGGAGTTGGCGTCATACTCGTCGAGTCAATACTGCCAAGTCATGCCATGCCCATGTTCAAGAATACCTTCACCACTCATTATCTGCAGTCAATACACCTTCCATCATGTCGGTGTACTTTGAGTCATCCTTGCATGTTACTGTACCATCCGATCTACTCCAAACATATGTTATCGAGTTTCGTGTCAATGATGGGGGATTCATCATGGCCCTCCTTCGACGGATTCATCCTTGTCGACTCCAACACATCATCCGAGGATTGAATCTAGAAACCAATCGAGTACCTTGGGCCTACATGCCTCAATGGCAGGTTACCTCGCTTTCAACATGACTTTACATCATTGGCTCTTGATTGAAATATTTGATCATGCGTTCAACTTCAACTCATTTATTTGTGCTTGATGATATGTATTGTGATACCTTGGGAATCATTGACATCAATGGTGATTTCCCTCGCGCTTGTTAACGGTATACATCAATGACCGGTAATCAAGTGGTTTCTACCATGTTCGACGTCAATACATTTGTAATCACATGGATAGATTCGTATCATTGCGGGTTCGACTTGAAGACCCTAGGGAGTCATGTTTTACCCAGGTTGCGATGGATATTGTTTTGAGTCATATTACACAAATCCACTTTTTTATTGGTCGTGGCTGTGTTATCATCTCATCATGGATCTACGTTGGTTCCTAGTAGCTGTAATTGTGTTCAGTCGGTCATTACTGCCATGGATCTGCGTTGTATTGGTCAGCAGCCATGTTGTGAGTCATATGAGACTGTGTACTCAGAGTCAGTTGTACTACAGTAGCATCCTTCGTCCGACAAGTCCATTGCCATTCCTTCTATCAAAGCATTTCACCTGTTCAGTTTCAATAGCTTCATGCTTTGGGGGGCATTCTGTTACACCTAAATCTTACTACCATGAGACTCAGTGTAAACATCCCTGAAGTTTCCCATGACTAGAGGGCTTAACTGACCTATTTTTGGAGATCGTCACAGTTCACCCGTGTGCAACATGCGACGTCGCAGGTTGTCATAATGCAGCCTGCGACGATGTCAGTTACTTGGATAAAAGAGCATCTTCGAGCCCATTCTCGAAGCTGAGTGATGTGGAGCCCTATCCCTAGCCTATAAGGGAGTTGGCATTCGGTTCCTTAGCCTTTGGTGAGATCTCCTATCTCTCTCCTACCATATCTCAACCTATCCTATCCTCTTAGTCCTATATAAGTGAAGCTCATTCCCATACCAAAGGGAGGAAGTTTATAGTATGTACATGCTGGTGAAATTAGCTTAGGATAGATCCTTACTCATCTATTGGGAGACTCATACTTCCTTGGGAGGCTTTGGCATTGGCTTGATCAGAGAAGGATTGTTACGTTAAGTCATTCGTTGTAATCACTTCCTTCTATGTATTTCCCTTATTATACAGTAATATAAATGCTTTCCACCAAATCTCATTGCATTGATGATATTTTGTGTAGTTTGCTTGCTTAACTGCTTACTTAGATCTATTATTGTGTAGATGCATTTTACTACTTGTGTTGTTTTGTATGTCTTGACAGGTTTTGCAGCTGAGATATGAAGATCATCAAGTTTAGAACAGCATTCAAGGAGAAAGGATCAGTGATCTGAAAGGTAAAGCATCTAGCCACTCGATCTCTAACCAGATCTAGGAGAGTTATTTCTATTTTGTCCCTATTTGTTCTAGACTTACGCTAAGCTAGGGAGATCAGGCCTCGAGTCCACTCTTGGTAGATTTTCCGTCAAACAGTTTCTCCCAAGACAAGATGAAAATGCAGAGTCTTCAATGGATTCTTCTTTTTCTTCATAACTAACCTCTCGATGCTTGTCAAATGCTCTTATGAAACTGACAATTGAAAATATGTCATTTAGACTACACTCATAAAACCACTCCAATACTTCATCTTCCAAGGTACACAGACGTTTTCATCACAGCATTCTCATCAACAACATTAATTCTTGAAATGAATTCAATGAAAGATGTAACATGTAGCGCAATTGAGTTAATGTATCCAAGGAAATTTGGAACTTTGGAGGAGAAAATATCTTTTGATAAGTACAGGGATTATAGCAAAACAAAACAATTTAACCTCAACCCTAATTAGGTCTTCTTATTGGATCAAACCTACCCTTCTTAAAAGATTACACCAGCAGATTTGTACAAGATTTCCTGCCAACAAATTGACCCAAGAAAAATAAAATAAGATGAAGAACCTCATATTGAAATTCCCCTTAACTTCTTCCTCCCAAAAGATCTTCAACTAAGCTTGGAGAGGAACTCCAACAATTCCAACCATGCCTCTAGAAAATGAATCTCTACTCTATTTAAAGCCGTTCATCCTCTCAAAATAGGCCTTGATCCCTTTTAGGGTTTAGATAAGGAAAATGTTATTTCAATCCACAATTGGTGTCCTTCCAACTAGGGTCCACCCCACTAGGCCTTCTTCATGGGTGATTAAGGCCTTTCAAACCTTAGTGCACCTCCTGTAGAAACCATGAACCCTAGCACTCCTCTTTAAGAGTGAAAATGATGTTTCAATTGGACTTCTTTAGGCTTATGGATCTACTTTTGACTTGTGCCCTCATTCACCATTGCATAGGTCCACTTGCCACTTGTCATCTTTCTAATTCATTAGAGTATGTATTTCTTTGTTTAGGGGTTTGGACCATGTCAACCATGCCACATGGCACTTTCTCATGCAAAAGGACTCTCCTCCGAATATGTAGAACTTGCCTCTAACAAAGTATCCTTACCCCAAATCTCTCAAAGTTGAAACATGCCTCCAAATATGTTGAAGACACCTCAAATAGTGTGTAGTGCCCCATAAAGTCACTCTTATCGCACCAAAACAACCCCTTTTACATGGGGTAGATTCATGATCAAGCATACAAAATGCTCCCTTGAACTAGAACACTCTTCATCAAGTGACCTCCTTTGACCAAACAAGTGCTTCCAATGACACGGCCTCATCCAAACTAGACCATTCCTCTTCTAGCCTCTTTCCTTCCCATCCTTCATGCTCTTGACCTCCCATGTATAGACTATTTCCTGCTTTTAGCTATACTTGACCCCTTAATTCACCATAAATCGTGCACTGAACCTAAAATGTGGTAAGGTATTCTTGTTATAAGGCTCCCTTAAACTCACCAATGAGATCTTAGACCCAAGGTTCACCTGAGGAACAATGTTATGAATTGTGCAAAGTGTGCCCAAATGGAATACCCTACTGCAATTTGCCTTCCGAAAATCTCCATCAACCTGCAACTGCCCCTGAACTCCTAGGGTCTTCTTCTATGCTCAGTGAGAAAGGAAAGCCCATGAAAATGTGAAATGAACCATGCATTTTCAAGGGGTAACAAGGCCTTTCCCTTTTTATTTGAAAAAATATATATTGACATTGACTATAAGTAAAAGGAAAAACTAAAAAAAAAAACTTCTATTGTGTGGTCAAATTTTGTGTTATAACCTTAATATTATACATATAATTTTTATATTAATAATAGTTTTATTCATATTAATATTAGGCCCTATTAACACCGGGATTTGTCCCAGAGTTTTTGATAAATTGGAAATCTTAAGATATAAGGTTTGTAGCAAAGCAAATGAAGCATGTACACAAGGAAGAAATGGCTGAAATAAGTGAGCACATATCAAGGGCTTCACCAAGAGAGATTGCAGTTATGGAGGCTTGTGCAAATCTTCAGTCTAGATATCAATTGCAAGGAGCCCATGACCTAAAAAATCGGGGAAATCACCCTCATGCTCTAAAGAAATGTTGTAAGATAAGATAAGATTAGATAATTTTATTAATGTCCAACGAATGACCACAAAAGTAGGTCAATGGTACTAAAAGGATATAATCAGTATAAGTACAATGTGGGAGGGCAGATGCAACTCCTAGAAAAAAACAGAACTATATCTATGATAAACGCAAATAAACTAAAGAAGGAAAAAATACAGGCAGTAAGACTGCCTCCAAAACATGTATATAACTGTATCCAAGGCACGGTGATGAAGAGTGAACATGAAGCCATGAAGTCAAGAACACCTGAGTCTGATAGTCAATGGCGATGGGGACAAACTAAGCATTGGATAGCTATCACAGTCCTTTAGAACTCCCGGGGTGTCGAGTTGTATGATCATGGGGGCGTAGGAGCGAGGGATACTCCTAACATCCAAGGTCGAAAGAAAGAAACTTAGGATAGATCTCTGACTGTTCTGTTGGGGTTGAGGAGGGATCCTGCGTACAAGGGGCGCCTTGTTCGGGATCTGTTTGCGCATGTATGTGGGGAAAATGATGATACCATTCTGCAAACTCCAAGAAGTGCTCAAATAGAACATCTTCGAGCCCAGATCATGTGACAAATATAATAAATGGTTAATATTAAAAAAGAATCATAAATAATAAATAAATAACAATTAATAAATATTTCTAGTAATTAATGAAAGGGCAAGAAACATAGCCCTTCACCTTCGTGACCAGTCAATGCTTTTATAGGTAAACCGTCATGAAGGTATTGTATCATCTTATCATTCATTTTTCAATAAATATTATATTCATTACAGAACAAATTTGTTATCTCATTTTTTTTGTTGCTACATTGGTATTAGAGTTGGTTGCTCTCGTCATTTCTACCCACGCTCAATCATCGACACTCTCATCCCTCTCATCCTTCCATCCACCTGAATCCATTCGCACCTTACGCTTCTTTTCTTTTATGCACCCAGCAATTCTCCCTCTTCCATTGCTCCTACTCCACGCACAACCCAACCCTCAACTCTGCAAACACGCTCCATTGTTGTCCCCTTCTCCACCAACCCACTCTGCACGTAACTCCAATTTCCCTCACGCACTTCTACACAAAAGTCTGCCCTTCATCCTAGCACCACATCAATCCGCACCAACACCCACACTCACACGTCCCATTCCCCATCCAAGCCACCTACAAAGACTCGTTGACCTAACATAAAGGGTAGATTCATTATCATCACAACCAATAGTAAATAAAAGACCACCAACAAGCCCCGAAAAACAAAATACAAGTCATCAAAGATATCAAGATAACACAAGTCATTGGAATAAGATCAAGATTGAGCTTCCTAAGTATGATGGATTAGATGACTGGAGAGTTATCGCATGGGTTAATAAAATGGAAGGGATCCTAGTTATGAACCCACCTACTAATGAACTAGAAAAAATATCAATGGCGTCCTTGTACTTAGAAGGTGATGCATATGATTGGTTCACGTGGTGGTCTAAAAAAACCAGTGGATTCTCCGTAAATTGGCAAATGTTCACAAAAGACTTCCTTAAATGATTTCACGATGATGAAGAAGACAAGACTTTTACAAGGTTCACTCACTTGCAGCAAACAAAGACAGTAAATGGATATACCCATGAATGGGAAGTCCTAGCTACAAGATTCCCTGACCTTACAGATGATCAATTGCTAAGACTATATATCTCAGGGTTGAAGCCTATCATCTGTAGTGAGCTAAAACTTTCAAGACCAAGGAATTTAGTGGAGGCCAAAAGCATGGAAAAAATAATCGAAAGAAAGATCAATACTCAACATGGCTCTACTATTATGAGAAAATCATCCAATTATAGAACGTCAAGAGATAACAACAAATGTGTCCATTCATAAAAAGACAAGAAGGACAACCCCGTCGTAAATGTGGAAAACACTGGACTCCATAGCATAGATGTGAAGATGCGTCCTTAAGCTATTATCGAATAATCAATGGAAAACAAGAAGTTCCAAAACCAGAAAACAAAATCACAGTGGCATATAACTCAGGTTCGGATGATGACGAAACACCACGAAACGTGTCACTTGATGAATATGATTGTCATTGATGACAACATTAATGACAAAGGATAAAATTGATGACATAACATGAAGCCAAAGCAAGCAAGTGTGTGGTTGGTAAGAAGAACCAAATGACCCATTCTGTGGTCATTTGGAGATGGTCCTAATACCCTAGATGATGAGGTAAACAAAGGACAATGGAGATCAAGCAAGCAAACAAGGACGATGACAAGTGGCATAGAGGACAAGCTTGGACATGGCAAGTGACATGGACAAAGAAGCAACTCAACATGATTTGGCACAAGACATGAAGAACAAAGATAACTAAGGGCATGCATAATCACATTGACAAGCAAGCATGACAAGCATGGAAGTGGGCATTGGAGCCATTGGAACGCCTAGAGAGTCAAATGACCCATTATGTGGTCATTTGAAGATGATTTGGGCAAGACAAAGATGTTGGTGCAAAGATGACAAGGAGATGGTGACATGGCAATAGACAAGCAAACTTGATGACAAAGATGGTTGTGGGCATGATGAAATGGTGGACCAAGAAGAGATTGCGGGTGTTTGCAGCTAAGTTGTACTTAGATGGACTATCAAGCGAGCGGGCAAAGTTGAACATTTCAATGTTCAAATTTTGGTGATTTGATGACCAGCTGGCCTTTTAAAGGCCCCCGTTTTTTTTTTTTTTTCCACATGTCCATGGCCCTGCGGGGTTTGTAATAAAAACGTACTAGCATGGGGTTTTGTAAAAGACTCAGTTCCCTAGGACTTTTTGGCTAAGTCAGGTATTCCAAGGAGTTTTTTCACCTATCTATTATGTCTTGCATTAGTGCATAACATAATTAATTGGTTTTTCTCCTGCTCCTCCAAAGCTGGAATGCCTGGGGAGGCTGACGGGCCTTAGGGAATTATTAGAGTCTATGGGTCAATGTATATGAACATGCTAGGCGTTAATTTTGAGTCATAAGGACATGTGCTAAGTCCCCCTAGGTTGTTTTTAATTTTTCGGCGAGTTTTATTTTTTCCGTAAATTGGGCCATTTTTTAATGGTTCAATTAAAAAATTTGTAATTGGCCTGTAAGGGGCGTCTGGAGGTATTTTTTGCCTTAGGGGTGCTCGTTTTCTAACTCAGAGCACCCCCTTAACCCCTAAACCGACTTTTCCTAAGGTTTGGGTGCTTCATTTTTTTCCTATGGCCAAAAAACCCAAAAAAGTCAAAAAGTCATGAAAAAATTAAAAAAAGTGAAAAAATGACTCATAAAAATATTAAATTTTGGGAGTGATTTATGGACTGATTTTTTCAGCTATGTTTTAGGAGTTGTAAGAGATGATTTTGGAAAGATTCCGGGCAGCTATATTAGTGGGATTACTTCCCCATTTGAGGGGGGCATATTTCCCAAAATTGGGCCCCTTCAATCATGGAATTTGCAGCTATGTTTATGGGCTGTCACATGGCTGATTTTTAGCTGATTTGGGGTTGATTTTGGCAGCCCATTACATGGGAGTGGGCAGCCCCATTTTCTCCACGAGTTATGCCACTCATTCTACCCATTTCTCTCCATCTTTGGCTATTTAAGCATGGCTGCCCACTCCATTTTCTTTAGAGGGAGAATTGGAGCACAAGACTTATCGTTGTAATACTCATTTGGTTTTGAATATTAATAAAAGGCTTTGGAGGTCACTTATGGTGTTGGACTTTGTGAGTGGATGAATGTCTTGTTTCAAATGAGGTAACTTGTATTGATGCATTTTGTTTCTTTAAGATCAAGTATAGCTTAGGGAAAGATCAGTATTGGTTTATGAGGAAAGTTTGAGTAATTTGTTTATTGCTTAGTCTTTCATTTTATGCATTAGTAGAGATCAGATTTAAATATCTCATTTGTTTATGAATATTTTCTTCAAATTTCTACTATGTGTTTTATCTACATTTGATCTTTTTGTTGCAAGTTGTGGTGTTTTTACAGGTTGGTTCAAGCGGATAGGTTGGAGAACTTGTTTGTGTCTTCTATTTATCTAATCTTTTATGCAGATACAGTCCCTCAGCTCACCACCGGAAAGGATCTCCAAAGTTTCGGTTTTATTCAACAAAATTTGCTTCACCTCTCTCTCCCTTCTATTTCAAAAAAATTTCTTTGGTTAACTGGTTACTTTTACTTGAAATATTTCTGATTTATATACTCATGTCCATATTTTAAATAGATCAAGATTTATTTTCAGAAGGGTCTAGTCTAGTGGTTTGTTAAAGCTCTCATTTTTTTACTGATTAGATCTTTACTTCTCTCAAAATTTGCAAAAAATTGTTAAATTTTTCAAAGTTTTGTTGAGTAGTTATAGTTCTGATTCTAAAAGTATATCTGGCTGTTAAATAGAGCACATAATTTGCAGCTCATAAGGCTTGCAAAGACCCCAAACAAACAAGCATTACTGCTTGTTTTACTTGGTCAAATTTTGAAAATTTTACTTAGATTTTTACTTAGAATTTTTTGGGTTTTTTAGGAGGTGTTCCAAAGACACTCTTAAAGTGTTTTTGGGCAGTTTATACTAATAATTGCTTGCTGGTTTGCAGCAAAAGACGAACAGGTAGGAGGAGGTGCTGCCGAAATTTCGAGGATCCAGGCAATCTTGAGGACCAATTTTCATATTTTTGCAAAACCGGTCAATTTTTCCTCAAATTTTGTAAGCCACCAAGTCACTTTAAGTAGACTGCGGCACTTCTCTAATCATTGTAAACAAATATTAAACGAGAACAAGTGGGCTAGCCAGCGCCCATACCCCATCCCCCCAGGGGTGGCCTGTGTCGTCTCTTTTCATGGCGTGATTTTTAGAGTAGTTTATTTCTTTGTTTTCCGGCATTTAATAAAATTAATTAGGATTAAAATAAACCTTGTTGGTCCGTTCCACTGACGGGCCACAAGTTCACTCACAACGTAGTTTTTCACATTTTTTTACAAACTCAAAACGCCCCCCTTGCTTTCCCGAAGTAGGGTTTCTGTATGAGGGCTTGCCCGAAATACGTGCCTGAAAAGAGACTCCTAGGGTTTTAAAAAGATAAAATTTGGGTTCATAAAATTTTTATAAAAATATCAAGGTCTTCTCCCGTATGCTCTGTGGCCAACTTCCAGCTCAGTCTGATCCAGTTGGTACACATCAGAAAGGAGGGGATGACTAGTAATAGGATTTAACACTGCCCTAATAAAAAATCCTTTTTGTGAAAATCTGGCACAACACGTATTTTGTTGTCGTGGGCAAATTTCTCAGAAGGCTTGGGACAACACTGAGTAGTGACCTCTTGGAAACCGTTAGGCTTGCCCTCGTTGGTATAGCATCTGAACACCTCCTCGAGACTCCGATTCAGCCCAGGCCTGAGAGGGAAGCCACGCTTCAAAATTCCGGACATGTTCCCCCGTACCTTGCGTATATTGGGAACCCACCTGCCATAATAAAAAGATCACCTTCACATTAATTTTAAAATAAACCAAGAACACTCGCACAACATCTACTTTTTCTGCTTATGCATTTGTTTATTGACTCCATTATAAGGCACTGATCTTGTTTAATGTTATTTCATATTATTGACTAATGTGCAAATAAATGATGATTATTTTGAATGGGAGTAAATGATGAATGATTGTTTTATTTCACAAAAGCATATGCTGTTTATTCTTGGTTACCAAAAATATTTTCCTAATTCCTAGATTAGACGCCTTAGTTTCTTTTCATTTTTAGGGTCCACCCCCCTTGGCTTCGCTAGGAAAGCCTAGACGGAGGAGTCGAGTCCCAAGTGACAGCACTTGACTCTGACTTGCCCCCAAGGCCACACCAGCAACTTGAAGACTTCTGCTACGTTTTCCCCAGGTGTGGAACCAAGCGGCAACATTTTGGCGCCGTTGCCGGGGATAAGTCTTTTTATTCCCGGAATACGATTTTTGAGTTTTCCTTTTTGTTTTTGCTTTGTTTGATGAATCTTTAGATTAGATTTTTAATTTTTCATCTGGCGTCTCCACCAACCTTTTTTCCTTTTATAAATTTTCAAAGAAAAACAAAAAGATAGAATTTCTTTGTGAGATTGTTTTATATGTATATTTTTATTCTCACATGGCGACTCCATTGAAGGGATAAAACCCTTTGTTTCTCATATAGTTTGTTGAGATTGCTTGTGTGTAGATGAGTCCATGTATTACAGTAAAATCTATAAAGACTCGCCTTTTGACAACTCCATTGATTCAGTACCAGATATATCCCATGGTCATTTCAAATGCAGGCTATTGATCTTTTAAAATGGATGATAAAGAGTCTAGTGAGCAAATTTCCGATGTACACCCTCCCATTGACTTCTCAGACATCCCTGGTTTCCCTAATTATCATGATGGTGAAAATGTATCTGATTATCTACCGGTCTTTTGGGGAGATGATGATGATGTAAAAACCCGGCATGTCTTTTCTTTTCTTAAAGTTGTGGCTAACTTCAAAGTCTTATATGAAGATAACATAATGAAGATGTTTGTTAGTACATTACAGGGACCTGTTTATCAATGGTATTCTAAAGAGCTTCCAAATAAATGTATTAATTCTCTTTCGAGCCTCCTTAGAATGTTTATAAGGCAATGGCATAATAAAGGAGCTAGTATGGAACACTTGGACAGGATCCTTAGAAGGTACTTTCTCTTGTTCATACCTTGGATTAAGTATCATAAGGAAGATCCCAACTTTCCTCTTATCATCATGACAGAAAATGATAAATATTGGGAGGTGCCTCTAAGTTATATCAATCGTGTTGATCTCCCTGTAGCACAGTATGGATTTAAAGAAAAGATTCAGCATGACCCTATCGAAGAGTTCCATGAACCACCCTTAGTTGAAGATTTTGTGGAAAACCATCCCCTTGTCACCATAACTGAAAACATAGAAGATATGGAGTGTTCTCAAACCTATGAAGATGATCACATATCTATTCCTGATTTACCTAAAGAAGAAACCATTACAAAAGCCTCTAAAGAAACTTGTAATGAATTTTGTATGGTTTATCATGACACTCCTCCATTTTCTCCACATAATGGTGAAGTCTTGGACATCTTTACACCTTGTAATATCTTTCAAACCAAGCCTTCTGAGGATGAGTATCATGCTCATGAAAATTGTGAAAGTTGGCTTCCTTGTGATATCTTTGAAAGCATTCTTTTCGAAGATGAGGATGGGTATGGCCAGGATTGTGATGCAATAGACAAAGACTCCCCTTTCATTTACAAGGATGGGTATGATGATTATTGGACGGATTTAGAAAAACCCATCTTTGATATATCAAGAGAGGGGAGAGTTGATTTTGAGACCTTGGCGAATCTTGACATGGAAGAGGAACATACAGATACTTCTCATGATCAATCAGAGCCATGCATAAGTATTAGTAATGAAGACTTGGATCAGCAGTATAACGAAGAGTTGGATAGGGTGGAATCAGTGGAATGTCAGTTTCAACCTTCATCAGCACATTCTGAGGTTCCTTATGATTTGGAGCAGCTTGGGGCTTATACTTTCACAGACATAAACTATCAGAGGAGCCCTTCGGACCAATATGATGAGGTAGTTGGTCTGCCTTATCATTCCGAGATTTTTCTCAGCCCTATCCAGTCATGGGTAGAAGAGGCCTGCATGAGGACTTACCATTGGGGGAAGCACTTGAAAGATTTATCATATACCTATGATCTACCATCCAATCTTTCAATCCAGAATTATCATGTAGGTTTGCATTTTCTAAACAAGGTATCCTTGTTTTGGCTGGTAACCAAACACAAGGTTAAAAGATTTTATATTGATAAAATGTTAAGGTGGTTGCATTGGATTTATCATTTTACTTAGCATTTTATTATATGCTTAGAGTAGGAAAATAAGTTCATCAAGTGAGCATTTACTTTCAACATTTCTTTTTCAGTACTTTCATTTTTTGTACTTAGAATTTTTTAGTTAATTTTGTTTTTGAATAAAGTAACTTATGGTTCATTTGCCTCTTATAAGAACTTGTGCTACTGAAAGGTTTCTTGTCAAGTTGAGATGTTTTTACAGGTCATAGAAATCGGAGATTCTGGTATTCTCATATGCTCTCCTTACTTGAAGACCAGATCGAGCACACGTCCCACAGTTGGAGCCAGATGTTGCCAGCTAAGTTGTACTTAGATGGACTATCAAGCGAGCGGGCAAAGTTGAACATTTCAATGTTCAAATTTTGGTGATTTGATGACCAGCTGGCCTTTTAAAGGCCCCCTTTTTTTTTTTTTTTCCACATGTCCATGGCCCTGCGGGGTTTGTAATAAAAACGTACTAGCATGGGGTTTTGTAAAAGACTCGGTTCCCTAGGACTTTTTGGCTAAGTCAGGTATTCCAAGGAGTTTTTTCACCTATCTATTATGTCTTGCATTAGTGCATAACATAATTAATTGGTTTTTCTCCTGCTCCTCCAAAGCTGGAATGCCTGGGGAGGCTGACGGGCCTTAGGGAATTATTAGAGTCTATGGGTCAATGTATATGAACATGCTAGGCGTTAATTTTGAGTCATAAGGACATGTGCTAAGTCCCCCTAGGTTGTTTTTAATTTTTCGGCGAGTTTTATTTTTTCCGTAAATTGGGCCATTTTTTAATGGTTCAATTAAAAAATTTGTAATTGGCCTGTAAGGGGCGTCTGGAGGTATTTTTTGCCTTAGGGGTGCTCATTTTCTAACTCAGAGCACCCCCTTAACCCTTAAACCAACTTTTCCTAAGGTTTGGGTGCTTCATTTTTTTTCTATGGCCAAAAAACCCAAAAAAGTCAAAAAGTCATGAAAAATAAAAAAAAAGTGAAAAAATGACTCATAAAAATATTAAATTTTGGGAGTGATTTATGGACTGATTTTTTCAGCTATGTTTTAGGAGTTGTAAGAGATGATTTTGGAAAGATTCCGGGCAGCTATATTAGTGGGATTACTTCCCCATTTGAGGGGGGCATATTTCCCAAAATTGGGCCCCTTCAATCATGGAATTTGCAGCTATGTTTATGGGCTGTCACATGGCTGATTTTTAGCTGATTTGGGGTTGATTTTGGCAGCCCATTACATGGGAGTGGGCAGCCCCATTTTCTCCACGAGTTATGCCACTCATTCTACCCATTTCTCTCCATCTTTGGCTATTTAAGCATGGTTGCCCACTCCATTTTCTTTAGAGGGAGAATTGGAGCACAAGACTTATCGTTGTAATACTCATTTGGTTTTGAATATTAATAAAAGGCTTTGGAGGTCACTTATGGTGTTGGACTTTGTGAGTGGATGAATGTCTTGTTTCAAATGAGGTAACTTGTATTGATGCATTTTGTTTCTTTAAGATCAAGTATAGCTTAGGGAAAGATCAGTATTGGTTTATGAGGAAAGTTTGAGTAATTTGTTTATTGCTTAGTCTTTCATTTTATGCATTAGTAGAGATCAGATTTAAATATCTCATTTGTTTATGAATATTTTCTTCAAATTTCTACTATGTGTTTTATCTACATTTGATCTTTTTGTTGCAAGTTGTGGTGTTTTTACAGGTTGTTTCAAGCGGATAGGTTGGAGAACTTGTTTGTGTCTTCTATTTATCTAATCTTTTATGCAGATACAGTCCCTCAGCTCACCACCGGAAAGGATCTCCAAAGTTTCGGTTTTATTCAACAAAATTTGCTTCACCTCTCTCTCCCTTCTATTTCAAAAAATTTTCTTTGGTTAACTGGTTACTTTTACTTGAAATATTTCTGATTTATATACTCATGTCCATATTTTAAATAGATCAAGATTTATTTTCAGAAGGGTCTAGTCTAGTGGTTTGTTAAAGCTCTCATTTTTTACTGATTAGATCTTTACTTCTCTCAAAATTTGCAAAAAATTGTTAAATTTTTCAAAGTTTTGTTGAGTAGTTATAGTTCTGATTCTAAAAGTATATCTGGCTGTTAAATAGAGCACATAATTTGCAGCTCATAAGGCTTGCAAAGACCCCAAACAAACAAGCATTACTGCTTGTTTTACTTGGTCAAATTTTGAAAATTTTACTTAGATTTTTACTTAGAATTTTTTGGGTTTTTTAGGAGGTGTTCCAAAGACACTCTTAAAGTGTTTTTGGGCATTTTATACTAATAATTGCTTGCTGGTTTGCAGCAAAAGACGAACAGGTAGGAGGAGGTGCTGCCGAAATTTCGAGGATCCCGGCAATCCAGAGGACCAATTTTCATATTTTTGCAAAACCGGTCAATTTTTCTTCAAATTTTGTAAGCCACCAAGTCACTTTAAGTAGACTGGGGCACTTCTCTAATCATTGTAAACAAATATTAAATGAGAGCAAGTGGTCTAGCCAGCGCCCATACCCCATCCCCCCAGGGGTGGCCTGTGTCGTCTCTTTTCATGGCGTGATTTTTAGAGTAGTTTATTTCTTTGTTTTCCGGCATTTAATAAAATTAATTAGGATTAAAATAAACCTTGTTGGTCCGTTCCACTGGCGGGCCACAAGTTCACTCACAACGTAGTTTTTCACATTTTTTTACAAACTCAAAACGCCCCCCTTGCTTTCCCGAAGTAGGGTTTCTGTATGAGGGCTTGCCCGAAATACGTGCCTGAAAAGAGACTCCTGGGGTTTTAAAAAGATAAAATTTGGGTTCATAAAATTTTTATAAAAATATGAAGGTCTTCTCCCGTATGCTCTGTGGCCAACTTGCAGCTCAGTCTGATCCAGTTGGTACACATCAGAAAGGAGGGGATGACTAGTAATAGGATTTAACACTGCCCTAATAAAAAATCATTTTTGTGAAAATCCGGCACAACACGTATTTTGTTGTCGTGGGCAAATTTCCCAGAAGGCTTGGGACAACACTAAGTAGTGACCTCTTGGAAACCGTTAGGCTTGCCCTCGTTGGTATAGCATTTGAACACCTCCTCGAGACTCCGATTCAGCCCAGGCCTGAGAGGGAAGCCACGCTTCAAAATTCCGGACATGTTCCCCCGTACCTTGAGTATATTGGGAACCCACCTGCCATAATAAAAAGATCACCTTCACATTAATTTTAAAATAAACCAAGAACACTCGCACAACATCTACTTTTTCTGCTTATGCATTTGTTTATTGACTCCATTATAAGGCACTGATCTTGTTTAATGTTATTTCATATTATTGACTAATGTGCAAGTAAATGATGATTATTTTGAATGGGAGTAAATGATGAATGATTGTTTTATTTCACAAAAGTATATGCTGTTTATTCTTGGTTACCAATAATATTTTCTTAATTCCTAGATTAGACGCCTTAGTTTCTTTTCATTTTTAGGGTCCACCCCCCTTGGCTTCGCTAGGAAAGCCTAGACGGAGGAGTCGAGTCCCAAGTGACAGCACTTGACTCTGACTTGCCCCCAAGGCCACACCAGCAGCTT
This sequence comes from Larix kaempferi, assembly GCA_027924585.1. Classification (NCBI taxonomy): domain Eukaryota; kingdom Viridiplantae; phylum Streptophyta; class Pinopsida; order Pinales; family Pinaceae; genus Larix; species Larix kaempferi. The sequence goes on from BSBM01001382.1 coordinate 886,281, forward strand.
GAAGACTTCTGCTACGTTTTCCCCAGGTGTGGAACCAGGCAGCAACAGCGGGCATCCATTGGAAGAAGTTGTGAGCATCTCGAAAAGGTCATGCGGGCATGCTAAATGAGGACAATTGTGGGCTTGATTCAAAAGCTAGTGCGAGCATATGGGAGTGGTGACCACCATGAGATGGGATAAAGTAGTATTAAATCCACTTGGTCAATATGGCAAAATGACCAAACAAATAAATATATATTTGTTGATGAATTCGTGGAAACAAAAACATCATTTGATAAACCAATGACAAGTCGGCCTCCAAATAATAAGGAAATAAAAAGAATATCATTTTATGGAATAAAAAATATTATTTGCTTGAACATGACATGTCGGCCTCCCTATATTTTGGACAAGCAAATGTATAAATAGGAGAGAAGTTCGTGAGAAGAGGGTGTGATTTGAGAGGACAAGTTCGGATGGTTCAGTATGGTCTGATTTCGGGACAGTCAGGAGAGTTCGGCGAGGAGCGGAGGAGCAGCAGCAGCATGATCAATTTTTATCTTTGACTTTTGGGTTGAACTTGGCAGCAGCATGATGAAGACCAGCTGATTGATGAGAGACAGTGTTGATGATCTAGGGCAGAAATGGCAGTTTATGGACAGTCAGATGTTGTGACAGAATTGAATGATGCTTGGACAAAATATTGATTTAGAAGATCAAATGAAGACAAGATGTTGGGTGTGAATTGATAATGGTGTGCTTATGGACAGTATGGACACAGTTGAGACAGGGCTGCAGTATGTTATGTTGTGTATGTGGTTAGTATATTGAGTAACTTGCTGAGTACATAATGAAGATGTGCTTACATGCTTAATACCGACATGAAGATGAAGCAATTGTGAACTGTACTATGATGATGTGCTAATGTACCTAAATGATTGAGGAAACAAACAAGAGTTTCTTGTTTGTTGATATATGTAACTTACAAAACTTTGATAAACTAGTTTGTTGGGGGTGTTTTAGCATCCCAGTCAGTAGTAGCTGAATGAATCATTCTGGTGGGTGGTGCCACCTTATGGGTTGTAGCCCATATTGGAGATTGAAGTCTCCACTTATACATAACTTACAAATCTTATATCTTGTCTTTTGCAATGTGTTGATGTGATTGAATATTGATGAATATTACATTGAAGTGAATGAGCCATTGTGTCTAACAATTGGTATCAGAGCAGGCCTTCAGCATAAGCCTAACAAGCTTTAAGGGACTTGTAGACACAAGTGAAGGAAAGTCATGGAGGTTAATTCGGAAAGAAAATATTCAATTGTTCAATGGATCAAGTTATGAATTCTGCAGCTTCATAATGAAGTTCTACTTACAGGGACAAGGGGTTGACATCTGGAAATCAGTTGAAGAAGCAGCAACTAATAACCCTTAGGAAAACAATGAAAAGGCACTAAAGTTGATCATGAGGAGCTTGCCTCAATTAGAGAAGGAAAGGTTGAATCTTGGAAAGTACACTTCAGCCAAAGATCTTTGGATTACACTAGAAATTGGGCACAAAAGGAAACTTCAAGACATTGAAAAAGAAAAAGAAGTCAAGACATTTGAAGATGAAGAACAAGAAAGGAAGGAGGCTCAAGCATCAAGCTCTAGTGAAGGTAAGAACTCTCCTATTGAAATTAATGATGATGAAGTTGCAATTATAAAGGATGAAGAAGATGAGTTATTGAAAATCAAATAGGCATTTACAAGAACTCTATTGGATAAGGATGTCAAATCCAATATAAGGATTAAAAATAAGATTATGGGAGCATTTGAAAAATACTAAGAGGAGACAAAAGCATTGTTCATGAGTTTGAAACTCAAAAACAAAGACTTGCAAGGTGAGTTAGAAGATAAAAATATTGAGGTCAAAAGGTTGAAGGATGAACTAGGAAATTAACAAGGAAATATCGATGTGGATCCTAGAGAACTTGAAGAGACAAGATGGGTCAACCTTGATTTGAAGGTTCAATTGAAAGAATACAAGAGAATTGAAGAAGTCTTGAAAAATCAGTTAGATGAGAAAGAGAAAATTTGTCTAAAGCTTGAAATGGAAATGGTTGAATTGAGGAAGAAGAATGAAAAGCAAGATGACCTTATCAAATTTAAGAATAGCTCAGCCATCCAAGATGAGATATTGGATTGCCAAAGATCTCATTTTGACAAATCTGGCCTTGGGTATAAAAAGGTAAAAGACAAATTGGAAGAAGGCAATGAGTCCCCCAAGACTCCTGAAGTTGGATCCACATCTTCCAAAGAAGAAAGCAAAGATCCTCATGTACCTACACATGACAACAAAGAAGGTGGAAGGTCACAAATGACTCATGAAGCTGCTCCCATTCATCAAAGCAATTCATTTGGAAGAAGAAGGACAACTCCAAGATGGAGCCAAACATCAAGGTATGAAAATGATTTTAATGGCTATTACTTTTCTTGTTCTAACTTTGGTCACAAAGCAGTGGATTGTGCATATGAAAGAAAGAGTATTGAAAGACAAAATGTCAAGGCAAGATCCTGGACATGTGATCAAATTGGACATATAGCTGCAAATTGTCACACATTGAGATGCTTCACCTATGGACGTTTTGGGCATAAAGCCAAAGTATGTGCAAGTCCAAAAAGACAATTCATGAGAAGATTAACATACAGCTCAGCAAGCAAAGCCAATGAAGAAGATGGAATAGCTAATGAAAAGACAGAGGTCAAGAAGAAAGTATGGGTAAGGAAAAATGTCTTGTTAAATTCAAATGAGTTTGACCACAACAGTGATGATGGTTGCCTTATGGCAAGCCAAATTTGAGGTCTTTTAAAGACCATGGACAGACCTTGAGTTCATGATATTGTGGAGGATGAACTCAATGGTAAGTGAAGATCTCTCCAAACAGGTCCTAGGATCGGATTGCAATACATTAACAATTGATTGAAGGATATACAAATGTAAACTGCTTTGATAAACAATTTTTGAATAAGTGTTTGGGAATGTCTGCAATAGTGACATTATGATGCTTACCTCATGATGGTGCAAACACATACTGTATGTTCAAACCTTTTGATGATGACAGCAGCATAATGATAGGGGGAGCAAGAAATCTGAGATCAAACATCCAAGGAAGGATGACATTATTTATTTTTAAGATCTGATGGCAAAGAGAATGAGTAAAAATGTTGTATAATGGCATGAAAAATGTGTGAATTTTGTGGTGCATTCCTTGAGGCAGCCAAGTCTTTAATAAGGAGGTATGATCCTTGAAATCAAGCACGAATTTTACACAGCAGTACATAGGAGACAAGGTGGATTCACTTGAAGTTATAGTGATCCATGCTTGACCAGCAGTAATTGATGACAAGCTAGTGGACAAGTTAAAAGACTTGAAGACAAGATTGTGAAAGGCTTGAAGTATAATGATGATACATGCTTACCTTTTATGAATTTACATAAACCTTTTGTCATAAATATGGAGTTTGGTGAGAGCTACAGGATTGACAAATCATCTTCAGCAAATGGTCATCTTGAAATTAAAGATTGAGTTCATAAGGCATCCAAAGACTTAGAAGTAGCACCTTTTTCAAGCCTTGTTAAAGACAGCAGAAGGTACATGATTTTGGTAGTTAAGAAGACATACTAACAGCATGTGTGAAGTAACACAACTCTGAGTTTGGAATATGCAGTAGACTAGTTGCGGCAGCTTAGTTAAAGTCTGCTTGAAGATACTCCCAGGCATTAGAAACAAAGTTATACTGATGTAGCAGAAGATTTATCTCAAGCCATCCAAGTTCTTTCAATCCATTTGGGGTTTACACCAGCAGCACAAGTGCATAGGTTAAAGGACAAGCCAGCAGCCTACAAACGTCTTCATCAGACAGTCACGAAGTTGATGAAGTTTCCACAGCTAGCCCGAGATTCACAAGTCTCTCAAACAATCTGAATTTGAAACATTCCTCTACATAAACAAGAGTGGAAGTTGATAAGATTTGTCTACAAACTCAAAGGTCTGTCATGCATGATGATGATAAGTTTGGACAGTATGTGCACACAGTGAAGATTTTTACATACTTCTTTTATCACAAACTACTTGATGATGTGTTGATGAGCATATTGCAAAGAGTGACATGAAGTTACAGCTGATGTTGACATTGATTAGCAGACCTTACTATGAACAAAATATCTTTTGATGAGCAGAATCTCTGTATGAACCTTTGATGACTTGAATATTTGAGCTGACATCTTTGATGTATTGATAAGATTGAGTTGATTGTAGATGTGAGGTTGGTGATATGTTTGTGGACATGGTATTGACATGACTATAGACAACTCAGCAAGTACTCTACATGAAAGGGGGAGTATGTGTGAAAATGTAAATAATGGAAGATCAAACTCAACACATGATTTCATGATGAAGTATTCAAAAAAAATTGGGGATTGTGAAGCCTTTAATGGTTAATTAACCCTTTGTCATTAATGTCAAAGGGGGAGAAGAAGAAGTTGGTTGGTTGCCATCAATGACAAAGGGGGAGATTGATGAATATGATTGTCATTGATGACAACATTAATGACAAGGGATAAAATTGATGACATAACATGAAGCCAAAGCAAGCAAGTGTGTGGTTGGTAAGAAGAACCAAATGACCCATTCTGTGGCCATTTGGAGATGGTCCTAGTACCCTAGATGATGAGGTAGACAAAGGACAATGGAGATCAAGCAAGCAAACAAGGATGATGACAAGTGGCATAGAGGACAAGTTTGACAAGCTTGAAGGACTTGGACATGGCAAGTGACATGGACAAAGAAGCAAGTTAACATGATTTGGCACAAGACATGAAGAACAAAGATGACTAAGGACATGCATAATGACATTGACAAGCAAGCATGACAAGCATGGAAGTGGGCATTGGAGCCATTGGAACACCTAGAGAGTCAAATGACCCATTATGTGGTCATTTGAAGATGATTTGGGCAAGACAAAGATGTTGCTGCAAAGATGACAAGGAGATGGTGACATGGCAATAGACAAGCAAACTTGATGACAAAGATGGTTGCGGGCATGATGAAATGGTGGACCAGGAAGAGATTGCGGGCATCCATTGGAAGAAGTTGTGAGCATCTCGAAAAGGTCATGCGGGCATGCTAAATGAGGACAATTGTGGGCTTGAGTCAGAAGCTAGTGCGAGCAGATGGGAGTGATGACCACCATGAGATGGGATAAAGTGGTATTAAATCCACTTGGTCAATATGGCAAAATGACCAAACAAATAAATATATATTTGTTGATGAATTCGTGGAAACAAAAACATCATTTGATAAACCAATGACAAGTCAGCCTCCAAATAATAAGGAAATAAAAAGAATATCATTTTATGGAATAAAAAATATTATTTGCTTGAACATGACACGTCGGCCTCCCTATATTTTCGGGAAGCAAATGTATAAATAGGAGAGAAGTTCGTGAGAAGAGGGTGTGATTTGAGAGGACAAGTTCGGATGGTTCAGTATGGTCTGATTTCGGGACAGTCAGGAGAGTTCGGTGAGGAGCAAAGGAGCAGCAGCATGATGATCAATTTTTATCTTTGACTTTTTGGGTTGAACTTGGCAGCAGCATGATGAAGACCAGCTGATTGATGAGAGACATTGCTGATGATCTAGGGCAGAAATGGAAGTCTATGGACAGTCAAATGTTGTGACAGAATTGAATGATGCTTGGACAAAATATTGATTTAGAAGATCGAATGAAGACAAGATGTTGGGTGTGAATTGATAATGGTGTGCTTATGGACAGTATGGACACAGTTGAGACAGGGTTATAGTATGTTATGTTGTGTATGTGGTTAGTATGTTGAGTAACTTGCTGAGTACAGAATGAAGATGTGCTTACATGCTTAATACCGACATGAAGATGAAGCAATTGTGAACTGTACTATGATGATGTGCTGATGTACCTCAATGATTAAGGAAACAAAAAAGAGTTTCTTGTTTGTTGATATATGTAACTTACAAAACTTTGATAAACTAGTTTGTTGGGGGTGTTGTAGCATCCCAGTCAGTAGTAGCTGACTGAATCATTCTGGTGGGTGGTGCCACCTTATGGGTTGTAGCCCATATTGGAGATTGAAGTCTCCACTTATACATAACTTACAAATCTTATATCTTGTCTTTTGCAATGTGTTGATGTGATTGACTATTGATGAATATTATATTGAAGTGAATGAGAAATAATGATTTAAGATTTAGTGATTGAAGAAGTTGAATGTGGATTAATTATAGGCTCACTAATTCACCCCCCCCCCCACCTCTCTCAGTGAGCTATTGTGTCTAACATCACCATCATAAATTTCATGCACATTATTCAGTAGTGGTGATGAGGATGTGTCGCAAAGGGAAAACATTACAAAAACAAATAAAGTTCAAAAGGTAACTGAAAAATATGTTCCACCTCATCTCAGGAATATTAATGAGATCAATATTCCAAAACCAAAAGCAAGAGAAACAACAAAATCACAACCCAAGAGACTTAAGCTCGAAGGAATCCTAAAAAGCAAAAAAATAACAATCCTTGTAGATTCTGGTAGTACTCATAACTATATCAACATCAATGTCGCTAAGCAGTTAAATCTTTATGTGCACCCCACTAAGGGCCTAACTGTTAAGGTTGTCGATGGACATCTAGTTAACAACATAGGAAGATGTCATAACATCTCAGTTCAAATACCAGGACTAGAACTACAATCAGGATTCTATCTGCTACCGCTTGATGGGATGGATATGGTGCTAGGTGCATAATGGTTAATGCAGTTGGGCACTTATACCACCAACCTTGAAGAACAGTTTATGGAGTTTTACTAGCAAGGCCAACATTATAGACTATATGGAAATGAAGGTTCTATCGTCAAGGAAGAGGAAGCAAAACAACAAGAAAGAAGGAAGGAAGTTCCAGGAAACATGGAACCACAATACAAGTTTACATCCAAGAAACATAAAGAACCCAAGTTAAAAACCCAACACAAAAAAACTTCAAGATATGATGCACAAACTCCAAAAGGATCTTGCAACCACTCAAATTGGAAGCTCTAACAAACTCCTAAAGACATACAAAGTCAAAGATGACGCCACCAAAGAAGAAGCATGCTCAACTAGAGAAAACGCAATTTATTATGCTCTGAGGACAAAGCAAACCTTAAGGGGGTGGCAATGTAACAAATATAATAAATGATTAATATTAAATAAGAATCATAAATAATAAATAAATAACAGTTAATAAATATTATTAGTAATTAATGAAAGGGCAAGAGACATATCCCTTCACCTTCGTGATCAGTCAATGCCTATATAAGTAAACCGTCACAAAGGTATTGTATCATCTTATCATTCATTTTTCAATAAATATTATATTCGTTACAGATCAAATTTGTTATCTTAGTTTTTCTGTTTCTATAGATCCGTCGGAGGTGATGTCCAAGTGACCTGGATGTACAATATGTATATATCATCTATGATGGACTGGTTCAAAACCTGGCTAGGCAGTAGGAGATGGGTCGGCGACTCGGCACATCAAGGGAGAATCTGAATGGGGAAAGGCTCTCAGGGGAGATGGTCACATATTAGAGAAGTGCGGATGCTTCAACGTACCAACCTCGTGCCCGTCCTATGGGGTGAGCTGAAACAATGTCCTCCTAGGAACAAAGTACCAAGTAGGGGTATCTATCTCCCTCGGCTACTGAATCTCTAAAAGATCTGACTCCGTGAAGGAAGGAAACCAAGCGGAAGATGAACTTGAAGCGGAAGAGGTGTACACCAAACTCTAGTTGAATAATGGAATGTGGTACTATACATTTGCACTGAATGATGCGCCTAAGTAGCAAACTCTGGACTCTCTCCGTCTAGGCCCAATCTGCTACATCAAACTCAACCCCCAAATCTCAAAGCCATAAAGGTCAATAGGCCTAATAGTCGCCTCCATGAGGTAGAGTTTGGATGAGATATCCTAAAACTGACTCTGGAAACATTGTCTCTCGATGAGGGCCAAGGAACCATACCCTTTGTTGAGTCAAGGCTAGAGGGCATGTCGCATACCAAAACAAGGTCCCATGAACTGTACTCCCAAATAAATGTATGATGTGGTGATCTCAATCTCTTTCCCTTGATAATAGAAATGCAAGTCGATCAAATTTTTCTTTGATGCTTTGAAGATCATAACCTTGGTTTTACCTAGGTTGATCATCACCTATCAAAGGTCACAAAAACTGGATAGGGCGTTAATATGTCTCTACAAGCCCTCAGGGGTAGAAGCCAACAAGATCAAGTCATCTGCAAAAAGAAGCAGGGAGATCACCACCTGATGTAAAAGGCAACCATCCCCTTCTTGGATGTGCTTGTGGAGGAAAGACTCCAATTCATCGATATAGATACCGAAAAGGGTTGGCAAGAGAGGGGACCCCAGTTTTACCCCAATAGTACTATGAATGAAATCCGAAAGACCATGCGTCATCCTGAAGCGACCCAAAACTGATTCATATAATTTGATGATGGCGACTAGCAGGGTCTCAGATATACCAATGTCACGAAGCCTCTAGAACAATGCCTCTTTATCATTGTTTATTTGGCCCATTTAATGTTAATTTGTAAGTCTAAGGTCATTTTGGGTCTTGTTGCTCCCTTATTCCAAATTTTGATGCTTCCATTCCAACCTAGAGAACTAGTAGGTTAGTGGAATTTTTCCTCCGTGATAATTTATTTAGATGGGGACATTACAAACTTTGAATTGGGAATTTGCTCTTCATGTGACCCACCTTGTCCATTTGCCTCTAATTTTGCATTATTACTAACTTGGACATCATGTTTGGCAATTAATTGACCCTTACCACCAATTTGACAAACTATCATGAACATGGCCAAGTGGCTTTTAGGCCATTGTGATCCAATGCAAAATTTGGGGACATGACAATCCCTCTCTGAGAAAAGGTGGCATAAGGAGGGAGGAGAGGGGATGCATGTTGGAGGTTGTCTGGGAATGTCATAAAGGGAATTAGTGCGGAAAAACAAGGTTTGGGGATCAAGGTCAAGTGGGATAGTATGATGTCTAGGAAAAAGGGCATGCCATAATGCTTTTGGGGAGTGGCGGAGGGATGCACAAAGTTCTCATCTTCTTTGAGAAAGAAAGTTCGTTTTTTACGTCAAAGGAGTTTACGATAGGTTGTGGGGAGGTGAGGAAAGGATGGGGGATCGTGCGTTAGAGTGAAGCGGAGCTGCTTGTGAAGGGATTTGCATTCATTGTCGAACCAACGATTCATGGGACAAGAGCTAAGGGCAAGTTCATGGGTGTACGAACAAGTAGAGTGGGGGTAGGAATCAAGGGCTGCCTCCTCAAGCGTTGTGGAGAGTTTCTTGTACTTGTATGTAGTTGTGGCCATTGATCTAAAGTGGGAAATGAGGGGGAGCAACTCTTTAAGGCAGGTGGTATAGGAGACGGCGTAGTCTCTATCAAAAAGTAACGTGGTACGAGGGGGTGAAGGGGGGCTCGGCCGAGGGGTGGAAAGAGTAGGGGATGTGGAAAGGAACAAAGTGACGAGAGCGTGTTCTACTAGATGAAGTTGAGACACTGAGAAGTGATGAATGTGTGGGAGGAGATCCTAGTTGGCCTGAGCATAGTCCATCACATTGGCACCCCCACTATGAGGGATGAAAGTAAAGTCTCTTGATCCTGGAAAGCAAGGGAGCCCATTCAAAATCAATAAGCCATGGGATTCTCCTAGCTACATAAGGTGTCTCCCATACCTTGTGAGAGGTCCATTCCCATCCTGGGAAAACCTATGAAGGCCCACGGACTCTGGCTCTAGCGCTTGGAGCCAAAGTGCATCCTCAACTCTATTGTGGAGTGATATCTGTAGATTTCTGGTACAGGCATTGAAGTCCCCTAGAAGAATTACCTCCCCAAGCATAGAGAAGTGTGAAATGTCTGCATAAAGATCAAGAAAATGGTCCCCCTCAGACTCACTGTGAAGTGCAAAGTGTGACGAGTCTAGGGGGAAGTAGCAAACCCTAATGTAGTTGTCTCGGAGCAAGGAACTACTCTTATGGATCCGGACCCACAAATATCAAGCGTGCTCATTTGATGATGACATAGAAACCTGAGTTATGAGGGAGTCCCGAACAAGACAGGCAACTCCCCCAGATCCTCTAACACTGTTAGATCGTGTCTCATATCTACAAGACCAAATCCAGTGGTATCCCTGGATAGGGGTTAATGTCCGCATGGGGCTCGCATGTGTCTCTGTGAGGAAGAGAAGGTCACGAGACCTGATAGAATCGTGGTGTGTACCCGGTGAAGACCAAAACATGCCATTTCAATTCCAACATGCAATGGAGATGATGGGTGGGCTCCCTCTAACATGTTCCCCCAAGGAGTGAGACAGTCATTTGGTCCAAGGCCAGGAATACCCTTCTCTGAAGCTAAGAATTTGGTATTGGCTTTGTCATTGAATTTAATGTCCTGCTATCTAAAGACCAAGCAGTTTGGGGAGTGTGTTCAAATAGGTTCGGAGTTTTTGGCATACATGCAGTGAATGTTAAATCATTGTGTCACACAAACCAAGCCTACAAACAAATTGGAAAGCTAAAATTGATGTCGCGAACTTGAGAAAAGCAGTAGAGGTTTGAGGTTTCTCCTGACAACAAAACAATTGCATGGGCTTTAAGGGAAGCAACCCCATAATTAATGTAGAAACAAGGTATTAAAGACAATTATCGTGGGCCTCATATTGAAGAGATGATGGAGGACGAAGTTGTTCAGTTGACCGCTAAAAACGATGTGCAATCGGCTCATTTGGTGACTTCTATTATTGAATAAGTGACAGTAAGCAAGGGTTGGAAGAACAAAATGGGTTATTTAAAGATAGATTTCAAGCAACTCACATTCCCAATGGGAAGATATATGATGAGAGCTTGAGGAACTTGAGTGAAAATCCTGATATGCTCAGCCCAGAATCTTCAGTTAATTTAAGTAGAGGTAAATTGACCCCTGACATGGTCAAACAGTATCTAGTATGCTTGGTAGGATATCACTAGATGAGCTCCAGAATATGATTAAATGTCAAGCACCCTACCAAGACAAAATCAAGTTGCTTCATCTACATTTGATGACATGACAAAAATGTGCACCAACCGTGGGTCCCTCTTCACAATATGTTTCAATAGATAAAGGCATGTTGAAGCAAATCACAATAGTGTTGGGGCCAACCTGTTCTAGTTATAATGTTGGATCCCACCTGTTATTGTCATGGTGTTGGGGCCTACCTAAGTCTTTTGAGGGATACCTCGTATAAATATGAAATGATGAGGTGTTCTTTTACTTATTCTTCTGTGTACAGATCCAAGACTATCCATAGTGCATTGTACAAACAAGAAGCAAATTTGTTACAGGTGATTTTCTCTACCTCTAGCAGCGTGTTGGTCCTTTCAAAAAGTGGGTAGTAGTACCACTAACAACAGTAACATTGCAGCCTAAAAAGCAAGAATTAACAACGGAAATTTGAAGTAGAAAAGGGTTGAAGCATTGCTACCAAATTTGGCAGATTGTGTCTTGTCCAAGATCTGTTGCTTGTTTAGCGTGCTAGAGAAGGCATGGATACAAGTTACTAGGCGCTTGGATGAGATGCTTGTTACAACTTTGGGTGTTGTGTTGTAGGTTAAATAGTCATAATTCCATGCTAATAATACACCCCTGAAAAGGTGCGGTAGTGGAGGATACCATGAAAACAACACAACCCAGATTTAGACCCATGCATCTATGGGTTAAGTGAAACATATGGAAGGGAGGAACAACTTCTATTTGGAGAAGTTGACTAAGTGTGGTAATCCATGCACCAAACTTTCAGTTGACAACAAGTGTGGTTGACATGGATGATAAGTAGGGCGCGGTGTAGAACGACCTTATCCTTTGTCTATTAAGATGTCACAGAGATCTATAAAACCAACATAAATCCATCTTAAACCCAAATCTATCAAGCACCAAGAGGGATCCAATTTCTTGATGTGTAAATTTTTTTATATCTTAAACTCGAGAAATTTGATCCCTCTCGCTTAATAGATCTCAGTTTAAGTTTTCATAATTTTTTATGAAAACTCTCTAAACCCTAACCCTAAACCGAGAAGCGGACATGGATTTTTTAATTACAATTCATAACTTTTTTATTTTATGAGCCGACATGGATTTTTTAATTTACTTTTCTTAATTTTTTATTTTATGAGCCGACATTAATTTTTTTAATACTTTTTTTTTGTTTTTGGTGATGCAACGTTACGTTACGTTATGTTACGTTGTGTGATAACATCTCCCCCATACTAAGTTGTAGAGCACCTTGCTCCTCTCAGTGCAACTAGAAAGTTTCATTGTAATGAGGTTAGATCCCTTAGGAGTTGATCTCAGCTCCTTGTAATTCCCAAAAGTATTGGCAATGAATAAAACTTGAGCACCTAGTCTGCACATTGTCTTTGTAGACACTTCGTTCGAAAGTGTTTACACCATTTTTTCGGGTGCTTCATTAGATATGAGGTACATGGTGTATGTCCATCCCCTGGATGGCCCAAGATCAATTGACACATGGGAGATGGTTCATGATGGATTTCCAAAACATAGATAACTTGCTCAATGGCTATGATAGTGTTCATACAAGGTGAGTGGACTCAATGACCCAATGGTGTACATCGCTTAAGAGGAGCGATGGAGTCTGTGTGGGCTTGTGACAGAGGGGTGTGCGAACACTTTGCACAGCTACATCATCTTGGAGCCCTTATTGTGAAAGACATCATTTTGGAGTTTGACATGAGTATTGTTGGAGTGGAATGCTTCACTTGTGTGTGCCTACATGTGTTTATAACTTTATCATATGTTAAATGCAAGGGCATGGATCCACAATGTATTGTTGGCCTCCCTTGCCTCCCACGTATATAAAGAAAGGATAAAGTGCTTCATTCATATTCATTGTACTTATCATTCTTATTCACTCTTGTGTTGAGATCTGACTAGGTGGAGGGCATTAGTCATCCTCTCTCTCTCTCTTAGATCTTCATTTGTACACTCGCTCTCTCTCTCTCTCTCTCTCTCAGAGTCGTTTGGGTTTCTTGATCTGAGCATCATGAAGTCTAGGATTAAGGTTTCATCCCTTGGATATTTGGAGGTTAGGGTTTTGAGATAAAACCATAGATATATTTGGTTAAGAAGAAGAAGAGAGGGAGATGGCTTGCCTTGGATGACTCGTTTGAATCATTCATGGATGTTGGAGCTCCTTGGTTAGACTAGGGTTTTTCTTGGTTTTCCCTAGCTATAGTTTTGGAGAGCTAATGGATTGTACTAGCCTTGTGATAAGCGTATGGTATGTACAACAACTTCATCCTATGTATATTAATAAAGTTTTCAGCTGTCCAATACTTGTGTAAATTGCAAATTTGATTTTTAGCCATCTATGTTCTTCATGATTTGTAATTAACAGTTATAAATGTCTTGCTAATTTGATATGAGGAATGGAAATTAGGTTAAGTGATTTAACACATTAATTGAAGAAGATAAGGGCTGTTTTACTTTTGTAGATAAAGGTTTTCTGGTCTGGTATATGCATGATAAGATTGCCATAGAGAGCTGAAACTTATCAGAACACTTGCCTAGAAGTTTGGGTTGTTAAGGATTGGAATGTTGTCCACTTATACTGTTGTTTTGTTTTATATTTCGTAACAGCTCTAAGGCTGCATTCACAGTGTTAAGATCTGGGAAACCACTGGGACAGAGATGAAATTTCTGAATTGCATAGGCCAACTATTCAATTCACGAAATTTTCACACGCATCACTAACTGATGTTGATAATGATAAAGATCACAAATTCCTATCCTACAATGTAAAAAGTGAGATTACAAAAGAAAAAAATCATTGCATATGGAGGATCACAATACTTCTATAAAATGGTAACATGGGTTATTGTAAAGAGAGAATCCATAACAGTGTTACAAATATCAGCCGATTTTTCGCGCTACGCCGAAAAATCGCGATTTTTTGGAGGCCCCGATTTTTCAAGGAAAAATCGGCCAAAAAATCGCACCAATATTTGCTAGAAAAATCGCCAAGATATCACTGTCGACTTGCGATTTTTGGGACAGAGTTAAAAAAGTCAGTTTTTTACTTTTAAAGCCCACGGGAGCATTCTGTTCGGGCTCATTTGCTCGCTACAGCCATGGAGAGGAGAGCCAAGGAGATTAGGGTGGGTTTGATTTTTCCCAAGGAGGAGTTTCCACATCATTTCGCTCGCCATCAACCACCAGATTTGAAGATTGGAGCTTTGCATTTGGAGTTTTTTCCAAGTTTAACTTTGTCCTACCTTGATTCGTACTAACCTATAAAGAAGTAACCTAAGTAGCAACCTTGTCCTATCAGTCATAACTCTCGTTTGGTCACAAAATCTGAACTAAAACCCCTACACCAACAAGCTATATACATTCAAAGATAATTAAAATCGACATCTGATTTTGATTATCAAATACTAAACAAGTAGAACCAAAGGCAACTACAATTTATGATAAAATAATTAACCTGCAGAAAAAATTAAATTTGGCTTTTACAAGCGAAGACAATATCTGCTTACAAAGCCTCAATTCCCCTAAGCTAAGAGGGGATGGTTCTTCATGAGAAGTGGCAATGGTTCCTGATCAAAAGTGGCCTTACACCTGCATTTCCACAGATCTCCAATAGTGTACAGCCAAACTGTGCACCATTAAAACTGTGCAGCCATTCCTAATCACTTGAGTGTCCCTAAGGAGATACATTTGTTATACTTATAACTTATATTTTTGATGATTCAGTATTCACTATTCAGGAGTAGGACTGGGACACGATCCATTTTGATGTATGATGTATCTCTAGACATCTTATATATCTTATATATGGGTTTTCTTTCCATATTCATGTGGCAATGTGTTTATTTGATGTTATTGTTGCTTTAGATGTTTAAAAAAATGAAGAAAAAAAATGAATATTTTTGTGTTTTTTAAGTTTGCCGATTTTTGCCGATGTTCTGCCGAGATATCCCGAAACGATGTTTCCTGGACCCTGCCGATTTCTGCGCCGCGCCGATATTTGTAACATTGATCCATATACCCTCATTGATAAAAGACCAAAGAATTAGCAGTAAGCATTAAATCTGTTTTGTTTTATATTTCATAACAACCCGAAGGCTGCATTAAGTGTTAAAATCTGGGAAAGCACTAGGACAGAGGTGAAATTTCTGAATTACATAGGTCAACTATTCAATTCACGAAATTTTCACACATAGTACTAACTGAAGTTGATAATGATAAAGATCACAAATTCCTATCCTACAATGTAAGAAGTGAGATTACAAAAGAAAAAAGTCAGAGTATTGCATATGGAGGATTAAAATACTTCTATAAAATGGTAAAATGGGTTGTTGTAAAGAGAAAATCCATATACCTTCTTTGATAAAAGACCAACGAATTAGCAGGAAGCATTAAATCTTAAAAAAAATTCTTTTTTTTCTCATTATGAAAGTGGAGATATCATTATGTCATGGCTCAAAACCACGAAACTTGAAATTACTTAATAATAAATGCAATTAGATGACAAGCATCACTAGCTACAGCCATATCCACAAAATGTTAGCCTTCATGGAGCATCTACAGCTCTTGACAGAAAAAGTTCTCAAATTTCTCTTCTGCCTGCTTCTGTCTTACAAAATGAGCTTTCATAGAGCAAATGCATTTTTCAGCTGTTGAAAGAATGAAAAATAAAGAAGATAAGTAACGTACATCCTTGTTCAAATCAAAGCAAGAACAATGATGTTTTGAGACTAAATGTATTATTACCATTAAAGCTTGAAACATGTATTCAAAGGTTGTACAATAGAGATAAAGGCAAAATAATATGACACCAACACAGTTTTTAATCTTCCAAAGCCTATTTCACCATGAAACCATACGTGCTTCCCCTAGATGTTAACAATCTTATTCTGCATGCCACCATAGTTGTTATGAAACTAAAATGCGGTTGAACAGACTAATTTAAACTATAAAATCAGTATAACCTGAAAACCACATTAATCTCTAAACGTTAAAAAGGTTCTGTCTGATGCAGATAACTTTTCCAGACTGTTAATTTTTTAAGCAACATTAATACAAAAGTACCTTGTGGTATTTTAAGGCCAAGAAGTTGCAAGTGCATAGCTACAGAGGAATTACATTCTTTGAGATATAAAGTGGGAGATCTATGTTCATAATAATATCATTTAAATTCCATGAGAAAATGCTGATGATGCCAAAGAAAAAGTGAACAACAAATATGTAGATATGGGAGGGCAGCCTAGGGTTATCCATGAGAGGAAGGTGCACTTTTAACTTGCCATTCTAAATGGTGAGAAGCACTAAAGCATCACCACCCCAATGTTATTATCCTCAGCAACTGGGGAGGGGGATAACTATAATCGTCCTTTATGGACATTGAAGGTGATCTGGGGATAATGATTAATTACCCTTTTAACTATTCTACAAAGATGGTGAACAATTTCGTAGCCAATCTGACACACTCGTATGTTTATACCTTGCTCCTATAATGAAATAAACGAGATGCAGCTCTCTAAAACAATCCCAGTTGGTCTAGCTAAATTTTTAGCTCAGCAGACACCTTTCTCCTTCATGCATATGATCTCTCTCTCTCTCTCTTCTTATTTTTGTTGTTTTCGCAATATTTATAAAAGATGTTCATAAAGGAAAAAGAATACCACATCAATAATACTAAATTTCATTTGCTGTATTTTTGGTATTTGTGATGCAGCAGATATGTACTCTTGCAATAACCTTCAACAACAGACAGCTATACCAACTGCACCGCAAACTTTTAAGACTTGACAAAATTTAACACGAGACAAAGAAACACCACTGAGAAATCAGATCCCATCTGGCAATCTGGGATTAACGTCAAATTCAGATTTCTGAAGAAAATTACAAAACCATTTACCACTAACTTTCAACATACTCCACACTCTTCCTTTACCACTACAGCATAAACTGTATCCTTACATCTCTTCCGATGCCAAAAGAACACAACACAACCTCTTTATATCCATCTTCATCGTTTTCTACAGACAATTATTATTATCCTTAATATCTTATCTTTTATCAAGAATTATCACTAGATCTTATCATTATAATACTATAATACTAATATACAGATTTTAAAATACTAATATTGAAAAAGAATTACAAACTAGGATGCTTCATAACATTACCCTCATAATTTTGGTTTTTGATCCTTTCTGAGAAAAGCATACAGACAAGCTCCGATTGTTTTCTAAAGTATTGACTCCAACTATACTTTGAAAGCAACCCAATGGATGGAGATGAATGGAGGTGTTAACCCTAGCACCCCCACTCTAATATGCCGATGAGAAATTATGTATTTGTGAAGCAGTTCCCCATGTTTTCTAAATCTTGTTTTTAGAGAGTTGTGGAACTTGATCTCCTACCTTGGTGCCCAAGTTTAGCTCTGTGTTTGGGAAGACCAATCTGTGTGTTAGGCAAAAATTTTCTTGGGAGTTTTTGTTGTACATGATGACACAAGGAATCAGAGAGTGAAAAAGTCCATGACTGGACTCATGGTAAAGAGAAGTTCATCCTAAGAATTTACATAAGTATGGCATGTAATTTTAGTCGCTAATTTGTCAATGTGTAACAGGCGTACTAATATCTCAATCATGTACTTCCTGTTATATTGTGAATCCCTTGACAATCATAAAGCTTGAGATCACCCTATTATCAGTTGTAATCCTTATCTATGGATCAGGTGTTGTCATTATCCACTGATGGGTTGTCAATGAGATCCAGATCTAGAGGTGGTCTAATATATGTACTATAAATTGATATCATCGGATGAGTACAAATGTAGAATATGGCTTGAAGCCTTTTCTGCCAAGTTACTGTGTCTGATCCATTTATTAACAGTTGTGGCACTACAACCCAGTCAAATTGTTCCAAAACTCAATCACATTTTCTATAGATTGTTGCACTACCTTGTCATGTGCATATTAGCTTTTGGCTTACTCTGTAATAGACAAATATATATATAATAAATATCAATTAATAATTAATACTAATAATAATAACAATAAATAATAATATCATTTAAATTCCATAAGAAAATGCTGATGATGCCAACAAAAAAATGGACAACAAATATGTAGATATGGGAGGGCAGCCTAGAGTTATCCATGAGAGGAAGGTGCACTTTTAACTTGTCGTTCTAAATGGTGAGAAGCACTAAAGCATCGCCACCCCAATGTTATTATCCTCAGCAACTGGAGAGGGGGATAACTATAATCATCCTTTATGGGCATTGAAGGTGATCTGGTGATAATGATTAATTACCCATTTAACTATTCTACATGTTGATGATTGTAGCTGTGCGAGGTATCCTCCTAGCTAAGTTAGCCCCAGAAGAAATAAAAGAATAATAATTATTATGCAATAAAGACAAGTCGGCCCATGCAGATAGACAAATTGGCCCCAGTGAAAAAGGTCAGCCAAAATCAAGTATAAATACAGGGTGACGCCTCACTCATTTCTCCCGTCAAGCAAGTTCTCTCAAGCTCAAGGAGAAGTTAGCTCGAGTGTTGTAGAAGACTATTTTCTAGTGTTTCTTCTTTGGATCTTTCTTTGGTGTGATATTTCTTGATATAGATCACTTGTATATCTGGTTGTACTTGTTTCTTGAACTGTAAATCTCTGAATAAGAAAAGGTTGTTGGGTTTTCTCCCTCACGGTTTCCCAGGATAAATGCTTTGTGTTCTTGTGTTTCTGTGCAAAGTTATTCTTTCAGTGAGCCTACTGCAATTAAAGTTGAAAGAGATGAAAATTATATTGCTATCTTAAAACCTAACATGATATCAGAGTTGTGTTGAATAGATGCCATTGCCAGAAACTAGGGCTTCCAAGTTTGGACCCTTCTCTCCATAATTTGTCTTAAAAGGAGTTCTTGGGAAATGCGCCCTACGGGGACGCATCTTTCTGTGGAGGCAAAATCCATATTGATGAACTTTCATTTTTGACCTAATTCCTGCTGAATCTAGGAAATTAGGGTTTCAAGTTTTGAGTAGTTTATCCATGGATTCTGAAGAAAAGGAGGCGTATTCAACTCGCCCTAGGAGGGCACATCTCTCTCTGGAATAAGTTTCTTCATATTCCAAATTTCATTTTTGACCTAGCTCCTGCTAGGGTTTTTGCAACAGATTTCAGGTCAAGTCTTTCAGTCTCTAGTCAAGTTGAATAGTGTCAAAGTGGAAGATAGACTCGATGGAAACTCAAACTTCAACTCTTGGAAATCCAGGGTTCTCATTATCCTAGAAGAAAATGATCTTCTTAAGTTTGTAAATGAAAAGGTGCCAGAACCAGAAGAAGAAGAAGAGAAGACTAAATGGAAGAAAAATGATGCCAAGGCAAGGAGGATTCTAATAGATTCTCTAAAGGATCACTTGATTCCTCAGATCTCTCAGAAGAAGACGGCCAAGAAGATGTTTGATGCATTAAAGAAGCTATTTGAATATAGAAACATCAATCGAACACTTGCCTTGAGACAACTCACCAATGTCAAGATGACAAAAGGAGATTCAGTTACCTCCTAACGAATGAAGTTTTCTGAAATAAGAGATCAGTTGAGCACAATTGGAGAAGTAGTTGACGACAAAGAACTCGTTATGATAACTCTCAATGGACTTCCCCCGTCTTGGGAACCTTTCATCCAAAGCATTAGTGGGCGATCCAAATTTCCCAAGTTCGATCATTTATGGGTGGATTACACACAAGAAGAAACTAGACTTGCAGCTAGAGGCACGTTGCATGACCATCAATATGAAGAAAGCCAAGCCCTTGCAGCCCAGGATAAGAAAGGGAAAAGTAGAGGAAAGAAGAGTTTTGGCAGAAAAGACAAAAGTGGAAGATCAAGCCTTGGTTTAGAACAAAAGAAGAAGAACGACCATTCACGCATTCAATGTTTCAAATGTAGAAAATATGGCCACTGTGAGAATCAATGTCCCTCGAAGGAAAGAAAGCAGCATGCCTCTACTGCTGATGTTGATGAAAAGACTCCAGTGAAAAGGTCAAAGAATGCAAATGATGATCTTGACGAAAGTACAGAAGATAGTCAAAAAGTGTACTACTTCTAGTACACTCTATGAGTACACCAATTACTACAGTATTGTTATCACACAAACTCTAGCTGTTGAAGTGAGGTGTCCCAACAGGGATGGTAGAGGGTGGACAGCTAGGAAGGTGTAACTAGCAACGGCCAAATCCTCCGCTCAATGAATGGAAGTCACACCGGACAAAGCTATTGTCACTTTCGACTAGACACTTGGCCAAGTCGAGGGGGAGACCCTGCTCAACCAGTGATGGTTGAGAGACAAAAATACACCCAAACCCAAAAAGAATAAGAGATGAAAACAAGGGATGAGTGTAGGTAAACTCCCAAGTCTAAATTCAGCCAACTGATGGACACAAATGGTGAAATAAGAGTGATGTAATGAGTGACCAGCAATCAAGTATGATTATGAGATAGGATTAGCTTAGTGATTTAATGGCTAAAACAGTCTAGGGAGTTACCTAAGATGGAAGTGAAGTGCTGAAGTAAAACTGCCCAAGGAAATGGTTAAATAGTGAGTCAAATGGACCTAGGGCAACGAGAAATTAACGTTTTTAATCACTTCCAACCGACGAAACTTGATTTCTTATGATTAAATGACGTTTTAAACCCAAATCAAGAATACCCACAACCCGGAAAAGGACCCAACAGTGTGACTGGCTAAAATGCCCAAGGAGGGCGAAATCAGTGAGGGACCAGTGCCTAGTTCTAAGGGTAAACAAGGTCGAAATTAAATGAAATTTCAGATATGGAGGTTTAAGCATATATCATTAGTGGGTTTTAAATTAAAACTAATTCTAACAGTGAAAAATTCAGTTTTGTATTTTTAGGGGTTTTTTACATGAGATTTCTGCTCAACACACAGACACACATTTAAATTCAAATGCTAGAGACCAGCAAGAAGAACCTATTTGGGAGTGAATAGATGGACAAGGTTGTCGAAGACTAGCCTTCCAAACTCAGTTGTCGAGCAGCAGCGTGTTCCCTTCACGTTTTGAGCTTCCAATGGCCAAATTCACCCTAGGTACCTGCCACAAACAAGATCAAGTCAGTGATGCAGCAAATAATAAGAGAAACCAGCAAGTAAAATGACATAAAATGAGAGAATTGAAAGGCGAAAGTGCAATAACAACTCCCTTGTTGATTCTCTGAAGAATTCGAGAAGTTGGGAGGTTCCCACTCCCAAAACTGCGCCCTCCTCCAGCTGAGCTCTTCCCCTAAAAATCGTTGGCCAAGGACAATATGGAAACAACGTACTAGCAACTCAACAAGGCTATGAAAGACTAGATATCAGTCAAGCAACACATAATCCATCCATAAAACTCTCAAGAATAGTGGAAGAATGGCTCTATATCATCAAAACTCAAGTGTACAAATGTGCCAAGAGAGGGAGAAATGAGGTGAGTGTCTTCTCTTATAGAGAAAGACCACTCTCAAACAAATTCCCCCCAAAACTAAAAGCTGAGATTAACTCTCTCTCAAGCCCAACGAATGGTGGAGATTGCTCTCAAGAGCGGGGGCAAATTACCCTAAAAAACGCCCATGTGGAGTGAGGGGCCCATGGTGGGGCCATACAACAATCAAATGAGTGGTTGGGGGTGCCTATGGACTGTTTTAGCCCCCCATACCACTTAGCCAAAGTCTTAATACATTATATTTGCAAAATGTGAAGTTCTAGATAGTGAAAAATGTCCAAAAATGGGCCAATTCGCCCCTTGTGATGAGCTGGGCCAAATGAGGGCCCCACAACATAAATAGAATGTCCAAACATAACCAATATTACCTTAGGAGACCCCCTTTATGTTAGCCAACCTTTGCATTTGCCATTTTTCAATAGTTACATTTGCCATATTTGATTTTCCATTTAATTTATTGATGGTTTTTATTGCTAAAGATGTAATTTGGGCTTTTGACCCACTTATAGTGCCCGGATTGTCAAACCGTCTATTGCAATGCAATCGTGGACCCCAAAAATAATAGATATGGTCACTTGAACGACCCCGATTCATCACATAGGCACTGTTTGCCCAAAATCCATGATTTTTTAATTAAAACAGGTCATTAATGACCAATAATAATTAAAAATCTCATCGCTGCCTCAACCTTTCCAAAATCTGATGCTTGGAGGTTCATATGTGACCCCAATAGAATACAAGTGACCAAAATCGAAATTTCGATCGCAATATTTTTTCAGGCCCATTTTTTGCCTAGTCAACCTAGTTTGACCAAGTCAAATCTGGTCAACATGGTGCTGGCTAAATACCTGTATGCAATATGAAGCGATAGGCTTCCTTATACAAGTTAGTACATTACTAAACAATAAAATGTCAATATGATGATCAAAAATACATAATATCTCAAAATACGAGGCCCATGGTGAGGTGGGCCCACCACATCCAAAAGACTCAAACTGGTATGCACAACCTATAGACTTGACCACCTAGCTGACTTTGGGTGAGGTGGAAAATAAGGTGAAGGATAAGGGATGACAAGGACTAAGATCACGTGACCCTTTGGATAACTCGGGAAAGTGGGGTCCACTGAGATAAGCATACCATGACGGAACACGAGGAAGAGCGGTGCCTCATAAATGGGTATAGTGCAGGGAAACCGCCACTGGTCATCTAACAAGTATCTCACAACTCACATCTGTGTCTTAATAAGACTCCGTGAAGATCTTTTCTAGAGCCGCCAAACTGGGTGTCCGACAAACTGTAACTTGAGACTCTAGGGGACAATCTTGAGCTTGTCCCTTGCTCCCTCTCACCTCCTTGCCCCGCAGGACTAGGTGAGGAAATAACCACTACAAAGCTTATATGTACGGCTGACCAGTGTCCATGTGTGTTTACAAACACATTGCATGGATTTTACATTTACATTTCATACTTAGCCTTTTTGGCTAGATTTTACATTTACAAGAGCCTTTTGGCTTGCTTTACATTTCTTCAATTCTTCATTTCTTCATTTTACATCAAGGCCCTTTTGGGCTACATACATATCTCAATAGATATAATCAAGGTGCTCATACTGCAGAGTAATGGGGGTGAGCATAAATGCTTCGATGACCAATGGGGAACACCCGGTGAGGCTACACAATCCTAACTGCATTGTAACATCGGGGGCAACCAATAGGAGCAAATCCCAGGTTTGAGAGTGCAACTCACACACTAAAGAGCCAAGGCACAAAAGACAGGGAATCATGGCATACTCAGAGATCAGTGGGGAAGGTGATCCTCAAGGTCACAAATCAGAATCCAAGTCGGGAAAGATCAATCATGAATGAGTCGGATGGGTGGAGAAAGTGAATGTGGATCCAAAGTCAACTGCCTAAGGGGACTAAGTGACCAAGTCTATACCAATAGTGGGAATGTGATCCAGTGTGCATAGACAGGAGCTTACTAAAGCGGGTGGACTGACATCACCAAGGGCCAAACACATCATAATAACAACTAGATCACCACATCAACATAATATGTAAAGTCGGTGTATTATCATGTATAAACAAGTCTAATCAACAACATAAGCAATAGAACATCAAATGCTATACCTGCTGCACCATATACCTGCTGCTGAAGCTAACTCTGAAACTGGAACTCAACTGAATCCGGGCAATAAGAGGTAAACCAGTAATACTCTGTAGCACTCTATCAAAATATGGCTAGGCAACTGTCTCAATGGGCTTATGCAAAGCCTGGCAAAGAAGGTTCCTCTGTAGGCAATAAAGTATACATGTCTGGACAATAGGAAATAACCATCTGTCCCCACTGATATGTCTGCTCGGGGCAATCTAAACAAAACTATGTGCCTTCTCTGAAGGCATCCGATCTCTGATCTGGAAAAAAAGTATAGTATGGTCCCTGACCACACAATTTGCAGCATGGTAGCTCCAGCTAACATGGATGTAATAACAAGTATCAAAATGATGTGATTGTCATTGGCGATGTATGAAGATCTAGGTTGTAGAAAGAAGACGAAGACCTGAGGACTCCTATGATTTCTGAAAGGAGGCAGAGATCAAGAGGGAGCCAACAAAACACATAAAAGATAAGTATTTGTACTATCATTTGAATTATTCCTTAAATCTGTGAATATTTGATTTAAAAGATATCGTTCATAACAGTTATATGTAGATCTGTGATTCAATTTTTTTCTCTTATGCACTTATATATGACTGAGATTGTCAAGCAGTAGACTCATGTAGTGCATGTTATGTATGTAAGTAGCCTATAATGTTGCACATCATCCCGTGAAGGATATGGATGGGTGTGGTGCCGAAGCACTGGGTAAAATGCTAAGTTTCCTGTTATCACACAACTTATAGCTGCCCCTAGTGGTATCCCATCCAGGACAGTAGAGGAGATGGGAAACTAAAGAGGTGACCCAAGAAATGCCACGATTTCCAATGCAAGGTGGGAGTCACGTCAACTGAGGCACTCTTCGCTTTAGATCTAGATAGAACAAAACCCAGGGGGAGACCCTATAACCAATCAACGATGATTGGACCCAAACAAAGGTTCCTAGGGATGAGTAAGTGGTAAGTTATGGAAACCAATGCAAGGTAAAGTGGACCTAGAATTTAAAGTATGGTTGAAGGTGGTTTGAGGAATGATTAGTGTTTCAACCAATGTATAATTTAGGCCACATGATTTGTTATAATGATAAGATGTAATACCATATGTTGCACAAGTGGGTCCCACTTTCTTGGGATATGTGAAATGGCTTAATGTGGACCCACAAGGTGACCTTTGGGATGCAATTGGCCCTAGAGGATGTGCAATGATTAGATCTATGGATCTAAGTTGAAATTAGGAGTACCCATGTACCGGATCTCGGTTTTGACACAACTCCCAAGGAGTGCGCCTTGCTTGAGGAAGACTAGTGCCTTGTTGGATGGGTTAATGGAGTCAAAAGATATGTCAAAGTGTAGATCGAGACACCTAGAGGCCAAGTCAAGTGGGCTAATTTAGATTGAGTAGTTGTGTCTTACTAGATCTAGGATTTCATGATATGACCCTAAGTGGACCACAATCCCTTAAAACAAGGAATGCTACCCCCAAGGCAGATCGTCACAAAATGGTACTCCAGACCTAGGTTTCAAGGTATGGCCGTTCCAAATCCACAAAAATCTCAACCACCCACTTCCTCAAAGTGGGCAAACTCACTCACCCAAGGGAGTGCGACCTTGCTCAAGGAGGGCTAAAGGGTGGGTAAGGTGGGCCAAATCAAGTCCAATGGCCACCAAACTGTAGATCCAAGTAGTTTATGCACCGATCTATGTGGATCTAGAAAACCAAGTCAATCCAAGGGTTAGATCTTACTAGATCTGAGTTTTAAGGTGCCAAGTAATTCAAAAGGGGGTTTTAATCCCTTAAAATGTGGAATGATGCCCACAAGGTAGAAATCACCCAAGTAAAAGTCTGGGGGTAGGTTATCAAGTGTGTAGATTACAAATCAAGCGGGATCTCACCTACCCATATGCTAGATCTAACCCAACAAGCCTCTCCAAGGAAGTGCGATTTGGTTCAAGAGGGCTATATTGCCTTGAAAAGTGTGTCAATTTTAACCCAATCACCACCAAACTATAGATCCAACTAGGGGTGGATGCTATAGAGGTGTGTTCTTAAGATCTTTTCAAAAGCAAGGCTAGATCTAAGTATATCTAAGAAAAACCAACATTGGGGTTTTAATTAATTAGGGTTTGTGACCAATGAAGATAGAATGGATGAAAGAGGCACATACCTTGTAGATCTTACCTCAATTGCTTGTGGCCACCTTGCAAATTGATATCATTCTCCTATGTGTATATTCAAGAGTGAGATCCAAGAGCTCCAACCAAAACGTCCTCCTCCAAGATAGCCGAATCGTCCTCCTCCTACAAGACAAGATCAAAGAAACAAGTCATGTAAGATGATTATGAAAATGATAGAAAGATGTAATAGAAAGCATCAACTATGTCACAAAGATACAATAATGATACTCCCTGTCACAAGATCAACCCAAGAGAGAATATGTGGATCCCTCCAACAATAACCCTCAAGAAATCGCCCTCCTCTCCATCAATTCGACTTTCCTGCAAGAAAAACTAGTAGAAGCACCAAAATCCACAATGATACATAGAAGAGATACTGTATACTCAAGATGCAAGAGAATCCACAAGACAAGAGAGATATGCTCCACAAAGAAGTGTTCTATTCCAATATTCCAGAGCTCCAAAGGTGAGCTATACAATAGGGGATCCCCTCCTTATATAGGATAATAAAAACCAAAACCCTATACCACTCTACAATACTACATCAAATGAGGGGTTGAGATTAAAAGATCTCAATACATGATCAATGGCTAATAATGAATCATAACAATATATCACATGGATCACCCAATATAATGATGACGCCCTAACTAAATGGTACAAAGTGAGGATGACATCATCCACTAGAGGGGTACAAGTACAAAAATCCACCTCATAATGACTAAGACATGACATAAGAAGCACATGGTGGGGCTAGGAGGCATCAATCCTTACTAGCTCATCCCCAAGGCACAATAAAATAATAAAATATGTCCAAGATAATATAAATGATCAAATCTGTCCTCAAAATCTTTGATAGACAAGCAGTAAAAGACCTCTTGTGATCGTTGTGGGCCTACCCACATGGTGAAAACTGGCTGGAAGATAGTGGGATCACCCTGGAAGACCTCTGTGAAAACCAAATGCCAAAACCTTGCCTCAATTTCCCAAATCGAATTCCTCAGTGACGACTTTATCCCATTTTTTAACTGCCTCGGTAACTGTGAAAGTGCCAAAACTACCTCCCAGGGCATCTGCGCTGTCCAACTGAGCCCACCAGGCTCTCCAGAAGGGGGGGTAAATGGTAAAAACAAGTGGTTGGACCACCCCCTCCTCATACAGCGCCCTAGGTGAACTGGCCTCTCATGGCCCCTGCTGCTCAAGCTGGGAAATCAGCCCCAAATCTGGTCAACAAGTGTAAAACTGCACCAATCACTGTCAGAAGTGCCCGGAACTGAAAGATAAGTGTCTCATTGGATCCAAAAGACCCAAATCCACTAGGAATGTGTACTCATACACCATGGGTTGCCCTAATGGGCCAGCTGTAGGGTCCACCATATATGGACAGTGCATAATCTAATGATCTGAAGTAATAATAAAACCTGCTAAACTGCATCAATCATCATCTGAACCATATGTCCATCATATAATATCATCATCAAGTATGTGGGACCATCAATCATCATCAATAGGTATATACATATGGCCCACATCATCACGGATCCCAATAATATACAACCAAGAATAAATCACATCAGTAGACTAAGACATGCTTCTCTAATCATTCTCACAGCCAAGCTCAAAGTATAACATCCATTCAGTGGCATTAATCAAGTTAGCATATTCCTTTGTTATATAAAATTACTTGCACAATAGTTCAAATGACAAACTCACCCATTGGACATGGTCAGACTGCTAGTGAAGGATGAAGGCTAGGAACAAGGTTGGGCCAAGGGGTTGACTTGTCTAACTTAACTCAAAAATACTTTGGACTGGGAGAAGGGGGAAGCTACAAACTCTGTGCTGGACAAAATAACACGGGGAATGGCTGTGCCTCACAAATGGATAAGTTGTTTAGAGAGTGCTTATTCAACTTAGGCATCATGTCTACATCAAGTTGATCCAGGTTCATTAGGATCATTCAATTTCATTTCATGGCCTTTTTGGCCTACATAACCCTTCGGATCTCAGGTGTGCTGATAAGCACAACTAGTTGTAGCTTGCATCCAGGGCATGTTTTCAAATACATATAAGGTCAGCAATTGTTTAGATATAACTTTTAAGAACCATTGCTTTTTGGACCTTTCTTATACTCTTCAAGGAGTATTTTTTAGTTGTTCATCGCTCTTGCCCTTTTTAGTTTCCATGGGCGAATTTATAAGTTTCCATAAGTAGAACATGAGCTTTCAGTTTTAGCCAACAACATCTCAAGTGACTAGGGGGAGTTCGAGCCAATGCCAAACATCAAGACAACCGACCAGAATGATTTAGGCCTATCCAACTCACCAAAGGCAAGTTTTGTCACCAACTTAGAGCCGAGACACTAAACATACAGGGATGCGGTCCAAACACAGAGGTAGAAAAATGGGGAAGTCCTCAGTATCAGAAAGTCAAATGAGATAGGTCAAGGTTTAAAGTCAAATAGGAAAGTCATGTATGGATGGAGTCAAGTGAATATGGAGCCTACACTAGCAGACAACTAGTGTCAGGAAAGACCATATCTATGTAAGGTGGAAAACCAGTGGATTTTGTTAAATGACCTAAATGTGCAAGCAATTGTCCATTTTATGATTTATAGTTCATTTTAAACAGTTTGCCACATCAGGAATAATATACCAAGCAGATGCTGTGAACATAACTAAATCAACAAGATAATAATCCACACTCAATGATAAAATATCTATAGATCATACAACATCATCATAGTAATAAACATCATATACCATCTGAAACACTACTGCAATACATCTCTAAGCACTGAACTGAAACTGTATGGGATAAAGGGTCACATCGGTCATCAAATCTGAACTCTCAAGGCTCAGCCTTGACACAAGGTCTAACATAAGTCTGAATAATACACTGCTCTGATCATGAGTGATCACAAAATATACAATCATTATAGCCATGCTCTGAATAATGGAAACTCTGGAATGTGCAGATATCTACTAAACAAGGATAGTAGCCCTGCTACTATGGTGTGATAACATTTCCCTTGAACGGTTACATAACTATATCATAAGAAATTGTCATTGCATTGAAATGTCAATATGATTTGATTAAATTTCATGATTATGCAATGTTACTAACCATTTGACTGAATCTAGCTTGTAGGAAAAGACTATATGTTATGGCCTACAAGAAAAGGATGATGAGACTTGTTCAAAAGAACAAGTGATGGATTTAGCCAGATTACAATGTTCAAGAGGGAGCAGGATGCTGGGAAGTGGGATGCTTCTAGGAACATGGCCCTCAGCCCAGGTTCCAAATCAGATAGCAAGATGGCTTCTGAGACAGAGGGTGCATCTACAGTGATTTTGATGCAGATGTGATGTTTGCATTAGGCAAACATTCCCCCAATATTAGCTATGTGACTTGGCCAGGGGTGAATGGTCCGAGGCAGAAGCTTCCAGTACCGCAGTGTATGTACAAAACAGGAGCCCTCACAAGATATTGAAGAATATGAATCCAGAAGAGGCCTTCACAGGTGTGAAGCCAGAAGTTGGTCACCTACGAATCTTTCGTTGTCCAGTGTATATCATATGCCCAAAGCAAAGAGGACAAAGCTAGAACCTTCAGGCAGGAAGGGTACATTTGTGGGATATAGTGGATCTTCGATGGCTTACAAGATCTACATCCCAGGATCAAGACAGATTGAGGTAAGCGGGGATGTCTCCTTTGATGAGAAGGTAGCCTTCAGAAGAACCAGAGGATCTGACATGGAGATTGACAATGAGGAGCAGGTTACTCCAAAGGAGATAGTATCATCTACCCCTCCCCGTTCAGATGTTCAGAGGGATCCAGTTCAGACAGGTGAGCTTGTTGATCCCATTGATCCAGTAGAGTCGGTTCCCAAATATTTTGATGTAGGCCAAAAGAGGCCTATTTGGGCTCATTAGACATTGCAGGAGACAGAGAAGCATGCTGCTCCCCGTGGTACCTTCGGGGAGAGCAAGAGACCTCAAAGATTCTCGAGTTATGTAGCCTTGATGAGCCACATCATTGATTATGGGACCTCCAGCTATGAGGAGGCTTCCAGCCAACAAGTGTGGAAGGATGCCATGATGGAAGAATATCAATCCATCATGAAGAATGATGTGTGGGAAGTTGTTTCGAGACTTGAGGGGAAGTCAATAGTGACTTCCAAGTGGATTTACAAAATCAAGCATGGAGCAGATGAGAGTGTTGAAAAGCACAAAGCTAGATTTGTGACCAGAGGATTCTCTCAGAAAGAGGGAATTGACTATGAGGAGACATTAGCTCCAGTTGCTCAGTACACTTCCATCTGAAGGATTATTGCTATTACTTTAGCTATGGGATGGAAGTTACATCAGATGGATGTGAAGAGGGCCTTCCTCAACGGTGTGCTCGAGGAACAGGTATACATTTAGCAACCATAGGGTTTTGTCATTCATGGGAAGGAGTCTCATGTGTGCAAACTGAAGAATGCCCTGTACGGACTGAAGCAGGCACCACATGCAGGGTATGCTAGGATTGATGGATATTTGATGAGCTTGGGATTCACCAAGAGTGAGGCAAACTCCAACCTTTACTACAAGGTTGTGAATGGCAAGCCTTTGATCCTAGTACTTTATGTCGATGACTTGTTTCTCGCTGGAGATGAGAAACTTATTGAGTGGTGCAAGAAGAAGCTAGCATCTGAGTTCGAAATGAAAGACCTTGGTTTGATGCACTACTTCTTGGGACTAGAAGTGTGGCAAAGAGACAATGAGATCTTCCAGAGCCAAGGAAAGTACACTATTGATATCCTAAAGAGATTTGGGATGATGGACTGTAAGTCCAGGGCCACACCGATGGATTCGAATCTAAAGAAGCTAACAGATTTGGCTTCTAATTCAGACTTGATTGATCCCACCATGTATAGACAGTTGATTGGATCGTTGATGTATCTGGTTAACACCAGACTAGATATTTGTTTTGCAGTGAATTCTCTCTGCCAATTCATGAGTGAACCGAGACAGGTACACTAGCTTGCTGCAAAACATGTGTTGAGGTACTTACGTGGTACAATGGGATATGGCCTAAGATATGCTTCCAGTGCAGACAAGAAGAGCACCTCGGGGTGTTGCTTGAATTCAGGATCTACAGTGATTTCCCGATGTTGCAGGAAGCACACCTCAATGGCACTAAGTAATGAAGAGGCTGAGTATATGGATGTGTGTGTTGCAGCAAAGAAAGCAATGTGGCTTCGGAAACTCCTTGACGGATTATTTGGTCAGACGCTAGAGCTAACTTTGATTCACAGTGATAACCAGAGCTGTGTGTAACTGTCAGTGAATTCAGTATTTCATGATAAGTCAAAGCATATCGAGATCCAGTACCATTATATCAGAGACATAGTACAGAAGGGAGCAGTGAAGCTCCAGTATATCTCTATTGACGATCAAACTGCTGACATTCTCACCAAGCCTCTTTCCAGAATGAAGTTTGTATACTTTCGTGAACGGCTTAGAGTAGTAGAGAATGCTTCCCTCAGTGAGAGGGAATGTTGATGGTTGCAGGATCGGTGTGACATTCTCCCTGGGACTGGGAGAATGGTGTGACTCTCCTTGGATGGAGAGGGAGTTGGTTGCTCTTTATGA
Source organism: Larix kaempferi (assembly GCA_027924585.1). Classification (NCBI taxonomy): domain Eukaryota; kingdom Viridiplantae; phylum Streptophyta; class Pinopsida; order Pinales; family Pinaceae; genus Larix; species Larix kaempferi. The sequence continues at coordinate 917,870 of BSBM01001382.1, forward strand.
TCTTACTCCTCGATGGACTCATTTGAGTTGATCATATGAGTCGAGTTGATTGTTCTTCTCGATAGACTAAATTGAGTTGATCATACTCCTCGATGATTTGTCTTGTGAGGATTGTGGTTTTGTGTGGACCAAAATGAGTTCTGTGTGAACTCATATGAGTTGAGTTGATCGTACTCCTCTATGACTTGTCCAGCGTGGACTCTTCCAAGATTTGTGTGAACTCCGCAATGTTCAGTGTGAATAGATAACCTTTCTTATGATGACAGGATGTTGAAGACAGCCGTGATGTTCAAATGATGATCAGATGTGTTCCAGCGTGATGATACCTCTTTAGCTAAGCAGGAGTGTTGATGATTGTAGCTATGCGAGGTATCCTCCTACTAAAGTCGGCCCCAAAAGAAATAAAAGAATAATAATTATTATGCAATAAAGACAAGTCAGCCCTGTTACCAACTAAGTTGCACTGAGATGGTTTCAAGTGAGCCCGTGAAGATAGAACAAGTTTACTTGGTAATATTCATAAGATCAGGAGTACTAGCAGGCCACCTTGGCCCTTTTTTTTAATAAAGTCACATGTCCATGCCCTACGGGGAATTGTAAAAAATGTCATAGCATGACTTAGATATCAATCCGACTAGCCCAGAGTGTTTTTTTCCTTGTCAATTATATGTTGTTGAATACACAACTTATAATTTTCAAGTTTTTCACTCATACCTCCAATGTTGGGGTGGTCGACTTGATTTCTCATTCTTAGGAGGTTATTAGAGTTCAAGTTTCAATGTATATTACCATGTTAGACATTAAAATTGAGTCATATGGACATGTGCTAGGTCCCCTTAAGTTTTTTTTATGTTTTGAGAAAAATACTTTTTCCCGTAAATTTAGGCTATTTTTAGTAGTTTAAATGGAAAAATCAAAAATGTAAAAAAGGTGTGGTTAGGAGGTCAAATTTTCCATGTGGGTGCTCATTTTCTAACCCGGAACACCCACAAAACCCCTAAACCCACTTTTCCTAAGTTTTGAGTGAATATTTATCACTCAAATCTTATTTCTCTCAAAAAATCAAAAAAGTGAATAAAAAATAGAAAAATAATAAATAATGAGAGAAAATTCAATCCCTAAATTGATGGATTCTTGTCTCAATCAGAACCTGAGTTAACTAAGACTCAATCGAAGGTGATTGATGGCCAAATCAATCAAGATCAAGTGTGACTGTAAGTCGCGAGTTCTCTCCTCAAGAGGGGGCGCAAATCTCAATAAAGGTGGGCGACTTTGCTAGTGTGGCATCCATTGGTTGGATGGGTGATCAATCCAAGGAGAGGGGATGCACCTCTTGTAGAGGTGGCGCCCACCTCATCTCCCAACTCCCTCTCTTACCTCAATCAAAGGGAGTTCAATCCCTTGATCCTCTCTATGATGCGCCCTCATGCTCTTATGAGCTCATGCACCCTCCCTCTTGTATTCTACCTATAAAAGCAAGACCTCTGCCTCCATTCAAGCTAGTAGGAGTTGCATGAGAAGAGTATTGTTGCTATTCTAATTGTTTCATTCATTGTATCGTTGGAATAAATGAAGAAGCTTTGGAGGCTTAATGGTGTGATGCTTGTGTTGGATGATCATTGCTAAATGTCTGAGGTAACCTGTATCTAATGTGTTTTTCTCTTGCATTCCTGTATTGTGGATCCGGCCTTGGTAGAATTGTTCTCAATTGATAGGAAAAATCATTTAATAAGTTTATTACTTGATTTGTATTGCTCATGTATATATAAAGTTTAAGATCTAGCATTCTAATAAGTTTATTATTATGCTGCTCTAACCTTTTATATGCATGTCATTAGATCTCACATTCTTTGTGCAAGAATTTCTTTGAATAGCTACAGGTAACCGTGGAAAGAAACTTGAACAAGTTTGTTCACATTGCTCTCCAAACATTGCATGCGGCATATTCCAGTAGTATTCCACCGGAAGCTTCTACAAGAACTCTATCCAACATCAAGATCGCTTCTCCTTCTCCTTCTCTTCCTTAAGCAAATTTCTCTTAGTTACCGGTTCTCTTACCCTCGGATCTAGTTACTCTTTCAAATTAAAATTTACTTATCATTCTAGATCTGGTTATATGTTTAGATCTTGCAATTAAAAGTTTCATTTTACTATATCTAACTTAGCTAGCTTCATTTTATGCAAGTCATTTCATAGCAAAAATTCAAGGCTTGAAGTAGAAGTTAGTTTATGCTTCTAAAGTTTTATTTAGCAAATTTAAAAGTGCTTCATTTCCTGCCCTAAAAAGCAAGCCAACCTCAAAAGGACTTGTACTTTTGAGTTATTTTAATCATTTTTTGCAAGTAGTTTTACTTAGAAATTTTTCAACAATTTCCTAGTTCGCCCAAAACCACTTTTAAAGTGATTTTGGGCGCTTTTGAGCACTAATGTGTTCGCTGTAATTTTTTTTTTTTAGTAGGTTTTGGAACTTTTTTTTTGCAAAAAACCAAGTTTTAGGCCAATTCGGGGCTTCCCAGAGCATCCTAGCTTCATCCGGCAACTTGTGCTAGCATTTTTGTAAGCCTTTGGATCTATATCTATAAAGATCCAAGGCATTTCTTTCAAGAGATTATTGTAACCCATAAATAAAAAGAAGAGCAAGTGGGCTACCCAACACCCACACCCCATCCCCCCTAGGGGGATTCGCATTTTTCTTATGGTTTGATTTTTTCTAACAAATTTTGTTTTTTCCTTTAAAACACATGCACACAATCTGTCTTCACAGGCTGTATACTTTGTTTAGTTAGTTTCATTTTGCTTTATCTTCATTTTGCAAGTAATAAACAAATCTAACTTGTTGCCACGAAGTATGCTCTCGCCATCACCTAAAGGCTTTGCCAATTAGTGGTGGATGATCAGAAAGTGACACATAGTCTTAGTTAGCATTACAACCATATTTCAAGTTTATTTGCTTTACTTTCCACTCACAATTATTTATCTTTTGCTAAATTGGAACAAATATTTGGTTGCAAATCTAGAGTATGCTCTTTCCCTCTACGTGCATTGCTTGGTCATTGGGAAATCAGAAACAATTTGCAACATCTCTTTAATCTCCACATTTTAATTAAGAAACTCATTTTAATAAAATTAACTACCTTCAACATAACGGAACTTCGACGTTCCGCTATTAGACTTGTGTGGGGAAATTCTTCAGTAGTAGCGAGAACCACTGGAACGTGACCTCGAGGCCCTGTCAGACTACACCCTCGTTTGGTGTAGTGTTGGACATCCCCCCGAGACTCCATCCAACCCACACGTCTTCGTGAGGAGCCACTCTTGCTTAATTCCGGATATACTCCTCGTACCTAACGATATATCTAGAGTTCCCCTTCCCCTAAATCATTCTCATCATATTAATAAATAAAACTAACCAAGAAGCACTCGCAAAACATCTACAACACAACAACACTTTATTTCAACTCCACTTTTGGCACTGATCTTATTTTCAATATTTCAATCTTTTGTTCAGATCTTGTGTAATTGGTTATATTTATCTCATGTTGTTGATCTTAATTCGTATTTGCAAGTGATTTTTGCTTTCAGTTAATCTTGTTCAAAACTCCTAAAAAACTTGACCAATCATAACCTAAAGCTTAATCAACCTTAGTAACTCATAGGGACCACCCCCCTTGACTTCCTCAGGAGTTCTGCCTAAACGGAGGAGTTGAGTGTTGAGTGACAGTATCTCAACTCGAGACTTGCCCCCATGGAACACACCTAAGCAACTTGCAGATTTCTGTTGCGATAAACCCCAGGTATGTGTTCTGGCAGCAACATTTTTTGGCTCCGTTGTCGGGGATAAATCTTTTTATTCCTGGGTACGACATTAATCTTTTTGTTTTTTACCTTATTTTGATGCATTTAGTTTAATAAATAAAATTTTACTTAATCCATCTAGCGACTCCACTAAACTTAAACTCAACAAGGTATTCTAGGAGAAGGACAACTAACGGTTTGGTCAGTTTCATTCCTGAACCTAAAAGGGTTTACTAAAGGAGACAGGCCAAGCTTGCTTCTCGGAGGATCGTTGAAAACTTAGGAGCCAAGTCTGTTGAAGACATCCATAATTTGTTTGAAAACAACAACCTTAGTAATAACTTTGATCCAATGGAAGCATTTTTCAAACCCCTTAATTTTACTCAGATAGCAGGTTATCTACATGACTTACCGAACAACGCTATCGAGAAGTTATTAATGTTCCAAGGCAACAATGCCATTACTGTTGCAACTCACCTCACCAAATTTGCAAGAAACTTAGTATGGTGTCAGACGGTCGCTCAAAAGCAAGAGGATGTTTACATGAGGCTCTTTGCTCTTTCTTTAGATGAAGATGCTTATGACTGGTTTGTAGGTCTAGATGACAACAGTTATGCAACATATGATGCTTTCAAAAAAGGCTTCTTTGAAAGATGGGGTGATAAGAAAGAGTCTCGTTATCAACTGAATGCCCTCCATTCAATTAAGAGAAATGAGAATGAATCCACGGAGGAGTTCAACAAAAAGTTCAAAACTATAGTTGCCAACATTCATGTTGACTTCAAGCCCCCAGACAGGTCCATCCTTGTTTATTACATGGAAGCTTTAAGTGGTGAATTGAAATTCATGTTAAGGGATAGAGAGCCTGAAACCCTAAAAGTTGCCCAAGACCTGGCCATTAAAATTGACGAAAACATGCAATCATCAAGGAAATCCAATTTACCTGTCTTCACAAGGGGAACACATGCCGGCCTTACACAAGAGGATAAAGGGAAAGCTATTGAAACAGAAGCCAAAGATTCCTCAAAAGATGCAATGAAAGAAATGACCGATACTATAAAAACCTTAGTAGCAAACCATACGGCCTAAATGACTGCCATGCAAAATAGGTTTGTTACTATGGAAAAGTCACATGCTGCTCAACTTTCTCAATTGCAAAGGTTCCCCCCTAAAGGAAACCAAAATAGATGGCAGAAGAAGGCTCCTCCTTATGAGCAGAGGCCACTCAACCAGTTAGATTCAGCCAACATGGCTGAAGAAGTAACTCCTTTTTGCAGACCTTGTAAATATTTTCATGAGGAATCCACTTGCTATAATGCCCGTCAAGTCATGGAACAAGGTTTATCAAAAACAACTAGCCAGCAAGCACATTCAAGAGACCCTGAATTCATCAACACTGTAGGCCATACCTACCCTTTACCTTATCAACATTGGCAACAAGCTATAGCATATAGTTAAGAAAAAGACTTTATTACTCAACATTATGGAGAAATGCCTACACCAGACTAGGTCCAAGAGATGTTTAATGCTAGATTCAAAGGAGCAACTTATCAAAGAAGAGACAATCTTGCCCCATCCAATGCAAAGCGGTACATTCCAAAGGTAACAAATCCTCCCATAGTAAATAAATTGAGCATTGATATGGGTGATTGGTTAACACCAATGTTACCAAACTCGGAATCGGCAATAAATCGATAAGGAAAAAGAGCAAAGAGTTTGAATCGGATCGAGAAAAAATCGGCAAATACACAAAATCAAATATATACCTATAATTTGAATTAAAAAAAGCATTTTTCATAGATATTCAAAATAGCCATGTCCATATACTGCGAGATATCAATAAATGTCCAAAAGATATCAATAGATGTCCAAAATATATCAGTTTTCATCCATAAGATGAGTCGAGATAGATGTCAAAAATATATCAATTCTCATTGCCCAGGCTAAGTAAAAACGATTTTTTTGCCCTAGTTGCCCAGGCTGGAAAATGAGTTGTAGTTGTAGCCGCTAAGTAAAAACGAAGCATTGCCATTTGTTCTGACCATTGCGCTTTCCTTAATAATGTTATTGTTATTTTGTTTGGTATCAAATCCTTCATTGAGCTAACGATCTCCAAAGTATGTTCATTTTCTATGAATATAACTTCTCTTGATAATGGTACTCCTTTTTGAGTATATTGTTTAATACTTGAATACAACTTAACATTATAATTGTTTCTTATTTATATCACCTTGACGCTATATATTTATATCCTTTAAGAGACTATTAGTTACGATATAATAACTCTTTATAATAATTGAGCGGTTGCTAGTAACTTAGTAGTTTTGCACGGTTTATTATTTTGTTCAAGCGAAATGGTGCGACGGTATAATAATTATGGCTGCGGTTCACTTCTGAAAGAACCGCGTGAGTAATCCACCTCTCAAAGAGCTTAAGCAAAGCTGCACCCACTCGGAAAAACGATATTGATGCCCTCGTATAGGCAACATCCCGCATGAGTTCTGTCATATACCATATTATGTCGAAACTACTGTAGTCGGATTTGTAGTTAGCCGCCCTGTTGCAGATGGTCTGATGCCCTTCTTCTTCCGCCTATAGCTTCCTTGAATCCTTTGACCTCTTTTCGTCCTCCTGTAGCTGAGTAAACACGGCCTATAGTCGCTGCTCACTACCCGAAACAACAACCAAACGAAAATAACGAATGAGGAAAACGACTTTGAAATCACGTTTTTTAGGGATGACAGTTAACTCATGAGTCAAACTCGCCGAGCCGAGTCAAACTCTGCGATTTTTACCAGGTCAAAAAATTGAAATCAATGGGTACGATTATAACTCGGGACGAGCCGAATCGAGACTTTTGGCTGGCGATCCGATTCAAACTCGAAGACTCACGAGTTTGAATCGCAAGTCCTGTTACATTGGGTAACACATGCTAAAGTAAATGTACATGTCACTGATATGCTTAAGATTCTGGAACATAAAGATAAGTTCTTAAAAACCTTAAAAAAACCTCAAGATAAGATTTATGATACTCATCCCAAAACTAAAGCTCCACCTAAAAATGAGGTTCAAGACAAGTCTAAGGGCAAGGTTGTGGATGAAATAAACACTTTTGGTGACGGTCCAGTTGTCTTGAATAGTATGGATCCAAGAAGAGAAAATCATCCACCGTTCTATGTTTCGTTGTTGATAAATGACTTCTACCTTCACAACTGCATGTTAGACTCGGGAGCATCATCCAATATTATCACCCAGAAGGTTATGGATCAGTTATATTTGAAAATCACAAGGCCATACCACAAGGTTTGTGCCATGGATGCAAGAGAAATCAAAGTTGTAGGAATAATCGCAAACCTTGAAGTAAGATTAGCACAATATCTAGGAATCCATTTAACTATGGATGTGTTAGTCATTGATGTGCCAGATACAAGGGGTATGCTTTTGTCGAGAAAATGGGCTACAAATTTAGGGGGGCACATCCAAATGGATTGGACTTATGCAACAGTACCTGCATCAGAGAACACTCAAGTTAAGCTACACAGAGAGGTTGAAAGAAAGTACCACGTAGAAAACCCTAAGAATCCATATATAATGAATTTGTTGTCAAATCAAATAATTTTGGAAACAATGCTATACTATCTGCAGAGAGGTTGAAAGAAAGTACCACGTAGAAAACCCTACAAATCCATATAATGAATTTGTTGTCAAATCAAATAATTTTGGAAACAATGCTATCCTATCTAACTTCATGGCTCCCATCAAAGAAAAGATAAAAGATGAAAAGTTAGATGGAAGTATGGAAGTTATACTTTGATGGAGCATATTATAAGGCTGGGAAAGGAGCAGGAATAGTGATCATTTCCCCATCTAAGCAAACCTTCAACTTTGCTTTCAGATTGGAGTTTGATGCATCTAACAACGTAGCGGAGTATGAGGCACTCTCACTTGGTCTAGAAGCTGCTAAAGATATGGGTATCAAAATGCTAAGCATAAAGGGTGATTCTGACTTGGTTATTTCACAGTTGAAAAATAAGTTTGCATGCAAGTGTCCAAGGCTAAAAAAGTATAGAAATGCCATTTCGGACACCATGGAGTTGTTTGATACCTTAAATCTTGAAGCAATCCCTAGAGATCAGAACAGCTTGGTTGATAAGTTAGCAGTAGCAACATCCACCCTTCATCATACAAACGAAATGATAAATGGTCATGGCAAATTTGAAATCAACTTTAGACCCTATGTTCTCGATAATGTAGATCATTGGCAGGTGTTTAATGATGATGAACAAATATTGAGATTTATCCAGAATGTTGAGGAATTTTCAGATTGTAAGATCAATTTTAAAGAGGAAGGCAAAGAGTATTCAAAGCAAGATGGTGATATTAAAAATCCTATCCCTAGCAGCTATGTGGGATTTGAGCAGATGTTTGACAGGCAGGACAGGCATAGAAATAAAAAAGAGTCAATAAAACCAAGGGATTATATTGAAATAAACATTGGAACAAATAAAGAGCCTAAAATTATAAAAATTGGAAAAGGCACATCAGAAAAGGAAAGGAAAGATTTGATTGATCTTGTTAAGGAGTATAGAGATGTGTTTACTTTTACTTATGACGAGCTGAAAGCTTATCGAGAAGATGTATTTCAGCACACTATAGCCCTAAAACAAGAAATGAAGGAAGTAAAACCTTTCCGGCAAAAACTTAGACAGATAAACCCCAAAGTAGCACGAATTGTAAAAAAGGAATTAGAAAAGATGTTGGTTACTGGAATCATCGCGCCAACAAGGCATTCAACTTGGTGTTCTAATTTGGTGGTTGTGAGAAAGAAGAATGGTTCAATCATAATATGCATAGACTTCTGAAATCTCAACACGGCATGCCTAAAAGACAATTATCCTTTGCCGAATATGGAAACCCTTTGAACCTTCTTCAAAGGGTAACAGGTTCACAGATAATGTCCATGTTGGACGGTTTCTCCGGATACAACCAGGTCTTGATCAACAAGGAGGATCAACATAAGACCACTTTCACCCCTCCTTGGGGTACTTTTGACTCTTGAGTACCTAAGAATGCCATTTGGCTTATTGAATGCGGGAGCCACTTTTCAGAGGGCAATGGATTATGATTTTAAGGAACTAATTCATAAGATCATTGAAGTCTATCAAGATGATTTAACAATATTCTCTAAGGAAAGATCTGACCGTGTTAATCACCTAAAACAAGTTTTTGAAAGGTGTTGTAAGTACGACATTGTAAATATTTGACTCAGAGATCACTACTCCCTCTGAATCACCCAGAGATCTCAAGCGATGTGAGTCTCAATATCAATACATGCTCATATAAATATAGACTCAAACAACTAGATCTGCATTTACCAAACTGAAACAAATGCAATCACACATGAACAACAGATATACCGTGGAAACCCCAACCAGCGAAAACCAGCAAACTGTGGGGCTATCTTCTCTCTCGAGCCCAGAGCATATATATAAATGAAAAGTACAATACAGGATTACTTCAACAAGTAACTCAATCCCTAAACCGGACAGACTCTAGATCTGCATGCATCCAGTTGATGCATGCAATGGAAGAGTAAGCCCTAACTGGAAAACTAGATCTGAGTGTCACTGTAGGTGCCTCTGACTGATCTACCTCTCTGTATCACTCTGCTCTGATTTGCTCGCTCTGAAGACTGCCCTCTGAAGAACTCGACCTCCTCTGCATGCAGAAGTGCGCCCTCCCTCTAGATGTCAAATGCTCGTACCGGACCGGATCTCAGCAGATCTAAGAGCTTTGATCGTCCTTGAACTTCCTCCAATGCTGAGGCAAGGCTATCCTGGAAGTCTCGGGCTCCGAATCGGTCAATCCAGCTCCAAATGAGCTTCTCCCTCCTTGGGAAATGCGCCCTCCTCCAAGGAAACACATGCTCCTCTAAACTGAGCAGAATGCTCTCAGATGGACTCTCAGTCCACAGGCTTGGGTGCCTAGTGACTCTGGAGCTGAAGGTCACTGATCTAGCTCAGATCTGACCTTCCTAGCGCCTGCAGCAGCTCCTCTCTCTCTCAGAAAGTCGTCCTGCATGCACAGCTGCGCCCTCCTCACTCTAGCAGTATCTCTCTCCGACAATGCAACTGAGTAACATCAACTGGGGACCCCCTGCCTCTATAAATAATCTCACCGATGAATTAGGTTTGCCAAAACCCTAATTCCTGGTGCATGCAAAAGTCACTTTTGCATGCTTCCACTGATTGCTGACAAGTCATGCAAAACTCATGCATGTAAAGGTCAAAACACTTTGGAAGGTCTACATGCAACCACGACTGGACTCATGCCACTGAGTAGAGTGTATCTCACCCTCTACTCCATCCTGATGCCTATGCAGCTAATGTACCTCCATGTAAGGCATCTGAACCATGGAGGACATCCCGAAGTTACCACAATTTAACAGACATATCATTGAATCCAGCCAAGTCAGTCTTGGGAGTGGATGAAGGAAAGTTGTTGGGACACATCATCTCCAAAGATGGTGTGAAGATAGACCCAGAAAGAGTCGAAGCTATAAAGAAAGTGCCCATTCCCCAAAATATCAAAGCCCTCCAATCATTTAATGGTCAGATAAACTTTATCACGAGGTTCATTCCAAACTTAGCAGAATTAATGAAGCCATTACAAGAATTACTAAAAAAGGATGCTAAGTTTCAATGGACAAAGGAAAGGAATGAAGCCTTTAAATGTATCAAAGATAATATTTCTGGATCCCCTGTGCTAATTAGTCCTGACTACTCAAAGGAATTTCAGATTTTCTCATTTGCATCAGAAAATCCAATTGTTGGAGTCCTACTCTAGAAGAATAGTGATAGCCATGAGTAACCAATAGCTTTTATGAGCAGAGATTTGCAGAAGTCTGAGTTAAAGTACACTTCCATGGAGAAGCTAGCTTATGCTCTCGTCAAATCCCTAAAGCATTTTAAGATGTACATTGGTTACCCAAGAATAATTAGCTATGTCCCCCATTCTGCGGTTGAGGATATCTTGGCTAAACAAGATTGCCTAGGAAAAAGGGGAACGTGGGTCTCTAAAATCCAAGAGTACAACTTAGAAATCATACCAACAAAGTTAATAAAGGGACAGGGACTAGCCAAAATGCTAACTCAGAGCAACGAAGAAGCCATAGGGATGGTGTGTCAAACTAGTGTTTCAGAGCTTGTCATGTTGAAAGAGCTTCAACGTTTAAGTCAGCAACAGTGGTATGCAGATCTAATTCATCTTCTCCTTAACTTTGATTGCCCTGAACATCTAGTAGGTCATAAAAGAAGAGCCTTAAGGTTAAAATCTACTAGATATTGCATCACTCAAGATGGATTGGCATGGAGGAATCATGATGGTTTAATTCTTAGATGCATCGACGAGCCGAATTCCAGAAAGCTTCTAGCAGCGTTTCATTCAGGATTTTGTGGAGGGCATTATGAAGCAGATACGACAACCCACAAAATCCTCAGGGCAGGTTACTTCTGGCCTACTCTATTCGGAGATGTACATAAGTTTGTCAGATCTTGCCTCCAGTGTCAATTGTTCACTGGGAAGCAAAAGTTGGCAGCCTTACCTTTAAAGCCAATAGTTGTTCAAGCCCCTTTCCAACAATGGGATCTTGATTTCATCGGTCAGTTCAAGGAGAATTCAAGCAATGATCATACCTGGATCCTTACTGCCACAGATTATTTCACCAAGTGGGTGGAAACCATCCCCACCAAAGTTGCAACTAATAAAGTAGTTATGAATTTCCTAGAAAATCAAATCATAACTACATTCGGTGTCCCAACTAAGATTAAAACTCATAATGGCCCAGCATTCAACTCAGCAGATTTTTCATCTTTATGCTTCAAGTATGGAATTGTCTTATCTCACTCATCCAACTACTGTCCCCAAGGGAATGGCTTAGTTGAATCAAGCAACAAAAGCTTGATGAACATTTTAAAGAAAACAGTTGGAAAGAACAAGAAGTCTTGGGATAGCAAAATCAAGTTTGTAATTTGGGCAGATCGAATAACACAAAAGTTTGCAACAGGAAAGACTCCTTTTGAGCTAGTCTACGATTTAAAAGTCTCAGTGCCCATCTACGTTCAGTTGCCAGTGTATTAAATGCTTCATGATTATGATCCAGAAGATGATGCCATGAATAACAGAGTTGAGAATATAATGAAGTTAGATGAAACTAGGAGGAAAGCTTTAGACCAAAGCATCAGAAATCAAGACAAGGTTAAGAAGACTTTCGAAAGATCTGCTAGGCCAAGAGATTTTCAGGCCAGTGATTGGGTGTTGTTGTGGGATAAAAGAAAGGAGAAGCTGGGAAACCACGGAAAGTTTGGCAGCATGTAGATGGGACCATACGTCATATTCGAGCCAGCATGGGCCAACTCATACTTTCTTTACACAATGGACAGGGAAAGATTGGTCCTTCTAGTCAATGGTGTTAAGTTTTTACTTGTTTAGCATATCAACATTAAATAATATAATCATTGAAAGAAATACATGCACAGCAATCACAAAGAACAAAAGATTTCTCTCGGGGAAACCACAAAGGAGAAACCCCAGCAAAACTTCCTCAATATAGAATTCACCAAGTACAAGATAAAAGCCCCAAGACAAAATAACTTCTCTCCTTCACCAACGAACTTCTATCTCTCTCCTATGCGAGCTTAACTGAGTGAGATGAGTGATGCAAATGAGCAACTCAACCTCCTATTTATACTAAACAAGTGACTTGACCTTTTTACTAATTAGGTCGACTTGACTCACCTAACTGGGCCGACCTGTACACTTTACAATAAAATATTCTTTTCTAGATATTTCCAAGCCAACCTAACAGTTAGGGTTTACATTGACTCTTTCAATGACTCTTACATTATCAATTACATCAATGACATCTCCTGAAGGAGGAATACAATAATACAATAGACAACTACATTTAGAATATCTTCCATAGTTACATTTCTTTAACACTCCCTCTTAACTAGGAAGGTATTCTGCGAGCAACATCATCAACATCAACAGCTGTCCAACTGACTGGTGAAACTCTATATGTCGTAGGAAGTTTTTGGAACATCATCATATGTCTGGGGCATCATCAACATCATCTACTAGAACATCATCAACAGCATCAGCATCATCGTCAGCAAGAATTTGTTGGAACATCAACATCATCTGCTGGAATATCACCATCAGCATGATCAACATCATCTGCTGGAATGTAATGTCCCTTTTAAGAAATTTTATTAAAATGACCAATTTTTCACTTTTTTCCTTATTTCGACCTTTGACTAGTTTTGATGTCTAGGTCTCCAAATTGACCCAAATGCTCCCAAATATTCTGAGAAGGTATATGACTAATATTAAGACTTGAATATGACGTTCAGGGATGATTTATGACCCTCCAAAGACTTCTGCAAACTTGTTTAATATTCTGGCCAAGGTAGGAGTTTTCACTAGCAAATTGGGGTTCTAATTCCCCCTGGGTAAATGCTGAAAATGGCTTTCCAAATGCTCTCAAACCCACTCGAATTTCTTAACAGAAGCAGAGGATGTTTAAGGGACATTATTAAGGTCTCATGTGCATCATTATTTAGTTTATAAAGCCTGTTATAACCCTCTCCCAAACAGCTACAAAATCACTAGTTCGACCCTTGGGTGAAATGGCACCAAATCTTCTTTAAATGCAATAAAACTGAGTAATATGACTTCAAATGCTTAAGTGTTGGATATGAAACTTGTAATACTCATCTATATGGCAGTCCATTCATCATAAATATATCAGAGAAACAATGCTTAAGTGCTGGATATGAAACTTGTAATACTCATCTATATGGCAGTCCATTCATCATAAATATATCAGAGAAACATTCTTTCATTCGAAATCATCAGCATTACAATGGCATACATCAATATAGTGGGGAAATGGTCAGTGTTTGCTCATTAATAATCACTTTTACATACAACCACTTCGTATTTCGACCTGAGACTTTCTGAAAATGAAGAACAAAGTATATTAAGCTTATTACAATCAGAAATGGATCATGAGAAGCTCTCCCAAAGAGTACAATAGCTCACCCAAAGCACAATCCCTCCATGAGCAAGAATATGCCATAAAAACTGGAAATGGTTGAGAGAATGTGTTGCACTAGAAGAAACCACGAGCTGCCCTATAGCTTACACCTGCAAATACAAACTCCATTAAAGCTCCATGAAAGACCTGAATGGCCTCTCCAAACACCAACTTGGATGGGAATCTTTCACCCTCGAAATTGGCTAAGGCAAGAAACTAGTCATCCACTAGCTCTCTCTCTTCACAAATGCAAATTTCTCAAATGATCAAAAGCCCTTCTCTTGGTTGATCCCTGTATTTTATAAACATCCTTAGCCTTCTAAGGTTACCAATCCATCCCTTCCCTAGCCTTCCATTTTCCCCCAATTCGAGTAGGGACCCATTGAGCTTCCCCAACTCACATGAGCGCCCTCTTGGATGCTATATTTAGGCCTGACATGCCATAATGGTCAAATGTCAGCCTTCAGGTCTGCAATATGTCATAAATGTCATAGCATCTTCATCATTGGTGTCATAGATGTCATAGATGTTAGGGAATCTAGCCCAAGTGTCCAAGAAGCTCCCATTTGACTCTTCCTCTCCCATGTAAGTTACATTTCCTTCCAAATTCGACCTATGATGCATATGGCCAAGTGTATTAGCCTTCTAACTCATCCAAGAACATTAGGCTTCCCATGGATTTGAAATTGCAAGAGGAGGATACCATGTGGCACAGAAATTCTAGCTTGTGTGGGCCCCATAATCTCCATGTGTCTCCATGCTCCAGTGCCACTTCAATTTTCTCTTGTATTTATTTAATTAGCCCCATTATTAAATATTTATTCCATTCTAATGTCTAAACATCATTTATTAGCTCCCTTATTAAAATTCCAAATGTATCCATCTAACCTAGGGAACTAGTAGGATTGATGGAATTGTCCTGCTATGCAATTATTTGAATGGGGACATTACATGGAATATCACCATCAGCATCATCAACATTATCTATTGGAATCACCATCAACATCATCATCAGTAAGTAAATACGGGAACAACATCATCCATCATCAATCGACAAGTACCGAAACAACAACATCAATCATCAGTCGTCAAGTACTGGAACAACATCAACCATCAGCATGTGAATGATTGGATAACATTATCATCAGTCAGTAGGAACTGCTGGAACATTATCATCAGTATATGAATACTGGAGCAACATCATCAATCATCAGTAAGTGAATACTGGAACAACAACATCAATCATCAGTCAGCAAGTACTGGAACAACAACATCAATCATCAGTAAACAATTACTGGAACAACATCAATCATCAGTAAACAAATATTGGAACAACAACATCAATCATCAACATGTGAATGTTGGAACAACATCATCATCATCAGTTTTTCAAGTATTGAGATAACATCACCAGTCGACAGGTACTAGGATAACACCACCAATCGACAAGTATTGGAATCACATCATCAGTCAGCAAGTACTGAGATAAAATCACCAATTGGCACGTACTAGGATAACACTACCAGTCGACAAGTACTGGAATAACATCATCAGTCGGCCAGTACTGAGATAACATCACCAGTCGGCAAGTATTGGGATAACAATACCAGTCAGCAAGTACTGGAATAACATCATCAGTCGGCAAGTATTGAGATAACATCACCAATCGGCAAGTACGGGGATAACACAACCAGTCGGCAAGTACTGGAATAACATCACGAGTCGACAAGTATTGAGATAACATCACTAGTCGGCAAGTACTGGGATAACACTACTAGTCAGCAAGTACTGGAATAACATCATCAGTCGGCAAGTACTGAGATAACATCACCAGTCGGCAATTACTGAGATAACATCACCAGTCAGCAAGTACTGGGATAACACCACCAGTCGGCAAGTACTGGAATAACATCATCAGTCGACAAGTATTGAGATAATTGTTATCACACTTATTGTAGCTGGAGCTACCATATTGCAGACTGTGCGGTCAAGGACCACACAGTACTTTTTTTTTCCAGATTAGTGATCAGCTGCCTTCAGAGGAGGCATTTTTTGTTCAGATTGCCCCTAGCAGATACATCAGAGGGGACAGGCAGTTGGATTTACCATCTACCACAGGGTTACCTTTCCTTGCCAGGCTCTGACATAAGCCCATTTGAGACAGTTGCCTAGTCTTGTTCTAATCGAGATTATCACAAAGTACAGTGTTGGTTTATTATGTGCCTGGATTCAGCAGAGATCCAGCTCAGATACAGATTCAGTAGCAGCAGGTATATGGTGCAGCAGGTATTGCATTTGATGGTTATTGCTCATGTTGTAGATTAGACTTATTTATACTTGTTAGTACACTAACTTTGCATGAGATGATACATTTGGTGATCTGGCTATGATATGATCTGTTTGGGCCCTTGGTGATGTCAGTCCACCCCTCTGGTTAGACTTATGTATATGCACGCTGAGTCATGTCCTCTATACTTGGCATAGACTTGATCATTTAGCCCCTCGATAGCTGACTTTAGCACCATCATCACTTTCTCCACCCATCCGACTCATCCATGACACTTCTTCCCCGACTTGGATTCTGAGTTGTGATCCGGAGGACCCCTTTCCCCACTGATCTCTAAGTTTGCCATGACTCCCTGTTTATTGTGCCTCGGTTCTTTAGTGTGTGAGATACACAGTTAGACCTGGGATTTGCTCCTGTCAGTTGCCCCCGATGTTGCAATGCAGTTAGGATTGTGTAGCCTCACCGGGTGTTCCCCATTGGTCATCGAAGCATGTATTGCTCACCCCCATTACCTTTGCAGTATGAGCACCATGTTTATATCTTTTGAGATATGTATGTAGCCCAAGAGGGCCATGAAGAAATGAAGAAATGAAGAAATGAAATCAAGCTAAAAGGGCCATTGTATTGTAAATTGTAAAATCTAGCCAAAAAAGGGCTAAGTATGAAACTCATTGTAAAATCCATGCAATGTGTTTATGAACACAGATGGATTTTGGTCAGCCATACATGTCTGCATTTGTAGTGGTTATTCCTCACCTAGTCTTGCGGGACAAGGAGGTGAGAGGGAGCAAGGGACAAGCTCAAGATTGCCCCCTAGAGTCTCAAGTTACGGTTTGCCAGACACCCAGTTTGGCGGCTCTAGAAAAGAACCTCATGGAGTCTTCGGATATGGATGTGAGTTGTGGGATACTTGTTAGATGACTAGTGGTGGTTTCCCTGCACTATACCCATTTGTGAGGCATCGCCCTTCCCCGTGTTCTGTCATGGCATACTTACCTCAGTGGACCCCGCTTTCCCGTGTTGTCCAAAGGGTCACATGATCTTCATCCTTGTCTTCCCGTGTCCGTAGCCTTGTTGTCCACATCACCTACAGTCAGGAAAGTGGTCAATTCTGTAGATGTGCATAGCATTTTAGTCTTTTGGAGGTGGTGGGCCCACTTCACCAGGGCCTTGTATTATCTCAGGATTTAATGTATTTTTTATCACCATGTTATCATTATATTGCTTGGTAATGTACTAACTCATATAAGTGAGCCTTGTCACTTCATGCTTGCATACAGGTTCAGCTAGCACTATTGTTGACCAGATTTGACTTGGTCAAACTTGGTTGACTAGGCCAAAATGGGCCCAAAAAAAATGTTGCGATCGGAATTTCGATTTCGATCAATTATATTATCTACAGGGGTTCCATATGAGCATGCAATTGATAGAATTGCAAAATATTAAACCATTTGAGAATTTTTTAATTATTATTGGTCAACTTTGACCTGTTTTAATTAAAAATTATGGACTTGGGGCAAATAATGCCAAAGTGATGGATCGGGGTCGTTCGAGTGATCATCCCTACTACTTTTGGGGTCCACGATCGCATTGCAGTAGACGATTCGCAATCCGAGCAATAAAAGCGGGTCAAAAGCCCAATCTTCATCTTCAGCCATATAAACCAGCAAAAATTACATAGGAAATCAAAATTTGACTAAGGCAACTATAGGCAAATGGCAAAATCAATGGTTGGCAAAGGTAAAGGTAATTTCTAAGGTAATTTTGGTATGTTTGGACATTATATTTGGTGTTGTGGGGCCCTCATTTGCCCAGCTCACACTAGAGGTCGAATTTACCCATGAGGGGCGTTTTTCTCCACCTTGGCACAATTCGATTTCCTTGTTTTTGAGGGTGGTACCCTTGTTGTATATGGTTGGGGGGATAAAACCCCATATAGACACCCCCCAACCCCTTTGCATTGTTGTATGGCCCCCACATGGGCCCCCTCTCATCCACATGTGCGCTCTCCTTGGGGCAATTCGCACCCCCCTCTAGGGATCTCTCTCCACCATTTGATTTGATGGTTGGGGAGTGATCTCCACCCTCCATTTTGGGGGGGAACTTGTATGAGGAGTGGCCTCTCTCTATAAGAGAAGGCCCTCACTCCATTTGTAACTCTTCTTGGCATTTTCGACTTGCACTTGATAGAGAGAGACATTTCATTTTCAGCTTGATACTTGGTGTTGTGGAGCAAATTTTTGTGGTGATTGATAGCTAGTGTTTGGATGCATTGTGGAGATAGTTTGTATCGTGTTTCTATGTTTGTTTGCTGGTTTATATTTGCAGCAGCCGTAGCCATTTGAAGAAGGGCGCTATACTTGACGCAGGAGCTCCACTCTAGCAATTTTCTTCGAAGTTATTCACAAGGGAGTTGACATTTGCTTTCAGCTAGTCAATTATTTATCTTTCAGCCATTGTTTTGCTGTTATATTTGGTTATTTGTTGCAGTTATTGATTATTTCTTGCTTGTGGCAAGTACCCAGGTCGCCATTGGCATCCAGTCACTCCTCATGCTCAAGGGAACACGCAGGTTGCTCCATATTTGATCTTCTAGGTTAGTCTTCACTCAAAAGCTCTCCGCTTCACCATTTTACCAGGTGCACTTCATTTCCTTGTCTCTTCTTTGTCATTTTCACTGTTTTGCTAAGCTGCAACCATATAATAAACCCTAAAATTACAAAAATTAACTTCCCACCGTTAGAACTCTTTCTTTTTGCAAACCCACAAATGATTTATGCTTAAACGCCCACATCTCAAATTTCATTGCAATCCGACTCCATATGCCCATAGAACCAAGCACTAGTCCATCACTGATTTCACCCTACCTGGGCAAAATTGTCAATCTGGTTTTTTGGGTCAATTTTGGGGTTATAGGTACTTGCTAATATGTTTTAAAACGTCTTTTTACCCTAGAATAGCAAGTATCAGCAACTGGAAGTAAGTTTAAACGCCCTTTTTTGATTGCCCTAGGTCCATTTTTCCACTGTTTAACCCATTCCCCTAGGGTTGTTCATTCCACTTCTTGCTGGTCTGTTTTTTTGTGTTTAAATCAGCTAGTTATCAAATCACTAGAAGATATATTTCAATTGTTGATCCATCTCTGCCATGTATTGATAAATCATAATGAGCTTCATTCCCCATAGGCAGGGTCCCTAAACACTCTTCTAGTAATTTTTTGTTCGCTGATTTAATTTCCAGCCTTCTAATCTTTCGTGGAATTCATCATTTATATGTGTAATCAAATCTGAACTTGTTTCTTCTATTACATCTTCCCATCCAGAGTCTCGATTCCACATAGGCTGGAAGGATTCTCACACTTAGTCATCCATTATGTCTTTCACTTCGTTTATCTTTTGGGTTTGGGTGTCTGATTGTTGAATCTCAACCATCACTGGTTGAGTGGGGTCTCTCCCCTGACTTGGCTACTTGCCTCGTCTAAAGCAACTGTAGCTGTGTCCGGTGTGACTTCTGTCCCTTGGACGGAGGACCTGGCTACTGTTTGTTATACCTACCTGGTTGTTCATCTCTACCATCCCTATTGGGACAACCATTTCCAAACAGCTAGAGTTTGTGTGATAACAATAACATCACCAGTCGACAAGTACCGAGATAACATAACCAGTCGACAAGTACTGGGATAACACCACCAGTCGGCAAGTAACTGGAATAAATTCATCACTAGGCAAGTACTGAGATAACATTACCAGTCAACAAGTACTGGGATAACACTACAAGTTGGAAAGTACTAGAATAACATCATTAATCGGCAAGTACTGAGATAACATCACCAATCGGCAAGTACTGGGATAACACTACCAATCAGCAAGTACTGGAATAACATCATCAGTCAGCAAGTACTGAGATAACATCACCAGTCTTGTTGGCATAACCTTTGACACTTGCTTGCATACCATCAGTCCTGGAGTCATTTGTCAATCTCTATGTGCATGTTAAACTTCCTAGCCAATTCACCACTCGGTCTACGAACATTTTGTACACAATCCAATGCCTTGCGAGCATTTGCAGGTGCCAGGCGGGCATTTGTTAATCCTTCAAGCAAGCTATGGACACTTTCGCACTTTGCATAATACAGTGCGTGCATAAATTAATACTTGGCGGGCATACATCCTCATCTCTTTGTTTTTGGGTTCATCAATAAAGTCTAGCCTTCATGCTCCAAAAGGTTGCTCTATTAGTCCACATCATGCCTCTTAAAGTACACTTCAACTGCTGCTCCAAGAGAGCCTTCAACAACTTGTTCTAGTGCATGCCATCAGCACAAAAATTGAATGATATCTGTCCCTGTAAAAACTCACAATCATCCCAAATTTTGTCAATAGTAAACTCACGATAGCCTGTGAGAAATCTGCCAAAAATCAGTTCATAAATCTGTTTTGATCCTCTTGGAACATGTGTCAGCCATTGTCATTGAAGATCTTAGTCCTTGATCTGAGCTAACTCCCCCTGAGCCTGAGCATCTACTTTTTAAGATCAGAACCCTTGCTACTTCATGTCTGTAGTAGACATCTGCATTACTTTTTACATTGCTTACTACATATCAACCCATTAGTACTCTATTCCTGAGAATTGCCAAGTCATGCCTTCTCAGCTTATAAAAGATTCATAGAGGCCACCTTTGCCTCAAGATTTCTTTTGAATCCATTCTTACAATCATGTACAATCAACCTTAAGCTCTGCTCTGGATGTAATTTTATTTTGATTTGCAAATGGACCCAACTTAAAACTCAGATTTGATCCCTTCACTCTTGGTTCTCTCTCCCTTTTTTAATTTCTTGGACAATACTTTGTTTCACAATTAGCTCATATGTGAGGGAAAGCTTTTCAAATTTCAATTCTCGAGTTATCACATACTTTTCCTTTAATAAATGCCAAGTCTATCTGTAGAGAAGCCCTTAAAATTGATCTAAAAAACACCGTCTCTAATCGCTCTTTGAGCAGTCCATAGATGCATGCCAAGATCAATACTTCAAACTCTTCAAGTATGCTATGGTTTCCTCATGACTAATTTTTCTTCAAAAATGTTGCAGCTAATCCATGGTAGCCAAGGGTAACTTTAGTCTGATATTTGTATATGTATCTTCAAGAGAATTCACCTCTGCAATTGTCTTAAAAGGAACACTTCCATCTACTTTGCCCGAGAAAAGAACTATTCCAGACTTGTGTAAGCAGGACTAACTTCATTTGTAAAATTTTCTTGTTGTAGCTTCCTCATGTCTTCTTCAGTTCTTTGGATGCTATAATGAGAGGACCAACAATTTTCTAGTAAATTCATAAGCGTGCATCAATGAAAACTTGTCACTTCATTTGATCTCTTCAATCAATTTCTTGCTCCCCCTATCATTATGCCACTTCTTTGGATCATCTCACATAGTTTAGACTTCATCCTTGCCTTGTATTTAAACACGATCTTTGGACTTGTTACTATGCTTGGAGTACCCACCTTTTACCTTAGCGTCCATCCTCCAAATTGCATGGACTCAAGGTGTCCTTAGGTCCTTGAGAGATCCTGAGCATGGCTTGCCAAATGGTAGCCATCTAATGTGCAATGATCATCTACTTCATTTATATTCAACAAATCAATCTTTTTCACCCATACCTTAGAGAGACCTTGACTATGGTCACTTGTCCTTTGGCCTTTAAGTCTTCCTGCATTATTCATCTTCCAAGATTCATTGGTTTTCCTTGCTGATGTATATGATGGGCTCTTCATTGGTTGTCTTCTTGGACTAGCACAATCTTGAGCTTTGTGACCAAAGTCACTACAATTGTAGCATCTCAAGGTGTGGCAGTCAGCAACAATATGTCCAACACGATTGCATGTCCAACATCTTATATGATCACTTTGACTTCCAGCATTTCTTCTTCCATGGAATGTGCAATCCATAGCCCTATGACCAAAACCATTACAGGAATAGCAATAACCCTTAAAGCTACTATCATACATGAGTGCTTGATTCCATCTTGGAGTTGTCTCTGATCTTCCAAAGAATTTGCTTTGAGGAGTGGGACCAACTTCTTGATGCATTTTTTATCTTCCAAATTTGTTGTCATGTGCAAGTGCTTGTTGAGGAGCTTTGCTTTCATATTTGAAGGATGTGGATCCAACTTCAGGAATCTTGGGGGACCATGTGTCATCTTTAGATTTGTCTTTTTCCTTCTTGTACCCAAGACCAAATGTGTCAAATGGAGACCATTGACACTTTAGTATTTCAACCAAGATAATTGAACTTTCATTGAACTTCACATGAGCTTTTGACTTTTCAATTTTCTTTCTGAGATCAACAACTTCCATATCAAGCTTTTGATTTGTCTCCTCTTTTTCTTATAACTTGAGCTTCATAATTTCTTCTATTCTTTTAGCTTCCTCCAACTGGATTTTTAGATCCATTTTAGCCCATCTAGTCTCTTCAAGTTCTATAGGATCTTTACAAGTCTTTTCTTGTTCTTTTGCTAATTCAATCTTCAATCTACTGACTTCATCATCTTGATCTTTTAGCTCACCTTGTAAACCTTTGTTCTTGAGTTTCAATCTCATGAACAATGCCCTTATCTCCTTTTTGGTATTTTTCAAAAGACTTCAAAAGCTTCTTTTTAAGCCTCAGATTGAATTTTAGATCAATATCCAATAGGGTGCATGCCAATGCATTATTGACCTTAAACAAATCTTCCTTCTCATCTTCTGTAAGTAGAATTTCAACATCATCACATTCAGAATTATCATCAACTGAAGAGTTCTTACCTTCACTTACATTTGAAGCTTGTTCCTGCTTTTCTTCTTGCTTCTCATCCTCAGAGGTCTGGACTTTTGTTTCCTTGTCACTGTTTTGAACATTCCTTTGATATTCACCTTTCAGTGTTTTGAAGGCAATATTGTTGTCTTTCTTAGCTGTTGTTTTTGTCTTCTTGCTAGGCTGGATAGGTGGGTTAACCACAATTTTCCAAACACCAAATTTCTTCAAGTAATCCTTCATTCTGCTTCTCCAGCCAAAATAATCTGACTTTTCAAAAACTGGAACTTCATTGTGAATGACCTTTGCTAGTCCTTCCATTTGTGGCCACGGATCCCTTCAAGCTTGCTAGGCTTGTGATGAAAGCCTACTCTGATACCAATTGTTAGACACAATGGCACACTGAGAGGGGGGGGGTGAATCAGTGGGCCGGCACATAAATAGATTTCAACTTTTTCTAACCTTAATCCAATATCATTTACAATTTCACTTTAACACTTTCATCAATTTATAATTATACTTCAGCAATCATCAACATGTCATTCATCAAGTTAAACACATTATCATCAATACATCACAAGAGACACAAGATAAGCTTTTGTAATCTTTTTATATTTGATTCAACCGACTACAATTGTGAGGTGAAATCAACTACAACTGAATCAGAAGCACCAACTTCTATTCCAAGACTCAACTTGGTCTTTTTCTCAGATCCAACTAAGAAAAATATGTAAAAGACCCAGCTTGTATTACATGCAACTTCTTGTCAAAACACATTTCATCAATTCAACCCAGTTATGTCAATCAAGTCACGGTTACTTCATTTTCATGTCAAATCAAATCTATATTAAAGACTATACTGTCATGAACATGTGTTTACTGTGTCACTGTCATCAACTTGTTATCACCTAAACCGTAGTTACCCCTATGGATGTATCCACTCATGGATGGCAATAGGGAAGGGCAACTCAAACGGTGCCACCACGATCACCTCAATCTCCAATATATGGTTGTCACGCCAGTCGAGGCAACCTTCACTTTATGTTATCTAGCCCAGACAACAAAGGGGGAGACCCGATATACTCCCGACAGGAGAGATCAAAACCAAGACACCAAATCTAAGTGAAGTAAGGTGTATGGTTTATCCTAGACCTTAGGATGAAATCACAAGACAAGTGAGGGGTTCAATGAATATAGCTATGGTTCATTATTGATGTGAAAGTGACTTATGATTTGTGAAATAGGATCTAGGATTAAAGTACTAGTTCAATGTGGGAAAATACACTGCCTTGGGAACCGTATCCAATGCAGGTAGTTTAGGGGTTGAATTGGGGCTAACTAGTACCAGTGACAAGCTTGATCATGATACATGATGACATCAAAGGGTTTGGTTCACCACACAAGGGTCAAACCACAAGTTAATCCAACAATCTAGGAAAGTCGAATTGACTTGGAGAGAGACTAGTGCCTTGGGAATTGAGATAATGGAGTCAAAGTAAGGTTAACTTGTGGTTAAGGACTCCTATTGCATGAGACAAGTGGGCAATTAAAGTCTTGATGGATGAATAGGTCTAGATCTAAGTTTGACCTAAGTGGACCACAATCCCTTAAAACAAGGAATGCTATCTCCAAGGCAAGATTTGATGAAGTGACACACTAGACCTAGGTTTTGAATTATGCCCGTTCCAAATCCACTGAAATCTCAAGTACCCACGTCCTAGAAGTGGACCAACTCTAATCTCCAAGGTGGTGCGACTTTGCCCAAGGAGGGTAAAAATGGTGATAAATGACTCAAGACAAGTCCAATGGCATCCAAACTTTAGATCCAAGTGGTTTAAGCAAGTGAGAGTATGGATCTACAATTTCAAGGCAATCCAATGGCTAGATCTTACTAGATCTGAGTTTAAAGATACCAAGTGGTCCAAAAATGGGATTAAATCCCTTAAAATGTGGAATAGGGCCCACAAGGTAGAAATCAGAAAAGTGACAATCTGGGGGTAGGTTAGTGGATGTGTAGATCATGAATCAAGCGGGATCACAACTACACACATACTAGATCTAGGTCAACCCACCAAACTAGGAAGTGCGCCCTTGCTTGGAGAGGCTAAATGCCTTGGGAAGAGGGTCAAATGGAGGCCAATCCTCACCAAACTATAGATCCGGGATGCCGTGGATACTATAGAGGTGGGTTTTAAATTTCTTGCCCAAGAAGCCACTAGATCTTAGTAGATCTGAAAAAATATAAAAATGGGGGTTTTGATTATCTAGGGTTTTAAATGTTTTAGACAAGTGGATAGATCATGGAGATAGAAATTACCTTGAGATCATACCTGAGTGATGAAGAGAGATGCCTTGATGTTGAGGAAGATTTCCGCAGAGATCAAATGAGAGATGGTTGATTTTGTTTGCCAAATTGATGCCCTAGCCCACAAGTGCGCCCTCCTCTACCTGTCAATCCAAGGAAAATCGATTTCAATCAGAGAGGTCAAGTATGGAGGAAATACAAGTAAAACGCAATGATAACATAGAATAGAAGGTCCTGGGACAGTAATATTCCCTGTTACCAACGAAGAGATCCAAAGAAGAAGTAGGGAGAGTCTTCCCCTACCAATACTCCATCCTCAAAGCAAATTGGCCTCCACCTGTAGATGCAAAAACATGGTACAAAAGATATGGCAAACAAGATCTCCAATAACTCAATGCAAAGGAAGAACCAACGAACGAACACCAAAAACATTCACCACAACACTTGGAGATAGATGCAATAATAATTTTCTATTCCAATAATCCAGAGCCACAAGTCCCTTTACAATGAGAAGCTCTCTCTTTTAAATAGGAAGGAGAGGCATCAAAATCCTAACCACTTTTTGAATGAGTGGCTAAGATTAAAAGATACAAATGTCTAATCAATGGTTGAGATGAGTTCAACAATAAAATACATGGATCACTCATAAAATATAACATAAGTGGACAAAATCACCCTAGACGAGGGGAATCCCACCAAATCATGATGACAAAAAATAATAAGAAGCTTATGGTGGGTCCAAGGGGTAATTTTAGCCACCCTTGGTCAATCCCCATAGCACAATAATAATAAAATAGTCATCAATATACCAAATCGTGCCTCTATGGACAAATCGTAGGCCTCAAAAGACCTCAGAAATTATCAGAAAATGCCATAAGTGATGGATGTGGGCCCCGATGAAGCTGAAATTGTTGGAGGAGGTGTGGAAGACATCAACCCATCATCACTGATCATCCCATGCCAAGACATTGCCTCAGTAGCCCAAATCGAATTCCTCAATAGCCATTTCTACCAATCCTGAAATGCCTCAAGAAGCGTGAAACTGCCCCAAACTGCCTCCTGGAGTGCCTGCGCTATCAAGGTGAGGGCACCAGTGTGTCCGGGAGGGGGGTAATATGGTAAAAACAAGTGGCTGGACCACCCCCTCCAAGCACAGCGCCCTAGGTCAACTGGATAAAAATCACATCTGCTCTGACAGGGTCTTCGACAAACCAAAACTGCACTGAGTTAGCCTACTGAGGCTCAATCATCACTGTAAGTGCCCGGAACTGAAAACAAACTGTCCCATTGGACTCAGAAGGTCCAAATCCATCCAAGATGTGTACTCATACACCATATGAGTCTGCATGATCATAAAATATATCCATTATACCAGAACAGGTGAAATAATAATAATTTGTAAATGATCAAATAATGCTGTAAACCATGAATCATCATCATAATCCTGTATCTGCTGCATAGAATCACCATGTATATGTACATAGACCATATATCATCTATCCATATCATCACAAGGTCCAACCATCTCATATCCTATGGTTGACCTTGGTCAAACTAGGTTTGACCAAGTCAACATGACCAAATATAACTCAGACCACCATCATAAGCTGTTGCAAAGTGTCATAGGTTAATGCATGCTCTACAACTTATTCAAATAACAATTATAACAGGAAGTAATCATTACTGGCGATCTAAATCCAAATATATAATGTCATTAATTATTATTATTACTCAGACTAGACTTTCAAGATCATACTCACTTCATAGCTGTGATCAATTTGCTAGTGAAGGGTGAAGGCTAAAATAACTGGGTAGGCTAAGGGATGACTTGACTGACTTAACTTTGTGACACTTTGGCAAAGGAAAAGGGAATACACACCATAGCATATACTGAATGAGCAACAACACAGGGAATGGCGGTGTCTCACAAATGGATGAGTTGTTCAAAGAGGGTTTATTCACCTTTAACAGATGCGCACAATCCATAATACAAATGAGGCCAGCAATAATTTACATATAGCTTTTAAGTTCCATTGCTTTTTGGGCCTGAAGTTTCCATAGCCTTTGATCTATGTGTGTTTATAAACACATTGCATAGATTTACATTTATTTGAGGCTTTCTGCTGCAGGTGTGTTTTTAAGGCACTTGTTTACCTGAGCACTTCTAGGTGTGTCACAGACAGCTTGTTTACCTAGGTATTTACATTTCCAAAAGATATAACATTTTATTTTCATTTGGCACTGCCTTTCATTCATGTGTGTTTAGAAACACATTGCATGAATGGGCTTTTCATACAAGATATAGCATTTCACTTTTTCCAGATTTTGTATTCATGGCAGCACTAAAAGTTTTAGGTTTAGCCAACACAACTTTAGTGACTAGGGGGAATTCCAAGGAACTCCAACTCACCATAGGTAAGTTTTGTCACCAACTCAGAGCCGAGACACAATAAACAGGGAAGCTCATCCAATACAAAGGCTACAGTGGGGAAAAGTCCTCCATGCCACTAGTCAAGTAGTAAGTCAGGGTGATAAACTAAAAGGTAGGTAATGGATGGATGAAAAACAATGAATAATGGTGCCAACACTAGCAAGCCAAGGTATGGTGGAATGATCACCCCTATTCTCCCTAAGGAGGGTAAAACCAATGAGTATGAATAGTGAACTTCTAAGTCTGAGTAGGGGCAATATAATATATATAATATGATCAACCAAGTCCACATATCTATATGATCGCCAGATCATGACACTAGGTGCTAAGACATGCTATAAGAATAAATATAAAAGCAATATAACCATAACACAATGATATACCTACTAAGTCATATACGTGAATGCTCATCAGTCTGAATCATCATCTGTCCTCTGAAACTGCTACTGCAACTTTGGGCACTACTGACTGCTCTGTACAAATGATATAATGGCTACATCGGTCATCTCTCTGAGTGTCCTGAGACTCAGTCATGGCATGGGGAATATATACTGCTGTCCAAAATCTGATAGTGATCCAATATAGATGCTCATCTCAGCATCTCAATGTAAGGGAACTGGCTGAATAGTGTACTGGAATCAGAAAAATAATGTATGGTAGCCCGGCTACCATATATGTGATAACACAACTCTTTCACTCCCAATCGACTGCTGCAACATCATCAATCTTCTTCAGCCAACAACTTGTCATTGTCTTGTTACTCTGTCAACACATTGACCTCTACTCATCAAACTGTCACTCAACTATCCTGTCCAACTCAATGTATCCTCAGTCATGTCATTTGTCAAATAGTTATGTCATTTCAATAAGGTTTGCTCATCAACTGAATGTGCACATATCTTCAATGTCTTCCCATATTTTCAAGCTCTGCTAATGCCTTCAACTTCTTCTCATTACTATCAAAACAACTGGATCTACACATATCATCTAAGTCTGTTGCTGTCCACTGCAATGACACTTCATGTTGTCTTCACATTTTCTGTAGGTTCAGCTGCTTAAAGAACTCATTGCTGCCACTGTCATCAACTTCAAGCATGTCATCATTGTATCACTGTCATGTGTCACCACAGCTATCAAAACAATGCTACCCTATTCACTGTTACTGTCATGATTTCAGTCTAGCAAAAACACCAAACTTTGTCTTTCAATTTCTTAATCATTTGTCTTTCATTTTGTTGTGCAAGCTATCTACTTGTTTCAAATCTCTGATTTTCCATTTTTGTGGCAGGTAGCAAGGGCGCACTTGGTCTTTGGCTAGCTCAAACACTTAGGGAGAGTGTTGGTTGCTCATCACTTGAATTCGGCAAGTAGTCTTCATACAATATTCAACCATTCATCATTGTTTCAGGTACTTCTCTCATGCTTAATTCTCCATTTAGATTTCTGATATATTTGTTGAGCTGAAATTGCATAAAAAACCAAGGGAAAATTAAAATCTTGAAAATTCACTATTAAAACTTGTTTTTCTTTCTAAACCCGCTTCTGAAATATTGTTAAATGCTTAAATCCAAAATTTCAGTTTGATTAGACTCCATTTGCCCTTAGAACTAGCACTGGTCCATTTGGCAAAAACACCCTCCTTGGGCATTTTTCTCTTACTGTCTAGCTGGGTCATTTTGAGGTTATGGATAGTTTGGATTCGTATTTAAAACATCATTTTATCGTTAGAAATCAAATTCTCATCCGCTAGAAGTGCCTTAAAACATTAATTTGTCACTGCCCTAGGTCCACTAAATCACTGTTTAACCCTCTTCCTTGGGCAGAATCGCTTCACATCTTCACTTCTAGTTTAACTTGCACCCTTAATTGATTTCCAGCCACATAAACGCTGATCTACTTCATTATTTTCATCATATCTAAGTGTTGGTCGCATTCTATATCACTCTCATTTCACCAATTGTGTCTAGTTAGTGGCTGAAATCAAGCTTAGGGTCTTCTTAGCACTCATCTCTTGTTTCCATCTATTTATCTTTTTGAGATTTGGGTGTCCTTTTTGTCTCTCAACCATCACTAGTTGAGCGGGGTCTCCACCCTGACTTGGCTACTTGCCTTGTCTGAAGTGACAAACGCCTTGTCTGGTGTGACGACCGTTCTTCGAATGGTGGACTTGGTGTTTGCAGGTGTCACTTGCTTGGCTGCTTGCCCTCTACCATCCCGGACGGGATACCCTTAGTAGCAGCTAGAGTTAGTGTGATAACATGTAGCTCGGTAAGTACTTCTATGTTGGGGGTGTCTAACAACATAGGAGTCGAAGTGATTCCTAGACGTATATTGTAAAGGTGGATTTACAACACATCATGTAAATGTTTTTAGTTTGTCCATGGTATTATGTGGCCCATGCTTTTAGTTGGCCCATGGTATTAGTCCATGGTATTTGCACGATTGTGAGATTATAAAAGGAGGCTTAGAGTATGAGTTCATTATCACAGTCATACAAGCAAAGGAGATCTTCTAGAGTGGTCAACATCACAGTTGCAAGAGAAGGACTTCCTCTTGTAGTGAGCAGTCTAGATCCAAGGTTTGTCTATCTAGTGTGCAGAGAAGATTTGGAGTATCTTCCTGGGTGTTTGGTCCAAACCCAGAGAGTATATTTGGAGGACTACTATAGTGCTATTGTAATCAAATCCTGCAATAAGAAGACAAGCATTTGTTGGTTTTCCTCGAAGGACTAGGGTTTCCAGGGTACATCTTGTGTTGTAGTTTTCTTCGTTAATGGTTTGCTTGTGAGATTATAAAAGGAGGCTTAGAGTATGAGTTCATTATCACAGTCATACGAGTAAAGGAGATCTTCTATAGTGGTCAACATCACAGTTGCAAGAGACGGATTTCCTCTTGTAGTGAGCAGTCTAGATCTAGGGTTTGTCTATCTAGTGTGCAGAGAGGATTTGAAGTATCTTCCTAGGTGTTTGGTTCAAACCCAGAGAGTGTATTTGGTGGACTACTGTAGTGCTATCGTAATCAAATCCTGCAATAAGAAGACAAACATTTGTCGGTTTTCCCCAAAGGAATGGGGTTTCCAGGGTACATCTTGTGTTGTAGTTTTCTCCGTTAATGGTTTGCTTATGCAATTGTATTTTAAGTAATTAATGTTCAATAGTTAACTAAAGAACACAGTAATAGTTGTTGCTAATCAAGAGTTGTACAAGGGTATTAAAATTTCACATGGTATCAAAGCAGAACTGAGGAAACCCCACACGAGAAAAGAAAAAAAAAGTTTTGAGAGTACCATATGGCCACATACAGGTTGTACGGCCTCTATTCATATGGCTAGCAAGAAGCTCATGGGTAGTGTTGGAGCGGTGGTTAGGCAAAGGAGTGTCAGTGGTGAAGAACTGTCGGGATTTGGCAAGTCGCAAAGGAAGCAAGGTCGAGGCAGAGATCTATCAACTCAAGAGATAGGGTGCAGCCAACAAGTTGGTCGGACATGGATCTAGCGTGAAGTAGGACGCAGGTGTCAAGGCAGAACGACCTTTGGTGCAAATCAACGCATGGTCGTGAATGGGGGAGAAGGATCCACAGGGCATTGCGGGCTATGTGGCACGACACAGTAGCAATGCTGAGGACGGGGGTATCCACTCTTCAAATCTATCTTTGAAAAGTACTTTGCTCCACACAAATAATCCATGAGGTCTTCCAATCTCGACAAAGGAAATCGATACTTGATAGTAATCTTATTAATGGCTCATAAATCAATGCACATTAGCCATTCACGACCCTTCTTCAATGCCAATACCGCTAGGACAGCACAAGGACTAAAACTTTCTTGGATCAAAACCCTATCAAGCAATTCTTGCACTTGTCTATTTACTTATTTGCTCTCCATAAGAGTCATTTGACAAGGATCCTTGTTAAGTATACTCGATCCTAGAAACAAGTCAATCTGACATGAAATACTTCTCACAAGGTGCAAACGCATTGGCATATCATCTACAACAATCCCTGCAAACTCATCCAATAGATGTTGAATCTCTATCGACACATGTCTTGTTTCCTCAACGACTTGTACTTTCTTTGGCATTATGGCCAAACAGAATTTTGGCTTCTTTTGTTACTTCAAAAACTCTTTGGATGTGTTGTCCGCCAGATTGCACACCAGTAGCGGAAATCTTTCGAAAGTTGTCTCCCTCACTGGAAGTGGGGAGAGGTGTGACCTTGGGGGCAAGCAATGAGCCAGGTATTGTCACCTGAATCCCAGCTCCTCCGTTTATGCTAACTCCTAACGAAGCCAAGGGGGGTAGTCCCTGCAAAGAGTTTCACTAAGGCTCTTATGTTTTACGATTTTAAGTGTGAAATGATGCGGATGGGTGTTGTTTAGGAGTTTTCTTGTGATGAGACCAAATTAAAAGATGAGACAAAAACAAGATAATAATGCAATCCACGCTGCTAAATGAGATAACAAGATTACAGTATTCTTCAAGACTTGACAATCAGATAAAGCATTCACAATATGAAAATAAACACAAGGACAAATGGTCCTGATCAAGATATAAACTTTTAAATAACCAGTGCCTTATGGAGTCAAAGAAAAGTAAAGATTGTGATGCTGAACGTGTGGGTCTTGAAAAAGTGTTGTTCGTGAGATCGTTATGAAAATTATCTTGGTAAATTGTGAATTTTAGTGGTCTTTGATTACTAAGCTAAGAACAAGGATATCAAAAGAGTAAACCTAACTAGGAAAAATACTGGCAACCTCTTAGATGATAGGTCAGGAGCACCCAAATTCAAAGGATAAGTGTCCAATGTTTAAACCGCCCTCGAGTCTGACAGTGGATTCCCGGCACCACCTGTTTCAGGAAGCAACCTCAGTGATTTGACGCTGGTTTGGATTTGGATAAAGTTTTAATTACGTTATCACTTGTAAGCTTAGCAGATCCTTCACCTTTCTGAGTACTAGCCCAACCTTTTCAGGTTGGCAGAGCATACGGGTGTTGGATAATCAACCAAAAATAAATTAATTAAAGAGGGAATGTGAGTTGAAGTATTTTATTTATGAAGAGCACTGTTCAACTCTCCGACAAAGAGCGCTCTTGACTTAGTCTTAAGACCAAAGTTCAAGAGACTTTTCTAATCTAATATGCCTAATGCAGGGGGCAAAATGCAAGCTTTAAAATGCTCTCCAACAGAGAGTGCTCTTGACTTGGATTTGGCCAAGTTCAAGAGGCTTTGTTTATTTTATTGCAAGTGGAAGCAGTTGTGAAAGTAAACCATGTGATAGCTCAACAAATATAAAAGATGATTAGCATGCTACTTGCAAAATGAAATTAAAAAAAGACTTAGTATTCTACCAAACAAATTTACTCTAAGGTGGGGTCTTCCTCCGAACAAGGTTGACCACTAGAATCGCTAGCACTTGAGAACTTTCCAGCTAGCTGAAATTTCGACCAAGGAAACTAATGGGGAAAGAGGAGTAACCACAAAGTTATGTGGTCCTGCCCTTGGGATATGTGGTCCTGCCCTTGGGATGAAATCCCAAGGATACTACCTCAAGTCAAAACTTGGAAGAGAGTACGAAAATGAAATAAAAGACTAATCTAAAGCATGAAATGAAAGATCTAAGCTAACCAACCACAACACTCTTCCCCAAATGGGGAAGAAAACCCAAAAGTGGAGGGCTCCTCCACTTGAAATTTTATTAATTTTATACAGTTGCCTTTGGGAGTTAAACCCTTGAAAGGTCTTCTTTGAGAAGCGTAAGATAAACAAATTATTGCAAATAAAACCTGGAAGCCTTTGAAGGCTAGTACAAAAAGGAGATTGTTTCTTGATTTATTGTTTGGTTTGGATCTTCTCCTTGAATGTACTTGCTCTTCTTCGAATGTGCTCACTAGTTTGTCTTCTCTTTCAAAGAGACCTACACAAGCTTGAAAAAAACACTCAACAAGCACCCATTAAACGTTAGAAATCAAGCGAAATTGAAAACCACTAAGCCTAAAAAATGAAAACTAAGATCTAACATGTAAAAGCATGCGATTTTGGTTTGAAAATTTTAATATGGGAAAACGGACCAGCGAACAAATGATGCCTAAAATATGCTAGAAATGAGATCTAAAACATAAAAAATTTAAGATATTTTTTTATGAAAAAATTATATCTTTCAAATGGAAACAAAAGTCTAAACAAATGCAAGTTCTACTAGTGAAAAAATGAGATCTAGAATGCTCTAAGATTAATCTTTTCAATGCATGAGATGGTATATGAGATGCAATAATACTTGAGATCTAACTCTAACAAATTAAAGAACTAACTCTAAAAAATTATTTTTGCAAACTAAGAATGAAGCTAACATTAACTTAAACAATTCGTTTTTGTGCTTTTGTGTGAAAAATTAGGGCTCTTTAGGATGGACGAATGGAGCCTTGAAGACAAAAGTGAAAGGAAAGATGAGCTTGGGAGGAAGGCAAAAACGAAATGGAGGAGAAGAAGATGGGTCTAGGGAAAAACGAATGGATGAATGAGAGAAAGGGCAAAACGAATGGGTGAGTGAGGCTAGTCTAATGGAGATGGGCTTGAAGAGGTAAGCTTGAGGACAAGTAACCAAGATTTGTTTTGAAAAAAGTTGTTGATGGAGGAAGAGACCAAACTCTCTTCTAAAGTGTTTCCTCTCTTGAACAAAGAATCCTTTGGGAACCTGCAAGACAACTTCGATTAGGTGCTAATAACCATTGGTATGCAAAGAGCAACTTGATCTCCAAGTCATTCTCCACCTTATGTGAATCCTGCAAAACCCCTAAACATCAAACAAGTTAAACCGAATAATACATTTCTAAGATTTATAGAACATATACTAAATAATGCAAAACTTGAGATAAGGAATAGGGTGAGAAAGATATCACCAAGCAATGTGAAAGACAACCCCAAAGCTCTTGTATGGACCTCCAAAGTCAATGTTTTATTCAAGAATCAAACAAATATTACAATAGTATTTTGGCAGAGTGTTCATGCTCAAAATCTTCATGAAGAATAGAGCCCAAATGCCTTCTTTAGATAGCAAAGGCTAGCTACCAAATACATAATTCGAATTTGGCACAAGGAGAGCCAAAAACTCCATCAAAAACCAATCAAATCCATGTTAACTCCAATCAAATCAAGCTTGGAGCCATAACCCACCATCAAACTCGAGTTTGCCATCAATGAGAGTGGGGAGGTGGCCTCCACCTAGGCAAGGCGCCCCCCACTCCAACTTTGGAAGCTTCACCATCCAAATAACGAGTTGCCAAGTGTAATCTGCGTGAGTCTTCAAGAGGATGACGTGAGCCAATTGGGAGATAAAGTGAGTTGTGGTAGGTGCTAACTCGACTTGTAAAGGAGCCAAGTCTTGGTGATTGCATCTTTTTAGGAGGGCGCCCACTTTGTAATAAATACAACTCAATAGCGGAGAGGAGCAGCGCGCGCTAGGGCACGAGCAAAGGCTCGTCAAGTGAGGCATGGCGGCGCCTGGGGGAGGGGAGGACGCCCCCCCCCCCTTCGATCTCGGATGAGGATGCCTTCAGAAGGCTCCTCCAGAGCAGAGGCAAAAAGATCTCACCCCCAGTCATTCCAAAATTCATCAAGAAGCTGGAGGAAATCCCTGAAATCGCCCTTCCTGAAGAAAAACCAATGAAAACAGCCTTGGCTCTGGCTAAGAGAGGCCTAGTGGGCCAGTTCATGGGGTTATGGCCTTCAGCCAAGACCACAGATGACTGGATTCAGAGGAATTGGAAGCCCAACCTGAAACAAGGTGTTACCTGTTACCCCGTAGGGAGAGGGTTTTTTGTGTTTGAATTCATCTCAGAAGAAGACCGGGATTTAGTCTTCAGGAATGGCCCCTACTTCATGGGAACGCAGGGCCTATATCTGAACAAATGGACACTAGACTTTGACCCCGCGATCGACCTCCCCAAAGAGGTGCCAGTGTGGGTCAGGCTCCCCAATCTCCCAATGCATTGCTGGGACTTTGACACTTTGAAGAGAATAGGGAACGGAATCGGCCACTTCATTGACAAAGCCGATAACAAAGGACAATACTCCTGCGCCAGAATCTGTGTTGAAGTGGATCTTGAAGCCGGCCTACCTGAGGCAGTAAAACTAACAGTTGGATCCTGGACCCACTACCAGAAATTGGACTACGAACACTTGCCCTTCAAATGCAGGAACTGTCAAGAACACGACCACTTCCAAAGATACTGTCCCAAACTGGCTGCTGAAAAAGAAGATGCGGAAGGATGGCAGAAAGCCAAGAAAGGGAAAACCTTCAGCAACACCAAAAATAAGGAGAAAACGATCCAAGAACCACCAAAGGAAGGCAACCCAGCGTCCAACCTTCAGGAAACTTATAACGAGGCCCAAAACCATGCACATGGTACAGAAGCTGGCGAAGCTTGGGTGACACAAAGCCCAAGCGATTCTGCCCTGCATCGGTCTGCCTCCAGTCTGCCAAAGGAACACACCAGCCTGAGCTCGGAAACAGGAGTTGATTCCTCCGAGGAAGGTGACACTGAAGCAAGTAGTCCGTCAGTCTCTCCAAATCAACCAAAGCGGGGACGAAAGCCTGAGAAGAAAAGAAGGGAAGAACAGTCCTACAAGGATGTAGTTCAAGGCTCACAGCACACCATTCCAGAAATGATGAACACCAGATCGGGGATGAAGATTGGGAAAACCCCGAAAGGAGGCCATCCCCCTCAAACAGGTAAATAATGCAATACGTCTCCTGGAACTGCAGAGGACTAGGCACCTCTCTAAAAGAAAAAGCTATAAGGGATTTAGTAAGAGTATTGAGGCCGGAAATCCTCCTAATCCAAGAGACGAAAATGGAGGAAGCTCTCCTCCGAGCAGGGAACTTGTTTTGGAAGAAAGGCCCAGGTAGGGCTGTGAGCGCTAGAGGAGCCTCGGGAGGCTTGGCAACTTTCTGGGACTCCGCTAAGCTCGATCTTGTAGAAGAAGAAGGCACCACGCATTGGCTATTCACCAAGCTGTACCATAAAGACTCCGGTCACTTCGTAAGTATCTTTAACCTGTATGTTCCTATCTCTTTTGTGGAAAAAAAAGAGTGTTGGGATTCTTTAAAAACCTTCCTAAACCAGCATAACCCTGAGAATCTAGTTGTAGCTGGAAACTTAAATGTAACCCTTGCTCTAGCAGAAAAAAAAGGGGGATCAATAGTCCGGGATCCTGCCAGAGAATGGGTGGAAGACTTGATATTGGATTGGGACCTTGTAGATATCACCCCTGACAGAGGAAAGTTCACCTGGTCCAATAAAAGATTTGGGCCTGGCCACATTGCTGCCCGCCTAGACCGGTTCCTTATTCATTCTTCCTTCCTTACTCTTGGCCTCATGGCTTCCTCTAAGATCCACGCGCATTACACCTCCGATCATAAACCAATCTCACTCACCCTCTCCCCTGAAGTTCAGTTAGGCCCCATCCCCTTCCGTTTCAGCCCTTTATGGGTAAATCAGGATGGCTACCTTGACATTGTGAACAAATCCTGGAATGAACCGATTTATGGGTCTCCCTTCTTTGTCTGGGAAGGAAAATTAAGAAGGCTCAAAGCTGATCTGAAATCTTGGGCTAAAGATCTAAGATCCCCTACAAATGAAAGGAAAAGAATCCAGAAGGCTCTAGAACGGCACCAACTGGCCATGGAAGAGTCCCCTATCACCCTTGTCTTGCTCAATCGGGAAGCTGATCTCCAAAGGAAGTTCCACAAAGCGTGCAGAGAGGAGGAAACCTACTGGAGAGTCAAATCAAGAACGCTCTGGCTTCAAGCTGGAGACAAAAACACCACTTTCTTTCACAAGCAGGCTCAAGCTCGGAAAATCTACAACTCCATCAATGAAATTCAGATGCAAGACCAAATAATAAAGGACATCAACGGCATTAAGGAGGCTGCCCACTCCTTCAAAAAGCTTTATTCTACCCCGGACCTGGACCCGATGGATCCGAACTCCTTCCCTCTCTCAGTGATTCCAAATCTGATAAGTGAAGAGGACAACCAGCTGCTGAACAATCCTGTGAGTCTTCGTGAAATTAAAAAAGCCCTCTTCAACATGGACCCGGACAAAGCTCCCGGGCCGGATGGATTCACAGCCCGGTTCTATGTCTCTTGTTGGGACATAATCAAAAGGGACTTGTACAGAATGATCAAGAAGGCTCAGATCTGCTCTAAATTGGGATGCAGCACTAATTCCTCATTCCTGGCTCTCATTCCAAAAGAAAAAGGAGCCAGGAATTTCAATAGGTTTCGTCCAATCTCCCTCTGCAATACTAGTTACAAAACCATAACCAAAATAATGGCCAACAGACTCAAAAAAATTCTGCCAAAATTGATTCTGGAAAACCAAGGTGGGTTTGTTAGAGGTAGACAGATTCTAGACAATATAATCTTAGTCCAAGAAGCCATTCATTCCAGCTACAAGAATAAAGAGAAAGGAATGGTAGTTAAGCTGGACTTAGCTAGTGCCTTTGACCGAGTCAAGCATGACTTCCTCTTTGCTGCCATGAGAAACTTCGGGTTCAATCAGAACTGTATTCAGTGGGTTAAAGCCTGCATATCAGCTCCCTAGATAGCTCCGTTGATCAATGGCCGGCCTACCAAGTTCTTCCAGGCCTCAAGAGGTTTAAGGCAAGGCTGCCCTCTCTCTCCAGTTCTCTATGTCATCCAGGCTTCCGTTCTAAGTTTCCAGCTGAATATAAGTCTCCAAAACAAAGCTCTCTCAGGCATAAGAATAGCTCCCAAGGTCAAGGATGTAAACCACGCCCAGTTCGCTGATGACACTCTGTTATTAGGAGCGGCCAACCTCAGAACAGCCAGGAATTTCAAATCAGAACTTGACTGCTACATGAATAGCTCTGGAAGTGAAATAAACTTCCACAAAAGTAAGATTTATGGCTGGAATTGCTCCCCCCTCGAAATGTTGAACATATCTCGAATCCTTGACATGGAAGGCATCTCAATCTGGGACACCTTTACCTACCTGGGCATCCCTATTTTCAAAGCCTCTCCTAAAGTTGCCCACTAGCTGCCCCTTCTGGACAAACTCAAAAACAAAATCCAAGCTTGGGGAGCAACCTGGCTCAACAAGGCAGGTAAAATTATTTT
This sequence comes from Larix kaempferi, assembly GCA_027924585.1. Lineage (NCBI taxonomy): Eukaryota > Viridiplantae > Streptophyta > Pinopsida > Pinales > Pinaceae > Larix > Larix kaempferi. Next base: position 956,715 of record BSBM01001382.1, read on the forward strand.
GATTAATTCTGTCCTCACCAGTCTTCCTATTTATCAGTGTTCAGTTATGTTAGCTCCCAAAACCACAACGAACAAGATTGAAGAGCTGCTCTGGTGATTCCTCTGGGAAGGGGGACGAAATAATGAAAAGAAGCTGCATCTTGTTAGCTGGGACAAGATCAAAAAGCCAAAGCTAGAAGGGGGCCTTCAAATCAGAGATGTGGCCACCCAAAATCTAGCCATGGGTGGCAAAATCCTCTGGAACATGATTTCTGGTAAGAATACTTGGAGCAAGCAGATCCTCCGGAAAAAATACTTCACAGGAAACAGAAAAAGGTGCCTAGAAAAGCCTACTAAAATGCAGACTGGTTCTCCGATCTTCTTGCTCTGCAAAAGAGCCTTGCCTTACTTCACAGCCAAGCTCACATGGATACCTGGAAATGGAGCAAATATAAAAATCTGGGACGATTCTATTCTAGGTGATCAACCTTTTAACAGCCTGAACGAGCTGAGGAACATCCAAGCCTGGCTTACTGACAACAATTGCAGCACGCTATGGGATATTTCCTCATGGGGAAATGATGATAAAGAATCCTGGGTAAGCTGGAACCTTGGAGATTATCCGGACGAGCTCAAGGAGGAAGCGCTGTTGCTGTTGGATATTCTTCAAGGGAAATCGCCTATCACTGCCAGATCTAAAGATAAACGGGGCTGGGGCTCTGGCACAGGTAAATACTCTGCATCTGCCGGTTATGCTTCTATTCTGGAACGGCCTTGGGCCCCCCCCAATCCAGGCTCGTGGAAAGCTCTATGGAACTACCCGTCCATCCCGAAAATTGATATCTTCACCTGGCAATTGCTTCATAATAGCATTCTCACCAATGACAATCTCAAGAGGAAAGGCTGGGCTGGACCTTCTCGTTGCCCATTGTGCAAAAGCGCTGAAGAAAATGCAGATCACTTGTTCATAGCCTGTGATTTTACTCAAGAGGCCTGGAGAATAATGCTTGGTCCCATCGCTATCAGCTTACCCAACTCAGTAGTGGAGATGGTAAGTCGCTGGCTCCACCTTTATCCCTACGACCTGAGCAAAAAGAATCTTATCAAAACCACGTGGATGTGGATCCCCAAGTTCCTGTCATGGAAAATTTGGTTGGAGCGAAATAATAGAATTTTCAAGAAAGAAAGCAGGGTCCCAGCTCAAATCGCTGTCAAAGCCCGAGTCATGCTGTCTGAAGCATTAAAAATAAAGGCTCCCAAAAGCAACACAGCCCCTCTCTCTATTGAAGAAGATCAATGGTTTAAGGAGTTCCAGCCAGCTCAAAACAGCAATGAAGCCATGAACTCGCCCCACAAGGCCAACTAGGAAATTAGACTGGCTGAAATAGATTTTATCAAGTGGAGATTAGTGCTAAATGAATGGTGTCTCTTCTTTGACGGGGCCTCGAAAGGGAACCCCGGGCAAGCTGGAGGAGGCGGTATTATTTTTGAACCTTCAGGCAAAATCCATTTGTCCTATGCATGGGGCCTAGGACAAGCTTCCAACAACCAAGCTGAAATCCTGGCGCTGTGGCAGGGCCTAATCCAGGCAAGAAATCTGAACATCCAAAAGATTAATATTTTCGGTGATTCCAGGCTGATAATTAAAGCAGTCCATACCAAGAAGGTGCCCTCAGACATTTATCTTGCCCAAATTTTCAGGAAAGTCCACCTCCTCTCTCACTTCAGAATTTACAAGGCTCAGCATGTGCTAAGGAATCTAAATAGCCTTGTGGACGCTGAAGCCAATCGTGGTGCTCTTCTGAACAAAAGCCAGCTAATTGTCAATGGAGGAAGCTCAAATTGCGCAATCCCATAAGGATAAGGAAAGGAAGATCATCAAGATCAGAAGTTGTAAGGGAATTAAGCTGGAAAGGAAGACCAGTATTGTGAATCTGAATATGCTATGTAAAGGCCCTGGCAACCCATTTGCCAGTCTTTAATTAAATTTTAACCGTTTTTGTCAAAAAAATAAATAAATACAACTCAAACTCAATCCAATTTCCATTTAATAACTCATCCATATCACCAAATCGAACTTTGCATGTAGGTGGGTGAATTTACTTGAAGGAGATCTCATTTGCTGACTGGATATCTCACTGAAGTTGATTGGAGATGACTGGAATGATAATTAATGCCTTGTGCCATGTCAATGAGCCTTTTATTTTAATCTTTTTGGATTATTTTGGAGAGATTTGGATTATCTCCAAAATAATCATTTTTATTATTTTAATTAATAATTTCTCTATAACTGGGTTTTTTGAGAAATTATTAATTATGAGGCCTAATTGACATCCGAAACTTAGGATAAAATGGACCGGGGATAATGAATGATTTTTGGCTTAAGTCTAGAGCCTTCAATCATCAAATTCGGATCCCGGATGACTGACATATTACAAATTGATATTTCTCTATTTAAACTATAGAGAAATTTATTAAATTTAAAAAATAATTAAAAACCCAAATTCGACGGACCTGGTAAAAAAATTTTGAAATTTTTTCTGAGGGTCCTAGAGACTTGGGACATGACCAAAACCTATTCTAATAGTGTCTAGTAGGCTTATATACATTAGTTGGACTTTAATAACCCCCCACGGCTCAGATTTTCAAAATCGAGCATTCCAGCTTTGGAGGAAGCAGGAGAAAACCTCATCGATTATAGCTCGGCTATAGGCAAAGTATAATTGACAAGGGAAAAAACTCCCTGGAATACCTTAGTTGCTTAATCAAGTCATGGGGAACCGAGACATTCAAAATCTTACTAGCACACTTTATTACAAACCCCCATGGGGCCATGGTCATGTCGACTAAAAACAAAAACTAGCTAGCCAAAATTGGCTAACTGCTGCAATCTGAAACCCAGATACTCTAGAAGTGAACACTGATGTGTTCCAACACTGGCGGCTCAATAAGGTTTCAACTATTTGTACAAAATAGGTGATAACAGGATGAACACAAAATTACTCAACCACTTCTACTATCACTACAGCCCATTATAGTTGTTTCATCTTCCACCATCGACTCCAGTCTGTAACATTGTCTATCCTTGTTAAACTCATATGTGTGTTCCCTGCCATCATGGAAAGCCTTCCTATCAAATAGCCATGGCCTTCCAAGCAACATATGACATGCGCGTCCATCTCAACCACATCACATAATACCTAATCATCGAGATTGTTGATTTGAAAACTCAACAAGCACTACTCTATCATGATGACTTGACCCTTTTATAGCCATGAAACCCAACATGGATTGGAATGAGGAATGCAGTTCAATTTTAGCTTCTCAATAACTTCTGTGGACACCAAATTTTATGTGCTTCTGCCATCTATGATCAAACTGCAGCATTTACCCTGAACCTTGCATTTGGTTTTAAAAGCCCTCTTCCTCTGTGCAAGTTCCTCTACAGTCTTCTTCTCAAGCTTAAGCAACACCCTTATGAATATCAAATTTTCCCCCTATTCATGGTGAAGTAATACAACATTATCTCCCACATTTGATGTCTCATCTATCTACGTGACATGAGTTTTGGCCTCAATCCTTCTTCCTGGATTGTGCTTCTTTGGGCATTCAAATGCCTTGTGCCCTTCTACTCCACATATCTAGCAAGTAATCACATGCTTACCCTTGCCTCTACCAGCATGGTCTCCTTCAGTAACTTGACTATTAATCGCTTCATCTTCTCTCCCATCACTAGATAGTCCTCTCGCAGCCTTCACTCTTCCTCTTCCTCTACAGTTCTTTTGCCACTTCCTATTCAACTTTTCCTCTACCTTCAAAGCAATTTGATACACTCCGTCCCCAATTCAAAAATAACGGGTACTCATCTCATCCTAGGTCGAAAAGTTCAATTCTTAACATACCTCAATATCCTCCGATACTCTAGCTCTTTTCTTGATCTAAGCAACAATTTGAAGAACTCTTCGGTGTACTCCCAGAAAAATGTCTCCTTCTACCTCAAATTTTGTGCTTGCCTACACAAACTGAGTTGATAATCAACAGGCAAGAATTCTCCTTGATCTTATTCACCATTTTCTTCCAGGTTTTAATATTCTCCTGGTGCTTGTCTACTCTGTCTTTCTGCACAACATCCCACCAAAGTGCAACATGACCTTTTAGCTTCGTCGTTGCAAAACGAATTCCATTTGGGTCTTAAACATTCTCATATTCAAAGCATCTCTTGAGCTCTCTTATCTAATGAACGAGAGTCTCTGCTTTCAAACTACCATCATAGCAAGAAACTTCCACTCTAACATTACCTCTATCCTTCAGAAAAGAAATCAAACATACGGCTAGGTCGCTTCATCGGCATGTTGTTGTTCCTCTACCCCGTCTTTTGATTCTGAATCTACTATGACTTCAATATCTCTAGTTCTTTGTTTCTATAACCCTTCAATTCATCTCTTCAATTCCTCTGATTCCTGATTCCTCACACCTCCATGGGTTCCTCCTCTTTGCGCTCTTTGCGGAGTTATCCTTGGGAGTTGTCTCATAGTCCACAACCAGACTACCATTCACAGGCCTCTCTCGACACTGCCCCCCACAACACTTCTTCCAGCAATCACTAGCTGAAACAACCCTCTGAAGTCTCCTTGCTACCAAGGTTGCACAAAAGTTGAACTCACGAAACCCCATCTCACAAGCAAATTAGTTATGATAATTCTGTAACTTCTCAACCTAGAGTTGGATGTAGCAGCTACAAAACTAGATCGGCACTATCAAAGTGCAGCAGCTACAGAACTCACGCACTTAAACATCCATGCAATTGCAAATGCTATAGAACTAATTATGGACAAAATTAAATGTTAGCATTAGACAGAAGGAAATGGACAGAATAGAACTCTTTATTGAATAGTATGGTACTATTAGCCTGTAACTTACAATCTGGAGATCTGTGTCTCTCCAAGATTAATACAATCTCAAAATGGCAAGATCAGCCTGCAATTCTCGGTCTCAAACTCCAAACCCTAAATTAACACTTGCGCTCCTCCTCTTTTGTTGTACCACGCTAGAGTTTAAACTCTCTTCAAAAACACATTCAATTTATAATTTCTCTGTAGTTATCCATCTCACCTGGGAGTCCAATAGTGCTTGCAGTGATTTGTATTCCGAGCATCGCCTCTACGACTTCCTATCCTTAGTGTGCACTTCCAACATTCATTTATTTATTTTTTCTCTTAGGTATTATCTTTTACTCCCATAATAATGTGTGGATATTGAAGCTTCACGTTTCCTCTCTCCTCTAGCAATGTTGACCTCCTTATTTCCTCCTACTAAGCAAACTAAACAAAGAATGCAGGTTGGAAATAAATATGTAAAGTTGATTATGTGAGCCCATGGATGCTCCTGCATCACTGTGGGTTAAATTATTGGCTGGAAGCCATTGTTAGGCTTGTGTGCTGGCCTAGTAATCTGGAGAGACTGTTGAATCCAGTGTTAAGAATAATGAGATAAATTGGTGTTTTTACGCTTCTGTTGATGGGCATTTATCCTCTGTTTTGGATGTCTATGTCCTGAGTTGTCACTGATTTCTGTCGATTGATTTTAGAGATGCATCAGGAACAGAGCAGCTGCGCACCTTTCACCGGATTCTTTTCTGTTGTGCTTGACTCTGCTTGCAGGTTGTCGGTGCCGGAGGTCTACTTCAGATTTGGTCTGTAGCAGGTAGTTCATCTGCATCAAGTTAAACTTGGTTCTGTATCTTTTCTGCTTTCAGTTTGATCTGGGATCTGTTTCTGCACTCCTACTTTGTAACTATACTGGATGTATTATTTTAGTCCCTTTGACCTCCTTTTGGGGTTATTTGTTCGACGGTAATAAAACTATCTTATCTTATATTACAACCCAAATTATCTTATCTTATCTTACAACCTGAACCAAATCGCTGGAAGAAGGATATGTAAGTGACAAACAGACTAGATCCAAAGCTTACATAAACAGGTCTACGAATAAATATTTATATGTGCTTGTTGTTTCAAAACTCATACATGACTCGGTCGAAATTATCTTAGGAGAGCCTAAACCCACTTACGAAGCCAGATCAGCAAGTGAGCAAACGTGTCTTAAGTAGCTGACTGTTCAACCTGCACACAGTTCTGCATAAATTCATGTTAATGAAGAGCAAAGAATAGCATCAGGTTAGGCTTTTCTACAATGTAAGTTAATGCTTAACAGCATTAGATATCTAAAATAATGTATTTGGAAATTGGAACACTTTGGATTGTTGAAACAAAAACGTTCAGAAGCCATCTTCCAATCTTTATCAATCATCAATAACAAGGAATAAAAGGGAGTTGAAGACGGACGGTACCTTGCTAATGGGAAGCATTCAAACCCAACAGCATGTTATTACCGGAGGGCAAGTAAACAACATTGGGGGACTTGGACAGAGTGGCAGCGATTTCCCTGGAAGCTTCAATTCGCCTGAGCTCGATGACACCAGTCCCCGCCTTGGCAGTTGCATCTGAAATAAGCTTGGCAGCTTCACTTTCTCCCTCTGCACGTATAACAGCAGCCCTCCTCTCCTGCTCGGCCTTTGCAACTACAAATTTCGATCTCTCGGCCTCCTGCTGAGCCACCTGTTTCTGTTCGACTGCCCTCGAGAATTCAGGACCATAGGACAAGTGGGTGATGGCCACATCATCCAAATGAATGTGGAAATCCATAGCCCGCTTAACCAGACTCTCCCTAACCATAGCAGACACATAAGGCCTCTCTGTTAACAGCTGGTCTGCATTGAACTGGGCAACAACGGATTTTAAAACTTCGTTCCCAATGGAGGGCAACACCCTCTCGTCGTAATCCAATCCGAGTCTCCTGTAAATGTCTGGCAAAGAATTTACATCTGGTTTGGACAGCAATCTTAAGGCGATGTTGACCATCTGAAGGTCTTTAGTCCCTGTAACGGTGCTGATGGATCTGGCCTTAGTTCTGACCTCAAATATGAATGGTTTCTGCAACAAGGGAATGAGGAAATGGGTTCCTTCGCCCACGCTCTCGTCTAGGACTCCTCTAAATCTATCAAACAACACTGCCCGGTGGCCTCCATCGACTGTGTAGAGGGAAGCGTTCAGAATGCTTCCTCCTAACCCCAAAGCAAGAGCTGTTTTCGCTAGATTTGTGACAGCCTTCTGTGAAGACATCATTCGTTTCTCAAAATTTGACCAGTGTCTTAAACCTCTCTAAAACCTTTCTGCCAAAACCTCTTTGTCAACGGATCTGGTTTGTTGGTGAACTGATACGAAACCAAGTTTGTCGAGAGTTATTAAACTTCGTGGGTGTTGTTGTTTATCATTGTTGAATACGAAGCCAAGTTTATCGAGAGTTATTAAACTTCGTGGGTTTTGTTGTTTATCATTGTTGAATACGAAGCCAAGTTTGTCGAGAGTTATTAAACTTCGTGGGTGTTGTTGTTTATCATTGTTGAATACGAAGTCAAGTTTGTCGAGAGTTATTAAACTTCGTGGTTTTTGTTGTTTATCATTGTTGAACGCTAAATTTTCTTTTCACACCGCCCGCCGAGTTTTGCCAACGCAAGGTTTTCACAATTAGCGTTTACAACACATTGGGTTGGGTTCACTTTTAGGGTTTTATTTAAGCTGGGAAAAGCGCGGAAATCTGTCCCATTTTTAATGGGACAACTTTCCACTTGGTTTCAAAAGAATCGATCTAACTTAAAGTCGAGTGCTCTATATTCGGATTGAAATCTGTCACAGTTTTAAAGGGATAACTTCCCACTTGGTTTCAAAAGAATCGATCTAACTTAAAGTTGAGTGTGTTTGTCTTTGGGTTGATTTCATCGTGATGTATCAAAGTTAATGAATTATGAATTGAGAGTTGCGAGAGGTGTGGTTTTTTTTTAAGGAAGAAAAAGTTCATTGCTATTCATAGGGTGAATCAAAGAAACTTTCAAGTAGGTCGTATCACATGGATAGTGTAGTTTAGTTATGATGTGTTAATCAAATTTTACGATTATAAATTAACCGTTCTTTCTACCTAGAGAAATAATTAATCTAGTTGACCAAAAGTTCATTAGTATCTAAATGTCCAATATCTAAAACTGTTTAATACAAACTTATAGCACTGATATGTCCACCTTGGAAATCTCATATGCTAATATTACCTTGATAACATAGTATATGTCAATAAAGACTATAATGGCTTTCTTCGGTGATATCTTGGTTTTGATATCCCTTTAATAAAGCCCAACCCTCCTCTAAAGCTAATGCCAGTTTTGATAAATGGTCTGCTTTGTGGTTATATGACCTCGCAATGTGTTCAAAGTATCAAAAATGTTGAGATAATCTTGAACTTGGATTTTCCAGTGTTCCAAAGGAGGAGTCTGCAGACATTGTTTGCCATTTAGCCACCCAATAATAGCAGTGAAATATCCATATATTTGCAAAGTATGAAGATTCAATTTGTTAGCAAGTTGTAATAGACCCCAGCATGCCAATAACTCTTCCCCGGTATTGTTGCCCATGCCACAACCAAAATGTAACTCGAAAAAGTGGTCATCATCTAAAACTAGATAACATCTCGCACCGCATATTCCACCTTGTTCTGCACCATCAAAGAAACCAACCTGAGAGTCTAGTCGGATATGAGGGATCGTTCTGGGAAGTTTTAATGCCCTCGACTTCCCCACAGTAGAATCCGAAACAAAATGAGATATATGGTTGATTGCCCTAGAGAAGATGAATGTAGTGTCTTCGAACAAAAGGGGATTTTTGTACCGCCACAGTCCCCTAATAAAGTATATGGGAAAGGTAATGTACTGTCGGTATCTCCTGAACCAGTGAAGTAGGCAATTTTCCAAGGTTCCCAATGACCATGAACCAATGATATTAAATCTACAAGAAATCTCCTCCCAAATCTATAGTGTAATTGGGCATGTCGTGAAAATATGATCCACGGTGTCTTCCGCCTTAAAACACAACAGACAAACCAAGGGTCCAATACCTCCTCGCAGTCAGTAAGTATCACCAGTGAGAATATTCTTACTTAAAGCCATCCAAATCAAACACTTGATATTAATTGGCACCTTCAAATTCCAAATAGATCGAAACCACCATCGAGGATGATAATGTGGAAGATTATCGATAATCGAATAATATGCAAGTTTGGTGGTGACCATACGTGTAGAATTTCCGAAGCCCCAATAAATTTGATCCAAACCTTAAACAAGGTGAATACCCACGTGATTAAGGGCTTTAATATAATCCTCCCATTCGGTTATTGTTGTTCCATCAATATTAATGTCTGCAGCATTGAGCCAATAATCACGAGTGGAACCGGTCGAAAGTTGGTTGAGAGCATTGTTGAGGAAGTAAATACCATGGAGATGTAAAAACTAAATAGGATGTGGTGACAAGGTACCAATGTGATGTGCCCCGATAATTGGGTCGATGTCAATTCTAATCCGGAAGCCATTACCAACAAACCATGTGATCCATTTATTCAATAGAGGGAAAGAGTCCACCAAACCAGACCAAACGTAGGAGTAGCCTCTGCTTTTTGTTATCCTTATGAATCCACTCGATTACCAAGAGAGACTTCAAGTATTTCCCTCTAATAATCAAGCCCCATAAACACTCATCTGTCAAGCCCCTCCACGGGCTTTTAAGGTGTAGAGCCAAATATATCCAATAGATATTCTGGAGGCCCCATCCTCCCCTTTCCTTCGTTAACACAAGCTTCTCCCATGCCACCAGATGAAAACCCCTCCTAATCGGTGAGAAACTCCAGAGGAAGTTGGAAAATAATTGCCTCATCCTGTTCAAAACAGAGAGAGGGAATTTTTCCAAAGTGAGCCAGTATACCAGCATGTTAGAGAGAATAGAGTTTATGAGGGTCAATCGGCCACCCAACGACAGCTTCCTAAAATTCCATGACGATATCTTGTTCTCAATATTCTTAATCAGCCGTGACCAGTCATTGCAGCTGTAATCATTTGGATTCAGAAAGAAGCCCAAATAATTCAGCCCATCGTTAAGATATTGAACCTTCAGTGGAAAAAGGGAACTAAACTCCGCAATAAAATCCTCCTCATTGTTAAGAGTGTAAAAGCAGGAATTGGGATAACTAATCAACATTCTGGATGCCACGCAGAAAATATCCAAAATATACTTGAAGTGAAGTGTAATGTCCTCTTTTGCTTAAGTGTAGAGGACCATCCCGCTAACCTATCTAATTCCCATAGGTTCGAGCGGGTACTGACATTCAGGGAATTGACTGAGGATTGATGTCATTTATACCATAAGAAGATCTTAATCATGGTTATCAGATCATTAGTATGTAAATGAGGGCCACAAGAACTAGGGGCCACCTACATGCGGGCCATATTTCATGTTGCATGCACTGAGACACCTTTATTGAGCTTTCATGCACACAGAAAGCAATGCATGCAAGTCAATTAGAAATTAGAAGAGAAAAGCGATCTAGTCATGGAAAAGTTAGGTCAGGCCATGTCAAAGTTATAAAAGAAAGGTAAAGCGAATGATTAAAACCTGCTTATTGATTATTGATTTGAGAAGTCGACTTGGAGAGCTTAGAGAGCCAATTTTGGGTTGAGGGCACACCACTCAGGCATCAAGTGTATTTCGGCAGTGAAATCTACCTTCCCTAGTCACTATCAGGGTTGGATCATCCAGATTCAGCATTACTACTATCTCAATGGGGAGTTGGAGACCCATGTGGAGTTTTTCTTCTCGACCCATTTCGGACTCTAGAGTTGAGTCCATCATCAGGAGAAAGTGTATCTCGAATGAACTCCACGGATCTACAGTTTATATATAATGTTTGTTTGTTTTACTTATTGTTTTTTGAGAGCCGACTTATTAATAATTTTTTTTGTTTATTTAATTATTATATATATATATATATATTACTTTCTTTATTTATATATTTATATTTAAGTTTATTATTATACCTGCCATGGCAGAGTATATAGCAATCAATTAGGATTTTACTTTAAATTAATTTATAAGTTTTTATTCTAAATTTTTATATAGTTTTATAAATTTTAATTATTAAATTGATTTAAAAACAAATAAAAAATTATATTTTAAATTTTATAAATTATACAATCCTTATTTTTTATTGGCTGGTCTTATTTTTATTTATTTTTGATTGGTTAGCAATCTTGATTTGACTAATAAGCCCTGCGTGGGATGTGACTTTTGTGAAATTAAAAAATCTAAATCTATAAAAAATATAAATGTGACACCTATATATTTTTGGGTATATGTAATAATTGTGAGATGCACCAATTACGATGACGTTTTATAACAGGATCAATTATGAGATCTTGGGCCAAGATATATTCATCTTTGTACTTGTGAATGTAAATCCACACCAAAAGGCCAATCCATGGTCTTCCTTCCATTCGTTAAGCACTTGGAACCCAAAGTGGGAAAGTGGGCTGGCAAATAAAGATCAAATATGACTCAAATTTGTATGGTTGAGCTGAGGCCACCGGAATGGGATTAACCTCATCTACCCTGGTCCCTATCTACCGCTGCTGCGGAGTACTAAGCTGCTATCCGGAGCCTCCAATTGCCCACCAGTACTAAATTATGAAGAGAAAAATGTACATCTTCTTAAAAGTTATCATTTATAATATTAAATATAAACATAGCATAAAGTAAACCATGCCACAAATTATTTAGTTAATATAAATCATAACATTCTTTTATATAAACAAATTTAAAACTATTTTGTAAAATAACCAATTCTACATATAATCTTATAATATTATAGCTTTTTCTTAATTAAAACACATTCGGACATATTAACAGAAAAATATTTTAAATATCAAATATGCAAACAATCCTCTTTTTTACATAATTAAAATATTTATGTACCTTATATAGTTCAAACATGAAAATAATAAACCACATCGTTTCTTTCTCGAACAAACATATCTATCTATCTAAATTATAGGACATAAAAAAAAAACTGACACTAAAGAGGCAAAGTGCAACCCAATGCTCCATTAAATTGAGTTGGACTGCATTAGTTGGTTTCTTTCCATGAATAAGAATGTCCTAAAAAAGGAACTTAATCTACCCAATAACATAGAAGCATCCACATGATTTAGTTTTGTGCATAAAACATATTTCTTAATTATATGAAATTTTCCTTCCACCTAAAATTAATGTAATACTGTTAATGTATATTGAATGTATTTAAAAACATTGAAAAATATCAAATATATATAAAAAATATTAAATTATAAATGATAACAAATTTACATATATTCTTAATTATCTTTATGTAATGTTTTGATTCTTCCATCTAAAATTAATATAATACTTCATAAAAAAAATATAATATAATACTTCATAAAAAAAAATTTTGAATGTATTAAAAAACATTGAAAAATATGTTGTGCATTTAAAAATATTGAACTATGAAGAAATCACTAAAATTAATATTGTAAAAAATGGTATACTAAAAAAGAGCATATGATAAGGATTACCAACTAAACTTCTGATGTGAATAACGTTGTTGTATTATTTCATTTATTACTTATGACTTATAAGTATATAAGAATACTATATTTATAAATCCTTGTATAGTACTCTTTGCAATTTTTGTTTTAAATGTTAATGCTTGGCAAACTATTTTCATCTTAATTTTTACTTTGAGATTATATACAATTATTAGTTAAATTACTTATAAACTATTTTGAAAGGCAGGTATAAGCAGCTTTGCTGCTATTTTCACTTGTTTTAATAAATGTTTTATTAATTCCAGGGATATACTTTTCGTTTGAAAGTCAAACAGCATTGATTTATATTAGTTGAATTTTTTAAACAAAAATTTTTACAATGTTTTTTAATGTTTTCTATAATTTTCATATTAAACCTAATATTTTGAAAAATAAAAATAAATTTAATAATTTTTAAAATGTAATATTTTGATTTTATGATTGGTAAAGTATAGTTGGAATGGGACATAATCCACTGGTGGTGGAGACATTTTTATTTTCAAAATTTTAAAATAAACAAAATTAATTAAAAAACAAATTTATAAAAATGACATGTGTTATATAGTATTTATTGTATAGCATACGGTGGTACTCTGTTGCATCCGCCGCCACAAATCTGTCGGCCGCGAAACTTTGCGTTTAGATTGCAGAAATCACCGAAGTTCTCATTATCATCGGAATATGGTCCAAAACCTTCGATGTTAGGGTTCTTTTAGGAGCAAATAGGAAGAATAAAGCGACTGAGTGTTCGGATGGTGGAAAAAAAGAAATGAAGAATCGAAGAAGAATCCGCCACAGAGCTTTCGGCTGCGGCTGCTCTTCGATTTTCTTCTCTCCTCCCGCAGCGACTACAACTGCACAGAATATAATTTTTGTTGAAAGATCAGATAAAAAGCATGTGGAACCTTCTCGTGGCCTTATTCCGCATTCGTTTACTGGCCAAGGAGTCTGTAGAAATCCAAAAGAGCGGTGGAACGTCGCAGTACGGGTTGAAAGGCATAATACTTCCAAGCATACAATGAAAATTGGTCAATTTCAGCCTTCACACTCTAAATTTCGATAGCAGGGCCCGAGTGTGAGTGATAATATCGAAGATAAAAGTGAAATTAATGGTGGTCAAGGAGGCGTTGCAGCGGCGGGTGGCATTTTTGTTGAGGCCATGGCTACGGCAAGAAGCTGCCACGCAGTTTGAGTTGGGTTCTTCCGCTGCTGGGGCATTTTCAATGATTTAAAATTGGATGTCACTGCTCTGAGTGCGCTTTTAAGGATCCTTTCAAGTTTTGAACGAATCCGTCGAGCTATTCAATGATGTCACAACAGGTTGTGGAGGGTGCAAAATTATATTTCCCAAAATGATAGTCTCAGGCCCAAGAGTTATTACAGTCCCATTAGCGCATTGAAGCGTGAATTTGTGATGGAAATAGGAATTGGATACCTCGTTCCCGTGATGATGCATGTGATAGTCGACACCAGCAACGACTTAATCTGGACGTAGTGCCAACCTTGCGATGATTACAGTATTCCACAGAATAATCCAATGTATAATCTCGCTCAATCATCGTCTTACAGGAATGCTTCTTGCTCTAGCAATTTGTGTTTGGCCGTGGGCGCATATCATTGCGATAACAGGGCAAATTGCATCTATTACTATCAGTCGGAGATTCTTCCCATACCTTTGTAGTTTTAGCTTCCGAAACCTTCAACCTCCCAAGAGCAGCTGTGCGGACAAGAACATACATTCCCCAAATTGCATTTTGCTGCGGGCATGACCAAGGTGGATTTTTGGCCGATTCAACTGGCATAGTTGGTCTAGGTAGAGGGTCTCTATCACTGGTTTCCCAGATTGGATCCTCCATTGACAATGTTTTCTCTTATTGTTTAGGATCAATGGATAATGATTCATAGATCAACCCTTTATTCTTGGGTGAAGCTGGTACCTTCAGAGCGTGTTTTCATGTCACCCCTCTCATTCGGAACAATGCTTTCCCAAATTTATGCTATCTCGGCCTAATTGGAATCAATGTGGTGAGCAAAGCAGTCCAGATTCCGAATGGTACATTCAAAATTCAACGCGATGGAAGGGGAGGACTTATAATCGATTTTGGAATGACCATAACATTTTTGGCGGATCCGACATACATGTCTTTTTTCGCTGCTGTCGAGTCCATTACAAGTTCAACCAGTTGATTCAACTAAAGTCAGTCTTGATCTCTGTTACAATGTTATGTCTGATCTCCAACTTCCAAGTATTAGTTTTAGTTTTGCAAGAGGCGTAAAATATGTTCTGCCACCAAAGAATTCTTTCATATCAAATCAGGAGTACTTTACTAGTGGGTTAGTTTGCTGCATTCGGATCTTTGGGTTCGAAAGGTTCAATATCAATATTTGGAAATGTTTAGCAGCGAAATTTACACATAATCTATGATCTCGTTCGTAACAACCTTCACGTTGCTCCTACTAACTGTGATTATATATAATGCCATTGTCGATTAGCCTTGCAGCTCTGCAACAGTGCTACAGTGCTGAAAGCCGGGCATATAGTCTGTGACTTCTGTACGTTATAGTGTTTGATCCGTGATTCTTTATGCGGAAAATCGTTCTCTAGGGTCGGCTTATATCACAGGCATACAGAATGTGCCCTGCTCCGATGTGAATTAAATAATTTTTTCACATGGAATTCGCTTCAATATTTATTTGAATTAAATGTTTTATAGTTTGTAATGATAAATTTTTATTTTTATATAAATTAATTAAATGTAGTTTAAAGCAAATAAAATAAGCTTACAGTTGATGGAAACAGGGTGATGATAGAAGTCGGGTGAAAAGCGTATTGATTCGAGATTGGCCTACGGAGAGGAAAACCCTTATTATGAACCATCTATCTTTTGTATGATCACGAGCAACTATCTGAACAAGGATCTTTATCTGCATATATAGGATCTGTATCTGCACCTGTAACTGCCTTTGCTTCTTCTAAACTTTTAACTTTTTAGTATATACCTTCTTTGCCTCGTTAACTTGAAATTTTAATTTTTTTTAAATATTATATTAATAGTTTATTCATAAAAATAAGTTAATTGTTTTATTTTGTATTTATTTTTATTAAAATTTGGGTTATTAAAATTTGAATAATTTTATTTTTAAAATTATAATTTTGATTATTTAAACTATATTTTTAATTAAAATAGATTAATATACCATATATAATATATAACAAAAAATATCAATACAAAGTATTCTTATTATAATATTACTGAGATTGTACATACAATGCCAAATCCATAAAATTGATATAGATGTATTTCAATTTACAAAATATAAATTGTGCATTCTACAGCTAGAATTGATAATTGCGCCAAATCCATAAAATTGATATAGATGTATTTCAATTTGCAAAATATAAATTGTGCATTTTACAACTAGAATTGATAATTGCAACAAACAGTCCTAAACTTCGTAAAAACATTAAAATAAAAAGACAAACTCAAACTCATGACATATTATTAGAACAATGTCATACAAAATTGGCATTCACCCATTTAAACATAATTATTAACCCATAATCTACCATAATACTTGATACTTGGGAAAATAAATCAATAGGAATCATTTTCATCTCACCATAAACTCAAACTTATTAGGTGTCACCTCCATGCTAAAACAATAAAACAACCAAGACAAATTGGCAACTTTTTTTTCCAAGGAAAATATAACTTACTATTAATAAACAAAATAATAATAGGTCCATACAAGACAATCAGCAAGTGTCAACCATGCAGGAGTGGTCAAGGACAGGATCAAACCATCTATCCCCAACTCGAGGGAAACACACAACATCCCGATAATATGCATAAGACAGTAGAGACCAAGTAGAGATAGTAGGGCAGGATCAAACCATCTGCCCCCAATAGACGAAAATCAACACATCAAACCATACCGCATATGGGGCAAGATCAAACCATCTGCCCCCAAGTGTAATAGTATCATGCATACCAAAGTGTCATATATAGTCCAAAAAACAAAAGATAGACCCAAGTCCATGTCAAAGGGACCAAACGATCCAAAACCAAAGGGTGAATAAGTCACCAATGTCGCCAAATAAGTGAAGAGCTGCCAGGACAAAAATCCAACAGGTAGTTGGAGAACCAAGACTAAAAACATGCACAAAGATGATAAAATCGCATAATATAGGTGCCGCTAGCATATATGAAATAATAACACATGATAACAAAAGAGAGGGATGAATCAGGGCACAACAAAAGAACCATGAGCAGTGGAATGGTCGTCACGCCATTCCTCCCAATAAAAATACAACTTAAACACGCATAGTTAGACTTTGCTATTTCAAAACACGCATTATTAACACTAAATGAACATATAATTGCACTCACATAAATAAAATTATAAATTGTACTTATATTTTTTACACTTTTTTTATTCAATTTTTATGCAAATAACATTGTATAATACTATTTTGTCAAAGCTTAGATTCTTATGAACAAAAAAAAGGTCTTGAATAGCATATAGTAATAGGATATGAGGACATAAGAACCTCTTAAAATAGAGAGGAAAACAACTCACCGGTGTTAAATGAATATAAAAGGCTTCATCATTTAATAAATTATTGATGAAAGTTAATCATGTGTTCCACTTATGCAAGTTTTAATTGGTATTAATTGGGAGGGAATTAGTTGCTTGTAACTTTCTCCTTTAATTTTTTAATTTATTATATATATATATATATAGTCATACTTAAGAATGCACGTTTCTCATGTATTATATTATGAACTAAAATATTTTGAATTTTATACTTTAGATGCTTTTTAATTTAATCAATATTTGTTTTCTTTTAATCTAAATGTTTAGTGATTTGGTTAATGAATTTGATTGATCTTACTTTTTGTCAATAAGTTTAAAAATTGAAATGGGAAACCATCATGACCTCTCCACTACTTTCATCATACATTATATAATTAAAGGGAAAGTTTGTCTTTGACCCAATGCAAAAATCTCCACACCTTCTTTAATGTGAGTATCTACTTGGTTGAAGGTTCATTTATGGGCAATCCACGGGCTAGATGCCATCTCCCCTCGCATTTGCATCATCTACAAATTGTCTTTGTACTTGGAAAATTCACAGGTTTCTTTTAATTCATGGTTCATTACGAAAGGTTGATTCATTCGCAATGCACACTGAGAAATATACTAGGAGACCTTACTGAGCAAGACCATGAGTTTCTTAAGCCAAAGCCTCACCTTTAGTAAGAGATAAAACCAAACTAGTCTCATCAAATTCACAAGAACATTTCTTACCCAACTATAACACAAAATCTAGACACAGAACAAATTGCAGAAATCTCAACTTATCTCTACCCAAAAAAAAAAAAATTGGTTTTTGAATGAATATGCCGGAATGAAAATAAAGGTTTTTTTTAAGGGAGATGAAACTCTGAGATCCTATTTCATTTCCACCTCTTGGAATGATCAAAATTCTCCTGAACAGTTGATTTGAGAGTTGGAATTGTAAAGACGAATGGCTTCATGAATACCCAAAGGATGCCTGGATATTCCTTGGCATGGGATGTGGCGAAGAGGATGCGATGAGAAAAGAAATCAATGACTAAAACGAGCAAATCAACCACTTCCCTAAACATTCCCATCCATACCCAATTAGTGCCATTGAAAATATGTCTTTGAATACAAGTGGTGTTTGAATTCCAAAGTCAAATGGAGTGGACACGATATCCATCTCATTTTCTTACATGTGTTTGGCTAAAGCATAAATCTTTGGATGGTATTTGTGTTATTTTTAAATTTTCATGTTCAATAACAATCAGATCAGATGAAGGTATTTCTCATTACATGTGACGCCCATATGATGTTTGAAAGCTTTTCTAATAGTGGTTAATGTAAGGTAGGCGTGGCCGTGGTGTTTCAAATCTCACCAACTTTGCGCTGACATGTACAATTAGATGGTTGGATTGATTTTTCTAACCAAGAATATGCCATTTTATTTTGAATTTATGCTGGTGGGACGAGGGCTCATACATAACTCGGTGTCGTTGAATGCGATATATTTATTCTCAATGATACTTTTTACTGGAAAATGAGTATAAGTAAGATTAATTGTTATTGTAATTGAATTGGATTTTTGTGTAACATTACTTTGAACCATGTTGATAGAATTTAAGAATAGTTTACGTGTTAGTTGTAATGTAAATTGGGGCTACTTTGCACTAGCAAACATCAAATGTGATGTGAAGTGGCTTTGCACAACATTTTGTCAAAGTTTTGTGATAAAATCAACTTGTTTATTTAATCAATTTATTTTTCTAGTGAAACACTTTCTCATGAGGGATTA
The DNA here is from genome assembly GCA_027924585.1 of Larix kaempferi. Lineage (NCBI taxonomy): Eukaryota > Viridiplantae > Streptophyta > Pinopsida > Pinales > Pinaceae > Larix > Larix kaempferi. The sequence continues at coordinate 975,587 of BSBM01001382.1, forward strand.
TAAAGCTCCACAACATGTACAATTGACACACCAATTGCATTTACAATGAGCACAACAATTTTGTAAATGCACTCCCTTTATTTGCTTTATTACAACCTTTTATCAAGTGGAGCCATACTTTCCATGACTCATATCATGTGTCAATCATTATTGAATGCTATTGGCAGGGAAGTAGCTGCATTGCAGCTTTCTCTTGTTTTATATATTTCTATTTATGTGTATTATTATTATAATATATGTTTTATCTTTTCATTTAAATTAATACTTGTATGTAATATTTTATGTATCTTGTAAATAGTTTATAATTTCAAATATTTTAATTAAAACTTTATTTGTAATGTTTTATTTTGGTTATTTTTAATTTTATTTTATTATAATTTAATTTTGCATTTGGTCCTATATTTTAAATTCTATAGTATTAATTAATAAATATAAAAATTAGAATTAATTAGAATTAATAAATATAAATATAAAAATTAATTTTTATATTTATATTTATTAATTCTAATTAATTCTAATTTTTATATTTATTAATTAATACTATAGAATTTAAATTATAGGACCAAATGCAAAATTAAATATAATTAAATTAAATTAAAAATAACCAAAATAAAACATTACAAATAAAGTTTTAATTAAAATATTTGAAATTATAAACTAATTACAAGATACACAAAATATTACATATAAGTATTAATTTATATGAAAAGATAAAACATATATTGTAATAATAATAATAATAAACATAAATAGAAATATATAAAATAAAACATTTATTAAAATAATAAACTTAAATAGAAATATATAAATAAAGAAAGTAATATGTATATATAATAATTAAATAAACAAATAAATTTATTAATAAGTCGGTTCTCAAAAAACAATAAATAAAACAAACAAACATTATATATAAAGTGCAGATCCGTGGAGTTCATTTGAGATACATTTTCTCCTGATGATGGACTCAACTCTAGAGTTTGAAACGCGTCGAGAAGAAAAACTCCACATAGGTCTCCAACTCCCCATTGAAATGACTACAACCTGTGAAAGCCTTAATGAAACCATTACTACTATCATCATACAGGATTCTTCAGCATTCATAAGGGTTCTAGCTACATCTTGGAGTAGGAGGATTTGCCCTCTCTTGCATGGGCGAATTGGACAAAGAGGATAACTTCGTATCTTGATAGATAACCACCATTCAGTCTGCATGTTGCTTCTATCCTTCCGAGAGCACCACTATTAGCCTAGTCACTGAATACAGGATGCTCATTTGGATTCAGAGAAAATATCTCACCATTTCATCATTCAGAAGGGCGCATTCTCTAGCATGGGTGACTTTCTTTGAGGGAGATTCTCGCCCTCTGACCTAGACTTCATGCATGTCTTGCATGCGGCTTCCATATTGATCAGGAGGGCATTATAACCCTAGTACTTTCATCCGGGGGAAATATGACATTGTTTGAGGACTCATGCATCCATTCACATATTGAAGAGGGCGCATTTATATCAAGGGCGCATATTTGGAGAGAGGTTGATTCATATCTTGACTGATCCTTGGCATATATCTTGCATGCAAGTCTCATATTGATCCACATCCACTACTACAACTATTGGTACGTACAAGCATTATTTATATCCCTACTTTATAGCATTTCTAATTATTCGGGTTATTTAGGGTTTGGCTAACCCATGCATTTGCATGCATGCTCATGCAAGCATAGTTCATTACATGCATTCATGTTTCCTTTGAGTATTGGGCCATAAAACTACAAGTAAGTAGCAAACATCATCACAAACTTCACAAACAGACATAAAATATCAGTTGGAATATTACAGTGGTATCAGAGTATGTTCCTCACCAGTTATGGGAGCATGCAGTTGTGAACAATAAATGAATACAGAGGACCCACACAATATTACTTACAGAAGGAAGAGATTCAGGAACAGTGGAAGAAGGGAAGAAGAGGAGTTAGAGGATATAGAACTAGAAGACATAGAGACTTGGTTTGGGAAAGGTAAAGGTAAAGAAACAATGGCAGATGATGATAAGATGGATTTCACTAGTCTCATTTCCGCTTTGAAGGAACTCACCCCAAGACATAAAGAAATGTTGATTGCCATCAACAAATTGGCAGACAAATCAGGGCCCACCCCACACAGTCCTCTGTTCCCCAACAGTGAATGGGTATCCACAAGTAGTAGTGGAGAGCAGTTACATACTAATATGTAGAGTCACCCTCATCTCTACAATAGGTCCTCCAGACCTACCATGCCACATTTCTTGGATAGCCAGACAATAGTGCCAATAATACAAGTAGATCCATAAGAACCAATGGGGGCATATTTACGGGAGTACAAAGCATTGGGAGATGACTTCTAGTGAGCCATGACCTTTACAGATTTTTGTCATTTTAAGAGTGAGAACAAACCGAGAGCTTATAACAAGGCTTTCAACTAGAACTATGAATTATAATGCATGGTAGGGAAACTAACTATTCCTACCTTTGATGGGACCCGGAATTGCCCAGCGCGGAATTGGGTACATAAGTTTGACACTTACTTCCAACTCAACCCCATGATGGAGACAAATGCCATTAATTTGGCTACTTTGCACTTGGACGGGGAAGCCCATGAGTGGTGGTACCACGGGCTAGTGACATTGGGTCACAATACCATCACCTCTTATACAAATTTTACACAAAGGCTCATTGAGTGCTTTGATAGGAAAGACCCCGAGGTATATTTCAGAGAGATAGCACAACTGAAGCATACAGGTAGTCCATAATCATTCATATCTAAGTTTCAAAGGCTAGCATTCATGGTGATAGATATTTTAGAGAGCAGGTTAATTATGTTGTTCATCGAGGCTCTCACCGAACCCTTACATGGATGGCTTAAGGGTTATAGACCCACCACCCTGTCTAATGCCATCAGTCGTACCATAGATTTAAAGGATTCCATTCCAAAAAATTAGTTTCCTCCCATAACCAAATTTCCTATAAAAGATGAGGAGAGGAGACCCTTCCAAAAAGAATGACCCAAGAAATATTGGATGGATAATGATACCCGCCAGGACCTTAGAAGAAAGAAACGGTGTTTCATTTTTCAGGAGCCATGGGTACCAGGTCACAGGTGTTCAGGGAAGGGAAAGGCTCACTAAATAGAGGTATACTCCGACAGTGGAGAGGATGAGGATGATTTAGACCAGGAACATGGAGAGGCACTTCACACAACAGAGGAGGAGCAGTCTCCTGAGGGTACACAGGGAGGTGTCATTGCTACACTATCCGGAGTTCGTAGATTCCACAGCCTTTGAATAAGAGGTGTCATACAACACAATAGGGATGGAGTGTTGATAGATGGTGGGGCATCCCACAACTTTCTTGATGTTGCATGGGTAAAAAGGAGAGGTATCCAGACTGAGAGATTTGATGGGTTTACAGTATCCGCAACAGGAAACCACACCATGGAGTGCACTCAGCAGATTCTGAAATTGAATGTGACTCTAGGGAACTATATATTGACAGAGACATTTTATGTGGTTGATGTACCAAACACGAATGTGGTGTTGGGAATTCAGTGGATTTATTCCATTGGAAAGTAGTATACGAACTACTATACCATGGAGATGGAATTGTAGGGAACATAAGGACAGAGAGTTGTTCTGAGAAGTATGAGTACCTACCCTCCTAGAGCAGTATCATCACACAAGATGGAGGTTGTACTCCGACAGGGAGACATAGAGTGGGCATTAGAGTGCTTGGTTACTTTCAAGCAGTCACCAGATAGACCCACACAACATCCAACAAACATACAGGCACTATTACAGAAGCATGAAAAATTATTTGGAAATATTCCATCGAGTAAGCCTCCAGATCGTGGATTTGAGCACATTATTGAGTTAGAGGACGGGACTCAAGCAATCATCACTACCCTTTACCGACACCCCAAAATACATAAAGATGAAATTGAAAACACGATCAAAGAGTTGCTCAAATTGGGTTACATAAAACTTAGCTCCAGTCCATTTGCATCCTCAGTGGTGTTAGTAAAAAAGAAGGATGGGACCTTACTCATGTGCATTGATTACAGGGCACTTAACAAGAAAATAATTAAAAACATGTATCCAATCCCAAGGATCGATGAATTGATGGATGAACTACGGGGGGAATACTTCTCCAAAATTGACCTCCGGTCAGGTTACCATCAGATACGGGTTAGGGAACATGATGTTCCAAAGACCGCTTTTCGTTGTCACTACGAACACTATGAGTTTCTAGTGATGCCATTTGGGCTCACTAATGCACTAGCTACTTTCCAATCACGTATGAACAACACCTTCAAGGCTCAGTTACACAAGTATCTTCTGGTATTCTTCGATGATATATTGATTTACAGTCGGACTAGGGAAGATCATTTAAAGCACTTTGATGAAGTACTTGGAATCCTAAAAGAACAGTCACTATATGCAAAGATGTCCAAATGCGAGTTCGATATGCAAGAGATGTTATATTTGGGACACGTGATAGGAGCAAATGGGGTACAGGTACACTTGGAAAATATTAGAGCCATACTAGATTGGCCTACACCTAAAAGGGTGATAGAGTTGAAAGGATTTTTGGGCCTTTGCACCTACTACAGGATGTATGTTAGCGATTTCTCACAGATCACATCACCACTCACAGATCTTACTAAGAAAGGGGCATTCAGTTGGTCAGAGGCAACACAACAGACATTTGAAAAAATGAAAAAGGTAATGAGTTCATGCCCTATACTAGCACTACCAAATTTTACACAGCCATTCCTATTAGAATGTGATGCTTCAGGAGAGGGTATTGGAGAAGTATTGATGCAGAATAATCACCCTATTGCATTCAAGAGCAGAAAAATAAAGGACTATGAGTGCCACTATTCAATATATGACACGAAAATGTTATCCATTCTCCATGCGCTAACCAAGTTCATACAATACTTAGTGGGTGGAAGATTCAAGATTAAGACATATCACAACATCTTAAAGTATTGCTTGGAACAGAAAGAATTGAATGAGAGGCAACAAAAATGGGTGAGTAAGATTCAAGCTTATGACTTCGAGACTGAATACATAAAGGAAAAAAATAGTGTGGTAGCAGATGCACTTTCTAGACGACCAACCACTTATCTCTTATGAGCATTTCTTCGGATTGGAGATCTCATCTTTTGCTTGAATACTCCAAAGATAAATTTGCTTGTGAAATATTGGATGGACATATTCAAGATGATAGGTACAGAGTAATAGATGACATTATCTACTATAAGAACAAGATCTACTTAGTCGTCGAGTCTGCACTTAAGAAAAAGATTCTACGAGCTTGTCACAACTCACCTTTAGCAGGACATGAGGGGTTTCTTAAGACTTACATGCATATTAGAGAGACGTTCTCATGGAAGGGCCTCAAGAACGATGTGATGCAACATGTGAGGCAATGTAGTTTGTGCCAATAGAATAAGATAGAGCATACTCATCCATCAGGTCTACTACAACCATTACCCATTCCTGTGCAAAAATGGGAAATCATTTCAATGGACTTTATTACAGGGTTACAGTTACACGGAATTTTTATACTCGTCATGATTACGAACCATGTATAGTTTCTCCTTATCTAAATGCCTGAGGTACCTGGCCAAAACTCCTTGGAAGATGAGTTATGATGTTTTATCCATGCTGAAAAACCTGTTTAGAGAGGTCGATGCACCTTCCCTTATAGAAAAGCGCGTCTTTCCTTATCGATGCACCTTGCTCCACTGTAGACCACGTCGTTGGCGCATGTTGCTAGTGTCTAGGGTGTGTCGATGCCTGTACAGAGGGGAAAAATAGAAGCTTCAAGAAGTCTCTCGAAGGAGACCATCTTGGAGGCCTATCCCTTCCATATAGGGTGGATCTCACTCACGTCCAAGCTTAGTAGGATCCCACCTCCTCCTTCTCCCTAATCCTCTCCTCTCCTCTCCTCTCCTCCTCATCTCTTTTGGCCTATACATGAAGCTCCTCTTCATGGGGTAGGGGGGTTGAAATGAGGGTAACCAAATGCTGTATAAATTGAGCCAGGAATTCATTCTTCCATGAAGGGAAAATTGAGGCAAGGTTCCATTGGAAAGGATCTTCAACACCAAGGCTTCATTGGTTGTAATTATTTCCTTTGTTTTCATTAATACATCAATGTCTTCCTTTCCCATAAATGATGTGTAATTTCATATATAGTAGTTCTCCTTGGTCAATTGCTTAGATGCATCATGTTATCTTGCAGTCTCTTGTCTTTGTCCTTTTGAATCTTTTGCAAGTAATCTATTCATCCACAAGCAGGATTGCGAAAGCTTCAAGCCACATGGATGACCTTCGTAAATAAGGTACGGACTAGACTCTTTGCATTCAAGTAATTTGATAGATCTAGGGAAAGGTTTTCATTTTTGTTTTGCTTTGTTCTAGATCTGAACCATTCGGACTAGGGAGATCGCTTGGTGTTTGCACCGACAGATTTATCCGTTAGCAAAATTGCAACGTCAAAGCTTGGTTGTAATCTCTCCCTATGTATTTCTTTCATTTACAATAATACAGATTCTTTCCATAAAGTCTTGTTGTATTAATATCTTTAGAATTAGTTTCTTTCACTACTATTTCAGACTAATCTATATTACACATTATTGGTATTTGTATGTTTCCACTTGTTTGTGCATTGTCTTGCAGTTGAATATCAGGAGCTACATCGAGCAAGGAAGGATCATTATAATCAGAATGTAAACCATTCCTTCATACCTTTTGCAATTTGGTTAATCTATGAAATATTTCTGCATTTGGTATTGTTTTTGTTCTAGATCCCAACCATTCAAACTAGGGAGATTGGTTAGTGTCCACATTGACGAATTGTCCGCAAACAAAATTGGTGACTCCACTAGAGAAGAACGAGTTATTTAAGTTGTAGGTTTCCTTGCTTGCTTATTTTTTATTAGATCTAGCTTAATTTCAATTGGTAGATCACATCCAATTGGTAGGTCTGATTGTCTATATGTCATTGTATAATCCCCTTTAGGTCTCAAACCCTTAAGTCTGTTGATTGGCTTGAAAATATTTCTTTTTTCAATTTAAGGGTCGCCCGACGTGCTTTACCTTCATGTACAGTGCGTCGTTGTCTGCCTGACACGCTTTTCCTTCAGATAGAGCACATCGATGCGACGCTTTGCTCTTTAGAAAATCGTGTTGATCCCCCACCGACGCTCTGGTGTATACCTGCAGCCCACGTCGACCTGTTGATTTTTTTCCCAGACCTTTCAGTGCTCTGTTGCTTGGTTTGTGACTGGGTTGGTACAGTATTTTCTGCTTTCTACATTTGAAGAGAAGAAGATATTTTGTTTCACTTAACCGCATAAGATATCAAGCACTAGTTAAGTTAAAGTCCTTAGCAACTCGAATGATAGGTTAGAGACGTGCTCCGACGTCTTAAAGAGTAGGAGTTGCCGTTATTTGCATGCACTGCATTTCGGGGTCTATGTGGTTCTTCCACGTACTCGTTGATATATCGAATAACCTTTCACGTACTTTTATGGTATATCGAAAGGTTCTTTCACGTGACGGTATATAGGAAGTCCCCTTTCGTACGATTGTGCATTAGACAACACTACTACGGATTTGAGCTCCCACGTACCTTGTGTATATTGGGAGACCCCTTTAGCATCTTGGAACTATCCAAGTAAACCTATTGGTCGTTTTATTGATGCAATACACTGAGAAAAACACTCGGGGATATTACTACGCACGTACTGCTAGGTATTTGGGTTATACGATCAGGGGTACGATCCAAATACTAACTAGTTAGTGCTCTAAAATATTGGGCTGAGTATAACTGTTGGACCATAAAGTATATCGCGAGTTGCGACAATTTGACAATCCTGTGAGAATCCGGCTTATTTAAGCAACCCTTTCATAGACTGCTTGTTGCTTTTAGATTTGAGTAGTGTTTGATTTGTGGTAATTTAAAGGTTCTTAGAGAGTTTAGATATGGAAACCTTTCTGGGACTACCAACCAAGAGACCCCTTTTCAGGGTATGTCTTTTGTTTTTCCTTCCATATGGAGGTGTTGGTCCTCCCTTCATGGACACGTTGAGCCTTCTTGGATTGACTATAGGATTACTAGTATGGTTATTCTCCAATCCAGTTATCCCAAGTGCATCGATTGTTTCAAATCACAACCCTCCCCCATAAGATCATCAACCTCACGTGGATACTTCACCTTCTTCATCAAATGTTGAGTATGTTTCCCTTTCGTCCTCTTCGCCTGCTAAAAGTTGTGACGTTAGTAAAAATGTGGATAAGAAGAAGAATAAAAGGAAGGCTAAGAAGAAGAACATGAAGCAGAAGGTCAAAAATCCAACCTCTGACCATCATGTTGGAAACCTACCAGCCACTGATTATCATACTGGGAGTATTGATGTACTTGTTTCGAATCTGTGTAAACCTAAGTTCCCTTGCAGGCTTTGCGAGGGGCCCCATTTTCTTAAGGATTGCCCTGGTATTCCCAAGGTCTTAGAAGTATGGTTGCATGATTCTGAACGACCCGTATCGTCAGCCTTTGGACATCATACTGATGATACCTTGTCAACCAACAACTCTTTGGTTAAGAGCCATAAAAATAAAGTCAAGAATATGTGCTTATTATGTAGGGACATGCACCGTACTTACCTCTATCCTCGCATGGATGAAGCTTCGTGATTATTGGAAGGTATTTATGTGTATCAATCACAACCTCTAACGAGTTGTAGTAAATTGCCTCTCGACTTGCCATCGGTTGATCAAGAGGTCGATCTAGTTTCATCCTCAGTCGATCCCACTCTTTGTCAGGCTAAAAATATATATTTTAATTAAGTTACCTGAACTATTAAAATGTCAAACTAGGGTTTGTATACTTATGAGTTGCTAACACTGTCTGTGTAGGCAAGAAAACCAACTATGCTTCTACTAGAAGAAAATTGATCCTATCAAATATTTGAAATGACTAAGATTAGAAAGAATATCTATCCAAAGTATAATTACATGCAACTTAGTCAAGTTGGGTCCTAATTATTATTCTATAATCAAATGAAAACTCCTATCTTCTTCAAAACCAGCTAGACATAACTTTGATGCTAATAACTACTATCTTAAAATGAAAGCAACCAAGCGCTAGAACAATGAATAAGGTTCTTTATGATCTGGTACTTGGATGAAAAATGCTTTTAGAACAAGGTTGAGTTATTAATACAGTAAATTGTGAAAAGTATTTATATATCTAAGTAAGTTGTTTCACAATGGTTTCAGACTCAACCTATCTAAAGATTTATTTCAAACCAAAGATCCATGGGTTACAAAAATTGTTATTGTGATATTTAACCTTTAGGATCTATTTTCAATATTACGCTTACTCATAAAAAAATGAAGAAAATCCTAAGCTTGCTTGTTCGAAGATAGATCTGCACACATAAAGAGTGATTTCAAAATGGCCTAAATGCTTCATAAAAATCTATATCAGTTCTAGAGTGAGGATTTGTATTTTTTTGTTTATGTACACTGAGTTAGATACATCACATGCTGAGAACAAATAATATTTGAATTTTTAAATAAAAGTAATAGATTTCACCATTTTATTTCCAGTATGTAACGAAGACTGAGCAGTGTCCATGATGGTTATATGTAAGTGCAAGCCATTTCTTTGCACAGGGATAGTTTAATAATTTATCCTAATCAAATCTTCCTGAAGTTTCCTATAAAAATAAAAAGCTTTACAATCTATCTGAAATCAAAATCTATTGTGTATGAATATTGTTTCCTACTGAAACTTAAGCTAAGTCTTGTTATAATAAAACAGAAACCAAACTTCTTGCATGACTATGAGCCTATGTAGTCCTAAGAATATGCACTCTCTACAGAAGATGCCTTTAAGACGATATCAGATGAATGCTTCCTAATAATCAAATGCGAAACAGAGGCAAAGCTACAAATTCTTTCTGAAAACAAAACTAAGATAAGCACTCAAGTAAACTACCCTATGAATTATAAACCAGATTTCAATGAAAGTCTTCCAAAATCTTAACCTGAAACTAAATGTACAAGATGTCGGAAAAGAGATCTATCAACAAGAAGAACTACACAAACAAGGATTCGAAGGTGGGCCTCCTTCCAAACTCGATTAAACTAGAACTTAAGAGATCGAATGAAAGTGCAGAAACAACTTATATTGTATTGAGTCAAAGTTTACAACATCTCTATATATATCCTCTCTATCTGATGAGTCTTATAGCAGGTATTTATAGGCTACATCATGGGTCGACCACTGAAAGGGTCGACCCTAAAAATTGTTACGAGCAACCATAAAATGAACAGATGGCAGTAGAGACTTTGCACAAGGCAAATAAACACTAAGATCATTATAACCTAACCCACATTTCCAGCCACGAATCTTCAGATTGCTCATAACTAAGGCCGCAACTCCTGGAATGATTTGAGCAACAAATGGTAACTGAGAGTCTCCAAAGGTACAACAAAGCAAAACCAAAAAGGCATTTCAACCACATCTTCTATCTTTTGAACCATTGTTCCTCTGTTCCGTTGGTGCCGAATTAGGTGCTAGATCGACCAGACAAGAACGAGTGGGAAACCTGCGCAGTAAACAAAGATTCTATGCCAAGCAATCATTCGTTAGATGTGACCTTTTGGAATCCCTTTTAAGAAATGAATGGAATAGATAAAATAATAATAAAAATTACCTTATCAAAGGCTTCATAGAGTAGTCTTCAAAGTTTATATGAATGAAGCCAAAATGGATGATAAACATATAGAAAGCTTGATCAAAATGCTTGGTTACTTATATGACTGGACTTGAAATTTAGTCAGGACATAGACAAAATGGGAGGCCATCACTCTTCCCTTGAAGAGTGAAACCCAAGTGGTCGATCTAGTTTCATCCTTGGTCGATCCCACTCTTCCCTTTAAGAGTGAAACCCAAGTATTCGATCTAGTTTCATCCTTAATCGATCCCACTCTTCCCTTAAAGAGTGAACCCCAAACGGTCTATCTAGTTTCATCCTCGGTCAATCCCACTCTTACCTCGAAGAGTGAAACCCAAGCAGACGATCTAGTTCTATCCTCGGTCAATCCCACTCTCTCGTTAGAGAGTGAATCTAATACTGCTCAGGTTCTTCTTGTTAATATAGATTCTACCATGCAGGGGGGAATTACTCCTTCTATCATGAGACCCCCCAAGTAATGAGGCTTATAGTATCCCACCTTTCGTTTTGAATCAGTCGATTTTTATCGATTGGAACGGACTCTTTGGACCTCGCCTTCCTTCCTATCTTCCTTTCGAAATCATTGTGCAGGTTGGTCATATAGATGTACCTCATACTATAGTTGATGAAGGTGTCGTAGTTAGCATTTTGTCCTCAAATGCTTGGCAGGCTAAGGTTTCCCCGCAGCTTGTGCCCATTAGTCAGGATCTATTAGCTTTTAATAGAGGAATCAATCAACCTCTAGGGGTTGTTCCTCAGTTGCATATTTCATTAGGCATAAAAACGGTCTTTATTGATGTTTTGGTAGTTTTGAGTCCTTTGGATTTTAATCTGCTCCTTAGATGAGATTATGTCTATGCGATGGAATCTCTCGTGTCCACACTCTTCCGAGTGTTGTCTTTCCCTCATGATGGACACATTGTGACTATCGAACAACTTTCGTTTATTGACTCTCATCCGACTACCGATCATCTGAATTATGTCCACACGGTATCTTACCCACCATAGGTAAATTATGTGGCATTATATCCCATGCTTCCAACTTCCACTGAACACAGGCTTCTCTTTGATTGATCATCTTATTTAACCTTGGATTCGAGAGTTGACATGGTGTATATTCCTTCCAATGAGGACCTATTAGAAGCCATGATCGAGGCTTATCCTTCGACATGTATTCCTTCTGGAGTGTCGTCCTCTTGGAAGCCACGAAGAGGTCAATCATGAGCATAATTCTCATTCTGTGTCAAGATCGTTAAAAAATGAAACAAACTTCAATCATAGTTTATTTCCTGTTTCAAGCTTGTGTAAAATGAAATAGGTATCGTCAAGCATAGTTATTTTATGTTTCAAGATTTTGTAAAAATGAAATAATACCCCATGAGTAGAGTTCCCTTTTTGTGTCAAGCTTGTTAAAAAATAAAACAGGTTCCCATGAGCATAGTTTTGTTCTGTTTCAAGCTCGTTGAAAAATAAAATGGGGTCCTTCAAGCATATTTATTTTATGTTTCAAGCTTGTGTAAAAATGAAACCATTCCCAAGCATTGTTTAACATTGGTTTCAAGCTTCCGTAAAAATGAAACCAGCTTCACTAGCATGGTTCTTTTCCTGTGTCAAGCTCGGTAAAAAATGAAACAGAAGAAAACGAGCATATTTTTATTCCTGTGTCAAGCTTGTTAAAAAATGAAACAATACCCCACGAGCATAGTTCTATTCCTATGTGAAGCTCGTACAAAATGAAACAGATCTCCTCCCTTTGAGTCGCATCTTTCGCTAGATTTAATATCTAAACCTTCATTTCATTCGATTATGCTATTTAATCCTCTTTTTTCTTCCTCCCCTTGTGAACATATTCCTATCAGTAACCATGAGTTTGATTGGATGAATAAAAAGAGTAAGCGAACGAAACGAAGCTTGGGGGCATGTCTCCAGCGCATTGACATCATACTGGAGCTAAGACGTCAGCTTCTTATGCTAGGGGGGAACTTCCAACCTCTGTATATCATGTTAGGAAGAAACCTACCAATGGGCATTATACCGAGCATAGTTTATTTTCTGTTACAGGATCGTTAAAAAATGAAGCGGACATCATGAGCATTATTTTCACCTGTCTTCCAGCTCGTTAAAAACAGTAAGATGGTATCGAGCTTAATTTTCACTTTTTTCGTGCTCTAATTGAAACATGAAAAGTGGTTCGAGCTTGCTTTTTACTTTTTCATGCTATGGTTCAAACATGAAAAAGATTCCGATAGCTTTCGATACCATAGTCGTGCTTGTTAAAATTAAGAAAAAAGGTGTGTCTATCGAGTATAGGTTTATCTCTTTATACGGCCTTGCTAGACTATTTACGGAAAATGAACTGTGCTGAGTTTACTTTTTCCTTTGTTGTACTCGGTCATCAACCATGACAAAGTTTTACATGGAGTCCCCTTTAAGGTCTTTTTTCAGACTCCCAAAATAGGAAAAAATTGCCAAGCAGACTTATTTCTTTTATGCTCGTAAAAGGATTTGAAAGGACGTCTTTTTGGTGATAGTTTGTATCTTTTTCGAACCGTTTAGACTATTTACATATACTCTAGTCAGTCATGATTAGAAGAGTTCTCTCTCACGTTGTTTTATCCTTTTTCAGGTGAGGAGACTAACTTTTACGAAAAAGAACCATTAGGAGTCTTCTTTTGATCGTTTCTGACTCTCTAAACGTGAAACGTCACCGAGTTTACCTTCTTTGAACTCGTTCGTAAAACATGTGAGATTGGACTCATCATATGATGAGCTACATCGAGCGTTTGTTACCCTCTCCCAACCCGTTAAAAAGAAAAGAGGCACTCATCCACCACAATGGGGAAATGAAGGGAATGGGAAGATGTATTTGAGTCTGTATTAATGGAAACTTAAAGTCACCTTTGAACATGGCACCTGTTCGCATCTCGTCATACAGTTAGATAATCTACTTGCCTCTAAGTCATACCAATTCCATGAGTTGTCTTGCTCCTTCAAAGTCATCTAAAGAATGCCTCAGTCATTGTTGGTTATATTTTGGTCTCCACCTTGCTGAGTCAATGCTACCAAGTCACTTGTTGTGCCATTAAATGTTCAAAGGAAGAGTTTCACTGGAATCAACCTTCACAGTCATTAAGCCTTCCATTGTGTCGGTCATCCCCGCTTACCATTACACCTTTGTGTCAGTTCACACTCATTTGATCTACCATCTTATATCACTTCCTGTGTTAGTTTCCTGTTGATGATGTGGGATACATTGTGGCCCTCCTTCGACGAGTTTGTTCCCGTCAACATCAACTCATCATCCAGGAATTAGACTTTGAAACTAGTCGGTGCCTTGGAGCCTACATGCCTCAATGGAAGGTTTCCTCACTTTAGACAGTAGGTTTGCATCATTAACCTCTGATCGAATGATTTCACGGATGTTCGATCCAACTTATTTATTCACATTTGGTGGGATGTACTAGTGATACCTTGGGGATCATTGTTATCATTGGTGATTTCCCTCGCACTTGTTAATGGTTTACATCATTGACCTGTAATCAAGTGGTTTCTACCATGTTCGAATTCAACACAGTGTAATCACATGGTTAGATTTGTATCATTTCGAGAACGGGTAGAAGACCCTAGGTTGTTCTAATGTCTTGCTATTACACCCAGGTTGCGATGGAGATTTTTTAGTGGGTGTTTGACGGACAATCCACTCGAGCGGATGCGAACCGGATTTCCCTAGCTCAACGTGAGTCTAGAACAAATAGAACAGACTACAAATGGATTTCCTAGATCTACTTAAGGATCAAGTGCTAGATGTCTTACCTTTTACTGCGCAATCCTTTCTCCTGAATGTTGCTCCACGTCTAACGGTCGTCAGATCTTAGCCGCAAGACCTGTTAAGACACAAAGAACAACATGAAACGAGTAAATGGCATATATACAATAAGAGATGTAAGTAAACAGTTAAGCAGGTGAACTACTCAATATCATCACACATTAACAATATTGGTGGAAAACATTTGTATTACTGTAAATAGGGAAATACATAGTAGAGACATAGAACTACAACCAAGGCTTAACGCTGCAGCCCTTCTCCATCCAAGCCATTTGCCATATCCTCCCAAGGAAGTATGAGTCTCCCAATAGATGAGTAGAGATCTCTCAAGGATGATTTCACTAGCATGTAGACACTATAGACTTCCTCCCTTTGGAGAGGAGTAGAGCTTTACTTATTGCGCCGAGAGGCGCTCTACAACCCAGTATGAGGGAGATCTTGTAACGTTTGTCCATGTTTGTCCATATTATTGTAGGCCATTAATAAAATGTAATAATAAAAAGTAAAAAGTAATAATATGAGGGATATCTTGTAACGTTTGTCCATGTTTGTTCATGTTATTGTCGGCCATTAATAAAATGTAATAATAAAAAGTAAAAAGTAATAATATGAGGGAGATCTTGTAACGTGTCCATGTTTGTCCATATTATTGTTGGCCATTAATAAAATGTAATAATAAAAAGTAAAAAGTAATAATATGAAGGAGATCTTGTAACGTTTGTCCATGTTTGTCCATATTATTGTCGGCTATTAATAAAATGTAATAATAAAAAGTAAAAAGTAATAATATGAGGGAGATCTTGTAACGTTTGTCCATGTTTGTCCATATTAATCAATAATCAATTGAAAAAATAGTATTTCCAATATTTATAGTTTCCTCCTCGAAAATCTCCTTGAGTGCAATACCTGAGAAGAAGTTTACACCTCAAGAGATTTGATCCTTCTCGGCGCTTGATAGAACCTAGGATTTTTATCTAGGCTGGTATAGGACTAAGTGGATAGGATATGGATATGGTAGGTTGAGATATGGTAGGAGAGAGATAGGGGATCCTCCCAATAGGTTAGGAACCGAAGGCCAGCTCCACCAACAGGTCAAGGATAGGGATCCAAGTCGGCAACCTTTGAGAATGAGCTCGAAGAAGCTGTTTTTTCCATTTAAATGACTTCGTCGCACCCTATAATGGAGCAAGGTGCAACGTGTTAAATTCTAGCATAAATGCACAAGCAAGATCACTGAAAGAAACACAATCACAAGATAGACACAGATATACCCTGGGAAACCCTCATGGAGTAGAAAACCCAGCAAAGCTTTCCTTAATATAGATAATCAACCCAATACAAGATAGTAGACCACAACAAGAGCTCCTTCTCCTCCTATGCAGAACTCTCTCTCTCTCTCCTATGCACACAATAGAAGTGTGAGAACAAGTGAGCTAAGTGAGGAACAACCTCCTCTACTTATACTTGTTTTCCAACTGACTTTTTACCCTATGAGGCCTACTTGTCAAATTGAGTCTAATAACCTCCGATAAAATAACTTCGGGCCGATCCCCACATAGGAGATCTAATAACCCTAGTTCCCATAATCCAATGGAGGAATAAACATCTCCGGATATACAATAGAGTCTCGTCGGAGGAATAAAACATCTCTGGAATAATACAAATATAAGATTCTTTGTAGTTACAATATTTCAACACAACGTCACAGGTTGTATGAGTGCAGCCTGTGACGACCTCTCAAAACCTAGCAAAATCACAATGATGTCCCTTACAGGTAAATGAATTAGTCAATGGAACTTCATGGATGTATACACTGAATCTAATGGTGGTAAGATTTTAGGTGTAACATAATTCCCCCCAAAGCATGAAGTTGTTTAAAGATTGGACAGGTGAAATGCTTTGATAGAAAGAATGGAAAAATGGACTTGTCGGATGAAGGACGCTGCTGCAATACAACTGACTCTGAACTGACAATCTCATATGATATACAACATGGCTGCCGACCAATACAATGCAAATCCATGGTAGTAATGACGGACTGAACACAATCATGGCTACTGGACACAAGCGTAGATCCATGATGAGATGGTAACATAGCCACGACCAATACAAATGTGGATCCGTGTAACATGAGTCAATACAAACTCCATCGCAACCTGGGTAACATATGACTCCCTAGGGTCTTCAAGCTGAACCCGCAATGATACGAATCTATCCATGTGATTACAAATGTCTTGACATCGAACATGGTAGAAACCACTTGATTACCGGTCATTGATTTACACCGTTAACAAGCGTGAGGGAAGTCACCATTAATGTCAATGATCCCCAAGGTATCACAGTACATATCATCGAGCGTGAATTAATGAGTTGAAGTCGAACGCAAGATGAAATCTTTCGATCAAGAGTCAATGATGTAAACTCATGTCGAAAGTGAGGTAACCTGCCATTTATGCATGCAGGGCCAAGGTACTTGGTTGGTTTCTAGATTCAATCCTTGGATGATGTGTTGAAGTCGACAAGGATGAATCCGCCGAAGGAGGGCCATGATGAATCCCCCATCATCGACACAAAACACGACAAAGGATGTGTAGAGTAGATCGGATGGTACAATCATACGTGAGACTAACTCAGAGTAAACTGACATGATTGAAGGTGTACTGACTGCAAATAATGAATAGTGAAAAATATTCTTGAACATGGGCATGGCATGACTTGGCAGTATTGACATGACGAGTATGACACAAATTCCTAATGCAACTGATGATGGAAGCTTTCTTTGAATGACTCAAAGGAGTAACAAGACTCAGGAAGTAAGCGCAACTCGAGGACAAACATATGATCCAAGTACTGTATGCAAATGCAAATGAGTGCCATGTTCAAGAATGACTAGGTACTGCCACTGATGAAGGTGAAATACAAAAGCTTTCCTTTTTCCCCATCATGAACGATGAGTGCCTAATGTGTTTTTAACAAGCTTGATGAGGGTAACCAGATGCTCGGTATATCTCATCTCATAGATGAGTCCAATCCCAAATATTTTTCGAACTTGGGATAGGAGAGGTTTGTCCCATGGTGGGCCCTTAAATGTAAGAATTTAACGAGTCCATAGAAGGTAAACTCGGTCGTCATTTCATGTTTAGAGAGTCTGAAAAGAACTAAAGAAGACTCCAATGGTCCTTTTTCATAAAGTTAGCCTCATCGCCCGAAAAAGGGTAAAACAACGCTGGAGAGGACTCTTCCAATCATGATCGACTGGAGTATGCCTTTTTCGTAACTAGTAACCCCCTGGTCCAAGAAAGGGGTAAACTATCACCAGGAAGATGACCATTCAAATTCTTTTACAAGCGTGAACGCGATAAGTTCGCTTGGCAATCTTTTTGTATTTCGAGAGCCTGAAAAGAGCTTAAAGATAGACTCCAGGGGGGTTCCTTTTCCATAGGAGTTTAAGGAGCCCGAAAAAGTGATAAATCGTAACTCGGTAACATATTCTCATAGTTTCAAGAGCATGAGAAAGAACAAAGAGTAAGCTCATTAATTGCAATCTAACGAATAAAAAGATAAACGACAAAAATTCACAAGGGGTGTTTATAACTGAGATGACCGTTCCAATGTGAAAATGGCGTAGAAAGACACTTCACAACTCCTGCACACTTAGAAACTAGGTCAAATAGTCAACCGAACATTCAAAAATAATAAAATCGATCCAAACTATAGCAAATGGCATAACGACATCAAATATTTGAAAAAGGAATATTCCATTTGTTTTTAAATAGAAATAAAAACCAAATATAGTCACCATTGTTCTATTTGCCAAATTTGGGAGGAGTAGTGCCATTTGGAGCCAAAACTTCACTCGTCGATTGCGGG
Source organism: Larix kaempferi (assembly GCA_027924585.1). NCBI lineage: Eukaryota > Viridiplantae > Streptophyta > Pinopsida > Pinales > Pinaceae > Larix > Larix kaempferi. The sequence continues at coordinate 994,077 of BSBM01001382.1, forward strand.
AGCTACGAGCAGCCATTTCACCCACCGTCCGGAGCAGGTAACCCTAAACTTCATCCAACATAATTGTAGTGGTTTACATTTTTGAATTTCAGTCATTTTTTTGGGTTTTAGGTTGATTTGGGAAGGGTCATTGCGCCCTCAGCTCAGCGCAGTTTGCCCTTTCGGGAACTGCGATGAGACCGAGTCGTCGCCAAGGTCTCACACCTAGACTGCGGCGATGTCACTCTGTTTGCAAAAATGGGGTTCGACGACGACGACATCTATCCCCAAACTCAAGCTAAGCTCAAAAAAAGGACTTCTAGTGGTTGAAGCAAGTTCTAACATTGCTAAAAATCTCCCGTTGACAGGTTGCAAGCATCCAAAATGGTTTTGGAATGGTGGGAAAGGGAGCATGAATTAGATGATGAGAAAGCTACAAACAATCCACATTGTGTGGAAGCACTGAGGAACTATGGGCTCCTCAAGTTCTTCTGCATCCAGGGGATGAGATCCCAAATTCCACTATTGACTCATATGCTCCGATGTTGGGATGCGGCCTAGCAATACTTCGTGATCGGTGAGCATGAGCTTACCATAGATGTCGAGGACTTCTACTTTCTGACCGGATTGTCCCGAAGAGGGGACAATGTCATACTTACTGGATCACGCGAGAGTGATCGGACCGTGGAAGATATGATCCAACAACATTGTAGTCCCAACACCTGTGCATCTAGTGGGAATATTCCCATCAAAGATGTACAAGGGCGTCCATTACGCTCCATACTATTCACCATTACGAGGATGGCGAGGAGCCAAGCTCGTCACTTAGCCACCAGGGCACAGATGCTTTATGCGGAGGACTGTATGTCTCCAAAGATCTTTAACTGGTGCGAGGGGGTCCTCACAAACATGCGATCTCAGCTGACAAAGTGTCGATGGGGAGAGCTCAAAAAATTTGGCTATGGATCAATAGTGACCTCGTTCTTACTGTAACATGTTCCCCTTTTACGTCCTCAGGTACCACTGGAGGATAGGGACCTTAGAGATCCTCACATGGCTAGGTGGAACGATGTGATGGCCCGACATGGTGGGGGCCCCATTATTGGATACCCTCCTGATTTTTTCACCTGGATAGAGGGCCAGTTACTAATGGTGGAGGACTTCCCATACGGTGGTACGGACTTTAGAGATGATCCTGACTTACCGCTGCCAGAAGGAGTAGCATGGGGAGACCTAGGTAAGAAAAAATGACCCTTGTACTTTTTAAGTTTTGTGCATTTATGATTTTTTTGATATAGTGTTGACAGGTGAACAACATGTGTGTGCAGATGTGGGGCCTATACGACCAGTGGGGACCTCTCTTCTTGCTAGGAGAGAGAGAGGACAGGGAGTAGTTGTGGGTCCGGCTGTGCATGCTGCCATTGCGGAGATGGATAGAGTTTATGCCAACCTTAGTGGGTTGACACTAGATGTTCCTGAGCTGACGGTAGATGAGGTGTCGCGGCCCATGCAGGTACACACGGTTGGAGCGACTGCGCGCTGCTCCGCAGGGTTGCGAGAGCAGTAGACTGTTTCCACACTCAGCAGGCTCAAGCTGTTAGACCACCTAGGGTTGTACGGGCCAGGCGATAGGTCATATGTTGTTACTGTGTGTGTACCTTGAGCTTGGAGGCCTCAGATTTTTGTACTACTGAAAGCTATGAGGCTTTAGATTTTGTAGAGACCCACTGAAATCCGTGGTGCTTCAGACTTTTGTACTAGCACTACATTTTGAGATTATATATATATACAGACATTCCGGCGATTTATATATTATGTGTTTCAAATGAGTGAATTATGTGGTCTTGCTTATGTGTTTGCTTATGAAATGAATTATTTACATGTTATGTCTACTTCTAAGAGGTCATGAAATATGCTTATGTGTGTGCAATGTACCAATCTAAGATGAAGTTGGCCATAGAGTCGGCAACTGTGTTAACGTCTCGTGGAATGTGCAGGTACTGAATGGACTCAAAGGACCTTTCCAGAAGACGGAATCGTCGATATAGATGGAGTAACAAGGGATCGCGGATGGCGTAAACTCGGTTAAGATGAGAGACCACTAGTTGAGAGTCCAAATGGATGACAACGTGGTCCATACCCAAAGAAATGGCGTCAATTAGGGTTCTGATGACTGCTTGATATTCTGCAACATTGTTAGTTGCAAAACCTAGACACATTCCCCCTGAACTAATGAGCTCGCCAGTAGGTGAATAGAGTACCCAGGCTGTCGAAGCAAGGTTACGGGTATGCCGGTTGGCGCCGTCCACGAACTCGTAGCACGTTTCCATCTGCACACGTAGACAGAACATGGTATAAGAAATGAAGCAAGACCTAAAACACGCAAGAAATCAAAGCGTCACATCATACAAAAAACACACACGCCTGCCATGTACAGTATATACAAAAGTACTTATGTGTGAAAGACTCAAGCATAGTACCTCTTTAGGTAAAGCCCATTGCAGGGTTCACCCAAAGATATCCCATCATAATCTTCAAGCTCGTAAGCTCCCTTCTCTAGAACACGTTTCACTATGTAAGGACCATGCCACATGGACTCAAACTTGCCTGCCCCCAGCTTATCATGTTTTTGATCGTAAGTGAGGACCAAATCCCCTTCGTTAAAAACATGGGGTTCTACCGACTTGTCGTACTGCGCTTTGATGCATTTCTTATGGGCCTCGTTGGCAAGAGCGGCATCTCGACGAGTCTCGTTGAGATTAGCTAGGTAGAGGAAGCGTTCTTCCTCGGTAGTAGTGTTCGGGAGAATTTCGATGGTGAGCTTGAGAGACAGAATCTCGCACTCTATAGGATGGACTGCCTCCAATCCATACACTAGCTGGAAAGGAGTGAATCCAGTGGTGGTTTTAACGGAAGTCCTATAAGACCAAAGTGCGGAGAAGAGCATGTTGTGCCAATTGGCCTTGTGCGTACCTACCATTCATTGGACCATAGTTTTCAAGACCTTGTTATTGGCCTCGACCCATCCATTCGACTATGGGTAGTACGGTGTTGAGTTTCCATGGTGAAAACCCAATCTATCACTCAAATAGTCAACCATATGGTTCATGAAGTGGGAACCATGGTCGGTAACTATTCCTTGAGGAACTCCAAACTATGTTATTACATGGTTGAACATGAAGAGTGCGACGGTTTTGCCGTTGTTCGTGTATGTAGGAATTGCCTCGGCCCACTTTGTAAAGTAGTCCACAGCTACAATGACGTAGCTATGCCCCCCGGCCGAGGTAGGCTTACACTGCATGAAATCGATGCCCCATTTAAGAAAGGGGCCAATGACAATAACCGGGTGTAATGGGGCAGGGTGGGTGCGCTTCTTAGTACAAAAATGCTGACATCGAGGACATTTTTTTACGGCCTCAATACAATCTTTAAAGATAGTCAGCCAAAAATATCCTGCGCGCAAAATCTTCTGGGACATAGCCATCCCAAAGAGGTGACTGCCACATGCCCCTGCGTGGTAGTCATTCAGAATGTGTTCAGCCTCTTCATGAGTCAGACAACGCCGAATAATAGAGTCGATACCACGATGGTACAAAGTATCACTGATGATCAGATAATACTTTGCGTGGTGGCGTATATGACGACGGTCATCACAAGACAGTTCAGGGTTGAATCGTTGGGTTTGAAGATACAATGTGATATCTCCATACCACAGATCAGATGTACTGATAAGAAACAATGACTCGTCTGGAAAGGAGTCATTGGGCTCAGACTCTACGTCAGTACGGGGGAGGTCGCAAATAATCTCAGCAAACACCAATGACTTTTTAGACTTAGCTTTTTCGAAAAGAAGATTGTATTCTTGCAGTATCATGATCCAGCGTGAATACTTGCCCCCAAGCACCTAACATGTCAGAACGTGGTACATGGGGTTCGATTCGGCAATGATGGTGGTGGTGCGAAGCAAAATATAATGTCGAAACTTCTGCACGGCTATGACTGCCGTGAGAGCAAGTTTCTCAACATGTGAATAGTGAGTTTCAGCGTCAATGAGACCTTTACTGGCATAGTATATCACATGTTCCTGGGCGTACTGGTATTCCTGAACCAAAACCATGGCAATAGTGGTGTCAGAAGCAACGAGATATAGGATGTAATCTCGATAGTAATTCGACGGTTGGATCACAGGGGCATGCATGATGGCATGCTTCAAACTATCAAAAGATCGTTGAGCTTGGTCATCCCAAATGAATGGGACGTACTTCTTCATCAATCTCATGTAACCCTGCGTCTTTTGTGCGACATTACAAACGAAGCACCGTAAGTAAGTTGCTCTGCCTTGCAGACTTTGAAGTTCCGTAATATTGGTCAGAGGGGGAAGAGCGATGATGGCTTCCACCTTTGAGGGATCAATACGGATCCCATCTTTGGAGATGACAAAGCCTAAGAGGAGTCCAAACTTGACACAAAAAATACTTTTGTGAGGATTCAAGCGGATGTTATACCGCCTGCATCTGAGGAAAACAACCGTTAGATGATCGAAGTGGAACTCACACTGCTTCGAATGGGCAGGGAGATCGTCCAAGTAAGGTTCCATAAAGTCCTTCACATTGTGGAAAGCGTACGACATGGCCCGCTGGTATGTGGCACTAGCATTTTTAAGGCCAAATGGAAGTTTACGGTATGCAAACATTCCCCAAGGGCAGATGAAAGCAGTCTTGTGTTGATCGGCCGGGTGGATCTCAATTTGGTTGTATCTGGAAAAGCCATACATAAATGAAAAAATGACACTTCCAGCACAATTGTCTATGATTTGGTCGATGAAGGGAGTCGGGTAGTTGTCCTTGGGACAATCTTTGTTGAGGTCTTGATAATCGACGTAGACACAGATGGTTCCCTGCTTTTTGTTCACAGGCACGACATTTGAGACCCATTCTGTCAATGGGATAGGGTAAATGAAACCAGCCTTTAAGAGTTTCTCAATTTCTACCTTGATTACCGCATTCTTTCGGGGGTGTACCGGTCGCAACTTTTGGCAGACAGGTTTGACATCGGGATAGGTTTTGATCTCATGCAAAACAATGGAGGGGTCTATCCTCGGAATCTCCTCGTAAGTCCAAGCGAATACGTCTCGAAATCGCTTGAACAAGGCCGTGGTGATGATGACTTCTTCAGGGGAACACTTATGGCCTAACTGAATGTGTTCCACTACACCTGGTTTAACCGAGATGTCGATCAAAGTGGTAGGCTCAATGTTGGCTAAGTTGCCTTCAGAATTCGTTTGACACGCGAGTATCAAAGACTGAGATCTAGAAAGGACATCCGGTGTAGAGATGGTGCGAATGTTGTTCCCTACAGTAGCCAAAATGGGAAGGGAAGACGAACGATGATGGAGGCCTTCCCATGGAGGATCGTCCGCACTCATGATTTCCATGATGGACTCATCAGAATGAAATGTATGTAGGAAAGAATCAGATGATGTCTGTTGCAGAGAACTAGGGGTGGAGGTCATAGTTAAGTGATCTTCCGGGGCTAACTGGATAGCCTCGTACATAAGTTCGGTGGGTGACAAAGGCATAATGTCTCCAATCAGGTGTGTGGTGGCTTCAATAGGTACAAGCCATGAATCAGTGGAGTTGGGAATGGACGAAAGCTGCGAGGAGATCATGTTCACCGTGGCAACATGGTTTGGGGGATTCGAAGTAGGAAAGACTCCCATAAGGGATGAATCCTGAAGGTGGCCAACCCCCACACTCTCATACTTTTGCGAAGAATGTCCAATGGAAGGAACGTTATCGCCTGGGTGAGAAGTGGCGTCAGGTGAGCAGAAAACCAGTTGGTCGACCGTGACAATTCAGCCTTGGTGGGGGAATTGCACTATGCAAAAGACTGATGAGGCAACCGCGGTCATGGCGTAAAACCAATTACGACCAAGCATAATGTTATAATCTAACGGGGCAACAACGAATTCCACGTTAGGGTTGTGGTATTGCCCCCAGTTCGACTAATAAAGCTTGTAACAACCCATGAGGTTGAAAGCCACATCCGTCAAAGGTTCTCAAAGTGGTAGGAGAACAGTTCAACTCGGGAGAACCTATGGAACATGAGATTGACATGACTGAAGTGGAGGCGCCCTCGTCCAAAATGGAACGATGGATTGTCTTCCTAGCTATGTTTGTGGCAACTTGAAATGCCAACTGATGGGAGAGCTTCAGTTTGAAGTATTCCAGCCAGAACATGATGGTATTCAATGAATTCGGGTCAACTGCACCAATGGCAGCGAGGAGAATCTTGCGTTGATTTGGACAGTTTTGCAAGACTTTGAGCGTCGACATAGCACAAGGATCTTGTGCTAGGTCCTCTACAATTTTGTAGTTTGAGCAGCTCGAGCATTAGGATTAAAAACCGATTTTCTAATCGTGCTCTTGGGTGGACGCAACACTGACTCGAGGGAAGGCTTCTCAATGGTGAGAGGCACAACCAGTACGGTGACATTGGGCATCGAAGTGGAAGCTTTTTCAGTATTACTTCCACCGAGTTCTTTGGCTGGAAGGGGGTCATACAAACGAGAACGAGTGTTCAAGTTGATAGTCTCATTACGTACCATGAGAACATGTGCGGTGGTAGATGCTTCTCCTTGGGAAGAAGAAGTGTGAGCAATCGACTACTGATTTTGAGAAAGGAAGGGATCGTTGAGAACTGCGGGTGTGGGTTTTCCCTTAAGAAACTTTTGAACTTCGTCTCTATGGGGGCACTCCTTGGAAAAATGATCATCACCACACAGTAGACAAGGAAACTTTAACTTCCTTTTCTGTTTGGTATCATCAAGGGTGCTCTTTTGTTCCTGTTGGGTGGAAGATTTCTTAGGTTTCCCCTCATTTTTCTTCTTACCACCAGACTTCTGAGGTGAAGCTGATGAAATATAATTCACCTCTTCAGTGATAGCAGGGGTGGATGATTTCATGGTGCTGAGACCAGCCTGTGTTGGTGATGGGGACGAACCCTGGGGGTTCGAAGAACCAACAGTTTGATGAGGAGGCTGGGTGTGAAGGGATCCAATGATGCCATCGGCTTGGGGTCCCTTGGGTGGTTTCGCAGGGTCATTAACGTCACGGGGTGCATCAGGAATAATATCAAACAATGTTCCAGATTGAGTATTAACTAAGTCTAGCACATGGGCGCGAGCGATGGCTTGTTCTTCAGTGACAGCACCTCCCATGGCAACATCTCATGCTATGGTAGGGATGAGGGACTTCGTAAACCAGTCTGCTAGGAGTTGATATGGAATTGGAGCTTTAATGAGACGACGTCTCCTTCGCCACTCATGTATATGATCTGAAATGTGAGTGGCGGTATTTTGACAAAGTGAGGTTAAATCTTGGTACCAGTTTCATACCGTATAGGCAGCTGGAAATGAGTAAAAACATTCATGGCAAGAGAACCAAAATCGAGAAAAGAATGGGGTGGTAATTCGATTACCACTTTCCAACCAAACCGGTGAGAGTCCTTTGAAACAATCTAAGATGGATCGAGTTGTCTATCATGGAGTTAGATGAACACCATAAATGGTATGTCATCACGTGATTTTTAGGATCTTCACTCGGCTTGCCATCAAATTTTGGGAAATCAGATGAAAGTTTCACCAGAATAGGTGGCCAATTAGTTCCGTGGTAAATGGGGTTGTTGGTTAAACGAGACAGGTCAGGTAGATCCAAAGTAGCCAAAAAGGGTAGCTACGGATTAGGATGTGAAGGGATCCAATGATGCCATCGGCTTGGGGTCCCTTGGGTGGTTTCGCAGGGTCATTAACGTCACGGGGTGCATCAGGAAGAATATCAAACAATGTTCCAGATTGAGTATTAACTAAGTCTAGCACATGGGCGCGAGCGATGGCTTGTTCTTCAGTGACAACACCTCCCATGGCAACATCTCATGCTATGGTGGGGATGAGGGACTTCGTAAACCAGTATGCTAGGAGTTGATATGGAATTGGAGCTTTAATGAGACGACGTCTCCTTCGCCACTCATGTATATGATCTGAAATGTGAGTGGCGGTATTTTGACAAAGTGAGGTTAAATCTTGGTACCAGTTTCATACCGTATAGGCAGCTGGAAATGAGTAAAAACATTCATGGCAAGAGAACCAAAATCGAGAAAAGAATGGGGTGGTAATTCGATTACCACTTGCCAACCAAACCGGTGAGAGTCCTTTGAAACAATCTAAGATGGATCGAGTTGTCTATCATGGAGTTAGATGAACACCATAAATGGTATGTCATCACGTGATTTTTAGGATCTTCACTCGGCTTGCCATCAAATTTTGGGATATCAGACGAAAGTTTCACCAGAATAGGTGGCCAATTAGTTCCGTGGTAAATGGGGTTGTTGGTTAAACGAGACAGGTCAGGTAGATCCAAAGTAGCCAAAAAGGGCAGCTGTGGATTAGGATGCGAGTACTGATAGTACGGATAAGGCGTGTAAGGACCAGTATGACCATAAGGTGTACCAGGAGGAAACTGGCCATAAGGGTATGTGCTGCCCGGACCAAATGGAGGTCCGCCGCGATAATAAGGTGGTCCATTACCATAATAAGGTGGCCCATGACCATAAGGTGGTGGCCCACCTCCGCCGCTGGGAGGGGGTGGGATGCCTCCAAATGTTGGTGGTCCGCCACCACCGCCAAGGTAGGATGGGCCTCCACCGCCTCCGCTAGGGAGTGGTGGTGGTCCTCCACTGCTGCCAGAATAGGATGGGCCTCCACTGCCTCCGCCAGGAGGAGGTGGTGGTCCACTACCGCCACTGCCAGATGGGTAAGGACCTCCTCCACCGCCTCCACCATAGTAGGGTGGTGGACCGCCACCATCGCCACCAGGATAACATGGTCCTCCACCACCACCACCGTCAGGAGGTGGTGGTGGTGGTCCTCCACCACCTCCTCCAGGGGGAGGTGGGTCATGATGACCGAAATGAGGTGGTCCTCCACTAGAAGGTAGAGGTTCGCCTCTTCCTCAGCTATGTGGGTGCCCGCCACCTCCAATGGGAGGTGGGGGAGGAGCGATGGGAGGTGGAGGGACTGTAAGTGGGGGTCCATGTTGTAAAACATTTTGTTGTCCCCATAAAGTGTAAGGATTACTGGGGTAGGGTACCTCGTAGAGTGCATTTCTGGGATTGAGTTGACCCGACACTGGGTTAGGATGACCTGGATACGCTTGACTCGATGGAAGTTGAATTACGTTGGATGGTCCTCTGGCATGGGATAGTCCCGTAGTGGAAGGTCCAGGAGGTAGAAAATTACCAACGGTAGGTACGATGGGAACTCCAACTGTGGTATTATGGTTGCAACCCCCCCAGCAACAACTTGGTGATCACTAGGTAAAGGTTGACCCAACACTGGTTGATGATTATTCGCCGTAGGGTTAATGTTACTTGTAAAAAGGGTAGGAGGTAAGGAGTATCCTCCTCTTGAAGTTTGGGGTGGGGGAGGAGTAGGTAACGTAACCGTGGTGGTCACAGTTGCATTGGACTGTTTTTGTTCAACAGGTTGGGCAGTAGGAAGTATTGAACTGGTCTCCTGTCTAGGAGATGCATGTGCAAGTTGACCAATTCCAGAAGTGGTCATGTGTTGCGTGGATGATTTTGGTGACTCGAAAGATAAAGAGCGGCTTGGGATCGGTCAATCGTCGAATCTTATTTGAAAGTTCCAAGTTCGAAACTCCTCACCCATGGCATGTAAATGAGCCAGTTGCTTGTGATAAGGTGTCAAGCGGTCGTCGGGACTATCCTGACTGGGTGGGGGTGCGACGACAAAATGGGCCATTGGGTGACTAGTAGAAGATGTCCAATAAGTTGTTGATGGACTAGCAGTGGCTGTGGGTTCGTCATGGGGTTGATTTATCCATTGCAATGACCCAGGCTCTCCCGAAGCAATGGGAGGCAAGTCTTGTGAAGTGGGGAGTTGTGCTTCTTCACCCTATGGGGGATGAGAGGCAGGTGAATCTAGAGGAGTATGAGGAAACAAAAGTCCTCCAACATTCAAAGTGGGGTTTTCCACTTCATGTGACCATACCCTGGCATGTGGATCCATCCTTACCCTCGAAACTACCTCCTAATTAAGGGGATATTCAAGTGGTAAGTTTTGAATTCTATGGGACCTTCTCCAAGGAAAGTCAGCCAGAGTGATTGAAACAAAATTTTCTCCTAATGCAAGCTAAAAGAAAAGCATACCAGACAAAACCCTACACAAACTAAGGCCACAAGCAAACTTATGTTATAAGAGTGGATTCAACATTTTGGAACATCACAGGATTGTCAATGCTTCGCAACTCGCGATATACCGTAGGGTCCAACAATATGATGCGACAAGGAGGATTGGGACCGTCCCCTTGCCTGCATACCCGGTTACCTGGATAGTACGTGCGTAGTAGCTCCCCGAGTGCTGTTCTCGGTGTATTGCTCCGCCAAGACGGCTAAAAGGTTAACATAGTTGGTTTCAGGAATCCTAAGTGTGTCTCCCGATATACACAATGTACGTGGGAGCTCAAATCCGTAGTGGTGTTGTCTAATGCACAACCGTTCGGCAAGAGACCTTCCGATATACTACCGAGTACGTGATACACCCTTCGATATATGCCAAGTACTCAAGGTGACTTGGTGTGTACGTGAAGGAGCTCGATATACCGATAAGTACGTGGAAGACTACAATACCCCCGGGATACAGTGCTGGCAAATAACGACAACTGCCATGCTTAACGACGTCGGAACACGTCTCTAACTTACACACAAGTTTCTAAATATTTTACCCTAGTTCTACCGTTAATTTTATCTGGACGTTTAGGTGAATGCATGAGGTGAGTACATAATCAGAAACATAATGCAGGCCCTAACTACATGCAAATGTATGCTTTTCTTTCGATGAATGCTACCTATGGGAAGGATAAATCTTCTTTTCTTTCCAACAACTTTACCAAAGCAATGCAATGCAACACAATCCCAAATCTACGAAAAATGATATTGAAACATTCTTTTCCTTTTTCAACGAAACATAAAATTTTCACAACACTACTAAGCCAAATCAAAATATGTTTTTTCTTTTTATTTGGTCTTTTAAAAAACGATGCTGAGTAATGAAAAGAGAGAGATCCCAAGAAGAGTATGCAATCTTTTCACTTTCATTATGATTTCCTAAAAGAATAAAGAATCAAAAGATACGATTTGACTTTTTCAAGCATGGAACTACTTTTGCAAAACTTGAAAGCCATCCGAGTTTCTCAAGAAGATGAATGATTCATAATTCGTGAAAAACGCAACCAATACAATCCTTCTTCAATTTTTCCAAAAGATTTGTAAATGAAACATTCCAATGCATGAACAATTCTTCAAATGATTTCGAAATGACGGAAACAAAGTACCTTTAATCTTTCAATGGATGCATCAAAACACTAATTTGACAACAACTATGTTTTTAAACATGGATTTTTTAAATGAAAAGATCACTTGCGGCACTCTAACAACTCAGAAAATCTCAAGAGAAAGCAAGCACTCAATGAAATGAAAATACATTCAAACACTCAAAGTCAAACAGTAACAAGCAGGACTAAAGAAAACAAGGATCACAAAAATGAATGCAAAATGAGGTTCGGAACTGATCCAATGCACTTGATCAGATCAGGTTAGGAGAGGAGGGAATGTAAGGGTGAGTGGATGAAGGTGGGGGAGAACAAAGTGTCCACCACTACCAAAATCTTAGACCTGTCCAATATGGAACCCAAAACAACTCCAACAGAACCAAACAACTCAAACACATAAAGCAAAAGGGATCTCTGACTGGATCATACAGTGCAGGAGTCTACATACAAACCACACTCAAAACAAAAGGGGAGAAAAGGTGCTTGTATGGAAAAAAGGGTAGATCGGTGCACTCTGTGCTTGTACACAGTGTGACGTCGCGGTTCACCAATGCGGGGAGTGCGACGATGTCGCAGAAGGACTGTGACAGGGTTGCGACGACAAGCCAACAGACAAAGAACAGAGACCAACAATGACACAGTGTCGCTTTGTGTATATCACCCAGGTGCGACAGGTGGGATCTAAGTTCAAAGATGAGTCAAATCTCCAAGTAATGAGCAATAAACAAGTTTGAGAATGGGAATGCAGATCCAAAGGAAGTTGATCAGAGTCTTCAAAGTGAATATCTGATGGTGAAACCAACTTAAGAAGCAAATGACAAATAAAAAGGCTTGGCAAGAAATCAACTGAAAATATCATTCAACTTGACAACTAAAGGGAAATGTTTTCCCTAGTATGGTCTCCAGATTTGTTTGATGGACAATCCACTCGAGTGAACGCGAGTTGGATGTCGCTAGCTCAACATGAGTCTAGAACAAATAGAACAGACTACAAATGGATTTCCTAGATCTACTTAAGGATCAAGTGCTAGATGTCTTACCTTTTACTGCGCAATGCTTTCTCCTGAATGTTGCTCCACGTCCAACGGTCATCAGATCTTAGCTGCAAGAACTTTTAAGACACAAAGAACAACACAAAATGAGTAAAGAGCATCTATACAATAATAGATCTAAGTAAACAATTAAGCAGGTGAACTACTCAATATCATCACACATTAACAATATTGGTGGAAAGCATTTGTATTACTGTAAATAGGGAAATACATAGTAGAGACATAGAAATACAACCAAGGCTTAACGTTGCAGCCCTTCTCCATCCAAGCCATTTTCCATATCCTCCCAAGGAAGTATGAGTCTCCCAATAGATGAATAGAGATCTCTCAAGGATGATTTCACCAGCATGTAGACACTATAGACTTCCTCCCTTTGGAGAGGGGTAGAGCTTCACTTATATAGGGCTAAGTGGATAGGATATGGATAGGGTAGGTTGAGATATGGTAGGAGAGAGATAGGGGATCCTCCCAATAGGTTAGGAACCGAAGGCCAGCTCCCCCAACAGGTCAGGGATAGGGATCCAAGTCAACAACCTTCGAGAATGAGCTTGAAGAATCTATTTTTGCGATTTAACTGACTTCGTAGCACCTTGTAATGGAGCAAGGTGCGACGTCGCAGGGTTTATGAGTGCGGCCTGCGACGACCTCTCAAAACCTAGCATAAGCACAATGATGTCCCTTCTAGGTAAATGACTTAGTCAATGGAACTTCAGGGATGTATACACTGAATCTAATGGTGGTAAGATTTTAGGTGTAATAGTGGGTCCCCACACAAACATTATGGTGGAAACCTCATTGATGTACTGCTACACAGATCCACTCTTGTATTGGTCGTGGCTGTGTTATTATCTTGTCATGGATCTACGCTTGTATTTTAGTAGCCATGATTGTGTTCAGTCATTTAAGTATGGATCCACGTTATATTTTGGTGACCATATCATCGGTCTGTATCAACATGGATCTGCAATGTATTGGTTGGTAGCCATGTTGTGAGTCATTGGGATGATCAAATTATTGTACTGCAAAAGATCCTTGGTTATTGTTGACATATTTCGAACCGATAGTTCCTTGCATCGATCCTTTATACTTTATCCATCAAAGTATTTCACCTATCATGTTACTCTAGATTCATACTTTGGGGGGCATTCTATTACACAAAATTTTTGTACTCGTCATGATTACGAACCATGTATACTTTCTCCTGGTCTAAATCCCTGAGGTACTTCACCAAAACTCCTTGGAAGATGAGTTATGAGGTTTTTTCCATACTAAAACCATATTTAGAGAGGGCGACACACCTTTCCTTACAACAAAGCATGTTTTTCCTGATCAACTCACCTTACTCCACTGCAGACCACGTCGTTGGTGCATGTTGCTAGTGTCTAGGGTGTGTCGATGCCTGTACAGAGGGAAAAAAGAGAAGTTTCAAGAAGTCTCTCAAAGGAGACCCTTGTGGATTCCTATCCCTTCCATATAGGGTGGATCTCACTCACCACCCAACTTAGTAGGATCCCACCTATCCTTCTCCCTAATACTCTCCTCTCCTCCTCATCTCTTTTGGCCTATAAATGAAGCTCTTCTTGATGGGATAGGGGAGGATAAAGATAGAGTACCTAAACGCTAGAGAAATTATGTTGGAGCTTATCCCCTTTCATCCATTAGGAGGCAAAATATTGGATCTTTGAGGCTAAAACCATTTGGAAGAAGTTGCAACGTCAAAGCTTGGTTGTAATCTCCCTATGTATTTCTTTCATTTACAGTAATATGGATTCTTTCCATAAATTCTTGTTGTATTAAGATCTTTAGAATTAGTTTCTTTGACTACTAGTTTAAACTAATTTATATTACATATTATTGGTATTTGTATGTTTCCACTTGTTTGTGCATTTTCTTGTAGTTGAATATAAGGAGCTACATCAAGCAAGGAAGGATCACTACAATCACAAGGTAAACCATTTCTTCGTACCTTTTGCAATTTGTTTAAGATAGGAAAGATTTATGCATTCTGTACTCTTTTTGTTCTAGATCTGAACCATTCGGACTAGGGAGATCGGTTAGTGTCCGCACGGATGGATTGTCTGTAAACAGTTGCCCAAGATACAAGCTAGAGGCTGTTTGTACGCAGTGGTTGAAAGGTTGACTAAGTTCGCTCATTTCTTTGCCATTCCTTGTGACTATTTAGCTGCACAGGTAGTAGAGTTGTTTTCAGATAGGTATTCAGGTTTCAAGGGTTGCCTAAGACCATTGTCAGTGATAGAGATAACAAGTTCACCGGAGCATTCCGGTAGGAGATTTTCAGGTTGGTTGGGACATAATTGGATATGAGCATGAGTTATCATCCTCAAAGAGACGGACATACAAAGATAATTAACAAGTGGATTGAGGGATACTTGAGGAACTATGTAGCAAGTCAATAGAGGACATGGATTAAATGGCTACACCTAGGGGAACACTACGACAATACTACACACCATATGACCACCGTGTTGCAGCTGTAACCTGATCCCCAATTTTTTTGTGAAATTGTAGGGCCCCTCCTTTGATCTTACTCAGAGTTGGTTTCATCTCACCCCTGACACTTAGTTTTTCTTTAAAAAATAACAAAAAGAAGACTTTCCGCACTTTCGCAATGCCGCAATCCCGCACTTCCACAATGCCGCAATCCCGCACTTCCACAATGCCGAAATCCCGCTTTTCTACAGTTCCAATTGTGGATTGCGGATTGATTTTTTGGTTTGTTGAATAGTCTCCCGCAATTCCGCAATCCGCATGCCCGCAATTATGACTGCCCGCAGTCCTGCATTCCGCAGCCCCGCACCTTAGCATTTCCGCATTTCTGAATGCGGATTGCGGGTTGCGGACCGCATTTATGACTTTGGAATTGCATTCCGCATGTCCGAATTTCCGCGTTCCCGCAATCCCGTAAGCCCGCAATCCCGCAATCAATCCGGCATTGCGGATTGCGAGTTTCATTTTTGAATGTTCGAAATTGGCACCTGCAATCCCGCATATCTGCATTGCAGATTGCAGGGGGGGTGAATTTTTGGCCATTTTTTAAGTCTTTTCCGATTGCAAAAGGATGATTTTTGGGCCATTTTTTAAGCCTTTTTTCGACTGCGGAAGGATGATTTTTGGGGCCATTTTTAGGGATTTTTTGACCTTTCGCCTCTGCGATTTTCTCACTGAAACTAGACCATGGAAGCTTAAATCTTTGTTTTGCAAACCATATTGACAAATAAAGCTTCTGAAATTTGTATTATGTTCATTATGTTTTGCTTATACATTAGTTTTGTTGTTTTCTCAGGATGCGTGGAAGCTGAAACGCCATGGGCAGAAGGAACAATAGGCATAAAAGGCAAGATTGGTAATCCAAAGGACACAGAGGAAGTCGAAGTGAGCAATCATATGTGAAAGAAGTTGAAAGATTGCACACAGAGGAAATAGTTGGCACAAAAGACAAATTGCGCCATCCAAAGGATGCAGCTGGAGTTGAGAGGATCATTCATAATGCAGAGGGAGCTGAAACTCTATGCGCAGAGGAAACAGATGGCACTAGAGACAAATCATGCAACCCAAAGGACGTAGAGGGATCCGAAATGATCAGTTATTCAAAAAAATTCTATTGTAATATAAATATGGGGAAAGGGTACTGGAGAAAGAGACTTTTGCTAGTGAATTAGAGACTGGATACATTGTGTAAGAGAACTATTTTTCTGCTAATGAGGAAAGACCTGTTCATTGGGAAAAGCTTGCACTGATGTTTGCTTGGGACGTGTGACTGATAGATCAAAACTATTTCTTTTATGTTTATTTTCATGCTGTGAGATCTTTCTAACTATATTGAACTACTTCAATGGTGGTGAATGATTTCCTTATCTATGCAAATATTTATGTGTTAACAGAGTAATACATTGTGTTAATCAAAATCAAAGCTATCTTTGGTAATTTTATGCTGGGAATGTGCATATTTGATCTTAATAGCTATATGTTGGATTTTTTATGAGCATTTTCAAATTATTACTCTTATTTAAATTTGCTCCTTGCAAGGATAGGTTAGTTAGTTTAGAATAGAGTTAGCTAATTGACAAGGTAGAAGCGGTAAGACGGGAGGTAAGAACCTACACATCACTTATGTGGTTTCTGCTTGTCAATTATAGGTTAAATGCATTAGTTAGATTATAAGCACTTGCATATTCATACTCTCAAACATAAAATATAAATGGTGGGATAGGCTGCAACCGGTACATAATTAAACAAACACATCTATGGTAGCCATAGCATTAACCGGACGGATTCCCCATACCAAACAGTAAGTGATCTAATTGGGATTATTCATTGGGGAGAATCCCTATTGTTGATAATATGATTTTTCGGGCATCAACAGTTTTAGCGCTAGAAGGAGGGCAGCCAATGCATGGCTGGCATAGGAAATCCGTTTTCAAGATTAAATTTCTCTGGGTCTACATTGGAAACAAACAAACCAGAAGAATTAATTTCTGAAACTAATTATCAAGAAAAGTTGGATTCTGAAAGCTCAGCAGTGATCCGTTTTCATATTGTATCGGTGTGGGCCATACCCCTGGAGGGTGGAATCACTGGCTCGTGCCTATACCTGGTAATCCTTTGCTTTCTCCAACTTCCTATAGCATCATAAGTCCATGAGTCTCAAAAGGTTCACTTATAGCCATCATTTTTTGTTTTGATGATAAAATAGGCTATAAACCCTGCCAGAAACTTCTTCTCGTGAAGAGAACCCAATCTGCAATTGATTCAGCCATAAATACGCACTCTTATTATCTTCTCTTCTCTTTCATAAATATTGCTATATAAAAGAGCATACTTTAAGCCTTAGCTCGGGGCCCCACCACACCCCCCTATATCTTGCAACTAGTCTTGGATGGTAAATTTGATTTAAGCAGCTTTCAACTGGATCTCACTTCATTGGAACATCGACAAAAGAAAGAAAGAGGGCTTTAGTTCCTTGGAGAGTCAGTTCTCTTTCTTTGCATTGATTCAAAAATCTGGGTCATCAGGGAACCAACAGCAAGAGTTTCAACATCAATGGCGGAGGTAGCTTCATATCCAGTTCCATAGTAAGCAACATCCCCCCTTTTCCCGGTTAATGTATTTGTGTAAATATACAAAGGTAGCATCCTCGCTAGTTCAAGTATATCACAAGTTTTTGGTCTTTTCATCTAATTGATGAGATATCGATGATCGAGGCTGATTCCATTCCTCAACCGACAGGAGCCGTCACTAAAACCCCTCAGTACCCACATAGTGGTAAACATATAAATTGTCACAAGGGAAGCATTATAGGAAAGCATGCACAAGTGGTAGATGCTGCAATTGTGGTGGTGTCAAGGACAAGCTAGTATAAGCGCATTAGAAAAGCTGGTAGAAGTGCATACCTAGAACTGATCGATGATAAAGTGCCTGGTAAGTGCCCGATTAATTGATGATAGAAATGTCACTGATCATACCAAACGTTTATATGTTGTTCCTCACACATAAGTAGACAATTTCAGGAGACATACTAGATCATCGTGAAGAAACTTAGTGGATTATCAGTGGTACCTTTAATACATAGAAGGGAAGCTCCTAGAAGACAAGTTGTGCAAACTAGGGATTTGGTGCTTGTGGAATCTTTGGAAGAATTATTTGATTTATCATTACAAGATATACTAGATTCCATTAATCAATTGAGGCCTAATTCTCTGGAAACAAACACTACTCCACGCACACAGAATTATATACCACCTCATACACCCCACATTCTCCTAGGCGTATTGCTAACATGGCTCACAATGTCAATCAACCCCCTGCATGGAGAGCCAGAGGTCCACTCAACCTAGCTGCTCCTTTGCATGATTTCCTAAACACCCGGAGCGAGTGCTGCCTAAGTCCGACCCTTGAAAAGGGATCTCTGCTGAAGATCACCTAAAAACATTTTACTTGGCATTGAACCTATTAAATGTGTAACATGAGGATGTAGTGTGCAGATTGTTCCCTTACACTTTTGAACCAAGAGCATCATCCTGGTATTTTAACTTATAAGATAATTCTATAGTAGATTGGGATAGTTTTGAAAAGGTTTTTTTGAATAAGTTTGGTACCCAAAAGAGCATGGCTTCACTTATGAAATAATTATTGTCTATGCGGATGGAAACGAAGGAGAATGTTCAAGAGTTTAATCAAATATTTACTATGATTTTGAATAGTTTTAGCGCTACAACTAAACCTGTTGAAGAATAATTGGTAGAATATTATACTACAACGCTTCTCCCATCCATAGCCATGTTTGTCAAAAGGTCTGTTAAAACTACTCTAGCATAAAATTATGAAGAGGCAAAGAAAGTAGAGGAAGACATAGACAGTATCATCAAACATTCTTTGGATTTGGAAGTAAAACCTATAGTAAATAAGAAGCCTTTAATATTGACCAAACCTAAAGAAGAATCTGCAAATGAATTAGAAAATGTGGTCAAGATGGTTCAAAAGTTGTCCAATAAAATATTAGATTTGGAAAAAGAAAAGGGTGCTAGTTCTTCAAGAAGAAAACCATTTAAGCATTTCTATAAGAAAAGGGAAGAAAGCACACAATAAAAACCACCATTAAATAATTATGTTGTTTTCAATTTGAATGAAGTTGGCATGGACCACTTTTGCACATTTCATCAAGAGCATGATTCCAAGAAAAGTTGCCCACAATGGATTAATTCAATGACCCTGGTAATGAATCAGTTATTAGATACACAACTAATAGACCAGGGAGATCAAGAAGAAGACCAATCAAATGAACCAGAAGATCAAAATGAGGAAACTACCTTGGTATTATGGGATTGGGAACCAACTTTGGGTTTATATGAAGAAGAAAAGGTAGAAGAAATACAAATATCATCTGTGGATTATACCACCAGAAGTAAGGGACCAATAGAAGAACAAAGTATGGTACTTCCCAAAATGAAGAAATTCAAAGAAAACATAAAGAAACATAACAGTTTAAATCAATCACAACCAAAAGAAAATTCTGGGATCATTAAGGAAACAAACCCATTAAGCAATAAACAAATAAACCATGTAATCAACAAATCTGATAGTGGTAAAAAGGTTGGAGAAAATCATAATATGGGGTATGACATTGTAGAAGATATCAAGAAAACTAAAGCAAATATATCTTTGTTTGAATTGTGTAACCTGCCACAATAGAGGAGAAAATTATTAGAAGATTTTGATGTAAAATCAAGCAGCACAGTAAATAAACAGTAAAAAAGGGTTGAGTCTGATACCAAAATTAACGACGCAAGTATTGGTGGAAAATCAAAATCTCAAACTCTTCCTTTCCTTTTGACTTTTGAAATCTTCAATTATAATGTGCATAATTGCTTGGTAGACTCCGGGGCTTCATCTAACATCATGACACTATCTATTTGCAAAAATATTAATGGACAACTCACTTCATCCCCTTCTCGAATTATTCAACTAGACAAATATGATGTTAAAGTTATTGGGGAAATGAAAAATGTCTTGATCATATTGGCTGCAGACCCAAGAGTGTATCAATTTATTTATATTATGGTAGTGGATATACCAGAGGCTTATGGGTTAATACTAAGTAGAGACTGGTCAAATAAATTAAATGGTTATTTTGCAACTGTTTGGTCTCATTTATGGATGCCTTATCAAAATAAGCAGAACCAAATTAAGGTATTACGGGAATCTCATATGAAACATAATGTGACTCGGTTAGAAGAAAAAAATGAGCCAGTGAATTTTTCATCTTTAGTTTTGGGGAATTATTTTTTAGAAATTGAGCCAAGGAACTATCAGGCAGAAAATGTTGGCCATATTTCAGACAACCAGTCCGGTCTCCTTCAATTTGCACAGGCTGACGATATTGAATGTAACATAGTAGAATTATTTACTGACTTAGATAATCATACCAACATAGTTGAGTTAGATGATAGATTTTGGATTTTGTACTTTGATGGATCCAAAACACAAGAGGGAGCAATAGTTGGTTGTGCTCTTGTTGATTCTCAAGGAACTAGACAATTTCTCTCTTGTAGATTGAATTTGAATGCACGAATAATACTGCAGAATATGAAGATCTAGTTCAAGGATTGAAAAAATCCATTGATTTGAATATTAAGATTTTTAAATTTTTTGGTGACTCAGAAATAGTTAGGAAAATAAGAAACACCATTCATTGCGTATCTCCACACTTGAAAGGGTGTCAGTATGAAGTATGGAAGTTAATATCAAATTTTAATGCTTTTAATATAAATGCCATTCCTAGATTGTAGAACGCTGCTACTGATTTACTAGTTGTTTCTGCTTCACAGTTAGTACCAACCAATAACAAATGTTATTGAATTGTTTTTTAGGCCTTTTGTACCTGACAACATTACAAATATGAGAGTCTTCGATGATGATGAGCAGATTATCAGTTTTCTAACAAATGAGGATACCTTCAAAGAATCTATTATTGAAGAAGATGAGGACCAGTCATAATTGCAAAATGAAGGTACTAGCAAAGGAAATTTTATGCCAAAAGGAGTGTGAACTCTTGAAGGATTATTTGATTTACAACACAAATTTAGGAAGCCTGCAAATGTCAAGACAAACATCTCTTCGATGCAATATGAGTTGGTGAACTTAGGGACAAAAAAGGAACCTAAATATGTTAATTTGGGAAAATGTTGCTCACCTGGCGAAAGGTGCAATTTTATTAAACTATTTCAGCAGTACAAGGACGTTTTTGCGTGGACATATGAAGATTTGAAGGCTTATGATACACGCATAATCCGGCATGTTATACCCATCAAACAAGGAGCAAAACCGTTTCAGCAGCAACTTTGAAAGATGCATCCTACGCTTGAACCATTAATACAGAAAGAATTAAAGAACCTGCTTGATGCTAGAATTATCTTTAAAGTTCGACACTTTGAATGGGTGGCCAATTTGGTGCCTGCAAGAAAAAAAATCACGATAAAGATAACTATCTAGTCCCACCCATAGAACAAATCTTATAGATGGTATCAGGATCATAAATGTTCTCCCTATTGGATGGATTTTCAAGTTATAATCAAGTATTAGTGGTCGAGAAGGATAGACTCAAGACTACCTTTCACACAAAATGGGGAACATTTGCTTATAGAAGAATTCCTTTTGGCCTTATGAATGCTGGAGCCACATTTCGAAGGGCCATGGACATCGCATTCTGAGCTTTGGTCGGCCACTGTGTTGTCATTCATTTAGATGATGTGTAGTTTTTTCTAAGAAAAGAGAAGATCATACTTTCCATTTAAAACAATTTTTTGAACGTTGTAGAAAGTATGGTATATATTTGAATCCTAAGAAAAGCATTTTTGTTGTTCTCGAAGGAAAATTGTTAGGGCACATCATCTCTAAAAAGGGAATCTCTATAGACCCTGAAAGAATTCAAGCTATAACTTAGATTCCCATGCCCCATAATAAGAAAAATATGCAATCATTTATGGGCACAATAAACTTTGTGTGAAGGTTTATACCAGATTTTGCACAAATTATAAAACCTTTGCAACAGATGGTCAAGCAAAGTGTACAGTTCAAATGGACTGATATTGAGAAGAATGATATAAAAAAATGCCATTGCTCACGCACCTTCATTGAGTAGTCCATATTTTGAAAAATATTTTATTATATATACATTTGCTTTGGATTGTTCTCTCGCAGCAGTGCTCACACAGAAAGGATAGCAAGGAGATGAATACCCAATATCTTTTATGAGCACTGGGCTACAAGGAGCTGAAATGAACTACCCAGCTGTAGACAAGCAAGCATATGCAGTTTTCAAGGCAATGAAGCAGTTCATACCTTACATTCTGAAAAATAGAACAAAGGTATAATACCTCACCCAGCTATCAAATCTCTATTTATTTAGAAGGAGTTGGGAGAAAGAAGAGGAAATTGGGTGACTGCACTACAAGATTATGACATAGATTTTAAGCTAGCTAATATCATCAAAGGTCAAGGATTATGCAAGTTGCTGACTGAAATCCAATTGATAAAGATCATGGCTGGGAAAATGAGTAAGAAATGAATATAATTGAAGTATGTTCCACTTTCACCACTCCAGAGTCTTGGTATAAAGATTTAATTCATTATCTTCAAAATGGATATTTGCCGAAACATTGGAATTCAAAGCAAAGAATGGCACTTCGATTAAAGTCAGCATCATACCAAATAATAAATGGAGTACTATTCAGAAAGAATTACGATGGAGTTTTTCTCAGATGTCTTGAAAAGGATGATGCAGAGAAAGTGGTAAAAGAGTTACATGATGGCCCTATAGGGGGACGTTATTCCGAAGACACTACTGCTCATAAAATATTGAGAGCTGGATATTATTGGCCCATTGTTTTTAAAGGTGCTCATGCTTATGCAAGGAGATGTGATGTATGTCAGAGAAGTTCTAGCAGACTACCAAAATCAACAGAACCACTAAAACCAATTATCATTTCAGAACCATTCGAGCAATGGGGTTTAGATATCATCCGGGAAATCAATCCCAATTCTTCATTGCAACATCGATACATTCTCATAGCCACTGATTATTTCACAAGGTGGACTGAAGCAACTCCTTTCTGCAAAGTAAATGAAGATGCAATCATCATATTTTTGAAAGAAAACATCATAACTAGGTTTGGAGTTCCAATTTCATTAGTTTTTGATAATGCATCTTATTTTTCTTCTGCTAAGTTAAGTACATTTGCTATGGAAACGGGAATTAAATTGCATTATTCATCTAACTATTATCCTCAAGGGAATGGGTTGGAAGAATCCACCAATAATTTTTTCATACGAATATTGAAGAAAACAGTTATTGAAAACCAAATAAACTGGCATGTAGCCCTTCCCAATGCTTTATGGGCAGATAGGGTCACTCCAAAATATTCTTTAGGGGTTTCTCCTTACTCCTTAGTCAATGGGAAAGAGGCTATTCTTCCCCCAAACATACTACTCCCTTACCTACATTTAGCTCAGGCAACTCAAGGATCCAATAGAGAAATCTAACAGTCACGAATTAATAATCTGCTTAAACTTGAGGAAGCACGACAAAAGGCCAAGACATTGTTAAAAAATGGTTTGATAAGCAAAAATCTGGAAAGAAAATTTTTGAAGTAGGAGACCTAGTTCTAAAGTGGGATCACCCTCATGAAGAAAAGGGGAAACATACAAAATTTCAACAATTGTGGCTTGGTCCTTATCAAATTGTGGAGAATCTTGGTCCTGCAACTTATAAGTTACAAGATTTACAAGGGGAGAAAGAAAACCTCCCTGTCAACGGCCTAGCACTCAAACACTACTTTTCTTAGATTTAGGGAAACCTTTTGTACATAAATAATTTTTTTCATTTTAACTTTTTGTTTTCATCTTAAGATAGTTAGCTTCAGTCGTATCTCATGCTGTGTTGATTTTTCTTTACTTGCTTGATTTTGTTTAATAAACCCCAACTCAAGTTTCGGAGTAACATAAATTTTTCTTTTCTAAACTTGCAAAATAAGAGTTTCACTCACATAGTTTTCTTTGTATAGGCTAGCTGCTGGTTATTCGTTAGGTTTTGTTTGATAGCTCAGGTTTTATCCTTCACTATCATTTTGTCCCTTTGGATATTTGGAAATGAACATGATACCCGTATTTGATGCATATGTTGGACTGAACCAAACATTCATAAAGTATACACAAGATATGTCTTCACTGGTTTCATCTATTTGTTTTCATGAGAATGAGTATGAACACATATGTGTTTTATGAAAGAGGCCACATTCAAAATCTGTTCGAACTGAAGAAAATCTAGGTCTGCAGAATTATGGAAATACATTCTTTGATTTCGAAGGCAAGATAACAATTAACAACATAAATAAAAAAAGGAAGGAAGATCATTGAAGATACAATTAGGGTTGATACCATTAAACGTTTTAGTTAACAATTGAAGAATCAAAACACTTTCATGAAGATTCTTGAAGAGTTGATACGCAAAGATGTTTCATTAAAAATTTTGTTCATCACAACATGACAACGTTAATACAAATGCATGAAAACAGTTTTGAAATTCGATATCCCATAGACCATTGGTTGAAAAGTTTGATTGTAAATAACTCATAAAGCAAATATGATATCTGGTTGATATCTCTTACTGCCCCATAAATGTGAAAAGCATTCTGAGATTGAATTTATGAATATGGTTTGAAATGTTCCATTAATTGGCATGGTAATTTTGCAACAAGATTTGATTATCAATGCTCAATAGTGAAATATGTCTGCCAGAAGAATACGCACCAGCCAACTGAAGACTAAGGATATGTCTCGCTCAGATTTACAGGGAATTTTTCGGTCACTTAGCAAACTAATCCCTGATAATTTCATTTCTATTGATTATTTTGAAACTGAATGATTCTTGTTTCGACAAACTTAATGAATATGATATCATGGAGAAACATACAACAATCAAATTACACATTAAGCCCTAGATTTTTGTACACAATATTAAAAGATGCTTCAAAACCTGAGATATTGAAATGCCTTCTAACCCCTGATAGCACTTTGGATCTCCTGGTCATTCTTCCACCTTAGAAGATAGTTTAATCTTGAGCCCACCAAATGAGCTTAGTCTTCTTCCTATTAAAACAACCCTCATCTTGAAGCTATCAGAATTTGTTTGGGAAGTAAGTGATGGCACACTAGGGAGACCTGTTGTACATAAATATTTCTTGGTTGATTCTTAACTTTCCAGTTGTTTTTGTTTGTTCTCCTCCTAGGTTAGTTAATTTCAGCCTTATCTCATTTTGGTCTGACCTTTTTTGCTTGACTGATTTTTGCTCGATTGAAATAAAAATCAGCTCAGCTTTCAGAGTGATATGCAAGAATGCAAAAATCTGAACAATCTCATGTGAAATTTTGATAATCACCAAAAGGATTAGAACTGGCTTCATAACATAAGGAATTCGTTTTGTAAAAAACAATGTCATTAGTGATTTTAATTGCTGCTTTGTTTTAAAAGGGGAAACCCGCTTCAAGTTTTATGTTATGTCAATATAAACCCTGTGAAATAATTAGGATCTATGAATTCTAAATTAATATCTTGGGGCTCCACTCAATTACACATAAATAAACATCTCATGCAACCTACTATAATAGACCCATGGTAAGGAAGCAAGTCGTGCAGATGTATGGAAATTAAAATGATCCCATGCTACAAACGTTACAGCCAAAAGGCTTATAATGAAGAGTCAAAATTTCTGACAAATTTCATCTCCATCAAAGAAATGGTTTTGAAAATAAATACATCCAATCAAGAAGATTGCCCAGATGATAATTCCAAAAGGTTCTTCTCTGTCTATGAGTGTGACAAACAAAGAAAACTCATCACTCACACAAAGGACATTATGGATGGAAGAACCCACGTCAAATGTTGAAGACTGAACAAAAATATTTGTGAAAGACTCGGACGATAAAACTCGTCAAAATAAAGAATCTAAAGTAGTGTTGATAGCGTGGGAATGAAGAACAAACGAATATATATGTCTGTTTTTTTACGAACTTGTGGAGTCATGTTTAGAGGTAACCAAAAGATGAGACTAATAATGAACTCCATATTATGGCCTCAAGAGAATGGTTAGGAAATCTGGTACAGGTTGCCCTATTTCCCAAATGAGTGACCAATATGATTCAAGAAAGCTCCTCTCCCTGCATAAAACTTTAGCCTTTTAAAATCCCGTTTAAATGATAAGGGCACAACTTTACAATCAAAATTAATAACAGGAAAGCAATTGTGATCTTAAAACGGGTTTGTTCAGAGATCTGTGTTCACCAGCTAGTCGCCAATTGTTGCAGCTGCAACTTGATCCCCAAATTTTTTGTGAAATTGTAGGGACCCTCCTTTGATCTTACTTAGATTTGGTTTCATCTTCCTTCTGACACTTAGTATTTCCTTAAAAAAATAACAAAAAGAAAAGATTTTCTGGACTTTCGCAATCCCTACTTTCCGCACTTCCGCAATCCCACACTTCCGCAATGCCGAAATCCCGCTTTTCCGCAGTTCCGATTGCAGATTGCGGATTGGTTTTTTGGTTTGTTGAATAGTCTCTCGCAATTCTGCAATCCGCATGCCTGCAATTCCGACTTCCCGCTTGTCCGCATTCCACAGCCCCGCACCTTGGTGTTTTCGCATTTTCGATTATGGATTGCGGGTTGCGGACTGCATTTCCGACTTTGGAATTGCATTCCACACTTCCGCATTCCGCATGTCCACATTTTCGCATTCCCGCACTCCTGTAATCCCGCAATCCCTCATTGCGGATTGTGGGTTTCATTTTTGAATGTTCAAAATTGGCACCCGCAAGCCCGAAATCCCGTAGATCTGCATTGCGTATTACGAATTGCGGGAGGTGAATTTTTGGGGCCATTTTTTAAGCCTTTTCCGATTGTGGGAGGATGAGTTTTGGGCCATTGTTTAAGCCTTTTCCGATTGCGGAAGGATGATTTTTTGGGCCATTTTTTAGGCTTTTCGACCTTCCGCCTCTGCAATTTTCTCACTGAAATTAGACCATAGAAGCTTAAATATTTGTTTTGCAAACCATATTGACAAATAAAGCTTCTAAAATTTGTATTATGTTCATTATGTTTTGCTTAATAACGAGTTTTGCTTATACATTGGTTTTGTTGTTTTCTCAGGACGCGTGGAAGCTGAAAGGCCATGGGCAAAAGGAACAGCAGGCATAAAGGCAAGATTGGTAATCCAAAGGACGTAGAGGAAGATGAAGTGAGCAATCATATGCGAAGGAAGCTGAAAGACCATGCACAGAGGAAACGGTTGGCACAATAGACAAATCGTGCCATCCGAAGGATGCAGAGGGAGTTGAGAGGATCATTCATAACGCAGAGGGAGTTGAAACACTATGCGCAAAGAAACAGTTGGCAGAAGAGACAAATTGGGAAACCCAAAGGACGTAGAGGGGGCCGAAATGATCAGTTATTCAAACAAATTCTATTGTAATATAAATATGGGGAAAGGGTACTGGAGAAAGAGACTTTTCTAGTGAATTAGAGACTGGATACATTGTGTAAGAGAACTATTTTTCTACTAATGAGGAAAGACCTGTTCACTAGGAAAAGCTTGCGCTGATGTTTGCCTAGGACATGTGACTGATAGATCAAAACTATTTCTTTTCTATTTATGTTCATGCAGTGAGATCTTTATAACTGTATTGAACTACTTCAATGGTGGTGGATGATTTCCTTATATATGCAAATATTTATGTGTTAACAGAGTAATAAATTGTGTTAATTAAAATCAAAGCTATCTTTGGTAATTTTATGTTGGGAATGTGCATATTTTATCTTAATAACTATCTATTGGATTTTTTATGAGCATTTTCAGATTATTACTCTTATTTAAATTCGCTCCTTGCAAGGATAGGTTAGTTAGTTTAGAATAGAGTTAGCTAATTGACAAGGTAGAAGCAGTAATACGGGAGGTAAGAACCTACACATCACTTGTGTGGTTTCTTCTTGTCAATTATAGGTTAAATGCATTAGTTAGATTAGAAGCACTTGCATATTCATACTCTCAAACATAAAATATAAATGGTGGGATAGGCTGCAACCGGTACATAATTAAACAAACACATCTATGGTAGCCATAGCATTAACCGGACGGATTCCCCATTCCAAACAATGAGTGATCTAATTGGGATTATTCATTGGGGAGAATCCCTACTGTCGATGCTAGGATTTTTCGGGCATCAACATACCGGTATGACTCCTTTTAAAGCATTGTAAGATTATGATGCCTTATCTCTTACATACTTGATATTTGGTGACAACAGGGATCCTAAAGCCAAGGAGTGGATTCAGGAAAGTCAAGATATTATCAAGATACTAAAAGAAAACATACAGGTTGCCCATAATCAACAAAGATATATGCATATATACACAGGATTGAGCGCAGTTTTGAGGTAAGGGATTTGGTATACTTACGTCTACATCCTTATAGACAATCATCCCTTAGAAATAAAGGATCATAGAAACTTAAGCCTCGCTTTTATGGTCCTTACAAGATAATCCAGAAAGTGGGAGAGGTAGCATATGAGCTCAAATTAACATAAGAAAGAAAGAGTCATAATGTGTTCCATGTGTCTAACCTCAAGAAAGCAGTAGGTCAACAGATTGTTACTTCATCAGAACTACCCCCCCCTTGATGATGAGGGGCAACTAATTTTGGTTCCAGAACAAATCCTGGAAGTTCAAAAAAGAAAAATAAGGAACAGGATCATTCGAGAGTACTTGGTTCAATGGAAAGAATTACCTATAGAGAGGCCTTTTTGAAGGAGAATAGGTATTACAGCACCTGACATTACAATTGCTTGAGGACAAACAATTTTGAGCGAGAAGGACTGTAATGTCCTCTTCTGCTTACGCATAGAGGACCATCCCTCTAACCTATCTAATTCCCATAGGTTTAAGCAGGTAATGACATTCAGGGAATTGACTGAGGATTGATGCCATTTATACCATACGAATATCTTAATCATGCTTATTAGATCATCAGTAAGTAAATTAGGGCCACAACAACTAGGGTGCACCTGCATGCATTACATGTGGGCCATATTTCATGTTGCATGCACTAAAACACCTTTATTGATCTTTCATGCACACAGAAAGCAATGCATGCAAGTCAACTGGAAATTAGATGAGAAAAGCAACCTAGTCATGCAAAAGTTAGGTCAGGCCATGTCAAAGTTATAAAATAAAGGTAAAGCGAATGATTAAGGCCTGCTTATTGATTATTGATTTGAGAAGTGGACTTGGAGAGCTCAGATAACCAGTTTTGGGTCAAGGACACACCACTCAACCATCAAGTGTATTTCGACAATGAAACCTATCTACCCTAGTCACTATCATGGTTGGATCATCCAGATTCAACATTACTACTATCATCATACATGATTCTTCAACAGTCATTAGGGTTCTAGCTACATCTTAGAGTAGGAGGATTCACCCTCTCTTGCATGGGCGAATTGGACAAAGAGGATAACTTCATATCTTGATAGATAACCACCATTCAGTCTACATGTTGCTTCTATCCTTTCGAGAGCACCACTATTATCCTAGTTATTGAATACAGGCTGTTCATTCAAATTTATAGGAAATATCTCACCATTTCATCATTCAGAGGGGCACATTCTCTAGCATGGGCGACTTTCTTTGAGCGAGATTCTCGCCCTCTGGTCTAAACTTCATGCATGTCTTGCATGCGGCTTCCGTATTGATCAGGAGGGCTTTATAAACGTAGTACCTTCATCCAAGGGCAATTTGACATCATTTGAGCACTCATGCATCCATTCATATATTGAAGAGGGCACATTTATATCAAGGGTATATTTGGAGAGAGGTTCATTCATATATTGACCGATCCTTGGCATATTTATTGCATGCGAGTCTCATATTGATCCACATCCACTACTACAACTATTGGTATGTACATCCATTGTTTCTATCCCTACTTTATAGCATTTCTTATTATTCGGGTTAGTTAAGGGTTGGAAAACCCGTGCATTTGCATGCATGCTCATGCAAGCATAGTTCATTACATGCATTCATGTTTCCTTTGAGTATAGGGCCATAAAACTACAAGCAAGCAACACACATAATCATAAAATTCACAAACAGACATAAAATATCAGTTGGAATATTACATGAAGCCACTCACGAATATCTGATATGAACCGTTACACTAAAACCTCAAGATGTTAGTGAAGGCTGCCCACTAGGATCTTAACATCCCACCATGCTCCGCAGTCCAGACTCTGGGCTGGATGTGCACCCATACGGTGGTGTCCCCTTTGCGCCGTACGAGCCCCGGGCGAACACTGCAATGCCGACATTTCCACCCGCTCTGTGACTTGAACCTTGGTGGAGGCTCTGATACCAGATGTGATGCACCTGCAACAATTAATTAATATGAATATGCGAAATAGCAGAAATGACAGAACTCAGAATCACTTTTATATTGATCACAGGCCACTTCGAGGGGGCAACCTCCTATGAGCAAGCTCAATACAAATAACTTCACGGTGCCTTCATTGGTCTCAACACACACTTATATACTAAGTCTAGGCGCCAATACCATGGGTCAAAACCACGGGCCACTACAAACTATGGATCAACAATACTACGGGCGACTTACAAAGCATATGCGCCAACAATAATAACACAAACTATTAATCAACAAATACTATGGGACGACTTACAAAGCATATGCGTCCAACAAAAACATACTAACAAAGTAAAGACATGGGTTCCTAACATCCCCTCCCCCTTAAAAAAAGCTTTGTCCTCAAAGCTTTAGATGTGGAAATTGTTCTTGAATTTGAAGGAGTGGTTCCCATGTAGCATCCTCTGGTTGCATGCCGTGCCACTGAATTAAGACCTCTGTGATAGAGCGAGAGCGAAGCTGACGTGTGCGCCGATTGAGGATGGCCTCTGGCTCCAAAAGGATGGATCCTTCATTATCCAGTTCGAGTAAAATCGTTTGTCCACTGATGTTGGTGCCGAGAACTTTCTTCAGATAAGAGACATGAAAGACTGGATGAATGCGGGAAGAAGGAGGAAGTTCCAATTTATAAGCAACGGACCCAATCTTCTGAAGAATCCGATATGGCCCATAGAACTTTGGAGCGAGCTTATGATGCCCTTTGAGTTTCAAGGAGGATTGTTTGTACGGCTGGAGACGAAGAAAAACCATATCATCGACTTGAAAAGTGCGCTCAGAACGGTGCTGATCAGCTTGTTGCTTCATGCGATTTCTTTCCATGTGAAGATTGTCCCGCAAAATGCGAAGAATCTGATCACGGTTTCGAAGGACCGTGTCAACTTCCTGAACTGGTGAACTGGTGGGGGTGTATGGAAGAAGAGCTGGAGGTGCCTGACCATAGACTGCTTCATATGGGGTCATTTTAGAGGCGGTGTGGTAAGAGGTATTGTACCACCATTCAGCGAGAGGAAGCCACTTTGCCCACTGATGTTGTTGTTCCGAGGTGAAGCAACAAAGATAAGTTTCCAATCATTTATTGATAATTTCAGTCTGACCATCTGTTTGTGGGTGATACCCTGAACTCATCTTCAGTTTGGTGCCAGTGTGGCGAAATAGTTCTGTCCAAAAATGACTGGTGAAAGTCGCATCACGATCCGAGACAATGGAAGAAGGGATGCCATGAAGACGAAAGATCTGGTCCAGGAAAATTTGAGCGACGGAGGAGGCTGTATAGGGATGGCTGAGAACACAAAAATGACTATATTTGGAGAGGCGATCAACCACAACGAGAATCACTGTCTTCCCGCCAGATTCAGGGAGCCCTTCAATGAAATCCATAGAAATATCTGTCCAAATCCGTGTAGGTATGGGCAAGGGTTCAAGCAATCCTGGAAGGAGTGTTGTTTCACCCTTATTGCGCTGGCAGGTATCACATTCGGCCACCATCTGTTAAATTGTCCTTTTCATGCCCTGCCAAAAGAAGTTACGCTGTGCTCGTTCATATGTTTTGAGGAACCCAGAGTGCCCTGCTGATGGAGAAGCATGGAGTTCATAGAAGACAGCCTGTTGAAGATCTGTGCTCTGGGGAAGCACCAGACGACCCTTGTGTCACAGAGAAGCACCATCCCAAGAGTAATGTGGTACCGCAGAAGGGTTGTTGGTCAAGCGTTGGATGATTTGAGATAAGGAAGAGTCATTGACATAACCCTGTTGAACAGATTCCAACCAATTTGGAACAGGCATAGAAATGCTGAAAGAGAACCTTGGGCATCAAATGTGCGAGAAAGAGCATCTGCCACAATACTGTCTTTACCCTTCTTGTATGTGATATCATAGTCATAACCCATGAGTTTGCTAACCCATTTCTGTTGTGCCGGGGAGGAGACACGCTGGTCCAAGAAATATTTCAGACTCTGGTGATCAGTCTTGATGCAGAAATGATTTCCTAATAGGTATGGGCGCCACTTCTGTACTGCATGCAAAATAGCCATCATTTCCTTCTCATAGGTAGAGGCAGCTAAATTATTACCTGAAAGGGCTTTGTTGGTGAACGCAATGGGGTGTTCATCTTGAAGGAGAACAACACCAAGTCCATTGCCGCAAGCATCACTCTCAATAGTGAAGGGCTTGGAAAAATCGGGCATAGCTAGCACCGGTGTAGTACACATAGCTTGTTTTAGTTTGTCAAATGCACACTGAGCAGCAAGTGTCCATGTAAAAGCATCCTTTTTCAATAGAGCAGTTAATGGAGCTGCAATCTTCCCATAATCCTTGACAAACTTGCGGTAGTAGCCAGTCAACCCCAAAAGACCACGAAGGCTCTTGAGTGTCTGAGGATGCGGCCAATTGTTCATGGCATCGATTTTGGCAGGATCCACGCGAACCCCTTGTGATGAGATAATGTGCCCGAGATACTCAACTTCCTTCTGTCCAAAAACACATTTAGACTGCTTGGCATGGAGATGATGGTCAGAGAAAAGTTGCATGACAAGATCCAGATGCTGGAGATGTTCATCCCATGTTTTACTGTAGATGAGGATATCATCAAAGAATACCAGAATGAATTTCCGCAAGTAGGGTCGAAATATTTTATTCATTAAGGCCTGGAATGTGGAAGGAGAATTAGTGAGGCCAAAGGGCATGACTAAAAACTCATAATGGCCATCATGTGTGCGGAAAGCTGTTTTAGGGATATCATCCTCATGAACCCGAATTTGATGATACCCAGAACAAAGATCCAACTTGGAGAAAAAGTGATCCCCATGAAGCTCATCAACAACAGGAATTGGAAACTTATCCTTGATGGTGAGGTGATTAAGTTCTCGGACGTCAATGCAGAGGCGCCATGACCCATCTTTTTTGCGGACAAGAATAACTGGAGAAGAAAAGGAACTAGTGCTTGGGCGAATAATACCTTGCTTCAATAAGTCCCGAACGAGCATTTCAATCTCTGTTTTTTGGTGGAATAGGTAGCGATAGGGCCTGATGTTGGGAGGAACGCTGCCAGGAAGGAGCTGAATACGACGGTCTTCTGGCCTGGAAGGTGGCAATCCCACTGGTTCAGCAAAGACACCTGTATATCGATCCAGAATTTGTTGTAGATCCAAAGGAGTAGTGGAGACCGCTGATGGTTGCATCTGAATGGAATGGATCTGAGCGATGACACCATGTGAATTCTTCTTGAGGAGTTTTTCCATGCGATGTGAACTGATGATGCTGAGAGAACCTGGTTGTAATCCTGTCAATGTGTGTTTTTGTCCATTGACGAAAAACTGCATTCAAAGTTCAGCAAAATCCCATAAGATAGGGCCAAGTGTGCGTAGCCATTGAGCGCCCAAAACCACATCACATCCACCCAAGGGAAAGGAAAACATGTCAGAGTGCAAGGTATAATCTCCCATAGAGATACGCACATTTCGACACTTCCCTTTGCAAGGTAAGGTTCCCCCATTGGCAACCATGACTTCAAAGTTGGAGCAAGGATGGATAAAACAATCAGCTTGTTTGGCGATTCGAGGGTCAATGAAATTATGAGTGCTACCAGAATCAATGAGTATTGTAAGAGGAAGCTTCTTGAAGTAACCCCTGACCCGCATTGTTTGGGGGGTGGTGATTCCAGCTAAAGCATGGAGAGATATCTCTGGCTGTTCATCCTGAGACGGAGGATCAATAGGCGGTTCCTGAATGTCGACTGGAGCATCCAGTGTTTTTGGATCTTCGTCACCAATTTCAGAGGTAGTCGGAGACTCCACATCCAAGAGATAGAGCTTTTGCTGAACACATCTATGTCCCCGAGTGAATTTCTCATCACAATTATAGCAAAGCCCCTTTTCTCTACGTGCTTGCATCTCTGTTTCAGACAAACGCTTGATAGGAGTTGGTCGAGGAGCCTACAGTATAGGTGGTCGCTGAGAACCCATATTTTGGAAGGGAACAAAAGTGGGCTTGGAGCGTTGTTGGGCTGCAATCTTGTCTTCTGCCAACTTAGCCAACCCTAGGGCTTCCATCATTGTGGTGGGACAGAACATTTTGACCTTAGAGCGGATGGCATCCTTTAGACCACTGATAAAACAACTCCGGTAAAAGTCATCAGACAATCCTTCGGTGTGGTTGGCTAGGTTCTCAAATTCAGTTTGATACTCTCTCACAGTGCCAATTTGGCGAAGTTTAGTGAGGGCTCCGGTGAAGTCATCAAAAGCACTAGGACCAAATCGTTGCAAAAGGAGCTGGCAAAAGTCTGACCATTTGGGCTCTAGATGAGCCTTGATGTACCAACGGTACCATTGAAGAGCTTCCTGTTCCAAGTGAAAGGATGCCAATGAAACTTTGTTGACATCAAAAGTATTATGCATACTGAAATACTGTTCTGCACGATAGATCCATCCAGTTGGATCAGTACCATTGAAGCGAGGAAAATCAAGCTTCGGACCACGAAAAATTTCTAGAAGAAGAGAACCCATTGTCTGATGAAGACTCAGACTGCCGTTTGTTGTTCATAGCTGAATGTTCAAGATGGAGGCCGAGAAATTTTTCATCCAGATCCTGGAGTTTGGCTTGGATGGCTGCAAGTGCTTCTTCCATGGTTTTTGCTCCTGCACGGGTGACACCCATAACCAGGATTTTTTTTTTCCCAGACTGGAGCGGCTACGGCTCTGAAGGGATCTGGAACAGCGCCGAATGGAATGAAAATGGCTGGATCTGAAACGGCGCATTAGTGATCGACAATAGTTCAGCTGAAAGTAGATATGGACCCCAGGTATGTGCGGCTTCCTAACAGTTCAGGGGTTTCACTCAGCCTCCAATGCTGTCTGACGGCTTGCGTATTGGGGCAATACCCCTCACTCCACGGCTCAGGTAAAGCTGATAATCGCTTTGCCACAAACGACAGCTCTTGGTTTACCTCACGTGTGGGAACTAGTCAATCAGGTAGGGATTGTTTCCCTTTTCGCTGGCAGGTCCTCTCAATGGGCCAGCTACTTCGGGGTTCCTGTGGTACTCCTCACAATGAGTTTTAGGGCTTATGCCCAAGTACTTCCCACAGTTAAGCGGATAGGGATTATTCCCAAATCCAAACCTGCAACAGATGCGAAAAAAAAATTGGTAGAAATTTCACCCAGCGAGCCCAAGAAAGTGCTATGATACCAGATGATACGAACCGTTACACCAAAACCTCGAGATGTTAGTGAAGGCCGCCCACTAGGATCTTAACAATATCCTCGATGCCAAAAAGAAGAACATCATCAACGAAAAGCATATGTGTTACAAACTTGTTAGGAGAAACATTGATACCGGAAATCTTACCTTCGGATCTAGCCTGAGCGATAAGCCTGTTCAATCCCTTAATGACAAGGAGGAATAATAAAGGTGACAAAGGGAAGCCCTAACTAAGTCCCTAGGAGAAATTGAAAAAAGAGGTAGGACTCCCATTGAGAATAACTGCAAAATTAAACGAGTTACCCTTGGTCCACTGAGTCACCTGAAAAACCAAACCAACATTGAGGAGAAGTAGTTTGATAAAGGATCAATCTACCAAGTCATAGGCCTTTATCAAATCTAGTTTTGGGACTAAGGAGTTTTGTTTATGGTTCTTTGCATAATGAATAGTTTCTTGAGCCACACCTACAACATCGAAGATTTATCGCTGATGCAAGAACCCAAACTATTCCTTCGAAATACCCAGAGATAAACTAGCTTTGATTCTATTTTCAATTTTTGGTTATGATCTTATAAATAAGATTGAAAATAGAAATCAGTCGATAATCTTGGAAGGAGGAAGGATTGGAGGCATTTGGAATTAAGGCCAAAAATGTGGCATTGAATCCACGTGAACCTTACCTCCACATCAAGCTTCTTCTATCAATTGGACTAGTTCAAGGCCACGTATATCGAAAAATTGAAGGAAGAATTCACTAGTCAGCCATCCGGCCTTGGACTTTTCTCTTTCTCCATGTTCTTTAATATCTCCTCAATCTATGAGATGGTCACATGTCGAGAGGTTTGGGGTTATTTATGATTTTAATGGTGTTTTATTGATTTCATCGTGATGGGTCAAATTTGATGAATTGTTAGGTGCTAAGTGTGTGGGGTTATTTACGATTTTAATGGGCAATGAAAACTAATTTATATATTGGGATTAGGTGAGATAATGAATTATCACAAGTGGAAAAGCAGTATATGTGCTTGGTACCTATTTTTATGTATATAATAAATGTAGTAAGTTAGAAAAATACAATGCAATTATTTTATATATTTGTGAATAACACTTTGATTAGTTTTATACTTAAATTAAGCTAGATGTATTTGATTAAATTACAAAAATAAATCTATACCTTATTCACTAAATGCTTTTTAACTTATTTTTGCAAATATAAGTATAATGTACCCTATATGTTTTAAAAGTTTCAAATAATTCAAGAGTAATAAATTAATAAAATTGGTGAGTGTTTTCTAAATTAAAATGTAGGATTTGTTGCTGCCAATATTTTTCCATACCAATTTCCCCCCAAAAATTAAGTTTTAACTTTTATTAGTTGGCAATTAAAGTTACACTTAAATTTTTGGTTAATTATGTTAAATGATTTATCGCTAGATACATTTTAATAAAAAAAATGTGATTAAAAGTTTAAAAAGTTTACCATGCAAAGTCACTTTGAAATTCAAATGAAGATTTATTGAGCGATATCACTTTGAATTTCAAATGAATATTTATTGAAGGGTGGATGATTTTCTCCATTTAAGATATCATTAGATTGGATGGATGGATAATTGGATGGTTAAAGTAAAGCATAAACATCATTGATGTAAAAGATGATATGGTAAACTGATTTGAAATTTATTGTAAAGATAAATTTATTTTTAATGCATTTTCTAAGTTGCCAATTCTCACTAGCCGGTTCTATTAAGGTGTAGATCTCATCAACAAGGAGACCCTGGTTCAATTCCCCTTAAGGGTGAACTAGTTGGGAGGAGACATCCCAAAATCCAACCAAGTTGACGGTTGGTGTTGTCCAGACTCGGTGCGATCCCTGAGTGATTTTTACATAATCGATGCTCGTGATTTCTGTTTTTTCACACCAAAGGCCACTCCCGCTAGGGGAGAGAGTTTGGAGCAAACCCAAAAAATGTATTTTTAAGATGAACTTGTAGTAAAGTTTTTAAGCAATAAACAGATAATTGAATGGCTAAATTAAAATATAAATATCATAAATATGAAAAATGATTTAGTAATTGATTTTGAATTTATTATAAAGACCAATTTATTTTTAATATATTTTCCAAGTTGAACTTTGTAATGAAGTTTTTGAACAATTGAATAATGTCTCTTATTTAAAAAATAAAAATAAAATTAATGAATGATGCATTTGTAAGTTAGCAATTTGATTGATTAATTTTACAGTGCGACTCTGCAGCTAGGGTTTGGAGTTCGCACAGTGGAGCATGGACTCGTTGGGAGGGGAGATCCCCCCACATCAAGCTCATGAGGCGGAGGTGTTCAAGCATCTAGTGGAAGCCTAGGGGAAGAAGGTCCCTTCATCCTCCATGGGAAATTTTGTCAAGAAGCTCGACCAAGGGCCGGAGGTCCCATTGCTCGGTGGAAGTGCATGGAAGGTTTGTCTCTCTCTTGCAGAAAAGGGTTTGATTGGGCAGTTATTGGGGTTATGGCCTTCTCCCAGAGCGGTTGAAACTTGGGTCCAAAAGAGCTGGAGACCTTTGATCCAAGGAGATCTGGGGTTTTTTTCGTGGCGAAGGGATTTTTTATTTTCCATTTTGTTGAGAAGGCTGATCAGGACCTGATTTTTCATAGTGGGCCTTATTTCATGGGTCCTCGAGGACTTTATTTGAATCGATGGACTCCAGATTTAGATCCAACCCAAGATGTCCCTTTAGTTGTTCCAATTTGGGTGCGACTGCCCCATTTTTCGATCCACTGTTGGAACACGGAGGCACTAAAGGCCATAGGAGATACGCTGGGGAAATACATTGAGAGGGCCGAACTAAAAGACCAATTTCTTGTGCCAGGATCTATGCAGAGGTAGATTTGAATATAGGGCTTCCTGAGGCAATCAAACTAAAACTTGATTCATGGGAACATATCCAAGAGCTGGATTATGAACAACTCTCGTTTAAATGTCGGATCTGTCACGAATATGGGAATTTTGCTAAAGAAAGTAAGAAAAAAACCCCTTCGACGAACCTGAAACCTCAAGAACAATGGACCAAATTAGATAGAGGAAACAACTCCAAACAAGGTGCCAAAAGGAAGACTATGGGTCATAAAGTAGAGAAAATTATATTGAAATCCCACAGAAAAAAGGGACTGATTGGGAGACAAATAGGTTTGCGAGTCTGGGAATGGAGGAGGAAGATCAACAAGGAAATCAAGGAGAGGATCAAGCAAATCAAGAATCATAACATAACAACAACCCTAAGGAAACTGAGAACTCGACCAGCCAAATTGGATCATCTCAGGAAGATAATGAGCCCAGTCTAGATTTTGGTCTACATCAGATAGTGAACAACAATCCGAGCTTGATTCCTTTAGAAAATGGACAACATAGGGAGTGATATGATTTGGATTCCTCGGAATTAGAACATGATGTCTAAAATAGGAAGGGGATGAAAAAAGACAAGGACAAAAGGGAGGAAGAGGTTGAAAGAGAAAAGAACTTGGGCACCCATCCCACCATAGAAAAAATGCTGGCTAAAAATGCCACTGGAGGTCGCTCCTCAGGAAGAAATCGACAAACCGGGCCCAAATGGGGCTCCCTTGAATCCAAAGGTAAGTAATGCAGCTGGTCTCCTGTAACTGTAGGGGTTTGGGTTCTAAGAAAAAAGAATAAGCAGTTAGGGAATTAATAAGATCCGAACTCCTAGAAATACTCATTCTCTAGGAGACAAAGTTGGAGGATGTAGTCCTCCTTCAAAAAACTCATTCGATGTGGAAACAAGGCAAAGCAATCTCTATCAGCACTTGTGGAGCATTTAGTGGTCTAACTACTCTTTGTGACCAATCCAAGTTTATGCCGGTAGGATACTTTCACGCACTCCACTAGCATGTTTTTTTGCTGACTATTATTCAGTCCAATATCTTGGTATATGTTCTAAATATCTATGCCCCCTCCAGTTACATGGACAAGAAAGTCTGCTAGTCTTCTCTTTTAGATTGGGATGCCCTGGATCAATTCCCAAACCCGATCCTTCCCGGGGATTTGAATTTAGTCCTAGATGGGAAAGAAAAAAAAGGTGGCTCTATGGTCCAGGTTTCATGGATGGAATGGGCCGAGGATCTAATCCAAAGGTGGAACCTTATTGACATCCCTCCCCCATATCAAAAGAGATACTTGGAATAACAGAACATTAGGCCGTGCCACATTGCAGCCAGAATGGATAGGCTTCTTGTGGACAATTCCCTTATGATGGTGAATATCTTAATCTCCTCTTCAATTCTTTATTCTAGTGTCTCGGATCATTGTCGGATCTCTCTCGTCTTGGCGTCTGCTATTGGCCTAGGCCCTATATCTTTCAGGTTTTCCCCAATATGGAAGGATCGACCTGAATTCCTAAATATTGTGAGTGAGGCCTGGAACGTAGACATCAGAGTTCGCCTTTCTTTATTTGGGAAGAAAAAATGAGAAGGTTGAAAAGGTATTTGAAGAATTGGGCCAAATCCTACTTTACAACTCTGGTGCAGGATACGATTTTATGTAAGGATGCCCTCTCTAGACTAGTAATGACTCAAATGCTTCCAAATGGCTCCAAATGCTTCTGAATTGGGTCTAAATGTGTTTGTAAGGTGTTAAGACATAAAAATGAGGCTTATGGATGCTTGGACACTCTCAAAATGCTTCTGCAACATTCATTTACAATCAGGGAAATATAGGGAAATTTGCTAGTCAAATCGAGGTTCAAAACCCCCAAGGGTAGGGGACAAAGATGGCTTTCCAAATGTTGTACGACCTTCCAAAATAGGTTTGTGGACATGTATTCACATAAGGGGAAATGATAGGAATCTTCACTATTTTCCATGAAATTCGAGATTTATGTTCCAAAGGATTATGAAATGTATATGAAACTTCTTCAAGACATTAATGACCCTCCATACATCATAAAAATCACAAATATGGGTTGATACAAGTCAAAATAAAGCAACTTCAAGCTTTCATAACAATATATGAGGAAAATGGCACCATTTACACTTTGTTTGGTATTTTGACATAGTTTCAAGTGGTATTTAGACCCGAGGATCTTTTGAGCAACAAATATAGAGTAAATACATCATATTCAAAATAAATGGGGCCACACGATCTCCCCCAAAGATATCATCATCTCACCAAGTGCGCCCTTCCTCCAAGAGCCAAAATATGAAGAGAAAAGTGAGAAAGGTGTGGAAGCAAGTTGAGGATGAGAATGTCACGAGTAGCCCTATAGATTCAACCTAAAACAAATGAATCTATTGTAGATCTAAATGAAAGTTATGAATGGCCTGTCCAATTTCCAATTAGGATGGGAATCTTTCACCCTCGAAATTGGTACTAAGGAAAGTAGAGTAAATACTCCACAAGCATGGACAAGCTATGCTGTCCAATATGCAAAATGAGGATAAAAAGCCACTCTCCTTCTTTGTTATTTTCTTTTATAAAATTCTCAAGTCCTCCATGGGTCTAATTCCTTCCAAAATCCTCATGCCAACTCAAGTTGGGAAGAGATTCCAATGTGTGCCACTTGTCCAACAATTTCTAGTCTCCATCTTCCCTCAATTCGAATGGGTGTCTCTTTGGCTGCCCTAAATCCATTGTGCACCTTCTTGGAGGCTATGTTTATCCCTGATATGTCATATATGTCATATTTCAGCATTCAGGTCTGATTTGTGTCATAAGTGTCATAGCATCATCATCATCATTGTCATAGAAGCTAGGGAATCTAGCCCAAGTGTCTCAATATCTCTCAAATGCCTCTTCCTCTTCCATAGGAGTTACTCTTCCACTCCAATTCGACCTTCATTGAGTCATGCCAAGTATATTTACCTTCCAACTCCCCAATATCATTAGACTCCACCTTGGATTCGAATGGGTGATAATAGAATGCCATGCGGCATGAGGAATCTAGCTTTGTGTGGGTCCCACACCACCAATGTGTCTCCATGACCAAGTGCTACCTTATTTTCCTATCATAAATATTTATTTAACCCCTTTTAATATATTTATGTCAATCTAATGTCCATTTGGGGTTTTATAGTCTCCTTATTCCAAGTCTAATGTTTCCACCCCAACCTAGGAAACTAGTAGATTGGTGGAATTTTCTCTTTTGAGATTTATTTGAATGGGGACATTACAGGCTGAAAGGGGGTGATAAAAACATTAAATTATTCCATATGCAAGACAAGTTCCGGGAACATAAAAAATAGGTTAGAGAAATCGAAAATGCAGAAGGAAGCAAAGTTAGTGATTTTGG
This sequence comes from Larix kaempferi, assembly GCA_027924585.1. Classification (NCBI taxonomy): domain Eukaryota; kingdom Viridiplantae; phylum Streptophyta; class Pinopsida; order Pinales; family Pinaceae; genus Larix; species Larix kaempferi. The sequence goes on from BSBM01001382.1 coordinate 1,036,043, forward strand.
GGCTATTAAAGAAGAAGCATTTAAATTCTTCAACTCACTATACTTTAACAGCGAGGAGGATCTTTCTAAAGTCCAACTTAAGGAAGTTGATGGGGCTACGATATAGGTATCAAATGTAGTAATAAGTTCCCTTTTTACTATTATGGAATAGAAATTAAGCACAAGATCACCCCCTTTATGTAGGATAGGATATTATTTAATTGATTATGAAATAATGATGGTTATGTAGTAATCTTTTATGTGCTTAGCATGTTTTAATGAGCTAACCAAGTGGATAAGTGCCATGTGAAAACAAGTGCAATTTTAAGGACAACTATGAAGATAGCAGATTGCGCCTTATCCATTCATGCAAGCTCAACAAAGAAAGTTCCAATTAACCTCCTGAAGTAGTGAAAGAAGAACTCAAGATCACTCTATCAGTCTATCATGATTTCCAGGGACAAATCTAGAATAGATTGATACCGTGGTTTTCAATGAAAACACTTTTTTTATACTCTTTTTGAAAACTATGCAATAAATAGGGGCTCACACATAGTGTGAAGCTCTCTCTCGAATTTTTTCAGTTATGTTTTAGACATTTTATTTTACCCAACATTCATGTTTTTGTACTACATTGATATGGATTCTCAACTAGCTTAATGAATAAATTGCGTTTCATCTTACCTGTGAGTTTATAGGTTAATTAGCTCCTGTAATAGCTTTGAGGTGCCCCCCTCATTGTGTTGATTGGGAGTCCTGTTTTTTTCTCTATATTCAGACTAAAAGCATTTTCATTATCTTTGATCGAGTAGGTATTTGTGATTTGCTTAAAGTATCATTTGTTGTTTAAAATATATTTCTAGACATTAATGTTTTCATTCGTAGCTATGTATAATTGTGTCTGTAGTTTCACTATATGGCATCCGTAGTCCTGTAGTTGTCTTCCGTAAGAACAATCTAGACAGAGTTACATTTTTATGCATTGGAATAGTTTAGTTAAATTTGTGATACCTCGCATTTCAGCCTTTCCTTACCTTAGATTAAGTTTTTAAAGCATTGCTTAGAATAATATTTATCTACTTTCATAAATTGGATGTATGCTTTCATAGATTATCAGATCATCTCCTTCAACAAGTAGATTCTATTATTCAACACATTTCCATGTTTTCATAAAACAAAGAATTCCCATGCTTTTCTGGTATGAGACATTTCTGACTTCTACAACTCTAGCCAGGATTCTCTAAGCAATTGCACATATAATGCGTAGTGCCTCTTAAGTTTGTATGATCCCTGGTTGATAATTAAAGTAGGACTCCTGAACCGTAAGCCCTTAAAAAGGCCTGCATATAAGTAGACCACCCCTTTTTCGTTCCGTTGCCGGGGAGGTGCTGAAACTCTAAGGGAAGGCTGGAAAAAAAATCTTAAAAAGAAAAAAACCAGACAAGTAGAAGATAAAAAGTTAGATATTGTTTACCATGAATGCCTCGACAGAGGAGAGACGCATTTGGACGCTTTCTTCCTAATTCCCCTATGAATGAAACTACGTCAAAAACCTTCGAATTTGAACTTTTTCGTTATGACGACATTGACTCCAGCTACAATCCAGATTATGATAATTTCTTTGCGAGCTCCAGTTCTAACATCACCATGGCTGATGAAGAAGAGGAACCCAAGGATTTGTTCACATTTCCCATAGGAGTACCTCAAGGGGATGCTCGAATGAAAAACATATATCCCACTAATCTCCTGAATTTCCTTGGCTTGACCTCAGAAGACCTTGACACCTTTTTATTCAAATTTGAAGTAATTTGTAGATCCTTTGGCTACACAGCAGATTCCCAAAAACTAAGACTCTTCCCTTCAACATTAAAATATTTGTGCTCAGATGGTTCATGAGCTTGGAAGGAAACACGATTTTCTCATGGGATCAAATGAAAAAACATTTCTTGGATAAATATAGGGATTATTGCAAAGCCAAGGATACTAGGGACAAAATTTTTAGGATGCAACAGGGAGAAAAGGAATCTTTGGAATATTATGCACAACGATTCCAGCACAGCTATAGAAGAGCCATTCATTTTACCCTGGATAAAGAGTCGTTGAAATTAGTACTCCTCATAGGAGTCAGGGAAGAATATCTGGAAATACTGAACCTATTGGGCGATGAAGATATCTTCCATAAATCCTTTGATCAGATCCTGCAAATATTTGAAAACTATTCAAGCTCTAGAAAAGGTAAGGCTGGAGTAAGAGGCATAAATCCATCAACATGAGGATCATCTTTTCCAATACCGGCCCTCACTAAATCTTATTTAGGTAATCTCCTAGAGGATATGAAAACCGACATCCAGCTTCAATCATTGGCAATGCAACTAGATGCATTACAAATAAAAAGGAAACGAGATGAAATTAATCAAGCGCTAGCCGTGTTATGTCCAAAATGTAGAAAAAAAAATGATAAAGGTCAATGCCCATTAAATATGATTGAAGTATGTGGATTGTGCACTGAAAATCACACAACAGACAAGTGTCCTCTACTCCCTTCATGTAAAGCAGCTATGCAAGATCCCAGATCAGAAATTTCTGTGGAACAACTCTGTTTTCTCAGCCAACAAAGAAACAATTTCTCTAGGCAATTTCAAGCTAATAATCAGACCTACGTCAATTAGGGAAATCCATACCAAGATTGGAATCCATTAACACAACCTTCATGGCCTGTGCAGATAGGCCTGATTCAATGGAAACAAAACCAAAATCCATACCATCGACCATATTTTGCTTAGCCATATCAACAGTACCCCCCACCTTTCCAGCAACCACAAATAAGCTATGGAAATCAGTATTCATCTTCCTCGAATTGGAGACCTCAACCAAAAGAGGCTATCATAATGTCTCCACCACAAAACCAACAATCTCCAAGACCACAAATACCAACTCGGCCCATTCCAAACCCAAATAAAAATCGTTCAAATCAATAAGTCTACAATAGTGAGGTGATGGAGTTCCCAACTTATGTTGTGGAAACACTCGATTTAAATGAGGTCAACTTAAGATCAGGAAAAGTAATACCAGACCCACTACCACGAACAGAAATAGAACAAACATAACCACCATACCAACAACCTGTAATTGTGGACATTCCTGAGGAAGAAAATGAAGAAAAATCACCAGGGCTTTCTCATCCAAGTCTTCGAAATCGTCCATTTCCTGACAGACTAAAACAAAAAATTCAAGAGGAAATAAAGAATGCCATACTTAATGAAATGAAGCACTTGAATATAGAGATTCCTCTCCTACAAGCCATTCGATATGTCTCCATTTGCAACAAATTCATAAAAAGAATACTGTATAAAGAAACCAGGAAGAAGAAAGCGAGATCCTCCCACCATTAACGTTGTAGGACAACTTGTAGACCTCATGCCAGGAAGGTCTCTCAACCCAAAGTACCTAGACCCAGGAATCCCTATAGTCAACGTGAGCATCAACAAAATTCCTATTCCAAGCAGTCTCATTGATTTAGGAGTTGAAATCAATGTAATGACAAAAGATACAATACTGGCTCTAAATCTGCAATCTTTCATAAGGCCAACATCTACAGTATTACAGCTAGCCGATACCTCCAATGTCAGACCAGAAGGCATACTAGAGGATATCATCATCAACATTGAATATTGGGAATATCCTACAGACTTTGTAGTCATAGAGGTTAAGATTAAAATTAGTGGATACCCGATCATCTTAAGAAGGCCATGGTTAGAAATGGAAGATGCCTACATAGGCTGTAGATCTGGAGACATGACCATAACTAGTGGACAATCCAAAAATAAGATCGCCATCTATCCCCCAACCAAACTTTATATTGATTCAAAAAATCCTATCTGGTTAGAGGATTATGATGACATTTATGAGCAAGTAGTGCACCCAATCCTCAACATCAAAATTGCTTTAATGCTACAAGCTCAGGATGAGGATACTTATTTATCTAATTTGATTCAAAATTGCGTTAATGGTTAGAGGATTATGATGAAATTTATGATCAAGTAGTGCACCCAGTCCTCAACATCAAAATTGCTTTAACGCTACAAGCTCAGGATGAGGATACTTATTTATCTAATTTTATTCAGAATGTTTATCCTGGCAATGATGTACTTGAATAAATTTTTGCAACAGGTGAACAAGAAGAGATCATAGGGGCTCCACCTAAGGATCCCGACACAATGTGGCATCGAGTGTTCTCTATGGAGTAAGAACCCACAACAATAAAAGTAGTAGAAATTATTGTTGGAAAAACTATGAACATCAACGCAGATATGAAGCCAGATCAAGAAAAACTCCTAATTAAGGTAGTCATAGATCATAATAAGGATTTTGCTTGGACATGCATGGACATGAAAGGGATACATCCTGAAATTTGCAAGCATCATATTTATATCAAGGAAGGATTTGTCCCAATAAGGAAGCCCCAAAGAAGAATGAACCCAACATTAAAAGATATAGTCAAACAAGAATTGCAAAAAATACTTGATGTAGGATTCATCTACCCTATCTCAGACAGTGAGTGGGTATCACCTCTGGTGATAGTTCCAGAAAAAGGTGGGAAATGGAGAATATGTGTGGATTATAGAGAGCTTAATCATGTAACCAAAAGAGATCACTTTCCTCTACCATTCATCGATCAGGTACTGGATAATCTTGCTGGAAAACATTTCTTTTCGTTCCTGGACGGTTTCAGTGGATATAATCAGATAAAAATCCACCCAGTTGATCAGGATAAAACCACATTTACCTGCTCGTAGGCCACATTTTCATATATAGTACTAACATTTGGACTCTACAATGCCCCTGCAACTTTTTAGAGGGCTATTCTAAGTATATTTGCAGATTTCATCAATGATCGAATGGAGGTATATATGGATAATTTCACGCCATATCGACAACATTTTCATCAGGCACTAGATCATTAGAATCAGTCTGGAAAAAATGCATAGAAATGAGCCTCTATCTAAGTAATGATAAGTGTAGAATGCTAATGGAAGAAGGCATCGTTTTGGGGCACCATATATCACAAAGGGGTATTGAAGTTGTCCAAGCCAAGGTAGGTATCATTAAAAATTCCCCCCACCAGTCAAACAAAGAGATGTGGACATCTTCTTAGGCCAAACATGCTACTACAGAAGGTTCATAGAGGGGTTCAACAAAGTGGCAACTCCCATGTTTGCACTTTTGACCAAGGATACATATTTCTAATGGAGTAATCAGTGCATGACAGAGTTTGAGCAGCTGAAGGACAAAACTACTACTGCTTCCGTACTCCAAGGGATGAACTGGAATCTACCTTTTCACATTCACTCAGATGCTTCTAACACGACTATTGGGGCATTTTTAGGACAACAAGAAGAAAAGAAACCCTACACTATATACTACATCTACAAGAATTTAGTAGAGGTAGAGCTAGACTACATAGCCATCGAGAAGGAATTCTTAGCTGTTGTACACACTATCAATAAATACATGCACTACATAATAGGATATCCAGTCTTTATCCACACCGACCACTCAAAAATAAGGTGCTTAATGAAAAAACCTCATACCAATGCTAGAGTTATAAGATGGCTACTTCTTTTACATGAATTTGATTTGACAATTCTAGATAAACCATAAAAACACAATGTAGTGGCAGATTTTCTATCAAGACTAACCCATGTACAAGACAAAGAATTAATAGAAGATACCTTTCTGGATGAGCACCTCTTTGCAATATCAGTAGAAAGTCCATGGTTTGCTGACATTGCCAACTACATGGTCTCTTGAAAATTCCCACAACATGATGACTACAAGCAAAGATGCAAAATAATAAGGCAGCATGCAACTTACACCTGGATACAAGGGCTACTATTTAAGAAAGGACCAAATCATATATTAAGTTAAGAAGTTGCATCAGAGAAGATAAATTACATGGTATACTTCATGCTATTCACAATGAGCCATGTGGAGGCCACTAAGCAGCAAAAATAACAGCCTATAAAATACTCCAAATAGGGTACTATTGGCTCACCCTCCACAAAGACACTCAATAATATGTATCACATTGTGATGGCTGCCAAAGGATGGGTAAACCTACACAGAAGGATGAAACGCCTCTCCAGCCTCAAGTATCATTGGAGCCATTTGATAAATGGGGATTTGACTTTGTATGGCCATTTAACCCACCATCTAACCAAAAGAACTACTTCCTAGTATGTATGGATTACCTTACCAAATGGGAAGAAGTTAGAGCTCTTACTTCAGCTAATGAAAATTATGTGGCAAATTTCTCCATAGAACAAATATTCAACAGATTTGGAGTCCCAAGGGAGCTAGTTTCTGATCAAGGAACACAATTTACCTCCAACCTCATTGAAGAAATCGTCGGAAGAAACAGGACAAAGAATAAGCAATCTTCTTCCTACCACACACATGCCAATGGACAGTTTGAAGTCACGAACATGGATCTTGAGAAAATTATAACAACGACAATACAATTACATAAAAGAGACTGGGAAGATAGGTGGAATGAAGCAGTTTGGGCCTATAATATAACATGGAAGACAACCACTGGATTTATCCCATATGAGTTAGTATATGGAAAAAAGGTTATGTTACCCATTGAGTTTTAGATCAAGACACTCAGTACAACAACTAAACTAAGCATTGAACTATTCGAGATTAAAAAACAATTCATTCTGCAATTAAACCAGCTAGACAAATACCGGCATCAAGCTTTATCTCACACCAAGATAGTACAACAACAAAGGAAACAATGGCATGAAAAAAACATAAGTACAAATAAATTCAAAGAAGGAGACTAGGCATTATTATATGACTCCATATTCCATAAATTTAAAGGAAAATTAACAGCCCTATGTTTAGGACCATACCAGATAGACACCATTTACGATTATGGAGCTGTCAAAATAAAAACAATAGATGACAATCAATTTACAATGCTAGTTAATTGACATAGACTCAAGATGTACAAGAAGCCATTGTTTATAGAACAATTCACACAAAATTTATATAAGAAGCATCTCATGCTTATTGAGGACCAAGAGGTCCTCCAATTCAGCTGAAATCTTCTTCGAGGAAAAAAGAGAGGAAAAAAACGAGAAAAAAAACAACAAAAGAAAATGATCTTTCTACCAAACAAAGCAACCAACAAATATCAAGCGAGCCAACAAACAAAGCAATCAACAAATAGCAAGCGAGCCAACCAACAAAGCAACCAACAAATATCAAGTGAGTCAACAAACAAAGCAATCAACAAATAACAAGTGAGACATCCAAGAAATAAACCATCAAATATTAAGCGAGCCAGCAAAACAATGCAAACAATAAGCAAACAAAAAAGTCATTATAAAACGAGCCATAAAAGTACTTAATTACGCACTATAAACTGCCACTATAGAAAAGAACAAAGCAACTACAGACAAAGCTGCAATAACTACAGAACCACACATCTAAGCTTTTCCACATAAGCAATCTCCACATCACCACTCCAGGTACACTGACAACAAAATGTAACTATTGACCTCATTATTTTAAAATCTCTAAAATATAGCCTACCTATATAAAACATAATTACCCATTACCAAGCTGAGGACAACTCAATTTTTAGAAAGGAGGTGGTGCATGGTTCAAAAGAAGGTCTTTTTCCATGTGAAGTAATGATTGCACATTCAAAATGGGAAATAACAATCTAAGGTGGTGAAGAAGGTGCATGAAAAAGAATTATTGAACACGACTTGCATATCTCCCCATGATCTTCATGACAATCAACCGCATAACATGGAGAATAATGGGATAGTAAGGCAGAATGAAAACAATTGAATGATTTTGAACTGCATTCATTTAAAAACGTAGACTGTAGCAGAGAGAAAAACGACGAAGAGGAAGCAGGGGTAGACTTAGACAAAAATCCAATCTTCGACTGAGTAAGAACGCAAGTAAGTTCGTTTTAGTCTTTCATCCTGTTCATCTATTCAGTTAAGTTTTAAAACAATGACAACCGGCTTTAAGAAAACAAGCCTCTAGATCATTACCCCATTTAAAATAACCCAAAGGTATTGACCATCCTTCGCACCACGGGTTGAATGCCCTTCATCACTGGTTTAAAGGGATATGACCAAAATGTGGCCCTGGAATTCGCTAGAAACCTCAAACATTTGAAAGAAGAGGAATACGTGACTACGGAAAAGGGGCTGCATATTTGTATGAATGAAGAAAGAATAACGTCATACACATGCATGCATCAATGTTTACATTGGGGTAATGATGATAGAGAAATCAACATAAAATCAAATCAGACCTTCTTTGTAGAAGGAGAGAGGTATGACGAAGATAAAAATGGGGTAAAAAGCAAAACTATGCCAAAACCCTAGGATGAAATCATAGATATCATCATGAAATACATCACCTATACTGGGAGACTCAGTTACATGCTCACATCTCACTTCCAAGTACTATATCTCTTAAGGAATAGAGGGCACATTAAACCAAACAACAATATCAACATTCCTTTTTACCTACTACAGTCTATGTGGGAGATGAGTCGAAGGGTGGTGCAAGGGAGAGATGATGCCCTAGCACACCATGGACTGATTAAGTTAATCATCTGCGAGTAATTGTTAGTCCAAGTCCCTGGACTTTCCTGGGAAGAATTCATACATATATCCACTAACGATGTGCAAAGAATGAGGGGAACCCCAGGTTCGACCTCAAACCCCATTACAGGGAGGAAAGAAAAGAAGGCAACCACTCAGTCAGGGGCTAAAAGGAAAATTGAGTTGTAAATAGATTACAACAAAATCATGGCTGAAACCCTCATAAAATGCAGTGTCCCTTTTTAATAAATTTGGAAAAATTGGAAAAATTGCAATTTTTGGCCAATTCGACCCTTAGACACTAGTTATGACTCCAACGCTGCCAAATGGATCCAAATGCTTCCAAATTGGGTTTGACGGTATTTGAAAGGTATTAATACATAAAAAATAGGATTATGGATGTTTGGACACTCTCAAAATACTTCTGCAACATTCATTTAACTTCAGGAGAAATTGGGGAATTTTTCTAGCAATTTCGAGGTTCAAACCCCCAAGCGTAGAGGTCACTAATGGCTTCCCAAATGCAGTACGAACCTCCCAAATTTCAGAACAGACACATGGATTAGTTAAATGAATTCAATGGACACCCAAATTCATCATTAATCGATTTCTAAAGGCTTCTACAACTCCCATAAATCAGAGGTTTGTGGACATGTCATCACATAGGGGGAAATGATAGGAAATTTCACCACTTGCTATGAAATTCGAGATTTATGTTCCAAAGGCTTATGTAATGTATATGAAACTTCTTCAGGACATTAATTAATCTCCATACATCATAAAAATCACAGAGATGAACTGATACAAAACGAAATAAAGCAACTTCAAGCTCTCACAACAAGATATAGGGAAAATGGCACCATTTATGCATTGTTTGGTATTTTTACATAGTTTCACTTGGAATTTAGACCTAAGTATCTTTTGAGCATCAAATACAGAGTAAATATATCATATTACAAATAAATGGTGTATCTTGGACTCTCACAAAGAGATCAACATCTCACCATGTGCGCCCTTCCTCCAAGAGCCAAAATATGAAGAGAAATGTGAGAGAGAGATGGGAACAAGTTGAAGGAGAAAAGATCATGAGATTCCCTGTAGCTTCAACCTGAAACAAATGAATCCATTTTAGCTCCAAATTAATGGTCTAAATGACCTCTCCAATTTCCAATTAGGATGGGAACCTTTCACCCCCGAAATTGGTACTAAGGCAAGTAGAGTAAACACTCCACTAGCATAGACAAGCTATGCTCTCCAATTTTCAAAATGAGAAATGATCAAAAGCCACTCTCCTTATTGGTTCTTGTCTCTTATTACCTTACCAATCCTTCCATTGTTCGAATTCCCTCCATGAGCTTCATGCCAACTCGAATTGGAAAGAGATTCCAATGTGTGCCACTTGTCCATCAATTCCTAGCCTTCTCCTTCACTCAATTCGAATGGATGACTCTTTGGATGCCCTAAATCCCTTGTACACCCTCTTGGAGGCTAAGTTTCTCCATGACATGTCATATATGTCAGATGCCAGCATTTAGGTCTGATTTGTGTCATAAGTGTCATAGCATCTTCATCATTGTTGTCATAGAAGCTAGGGAATCTAGCCCAAGTGTCCCAATAGCTCCAAGATGCCTCTTCCTCTTCCATGGGATTTAGTCTTCCTCTCAATTTCGACCCTCATTGAGTCATGTCATATATTATTCCCTTCCAAATCCCCCAAGAACGTTGGACTCCACCTTGGATTCGAATGGGTGAGAGTGGGATGCCATGTGGCATGGGGAATCTTGCTTAAGTGGGATCCACACCTCCAATGTGCCCTCATGACCAAGTGCCACCTTATTTTCCTATCTTAAATATTTATTTATTCCCCATTTAATATATTTTGACAATCTAATGTCCATTTGGGGGTTTTATAGTTCCCTTATTCCAAATCTAATGTTTCCACCCCAACCTAGGAAACTAGTAGATTGGTGAAATTTTCTCTTCTTGAGATTTATTTGAATGGGGACATTACATAAAAATAAAGCACTCCTGAAACATCTATACTCAGAAACCACCATCTTCGTCCTCTAGAGCATACGAGTTCAGGCGACATGGAAGGAGTTTGAAGAAGGAAGCAATAATCAGAGAATAATAGAGAAAGAAGAGAAGGAAGAAAAAATCAGCGAGGGAAATGAGACAAAAGATAAGGACGAAGATGAAGAAGAGTTAAGGAAATCACCCCTGGATCAACAAGACTCAGAGGACATTGATATGGAACAAGGAGAACCTTTTTTATCGATATAAGATGAGACGCCACTCAAAGGCAACACATTAGATGGAGAAGAGAGATCGATCACATAGGATTCCCGTCTATCAGATGCATTGTCAGAGTTGTCAAGGGTTACGAAAGAATTGGCAGCACTGAATCTTGCAACACATTACTTTGTGACCAAAAGGGTAAGTGGAAAGGATGTGCCATCAACAGAATCTCCAGTTATCCATCAGAAAATTCAAATTTTAAAGATGAATCATTCTTACCAGCAGAAGCACTTGGAACAACAAAACCAAGTACTATTGGCAGAATTGGGGAAAAATCAACAAAGGATGGCAGAGAAAGGCCAACAAATCTTAAAGATGGAAAATACCCTGGACCAACCTACTAAGATTTATGAAGAAATCGTTGGCTATAGACCCCTGTCCAGGATTTATACGGTGTATCTTAGAGAGTAGTGGTCCCAATTTCAGCTACAGAGGTTAAAGAATAATTTTCCATTGGAAGTAGCCACCCCAAAATATTTTGTGGATACTTCGCTAGACAACACATAAATTGAAAAATACCAACTACGTGAATTTTTCCTCCATAACTTGGTTGTGCCTCATTCATATAACTGCTCACCAAACCCATACATTGGTGATTTCTAGTTAAGAGTACTTTGTTCCTGAATGAACCATGAAATGGAAAGAGCACAGGATGTTCATCTATACCAATCAGAGGAATGAGTGAATGCATTATGGGTTAGATTAGAAGCCCCTCATCTTGAGAAAGTGATACAAGATCATGATATTATAATAGTTGATGAGGACTTAATTCCTATCCTCAAGGAGAAACAACAGGAAGCTTCTGAGCACTTTGACAAAACCATTTAGAGTATCTTTGAGTATGTAGAAGAATCCATAAGGGACACATGGAAAATAATTCAAGGATGTTTGAAGAAGAGAGAGACACATTCCCCACATAGGTTGGATGTTGCTCTATTCAGGGCACGAATGTACAAAGAATCTCTACTAAAAAATAAACTCAAATGGATTGGAATGAAGATGAACCCGCCATTTTTCCTTCCCATGTTAATCAACGAAGGCATTGATGAAGAAGAAGATAGGAGGGCTTGGAAAGTAGAATAAGGGCTACTACCAGCAGACATGGGCACCCAAGATCGTTCCATGGGATATCAGAGAGGTCGTTGAATAACAGGGAATCCCACCAGACCAAGGGGATAGGTTACACTAGGATGTGTAACATCTTCAAGTTTGGGGGAGATGATGGAGCCACAATATAGGTATCAAATGCAGTCATAAGTTCCATTTTTACTATTTTGGAATAGCAATTAAGCACAAGATCACCCCCTTTGTGTAGGTTAGGATATTATTTAATTGATTATGAAATAATGATGGTTATGTAGTAATATTTTATGTGCTTAGCGTGTTTTAATGAGATAAACAAGTGGATAAGTGCCATGTGCAAATAAGCATAGGTTTAAGGACAACTATGAAGATAGCAGATTGCGCCTTATCCAGTCATGCAAGCTCAACAAAGATAGTTCCAGTTAACCTTATGGAGTAGTGAAATAAGAACTCGGGATCACTCTATTAGTCTCTCACGATTTCCAAGGACAAATCTAGAATAGATTGATATCGTGGTTTCCAATGAAGATACTTTTTGAAAACTATGTAATAAATAGGGTCTCACGCATAGCATGAAGCTCTCTCGCAAATTTTTTCATTTATGTTTTAGACATTTTATTTTATAAAGCACTCAATTTTTTGTACTACATTGATATGGATTCTCAACCAGCTTAATGAAGAAATTGCGTTTCATCTTACCCATGAGTTTATAGTTTAATTAGCTCATGTAATACGCTTTAAGGTGGCCCCCCTCATTGTGTTGATTAGGGGTCCTGTGTTTTTCTCTATATTCATATTAAAAGCATTTTCATTATCTTTGATTGAGTAGGTAGTTGTGATTTGCTTAAAGTATCATTTGTTGTTTAAAATATATTTCTGGAAATTCCTGTTTTCATCCATAGCTCTATATAATGGTGTCTATAGTTTCACTATATGGCATCTGTAGTCTTGTAGGTGCCTTCCGTAAGAACAATCTAGATAGAGTTACATTTTTATGCATTGGAACAATTTAGTTAAATTTGTGATATCTCGCATTTCAACCTTGGTCTAGATTATCTCTTTTACAATTTCATTGATTAAAATTATTTCAGCTTTCACATAAATAGATTTCCTTACCTTAGATTAAGTTTTTAAAGCATTGCTTAGAATAAGATTTCTCTGCTTTCATAAATTAGATGTATGCTTTCATAGATTATCAGATCATTTCCTTCAGCAAGTAGATGCTATTATTCAACACATTTCTACGCTTTCATAAAACAAAGAATTCCCATGCTTTTTTGGTATCAAACATTTCTGGATTCTACAATCCTAGATAGGTATCTCTCAGCAGTTGTACATACAGTGCATAGTGCCTCTTAAATTTGTATGATCCCTGGTTGATAATTAAAGTAGGAATCCTGAATCATAAGCCCTTAAAAAGGTATGCATATCAGTAGACCACCACTCAAAGATATCCCCTCTATCCTCACCCCAGAGGATAATTACTATAGGAGTAGAACTGACTGCTTTTTTGATCTGAACAAAATCCTTTTCAAAATTATCATTCCAAGAGAAAGATTGATCATGTTTAACCATACGATGAATTGGTCTAGACATAACAACAAAATCAAGAATAAACCTCCTTACAAAATTGATTTTACCCATAAATGTTTAAATTTCTTTTTTAGAGGTAGGAGCTTGAAGATTTTGGATGGCAATAACTTGTTCAATATCTATGCTAATTTCATAATTTTAAACAATATGACCAAGGAGTTTTTCTTGGGTGACACCAAAACAAACTTTGTTGGATTTAAGGACATTCTGAGTTCCTATACCGCAATAAAACTTGCCGAATATGATTAAAATGATCTTTTAGGTATTTGGAATAAACAATTAAGTCATCAAGATAAACTTGGATAATATTACCGATTAGATCATCGAAGGCTATTCACGTAGCCCTCTAAAAGGTAGTACCTGCATTAATTAATCCAAAAGGCATTCTTTTGTGAGAAAAAGTGCCCCAATGAGTGGTTAATGTGGTTTTATATTTGTTAGACCTCTTGACTTGAATTTGGTTGTAACCATAAAAACCATCAAGAAGGGACATCACTTGTGACCCTACTACTTGTTGTAAAATTAGTTCCATGTTTGGAAGTGAAAAATTGTCTTTTATGCTTGCCCTATTTAATGAATGAAAATCGACACATAATCTTATGTTTCCATTTTTATTCGATACCGGGACAAGGTTTGATACCGATTAAGAGTATTTGACAAGAAAAATAATATTAGCATTAATCAATTTTTCAACTGCTTTCCTAATAATAGCTTCTAGGTCAGGGTTGATTGGTCTCTGCCTTTGCCTTACAGGTTTTGCTTCTTCCTTAATAGGAATAACATGCTAAATTATGTTAAGATCAAAACCACGAAGATCCTCAAAATACCAAGCAAAAACATCCTTAAATTCATGAAATTATACGAACTTTTATTTTTCTATTTCATAACATTGATCTCCTATTTTAAATGTTTAGGATTGCCAAGAGTCCAAATATTTACTGAGATTGTTTCTCCAAATTTTCTTTTTTATTCTCCCCACCCTTCAAAAAGTTTATTGTCTATGAGGGATATAATTTCTTTTTGTTTTAAAGGTTGATTATGTACAATGGGACAAATATTATTGTCGTAAAAAGAAAATTGTCAAGAATCGATGTTTTTTTTAACAAAAACGGGTAACAAGATTTTATATAAAAAGAACAAGCTTACAAAAAAAAATGGAAAGACTGATCCCAATATAGAAGAGCTGCCATGATTCCTAGCTCTTCTTTTTCCAGTCTGATAAGTTCATTTAAAATCCTATTATGCAGAAGCTATAGCTTCTAAAAAACTAACCTTGGAGCCAAATATAGAAACAAAGAATTGCAGAGAAAGAGACCTTATGCGAGTTCTTCAACTACTACTACAAGCCTAACCGAAAGAGATGCTATACTATACTTGTGATAAAACATATTTTAAGCAAAAAGATTCGAAAGAACTGAAAAGACCCAAGATTGACGAGTTACTGGTGTGGATTTTCCGCCATATTCCCATCAACATCTCCAGCTATGCCTCCTGCACCTCCTTGAAAAACCATGGTGCTCTTCCTGATGTCTACCCTCATGCTATCGACCTTGGCTTCCACTACTCTGAGACTGTTGTGCAAAGCCATAATCTTAGTGTACATATTGACAGAACATGGGCATCCACTTTCAAACTTTCCAACCATGATGGCAAACTGCTCATTCAACTTACCACTACTGCTGCGAACCTCAGAGTTTGTTACTTGGATGACTATGAAAAGATGAGAAATGGCCCGTTTGAGGTCAGAATTCTCCCCTCTGGGCATGCAAACTTGGACTTCCATTTCCTTAAAATACATTTGAACCTCAACTGGAATACTGCCAAACCCCAACGTAGACCCCAAGCTGTTGGTTCCACTTCTATCTCCTGCTTAATGGTTCCAGTTCTTACCAATTCCCAACACTTTTGTTCTGCAGTGGTCATGCATAGCATGCTGCACTTTGACAGAGCCATCGAGATCCCGTTCCTACGCGACATCGATTGCAAAAGACATTCTCTGTATACCAACATTCCCATTTCTTGTCAAAGACTGAATGTGTTTCTTGCAACACAAACATTGCAACGAGGGGATAATCGAGACGACTGTAAGGACGAATTCCTCCACGATAATCCAGACTTTGAACACCCTGCTCTATATGCGATAATTACCCAACTTCATGCCAAGAATGACCCCCCGACCGTGATATATGATAGCGCTGCCTCAAACCTCGAACTCCTAAATGGCGTGCATGCGAGGCAGATGTATCCAGGTTGTGGTTTCCAATATCACTGAAAGGATGCAGGGATGATCCATGGAGGGGGAAGAGATCCCGATGTAATTTTAAAATAGTCATTTCGCAAATATTTCAAATTTTTGTGGATCTTAGGATTAACAAGATGGTTTCCCCAAGCTAAGGGAGGTTGCAACTTCCCATTGCTATAAAAACTCTTATGCTTCTGCTTCATAACTGAAAGAGGGAAGGGATTATGGGACCCAATTGATGCCAAGTTCCTGACCATTACTAACCATAATTCCACAATCAAGACCAACTCCGACATTAGCCATGACATCCGCTTTCTGATTATTGATCCTCAAAATATGAAGAAAGTTGATAGAGTTGAAGTCTCTAACCTTGTAACATAAGAGGTGATGGAGCTTAGAGACAGGTTTCTTTCGAGCTAGCCACTCTACGTCATTGTTGGTTCTCCTACCAATTCCCCAGGAAAAATATTTCAACTTGTTTCCCTCAGAGTCAAGAAGGACTCCTCCCGCACCTACCAACCTAGGTCAAGAATTGATGTTGTTAGGAAGATGGGGTCTATATAAAGATAAAAATATGTAATCTGGCTTCTAGGGAAGCAACTATTTTGAAGGGATGGCAACAAAAACATCTAGCATATCATCTATAGAATCCAATTCCCTTCTAATATGAGTGATATTAAACGACATGAAATTAGAGATTAAAGATCATCCTACTCGCATATATCGTTTTAAGAAATTATTCGAAGGATTGTAAACTCCTTTAATCAAATTGACGATCAATTCAAAATCTCAAAATATATCAAGATGAAAACAACCTAAAGTATAATAATTTTTCATCCCTAAAATTAAAGCTTCGAATTCTAAAATATTGTTTGTACAAGTAAATTCGAGTCTATAAGAAAAAATGTGGATTTAACCTATAGGAGAGTATAATATGATGCCCGCTCCATTACCTTCATTTGAGCTAGCACCATCAAAGTGCATATGCTAGATGCCATCTTCAGGTTCTAGAAGGTACAATAGGGTCATCATCATCTTCAAGAAAAATAGAATAAACTCCTAAATCTTCCTCTATGTAATTAACATGAGGTTGTGGAAGATTTTCAATATAGGGAGAAATTTGACCTTCTCTCAAAACGATAATGTTTTTCCCATTTTTAGAAAGAGACATACTCCATCAAGAGAAATATAACCACCTGTTATAGCTTGCCAATCTCTACCAAGAATAATGGAAAAATTATTAACTGACATATCAATAACTTGAATATTGCAAGTGGTTTTAATCTCTAGATGAGCACACAAAGATAAACATCTTTTATTTCTCTTATGGTAGCTTGTTGTTGACTATTATAAGACAATAGACTTCTTGAATTTTCATTAGTATAGGATAAACCCAATTAGGCATGACATTTGGGACTGATCTACCATCTACTAAACAATAATGAGCAATTTTGTCATAGATTTTAACTCGTAGATAAAAGGGAGGATTCTTAAGACTACTCTTAGGATTATATAAAGTTAGTTTATTTGCATGCAATTATTCTCCATCATGTTCTTCAGACAAACTAGCTATGGCAGGAGTTCTTCCTTCCATAAAATTCTTAAGATCCTTCAATTGTTCAAGAACAAGAACCATATCAAGCAAGGTAGCATCAACTTTAATAGTTGCGAGCTATTTTAAAATATTATATTTACTAGAAGAAGATGGAGAATTTTGATTGACTTAACTTTGATCATTAATTGTAACTTGTTGATTTGACTGCTGAGAAGTGTATTTTGAGCAAGATGAACCTTATTTACCCTTGTTATTGTAAAGTTTATTTCTTCTGTTGACCAACATATAATCTTCCTCAGGGGTCCAATCTAGAGTAGCTATAGTTTTTTTTTTCCTTGGAAAAAAAGCATAATTTCATTTCATCAGAGGTGAACAAAATTACATTCTGTATATGCACAATCAATGTGCATTGCGGAGAGATACCACAATTGTTTACCAGACCATAGTCTTCTGCAATATCTCTATTACATAACTATTACAAAAATATTCAGTTACCAAAAAAAAAATTCCTACAAAAACTGCTCCTTGAGCACCATAAGTTCATGAGTAATATACCAAAACAGAACCAAAAAAACTGACAGCACCACCGAATGCATGTTGTAAATCAGTATCAACAAAAAATATAAAGAGTAGTATCCAAAGCTGTCAAAATGTGTTCGGAACTCGTTCTATAAAAGGTCGATGGTAGTATTCCAGAATAGTCCCATCCCTGAATTCTTTCACCTTCCAAAGCCCCAAAGCCAGTTGCAAGCCTTCATTTGAGGTCAAGTCCGCCTCCTGGTTGTTTTCCCTATATACACGTCGACATGAAAAAGTATAAAAAAAGTGTTGCAACTCCCTGATAACCAAAAAAATAAATTAGTTATTCTTATGTCTCTGCACTGTTGATTCCCGTTAATCTAGTTAATGACATTCATTGAGTCACCAAAAATGTTGAGGTTGCGACAACCAATCTCAGTGGCAAAGATTAATAGAAGTTTTAAGCTCATTAGTTCGGCATAATTGTTTCCACCTTCCCCCAGACCCATGATCAAAGTATAATAATGAGTAGCAGAAAGGAAGAGCACTTCCCCGCCCCCACATATATCATTTTGAGCCGCCCTGTCAAAAAACCACCAAGGAACCGTTCTGTAAATTTCCAAGTCTAAGACCTCCCTTTGTTTCGCAGCTCTCACATAATGTGGGAAAGTAGTAAGGATACCACAGGAAAGTGCAACAATAATAGCCGGTGTAAAATTCTTCTCATAGAAAATGAAATTGTTGTGGGCTAGCCAAATGAGCCAGTATACAAGTAGTGGGAGAGCTTTCACAGAGTGTTGAATCGGCCCAGCGTTCCAGTTTTCCCATGCAAGTAACACCGTGTTTCCCGCCCAAATACAATTTATACCCGAAATCCTTGAGCATTCTTCCCAAACTTCAATCGTGTAAGGACACTGGATTAAGAGATGTGGAACAATTTCTTCCGTGAATTTAAAAAGAATGCACCACTCGGGCCCTTGCTTGTTCTTCTTCTGTAAGTTGTCCCATGTTGGAACTTTATTTTCCAGAGCATTCCACATAAACAGTCGGGTTTTATGTGGACACTTAAGCTTCCAGAGTTTCTTCCACCACCAAGCAGGTTCATGAACGTTTCCAAGTGCACTAAGGAAAATATAACCACCTTTCAGTGTATATCTACCCCCAGGATCCCCTTCCCATAATAATTCATCATCCCTGTTCCTCAACACAACCTGTGATCTATTGAGTTCATGTAAATAGTTAGCCACCGCTGCATGATGTTGTACAGGAAGCTCCAGTGTATTCACTTCCCTCCACGTCTGAATCCACGACCTATCCTGGACAGGTTCTGCCAATTGACACAAAAAAGTGAAACCACATGCCCTCAGGGCCGCCACCGTTTCCTCCTACAAAAGGTGTCTCCCAGCACAACCAAACCATGGATCCTCACCAACCCTGACACAACACCCATCACCAACATTCCAAACCAGATTAGATCCAATCACCGGAAAGGAGGTGACCACCGCCTTCCAAATGGTCGACCCCCCTGCATGAGCCTTCCTAGGGTTCCGAACCCAGTCAATAATAGAACCCGGAGCAATATATTTCTGAATAACAACCTTGGTCCATAAATTAGCAGATTTCGAAATCCTCCATCCCCCTTTAGCAGGGATTTATAAAAGAGGAAGATGTTCTTTAAACCCCACCCCCCCAAAGCCTTGGGTACAACAATGCACTTCCATCTAACCCACGACGATATAAAAGTGCCATCTTTCCCACTTCATAAGAACCTAAAACAAATCTTCCTAACAGTATCCAAGATCCCCATGGGAATCCATGACAAAGACATACAGTAGACCGGGATTGCCTCCAAGACGGATTTGACTAGTACCAACCAACCATCCCTCGATAACCACTTATTGCTCCAAACCTTGAGTCTCTTGTGTAATTTATCGAGAAGCCAATGCCAATCTTGTTTCTTATAAGCACTAGGCTTCAGCTGGAAGCCCAAGTATTTTAATTCGTCGTCAACCCCAGAGAGTGTATAAGGGAAGACTCCACTGAAAGTTTGAATCTCTTCAACCCTAAGCAAATTAGTAGTAAGAGTAGACTTCCCTACATTAATATCCATCCCAGTGGCTTTAGAGAATAGTTCTAGAATATCCCGAAGAGTTTCAACATCTCTGATAGAACCAGTGCGAAAGATGAGAACATCATCTACAAACAAAAGGTGTGTGATAAAAAGATTAGGAGCCACCTCAATACCCTTCAAAGTACCCTATCGCTTCGCTTCCCTCAGGGCCCTACTAAAACCTTCTGCCACCAGGAGGAAAAGTAAGGGGGACAAGGGACAACCTTGTTTGAGTCCACGCTCAGAGTGAAAAATGGGGAGGCCCTCCCTTTGATGAGAACAAAGAAAGAAACAGTGGTTAAGCAGCTCATAACCCACCTGATAAAACCAATATCAAATCCCAAATGAGTTAGAAGCATACGAATGTAGAGCCAACTTACTTTGCCGTAGGCCTTGGAAAGATCAATTTTGAGAATAGCTCCTTTCAATTTTTTGGTTTTAATGTTGTGCAGGCCCTCTTGAGCTACACCAATGGCCTCATGGATCTGACAGCCTTCTAGAAACCCAAATTGTTCATCAGAAATATTCCTGGACAAAATACTTTTCAGCCTTCTAGCAATGATTTTAGTCACAACCTTGTTCACACAATTACACAGAGAAATAGGCCTAAAATAATTGAGTGAGGAGGGGTTGTCAGTATTTGGAATGAGATCAATAAAATTTGAATTAAAACTGGTCGGGATCCTTCCAGAGAATCTAGTGTACTCCACCACCTGAAGTAAATCTTCCCCCCAAAAGTCATACAGCTCCAGTAGTAATTCAATAGACCAACCATCTGGTCCCAGGATCTTATCTTTCTGAAAGCTCTGAAGGGTTGCTTTAAGTTCTTCTTCCAAAATCTCTTCCATCAGGGCACGGTTGTCATCTTCATCCACAAACCGTGGGAAGAGTTGGCCACTCTGATCACCTCAGCAATGGTGGCCTGGTTAGGCGCCCGGAAGAGTTCTTGAAAGTGTTCAACCCCAACCCTGGCCATCCCCTCAAAAGAAGTATGTGACTCACCATTAGCATCTTCCAGGCTCCAGACAGTATTTGCATCCTTCCTCCCTTTAGTGTAGGCATGAAAGAACTTAATATTCTCATACCCCATTTCCAGGCAAGTAGCCCCGATCTTGAGACGCCCAGTTTCTTCCTTTTCTAGTAAAAGAGTATTTCGCCTTCCTTCAAACCTTACCAAAATATCTTTAGATTCCTGAGTTCTCAAGCCACCACCCTCTCCATCATAAATCTCAACCAGGTCCACTTCAATTTGTTTGAGTTCTCTGTCCTCTTTGATCCTCTTTTCATGGGCCCATTCTTTAATTGGCCCCTTGATCCTCTTTAGATTTGCAACAAACTGAAAAGAGGCTGAAAGATTAGCCCTAGGATTGTAGGGTATCCAGAGAGAGTGAACCAGAGTAAAAAAGGAATTATCTTTCATCCAAACTTTGTTAAACTTTAGAGGACCAAGTGGTTTAGGAGGACCAGGGTGTAGTTCAATAAAAATAGGGAAATGATTAGAGGCACCCCCAGATCCAACCCATTGACGTAGGAGAAATAACCTGTCCACTAGATGTTCTGAAACTAAAAACTGGTCCAACCTCTTAGCCACCCTGCTATCTCTAGTGCGATTGTTTCTCCAGGTAGGTTTGAGCTTAATGGGATCAATGTTAATCAAATTTTTATAACCAAGTCTATTGGAAAAATAACCAGCTAATGGATCCGACCGGGCCTTAGGCCCCCAAACTTCGGACTGACCCAAGGAAAAATTCAAGTCACCACCCAGCAGCAAAGAGTCCCCTTGAACAAGGGGGTTGTTAAGAAGAGCATCCCAGAAGGGGACACGATTGAGATGTGGTACATAAACATTAACCACAACGAGGACTTCCCTTAAGCCCAGAGCAGAGAATGACAGATCAAGAACAAATTCCATACCCCAAATGTTGTGAATTTTAACAGACTTGACATTCCAACCAATAGCCAGGCCACCAGAACACCCACAAACATCCAAGGTGACAAAAAACCAACCACCAAACCAACTTTCCAAACGAGCCTTTACAACCTCCCCAACACCCATAGTTTCTTGTAGTAAAATGATATCCAGGTGGTCCAGAGAAACCACCCTCTGTAATGCTGATCTTTTATGGGGACCAGCCAGACCCCAACAGTTGAAGGACATAATATTCATCAACGACCCGTCTTATGGGTTCGCACCGCTCTAAGCGCCCATTCAATAGTATGTTGTTTTCCTTCCAGTAGATGAAGGTTCACCCTCTTGATCCCTTCCAGAGTCCTCCTGAACCGACACAGCACGGGCAGGCACAGTAGTTCCAACCAGTGCAGTATTGCCAACCCCATCCGACCACCTGTTCCTACCACCGGTCCGAGTCTGGAGTGGAAGTTTGCATTTAGCTGCCGGGTGTCCATAGGCATGACAACGCCTACAACAGAAGAGAACATTCTCATAGTCAAGTTTGTGCACATAGGTATAGGGGCCCCAACTCAAAGTAATGTCTTTAGAAAGACCCTCTTTGACATTCAGACTAACCAAAACCTACGCAACCTTCCGCTATTTGGTATGAAGAAAAGAATAATCCCCCTCCAAATAGGTACCAATCAAGTTCCCAATACCCCTAAAATGGCGTTCTGACTAGTAATGTAATGGAATCCCTGGCAAACGAACCCAAAGAGGTACTACATCCAACCTTTCCCTACTAGCGTCAAACATCGAGTGCCAAGGATTTAGCAGAACAGGGCAATGGTCCCAACTCCAATTCCTATTTAGTATCCACAAAGCATGTTCGGCCGAAAGAAAGTTAAATGCAAACCAATTCCTAGTTAATTCCACGATTTTAGGTACATACCCTAGATGTGCCAGCCAATGGCCTTCAGTCCATCCCACAATGGTTCACAAGCCAAAGGACCGGCCTAAATATTTCCCCACAAACGTCTTATCCATCATATGAATTATCTGATGCCACTCAATATCTTCTCCAAGTGCATAGTTATACTTGTTGCGGCTAGATTTCAACCATCTCTTCCGGCCTCGCTTATCAAAATACTCCATAGCATCAGAGGAACCCCCTCCTCCCTCCTCAGTGCTCATCCCAAAAATAGTCCTGGGACTAGTGAAACCCCACAGTTCCTGAGCCCCAATACAACCAGAGACAAAACACTTCTCCGCAACCCCAATTTGACCTCCACTATCCTGAGAATCCGAAGATGCGCGCGGTATCACACCCGCAGTCGAATGCACACCAACCCCAAGCTTCACCCCGCCCACCGATCTACAACAACCTTCAAAAGCTTGAGCAACATGACTTGGAGTCTAGAAAGGTACATCGACGCCATCCGGCAGAGGCGAGTCACTAGAAACAAAAACCTATGTAATAGTAGGAATAACTGCCTGTGACGGAGAGGAGCCCAGGAAACCAGAGGGAGAAAACCTTTGTCCAACCTGGGTGGTTTCACAAAAATTGGTGGACACCTCGGGTGCCCCATTCAAATGAAAACTGCCCACCTCATCCCAGACAGTGTTAGGTGGCGATGCCCAAATCATCCCACTATCACGGTGGTCGTAGGAATAGTCTAGCTATTCTTCAAACTCCATGATCAGAAAAAAATAAAGAAAATACAGTAACAGGTAAACCTCACCAAAGGAAGTAGGAAATGACACTGTAGTAGTAAAATTCACCGCTAACTTCCCCCGTCAGTGGTAAAAGAAACCCCACAGTCGTTCCCACGTGTATGCCCCCACATCGCCGGTCTTCCTACCTATAAGAATCACCCAATACCTGGTGACTGTGACCCTAACCATAGTCAGTGCCGACCCCAGAGTCCACAGCCCGAAAGGCGGCCGTCCTCGGCCCCCGCAAACCCTAGTCACCTTCCATTGAAAACCCTAACCAGAGCTCATTCCCTCCAAGAAGCTCTACTTTCATGTTAGAACATGTTCCACAACAACACCATGGATACTATCTGAATATGATTTAGAGATTGTGAAGACAGAGTAGCTAGAGTTGTATTAGTTTTCTTTCCAATAAAAATATCTCTAGCATTCTTTTTAAATTCACAGGTTTCCTCATCGTGATTCTCTTCAGAGAATTTACACTAGGTTCTAGCCATGACATCCCTAGGCTACATGTAATTAACATTTCTAAATGAGACTTTATTAGAAGTTTATGCAGGATTAGAATTTATTCCTTTCCTTTCAAAAGCAAACATTCGGTTGGTCATGTCCTGGACTAACTATCGGATAGTTGACATGTCATTTTGCTTAACATTATCTTCATTTTGAAGTCCTATTCTTGCCAACTGATCTTCAAATTCTAAACAATTTTCAAAGGCAATTCCTAAATTATCAGCATTCTTATCTTCAAGTCTTTGCTTATAATGTGTGAGTAAAGTGTTATAATATTGCATTAAGGAAGCCTTATTATGAGGCCTAATTAATTCCAGGATCTGATTGTATAACTTGGTGAAACATAAATTGAAATATTTAATGGTTTCACCTCTATTGTAGACTAGATTATTATATTCTTTGAGCTTATTAGACAAACTTTGAGGTTGTTCGTAAGTAGATTTGAACTAGTATGACAATTCAACCCAAGTGGAAAATATTTTTGGAGGTAAGTCAAAGAAATCTATTGCGGCTTTACCTTCTAAAGAATTAACAAATAAGTGCATGTACATGTATTAGCATCATTTGCACCTATATTATGACAAGTGTTAGAAAAGGCTATCAATTTCTGAAATAGTACTATTTTTAGAAAAAATAGGCAAATGATCTTTGAATTTGGGTAAAAGGGTTGTAGCAGGAGGAAGATTTAGAGGGGATCATGATACATGCAAAGGGGTGGTATCTAAATCTCCTTCAAATTTGAAAGGAAAAAAATTTATTTACTACTTCAATTGGATTTGAACTTGATGTAACAGGATTATAGCAACTGTACATGCTTTCAATTTGAAAAGAGGATGAAGTTGAACCCATAGAACCACTACTACTTCCAGAGGAAATCATATTGGGTTGAGTAAAATAAGCTATTAAATTTCTTGTGGAAGATGAGGAATCTGACACCGACCTTCTAAGTTTAGATTGAAAATGTTGAAGCACTTATTTTCTTCTTCCTATCTCTGAAAAAGGATCAAACTCTGGAGACTGACATGTATTTCGACAAGAATATGTTGTATTTTCTAACATGAATAACTATTGATCAAGTTGAGGATTTCTGGTTCGCCTAACATCTCTTTCTCTTTATTCTTCATGGTCTATATCTTAACGAATATCCTCCCAATAGTTCTCTAATTGCTGGGAAGATTGAGCAGTATCAAGTATACAATCAATTAAGAAAGACGTAACGGTAGTATGATCACGTAATCCAACTCTTATATCAAGTTGTATTCTTTCAGGAAAAGTCGTGAAAATAAAAACAAAAGAAAAATATACACAAAACCAGGAAAAGAAGAATATTTTTGAGCATGGTCACCGAATAAATTTTGATAGAAAGGAATAGACGTTCGTAAACCAACATTCTCTAATTCTGCTAGGCTAATGCAAAATAGGCGAGATTATTACCCTAATTTATAGCCTAACTGTACAATAAAAGAAATTATACAAAACTTTATACTGTAAAAGAAGATATAAAAAAAGTCTATGTATCATAAAAGAAAGTAAGAAAATTTTATATTGTTATGAACATATTAATCACAAATGATAAATGATTGAGTAAATCAAGAAAATACTTGCTAATAGATCCAAATTCATACCAAAATGAGAAAGAATAAACACAATATTTTTATTTATTTCAATCTGAGTTACAACTGGAATTTTTATTTTCTTACCGTTGCGAGGGTAAGGACCTAAACAATGCCTAGAAATCAAAGGTGGAATGATGCATCACACTAAGATTTTTGGTGTTTACAAAAGAATAAACCAAGATAGACTTTGTTGGACCAGTCATGCACTAAGCAATATCTCACAAACTTGACCATGCAAAAATAATTCCTATTAGTACTGAAAATTAATTCATATAACTAATAAAACCAAACAAATTGTCAAAACCAATGAACAACCTTCAAGGCATAAATACAAATGCTATATATCAATCCTTATTTGCCACCTTCAACACTATTCCTGCTATTAACAAGAAAATATCATCCCGATAGTAAATCATAAATGAAAGAATGAAAGGTAATATATCACTTTGTACAAGAGCAAACCTTTTTATCGTAGTTCTTTTCCTCACTTCCCTCTTTTCTTCATTCTCCTTGTATCTCCCCTTTTAACTTTTGAAAAAGAAGTTGAGGTAGTTGGAAACTACCTTTTAGTTAGGACAAATAAACTAAGGCAAGTTTACTTAAATAAAATATGATAAAGGAATATAATATAAATAGGTGGGACCCCCATCATATATGTTATTAATCCCCAATATTCACCTTGTGACTCCCAAACATGTAACATATGATAAGCCAAAATATCCATCAAAACATGAAATATAATAAAAAGTTGGTTCATTATAACCTTCATGCCTCTCGAATAAGTAAAAAAATGAAATATAGCATGTCCAAAATTTGTCATCCCTCATACATAGTCAAATATATCCATAAGTCAAAACATAATAAAGTAAAAACCTTATGAATCCCATCAAAATCCATATGCTTTATGAGAAGTAGTAAGTTTCTATCCACTTCCTTGTCAAGTGTCTTTTTTGCATGATTAGTCTCCCTGCTTGGGTGATTTTTCCCCCTGATTTGTTGATTGTACATCACCTGGAGTGATGTTTCTTGCTCCAATACTGGCTTATGGAAATATGGGGTGAGATGTAACAGAATGAGAGGATGCTTTAAAAGAGTTAGACTTAGCATACTGGGCAGGTTTCCTGCCTTTGGATTTGAGTGATTGGTTAGGTGAGGTTTTTGGTTCATCAATGGTATACAAAGACTAGGGTTGAGAGGCAATTGAGACTGCTTGATGACCATGTTGCTTAGGTTGTGGAGGAGGAAATGCTAGTGAAAGAGTGGTCCATTCATGAACACCGGATGATTGGTTGGGAACAATTTGGTTCCATCCATCATTATTTTGAGGCTTGGGTTGCATGGACACATGTGGAGATATAAGAATACCAAGGATTCTCTTATGAGAATTGTTGGATTTTATGCAACTTTGGAAGATATTATTCATTGTATTTTATTGTACTTACATTGTACTTGATTGTACCTCCTAAGGGAGATGAACCTGATGTAATTACTTATGTAAACACATGAAAGAACCAATGTAAACCTTGGGGTGCAAAGAAGAAAAAGAAAAATATTAAAATTATAATTATTAATTGCCCCCAGGTGAAGTCGACCCAGTTAGGGATTTTTTTGCTTTTGCACTTGTATAAATAAGAGGTAAAGTGCACCTCATTAGCTCATTCTCACACTTGACATTTTCGCATCACTTGGGAGGGAGAGAAGTTCGCACAAGCTAGAAGAGGAAGCTGTTTTGGGGTTTCTACTTGTCGAAGACATTTTCACGTTTTCTATTTTATCTTTGTACTCTGATCTCAGGATTATCATCTCTATACGAAGGTTGTTGGGTTTTTCTCCCAATTGGGTTTCCCAGGATAAACTCTGTGTTATTGTTTTGTGCTTTGTCTTTCTTCTATTGATCTTGATTATGCATTTATATTATTATGCTATGAATGTATGAATTCTAACATGGTATCAGAGCTGTTCTAGAAGAAGCCATTGCCGAAACATTGTCGGAACCCTATCGATGATGGAGACAGAATGGATGTACAAGATGAAACCCAGATGAAGACCAAAGAATACCTTCCTCGTTGAGAGGGAGTGTTGGATTTTGTGCAACTTTAGAAGATATTATTCATTGTATTTTATTGTACTTTCATTGTACTTGATTGTACATCCTGAGGGAGATGAACCTGATGTAATTACTTATGTAAACACATGAAAGAACCAATGTAAACCTTGGGGTGCAAAGAAGAAAAAGAAAAATATTAAAATTATAATTATTAATTGCCCCCATGTGAAGTCGGCCCAGTTAGGGATTTTTCTGGTTTTGCACTTGTATAAATAAGAGGTAAAGTGCACCTCATTAGCTCATTCTCACACTTGACATTTGCGCATCACTTGGGAGAGAGAGAAGTTCGCACAAGCTAGAAGAGGAAGTTGTTTTGGGGTTTCTACTTGTGGAAGACATTTTCCATTTTATCTTTGTACTTTGATCTCGGGATTATCATCTCTATACGAAGGTTGCTGGGTTTTTCTCCCAATTGGGTTACCTAGGATAAAATTTGTGTTATTGTTTTGTGCTTTGTCTTTCTTCTAGTGATCTTGATTATGCATTTGTATTATTATTCTATGAATGTATTGATTCTAACAAGAATGAGCGAGACGTCTAACATAAGGTCTGCAGCTGGGATTGACCTTGGCCAACAAATTTTTAAAAAATAGTTTGCAAAAGTTGGTTAAATTCTTCCGAGTCAATATCAAAATGGATTGAAAACATTAGCCTCTTGTATTTGCCACCTTACCAATAGGTTGTCGAACCATTTCCCAGTTATCTCTGTCAACCATGTTGCCTCTATTACCTTTTTTTCCACCCTTGCTGAAGAAACTCATCTATATAGTCATGAAAAGCATTATCAGTATAGGTGCTCGACAATAGAAAAATATATCAAATAAATTTGCAATTATGACAATATATTAATGGCTTTGCATCGAGACAACAATCATGCATGCAATCATATTTTAAAGGGACGGGGCAATGGGAACACCACAACATGACAGAAAATTCATATTTCCAATACTGAGAAGACTCATCTCTGCGAGACTCTTCTTTTTCAACATGGGAAAATGAAATCATTGGAAAGTAAGGGTAAGTGAGTGAACAAACTAGTGGAAGCAAGTGAAGGGAATGACAAATGATACATGTTCAAATTATCCAATAACTTAACTATCCAAACAACATCCAATCATTCCAAACAATATCCATTCATCATGATAATCAGCGACTATCAGTTTTGATGAAGAAGTTATTTATATCATGATAATCAACCACTGCCACTTTTGATGAAGAAGTTATTTATTAGTTCCTTGACATTTCATACAATCATTTTCCATTTACTTTATAGGCTAATTTAGTAGCAGCTTATGAGCATATATCTTCAAAATGAATTCAATATATATAATTTTGTCATGAAAGCCTTTATAACATAATACATAATTATTTGACATGATTGACATTCTTTCACTTATTTCATCATCTAAACAAGCCAATATCATAGTGACAAAATAACCATTTCCAATTTCCTCAAACATAACCAAACCAAAGTTCATCTTCAAATGCATAGTGTTCCATGAAGTAATATTGAAAACCTTGCAACACTATCATTTCTAATTGTGAGAATGTAGTGAAAAGTCAACATTATCTATGCCTCAAATAGTAGGTCCTGAATTTATATATGACATACATCTACAATCATCAAAATCATTTCTTTTGATAATACTGAAAATGCAATCAAAATTCATTGCCACATTATTGACACCTATGGTTGGCTCATTGCTTCAAACCCTTTGACAATATTCCAATTGACTAAGCATGAAGCAGTCCTATACGCAACATTTCAAGCTACAAGAGCATATCCTTTTTATCAAAAGTACACAAAATTCTGCAAGACTTGTTATTAAAAATAATTTCCACTCAAATATGAGTTACGAACAGTCAAACATGCCATGTATAACGATCTGCATGAGATTGAGATTCAAAACTTCCAAATGACATTTATCTCCTCTTAAGTTCGTGAATAAAGCTAAAAAATTGAAGCATAACTGAAGTATGAAAAACTGCCAATCCTTGTAGCAAATCGAATGTACTAGTGACTCAAAACAACTTTCAAAATTTCTTTTCTATCAGTTGAGTATCTGAAGCATGACCAACCTTCACAAGAAGCATTCAAAACTTAATTTTTTCCATGCACCGTCAAGTTAAAAGTTTTCACTGTAGCTTGAATCCCCATTTTTTAAAACACACAATCAAACATTTCACGTATGAACAACCACTATAGATTCTATAACCAACAATATCATTTCAATCAAAGTGAAGAGGACTCAAAGCTCTTGAGGCTCTAATTTGAGCTCATACTGTTCAACATATGTAAAATTTCAAAGGTAACATGCCAGGTTCGAGGCAAAGTCTTTAACCAACTTTGTGGCATTTCTTCACCAAGAAAGGTCAAACAAATAAGTGCATCAGTCCTTATAACAACAGAAGATGAATTGGAGCGGTCAACAATTCCAACCTTCATTTACTTATTGGTCCAAAACATAATCCTAAAAGAATTTTAAGATTATACAATGCGGACTTGAGGATGAGAACCAAGCATGCCAAAAGATTGAATCTTTGCTAAAATCAACAAAGGTTTTAACCACTAGAGCACCTGTGTTGCCTGTGGTATTCGAGGGAAATTTGATAGTTCAAAAACTCTCTTATTTCCCCATCAATTCATTAGAGATGGTCACGACCAAAATTTATGAGCAGTGGGATTTCGTAACAAATGACTAGGGTTTTGAAAATATTATTGACATCGTTTGTGAACTGAAAAGTATAGAAGCAAAAACCCTAGCTTGTGGAAAAGAAGCTCCTGGTGCATGGTTTTGGGCTTGAATCCCAACTTCAAGAGAAAACAACAAACTTGAGTATAAGTGGAGGATGGCGGCCAAGAACCATTTCAGTTAAAGACTTTCTGAGCCTGGTGTTTCCAACTCCAACCAAAAACAATCATACCAATTTGCTTGCTAAGAAAAAAGCAGTTTGCAAACTCTAAATCCTTGCAAATTTCAATCTTAATACTTGATCTTCGGAGCAACAATGCATGCGAAGGAAGATGAACAGTAAGAAATGAGGCACACTGTAGAATCACATGCAAAACTGTGAACTCTTCTTGGGTTGGATGACCCAACTAAGCATGCTTAGGATAGACCAAACCATCACTGTAATCAATATTTTACACTGATTTTCAATCAGCCACATCACTTTAAATATTTAATGCATTATCAATTTCTGAAATGAAACTTGTGTTCAACATTTTCATCTAAGGGAGAAAAATGACGGGGGAAGAATACAAGCAGATTGCAAATCTAAAAAAGATCCAAGAATACACTGTGTTGTAAACTCAATATTTGATATAACAAAATGCTATTAGGCTACGTACCTTTCAACGCTTCAAGTTATCCTTAAAGAGAAATGGAAACGGTTATAGTCTTCCAAGAGCGAGTTACAGGCATAACAAAGCTCAAAATAAAGACCGAAACAAACCTTTTTCAAGTGAAAACTCAAGAAATCGTGCATCATTTAATGGATTACGTAGATTACGTAATACCAACCCTAGATTACGTAGCTCCCAAACTTAATAATTATTAAACCATTGACCAATGTGTGAGCTACAACTGAGCCACGTCAATATGCCACATCAACCTTCCTCACATAACAAAAACAAACTTTTGAAACGCAGGCCAAGACTGTCACTGCCATTAATGAAAAATATTATTGTATCCCTTGGTTTGAGTGTCCATCACTATATATGACCCTACTACCTTTTTCCAAAATTTAAAATGAGCCTTTACCACCATTAAAATAACATATGATTTGCAAATGGTTTATAATTTATTTCCATAATGTTAAGAATTAACAAAAATTACGATAGGATAAGCTCATAGCAAGGTGCCATCATTGCTAGGTAAGGTGTGAAAGATTATAAGTATAATCGAATGCTTGCAACATTCCAAAATACATTTGTTCATGTCAACTAAACCTTATGTGACCGAACCTTTTGCGAAATATATAGGAGGTAACCAAAACGCCTTGGACAATATCATCATTATATAAAAACGACATATCTCATGCCTTATATAAGGCCATGAACTTTAATTTTAGCACCAAATGCATCTTATGCCTTTAGCAACTCTTTGGTGGAAGGTCAATCAATGATATAGGTCCTTAACTTGTAATAAAGGTATCTCAAACCATAATAATTCAATCCCATCATTGCTGCTTTTAAAATGTTTAGCAATTTCAAAAAAATGAAAGTATGGGCGTATCCGACGAATATAACCATAGTTGATGGGATAACCATTACAATCTAACCACAACAATCTTTCATCGATTAACATATCATATTTGCTTTCGAGGGTCCCACTTAACTATTAATATCATATATAAATATTTAATAGGCCTGGTTGCAGGAAAATATATTAGGTGGCAAATTTATGAGTCACCACAACCATGCAACATTATGGAGGAAAAAAGAATCCCTAGGGCTTCGTTTGCAGGATGGAAGAAGAAGAATTAGATTTCTCTGAGGATTCTTACGAGGGTTTGTAGATCTAATTGAATCCTATCAGTAGTAGGAGGTTGGATGTAAGGGGACGTTCAATGTCTAGGGAAAATCCATTGGGTTCATAACCACTTGAAAAAAGAACCTTGGAGATTTTAGCAGATGTGGCTAACGAAATTGATAAAGGGAATTTAGTACATTATGTCAAAAAAATTGATTTCATAGTCGGATTAGGTTCAATAATATCAGACTTGACCACATGGTCATCGGTTTCAAGGTTGATGGTACAACAAGGTGGAGATTCAATTTAGGAGAAGGATGGTGGGGTAGTTGAATATGGATAGTGGACTTTATTGTCAAATAATGATGGTGATATAGGTGTGTACAGATGGAAGGGAAGAGGGAAGTTGGGGCTTCTAGATTTTTTCTCTCCATCATGTATAGACTTGGTAAGTCCTTCGTCTCAACAATGTTATGATAGGGATGGTATATCATTTATTTTTCAATATGGTACACCTCTAAACTATGTAATCAACGACTTTGAGGAGATTTCACTTGGAGGATTTATTTCTACTAGATTGGATCTACAGAATTTTAGTAGTTTTATCATCTTGTCATATCTGGATACCCTCTCTTCACCATCTAACAATATCTCTCAACAGACTGGAGTTTTAGGGTTTCAAGGGGCTCCATGGAAGAAGGGGAAATGTGTTAAGAAGAGATCATCTCCATTAAATTTAAATCTGGAGAGGAAGTAAAACTTAATGAAGTTCTAGAAATGGTGAACAAGGTGTTGGTAGTCATAATTTGGGGGAACAGAGTTGGTATTCAAAGTTTAAAGGATTGGGCACATTGTAATTTGGCACTTGTCATAGGTTATATTCCACACTGTATGGTTTTATATTGTAGGTGGATAGTCGTTGTGTTTAATGCAACAAAGGATTTAAAGCTTGTAATGAAGAATGTTGGCAGTTTGGCTCATCCTCGCTTCTTTGGAGGAAATGGTCACCTTATTTTGATACCAACTTTGAAAAGGTGGATTGAACTATTGTGTGGGTTCAACTTTTGATTAAACCACTCATTATATGGTCATAAGAATTTTTTTTGAACATTGGCTTGAGTACTTGTTTCCCTAGATTTAAAAGAGAGTTTGGTTGAGACCATCGTGTTGAAATGTGGTCGAATGGAGCATTGTAAGATCTTGGACCATTAAGGGGTTATATTTCACTGTGGTTGGTGTCACACTTGTGGAAATTTGGCCAATGACCATTCTCTTCCTCATTGGAGATAAAAGTTGGTTAAAAAATCTATTGACCAAGGTAAGACACTTTTTTAGGAGAATTAGGTAAGTAAAGAAGTAGAAGTTATCGAGAAGGGTTCTAAGCAAACTAAGGTGGATATTTGGGATCAATCTAAAAACCAGTCACTTGTTATAAATCATGATAGTGAAAAGGAAAGCGAAAAAGGTGTCGCAAAATCAACAAGCTCAACCCATGATTTTCAAAAGCACCATCTTAGTTTGGGACAAGGTAAGGATGTCTTGGCTTTGAATCCTTCCTCCCTTTCTCTCTCTCTCTCTCTCTATACATACACACACACACACACATACATATATGTATATAGATATGTATGTATGTATGTATGTATATATATATGTATATACATATATATATACATACATACATACATACATACATATGTGTACATACATATGTACATATATATGTATACATATGTACATACATATGTACCATATGTACATATATATGTATACATATGTACATACATATGTACATATGTATGTACATATGTATACAGATATATGTACATATGTATGTACACATATGTATACATATGTATGTACATACGTACATATGTCCGTATACGTACATATGTACGTATACGTATGTACATATGTACGTATACATATGTACACATACATATGTACATATGTACATGTACATATGTATGTATACATATGTACATATATATACATATATACATATTTATATGTATATATATGTATACATATATACATATGTATATGTATATGTATATATACATATAAATATACATATACATATACATATGTATATATGTAGATATGTATATACATATGTATATATATACATATTTATATGTATATATGTACATATATACATATATACATATAAATATGTATATATATGTATATATATACATATTTATATGTATATATACACATATTTATATGTAGATATATACATATATATATATATACATATATATATATATGTATATATCTACATATAAATATGTATATATATGTATATATACACATATTTATATGTAGATATATACATATATATATATATATGTATATATACATACATATATATATATATATATATATATATATAATTTGGCTTTGTAGAAGACATGTTGGTTTGGGGATTTTTTGGATAGTTTATCGGGTGTAAAATATCCACATCCACACTTCCTAGAAACTCTAACTGATTGTACGAAGAAAAAAAAACAGGAGCCATCCTCATTCTATATTACAACTAACCTTAGTGATGATAATGTGGATATGGATGAGAGAGTGGAGGAGGATAACTTTGAAGGATCCAAATGTAACTTAAGACCGAGAAAAAAAGGATCATTTGGGACAATTAATGAAGTAGAAGGGGGATTGGATTTTTGGGTGAGAAAGGAACAAAAGGATTTATGAGAGGGAGGAAATCCTTTTTATCTTTGGCACAAAGACAAGTGATGGGTGGAATTTATTTTGGGAAACAATTGTCTTTAAAAGGGGCATTTAGAGGTCAAAATTCCCTTGTATGAGGTTACGCAATCATTGTTTTAACCCTATATTGTTGAGTATGAGTAAATTCGTCCAAAAAAATTGCTTTAGAAAGACTAGTAAAGGCTCAGAATCCGATTGTTTTGTTTTTGTAGGAGTTAATGGCTAAAGGTAGTAGATTATTAGCTGAATTGAAGAGAACGTTTGGAGACTGGAACTTCTCCTTTATAGATTTTATAGGTAGGTTTGGTGACCTAATAACGAGTTGGAAGAATTGCTCTTTTAACCTCACTAATTCTTGGTATGTCTATTTGGGTTTCATAGTAGTCCTATTTTCTATGGATCGAGGCAAAGATGTCATTTTCCTCATTATGTATGGGTCACAAGTGAACATAATGGCCTTCTTGGATAAAATATTCCAATGCCAACATTATATCTTTCAAGCTTGCTTATAATTTGGGGGGGGGGGTTAAATCTAATTACTATAGGAGCTTTTGAAATTTTGGGTTTAGTTGCACATTTGGATTGATTATTAGGGTATTTCTTGCAAAAATGGGTTAAGGTTTGGTAGATATAGTTCTAGCTCAATTCAATCCAACTTGGTGAAACAATAGGGTAAGAGAGGAAAGGGTTGCTAAGAGTTTTGATAGATTCTTGGTCTTAGAAGCTTTCACAGAAGGGAAGGTCATGTTTAGATAGTGGGGTATCTCAAGGAGGAGATTCATATCACTCTTTAGTATCATTGGAAGTTGCCTTTGAAAAACAAAAACCTCCCCATCCCCTTTCAAATTAAATATTGAATGGTAAAAATAGGAGGACTACCTAAAAATTTGTTAAGGAAGTTATGATACCTTTCAATATATTTTCTATAGACTAAGTTGTTTATTAGTTTTTGGGTAATTTAAACTGAGCTAAGCAGGCTTCTATAAATTGGTAAAGGTTGAAAAAAAGGGAGGAAAAGGACTCTACAGGAAGCGGAGGACAAATTGCAAAACTTTGTACAATAGTTGAGTTACATGCACTAGAAGAATCATTGACTAGGAAAAAAAATGGAGGATAAAAACTAGGGATTTATAGCCACAAGCAGGGGACAATAACACAAAATACTTTCACATGTATGCAAAGATGAGGAGTAATAACTTGGTTTGAAAGATAGTCAAGAGTAATGGAGATATTATCACATGATATACCGGTATTGCTCAAGAGGGGGTAGATTTAAAGAAATATATATACCAAGAAGAGAGAAGATCAACAATAGTGAGTGTCTTAAAGTTGGCTTCCATCTTTCCAAAGTTTGTGAGGAATCAAGATAACCATGACTTAATGGAAGAAGTTAGTATAAAGGGGTTGATATTAGTGCTTCAATGTTTTCATAAAGATAAGAGTCTAGGTCCAGATGGACTGCTGGTGGAATTTTTTTACGGATACTTTGATTTCATTGGCAAAGATTTAAGAGTAGTGATTGAGGAATCTCGAGTTACAAGAAAGATTTTACCTTATTTCAATGCAACGTTTTTAGCTTTCATAACAAATACCGATAATCTTATGTCCTTTGATTAGTTTAGGCTTATCTTCCTTTGCAGTTTTATTTACAAAATAACCTCTAAAATCAACACTAGGTGATTAAAGACTACTTTGCCAAACAATATTTATGAAGAGCGATTTGGGTTCCTAGAGCGAAGACCGATCCATGAAGTTGTTGAAGTGGCTCAAGAGGGTCTACATACTATCAAGATAAAGCAACACAAGGAAATGTTTTTAAAAGTAGACTCGTCTAAAGCCCATGAAATAGTAAAATAATTATATTTGAGACTTATTTTGATTCGGTCAAGTTTTGTGAACCTTTTTTTTCTTGGGTTATGCAATGCATTTCTTCAGTATCTCTCTTAGCTTTAGTCAATGGATTAGGCTACATAATTCTTCAACCTAAGTTGAGGCCTTTGAAAAGGATACCCTCTTTCATCTCTTCTACTTTTTTATAATGGAAGAAGTTTTGAGTAGATTGTTAAAGAAAGACCATAAGGTTGGGAACTTCAAATGTATAAAAATAGCCAATACTTTCTATTTGACTCACCTATTGTTTGTTGATGACATATTAATTTTTTTGCGTTGAGGATTAGCGGGATATTGCCAAGCTTAAAGGCATTATTGAATTGTTTTGTTTAGCTACATGTATGAAGTTCAATTTGGAAAAAATATGTAGGTAAATAAATCCTTAATTGATGATTCTTCATTGATCAAGATGTTTATTTATATAATGGCCAAGTGTCTCTTGGGATTCAGATTCCAAGAGATCCGTTGGAGTCCCTATCAATCCTCATCTTCCTATTATTCAACTGACTATAATATTTACAATACGCTTGAAATCATAATCCCAGAGGATTAGATTTCCAACATTCCCCCTCTTAATCCAAAGGGTTGTTTGTGAGTCCGAGCATGGTTCTAAACTTTTCAAACTTTTCTCGTCCAAGTGCTTTGGTGAAGATGTCTGCAATTTGCTTGTTCATGGAACATTGTCGTAAATGAACTGTCTTGGCCTCTACATGATGTCGAATCAAATGGTACTTTGTGTTTATGTGCTTGGTTCACTCATGGAATCTGGGGTTCTTGGCCAAATTGATTGCAGAAGTGTTGTCAATCAAAATTGGAGTGGATTTTTCTTATTTCTCCTACAAATATTCAAGTATATTCCTGAGCTGCACAATCTCTTTCATTGCTTCTACAGTAGCCACATATTTTTCCTCTATTGTCGAATCTATTGGGATTGTCTGTTTGTGTGATCTCCAGAAGACATCATTTGATCCAAGACTCATTGTGTATCCAAAAGTGGACACTCATGTTTCCTTGTCACCATTGAAGTCTGAGTCAAAGTACCCAGTGTGTTTGAAGTCTGCCACCTTGGAATACTTGAGCCTAAAGTCTTGAGTCCCTTTCAAGTATTTTAGAGCTCTTTTTGCAGCAGAGCAGTGTCCTTCGCAAGGTTTGTGCATGAACCTTGAAAGGATGCCAACAACATAAGAAATATCTGGTTTGGTGGTGGTAAGGTAGATAAGGATTCCTACAAGCTGTCGGTACTTGGTCGCATCCTCAAATTCTTTTCCTTCACTTGATGTGATCTTCAACTTTTGTTCCATTGGAGTTGAGAGTGGGTTTCATTCTGTCATGCCAAATCTGTTCATCAATTCTACACATACTACTGCATCACCCCAAAACATCAATTTCACATTCTTGAAAAACATCATCGAGTGTGCCATATTCATTAAGGTTATATTCATCCTTTATGCTACACCATTTTGTTGAGGATTGTAGGGAACTGAAGTTTGATGTGTAATCCCATGTTTACAAAGATAGTCTTTAAAAGCATTAGATGTGTATTCTTTACCATTATCAAACCGAAATGTACGAATATGAGCTTGTGCTTGATTTTCTATCTTAAAAGTTTGAATGCTTCAGATTTTGTCTTCAACAAGTATACCCAACACATTCTAGTATAGTCATCAACAAAGGTCATGATGTAGTTATTACCATTTGCAAAAGGAATTGACATGTGGCACATAAGTCAGAGTGAACCAGATCTAACTTTCTACATGCTCTGAATTTAGACTCTTGAAATGGTTGCTTACTATGTTTGTCTACTTGTGTCTACTATGCATGCATCACAATTGTTCTTTTGCTTAGGAATGGTGGGCAAAACAAATACACCATTCTTTCTTAACAAAATAAGATTGTTATCATTCATATGACCAAATATAACATGCCCTAACAAACTAGATGACATATCACCTTCTTCATGCTGAGAGAGGTAGGCAAAGTTTTGAACTCTTGCAGAAGAGCCCCTCAACTTCAACAACTTTCCATCTGCATAACCAGTCATAATGATCTTGTTTTCTGAGGACTTCCTTATCTCTACAATTCCATTGAACTTGTATATGGAATGGCCTTACTATCAAATCTGCACTAAGGACAGCAAGATTCTCTACAACTCTGGAAGATAGAGAACATTCTTTAACACAAAATCAGGGAATCTAGGCATCTTGAGCTTGATTGAGCCAATTCCCTATGGTTTGAGGCTAGATTTGACTGCAAATTACATTATGCCATCTACAATTTCATTCACTTATTCAAAACAATCTTTTCTAAAAGTCATGTGAAATGTTGCACCAATATTAAGAACCCAACAATATTTGTAGGATGAAAGAGAAGTTGTTTCATTAATTCCAAGATTACAATGTGCAACAATGCATTGAGCAGAATCAAGGGCCTTACCAACCTCTTAGTTCTTATTTTTGTCTTCATTGCTCTGGTTATGTCTTCCTTTGATGGAATCCCAAGAATCCCAACACTGATCTGCTTCATGTCCAGTCTTCCCACAACGCTTGCACTTCAAATATGATCTTTTGTTTGTGTTGTTTCTACCCCCCTTGCCTCTGAAATTTCTTGTTCCTCTGCCTCTCTTGTTGCTATCTCTCTTGGAATGGTATTTGGATTGGTTCTTTGATTTCTGAGCAAAGAAAAGAGATTCTACAGGATGCTCACTTCTCTTATTCCCAAAGGCTTTCTCTCTGTCTGCAATCTTTTCCATCAAGGTGTCAAAGGTGAGGTCTTTGAACTTATCACTTGCTTGAAGAGACTCAAGATAGTTGGAATGAGTAGGATAGAGGGATTTTACAAATGTTGCAAGTGGAAGGTATGGTTTCATACAAGAGGCTTGAATCTTGTGCATGATTTCTCTGATCTCAGATGCAACCAACATAGGATCATTATCCTTTACATCCAAACTGAATAGCTTTAACATTAACTGAATCACTTCCATTTCAGAATGTGAGTCGTATAGGTATTTTAATGTCTTTAATGCTTCAAAAAAAGATTTTGCAAGCAATATATGTTGGCTCACCTCTTCACTAACAGTAATAGTGATCATATCTAAATCTTTCTTGTCTCTGGTCTTCTAGATAGCAAGTTCTTTTTCCGATGTTGGAGGTTTTGGATCAAAACTCATGATTGTGCCTTCATCTCTGTGAATGGTTTTTCCTTCACATATGTCATCCCACAAATTGTTGTAGATGAACATAGCTTCAATCTTCCTTGACCATTCTGGATAAGTATCCTCTATTGATGCCAGTGAGTGCATCTTCTGCAACTTGAACTTTAAACCTGCAACATAAAACATAATTTTGGAAGAAAAAAATATAAAGGTACAAGTCTAAATTCATGCTCTCTCCTTAGTTACAAAATACTTATTACAAGTTATGCAACACTATCATCCTTAGTTACATAATGCTTATTACAAGTTCTGCAACACTATCAACCTATCAACCTAGTTCATGTAGCGCGGTGTTATTACATATAGCGCTATTTAACTATGTAGCGCGGTGTTATTACATAAAAATTACTTTCAATTTTGCAGCACTATTAATTCTGTAAAGAATATAATATAATAATATAATACCAATCAAATCTTTTACATGGACAAATAAAAGAATATAATATCACTCAAATCTGGTGGAACTGTTGAGTGAATGCAACTTCATAGGTTGAGGTCATCAAGAAAGGGCGCAGCTCCTGTAGATGGAGGTCACAACTTCACAATGGAGGGCATTCTTCACAATGGATGGCCATAAGAGCGCAGTCTTCACAATGGAGGTCGCAGCTTCACATATGGTGGAGATCGAGCCTCCCCCACACCAAAGCAATAACCTTCTTGCAGCTCAAATCCGCCTCAAACATCAATTCAAACAACTTCATGCAGTCTCATAAATCGCGGGTCACATATGTTGCAGATAGCCTTATTTTCATTCAATCTCCCATGTAAATTTTAGGTCAAAATTAGGGTTTGCAACATTCACAAGAAATTGCAGCATAAAATAGTTTTACCTCCACGAGCAGTCTGCAGGCTCAAGTTCTACATCTCAGGCTTACTCTCCACCGAGCTCAAGCTTCAATGGGGTTAAACTCACGGACAAAATCATAATGGAGAAGTCGCAGCATCAAAATGAAGAAGTCGCGACATCAAAATGGATAAGTTGCAACATCATAATGGATTGTAGCTCAAAGTTAGCTCCAATATCACAATACATACATGCTTCACGAGGCACGATCATGACTACATAAATTTAATATCTCGGCTCACAGACTTAGCTCATAAATTAGGGTTTCCTCCACACATCTCACCAATAGGATCACATTCTCAAACAGTAGCAGTGATATTTATCACTATGTGCAGTAATCAAGAAGCAATATTTCTTAGAACCTTGTGATCAAGCATGGAGAAAGCTCACGCAATGGAGAAATGGGAGTAAAATGAGAGGGTATCCACTATCGCATCAAGAAAAAGAGAGAGCATTCATGATCCAGGTAGTAGACATCAAAAGGGAAACGTTATCTTGCAATTAATGTCTGGCACGATAGACTATACAAAGACAAAATGTTACACACCAGGCAGAGCGAGAACGAGAAGAATATGGCAGGAAGCCAAGAATGGGGAGTGCACAGAGAGCATAGAGTAGGGAAAATGAATGAGCAATCTGGCAGCGAGAATGCATGCAGGACCAGAAAATGGTAGAATACCAGAGAATAAGATAGTAGGAGTTATGGCAGGCTTGTAGGTAATAACTCCTGAATTGATGACTCTTCATTGATCAAGATGTTTATTTATACAATGGCCAAAGTGTATCTTGGGCTTCAGATTCCAAGAGATCAGTTGGAGTCCCTATGACTCCTCCACTCACTATAATATTTACAATAGGCTTGAAATCATAATCCTCAAGGATTATACTTTCAAAAAAATCAACCATTTCATCCATTAGGTTTGAGGAGATGGATAATGAATATATATAGCAGTTGTCCTACCATATCAAAATTAATATGGAAAATTGAGTTAAATACCTTGGTTTTTATCTCAAAGCAAGTTACTACAAAAAAATACATTGGTATGGGTTAATCACAAAAATGGAAAAAAGGTTAAATCTATGGTTCAACATGTGGTTGTCGAGGGGATATAGGGTGGTTTTGTGAAAGTTGTGTCTAAAGGATTGCCAACCTATTGGATGTCATTGTCCTAGATCCAAAAAAGGTTCAGGAATAGATTATAAAGTTGTGATTTAGATTCATTTGGTTAGGGGATAGGGATAAAAAAGGTACTCCATTAGTAAAATGGACCCCTAAAGCTTGAGGGGGGTGGGGCTTGAAGAACATATTTATGTTCTCTAAAAAATTGGCTACAAAAGGAGTGTGGAGACTGATTCATAGAAAATGTCTTTGGTATAGGTTGGTCCATATGAAATATATCCACCCAATTTTGATGGAGGAATGGTTGAGAAGCCACACAAAAAAGTCCCACATTGTATCCACAATTTGGAAGGCTTTGGTTGTTGCATTTCCCTTGGTGGGAAATTGGTCAATTTGTAAAATAGGAAGCAATACCAAATTTTAGGTGGGATTGGACCCATGGGTTGGATGTGGGGGAATCTTCATACTTCCTATTCATATGATTTCACATTTGTGAGCTAGCGGAATTGTCACTTTGTCACAATTGTTCGACTGGAACAAGATAACTATTTGGAAACAAGCTTGGATGACTCAGAGGCATTTGGGGTTCAATGATGAGGAAAATGAAATATAGGAGCTTTATAATGATAAGCTTCTCACAAGCTTAGTGCAGATAAAGGATGAGGGGGGCTCTCTCCTTTGGTCAAAACATTTGAATGGTTTTTACACACCGAAGGAATGTTATAAATATTTAATTGACCAAGGTGCTCTTGAACTATTGAAATGGAGGTGGAAGGAGTTATGGTGTTTTAAATTTCCTTCTAAATCCCAAAACTTCATGTGGGTTCTTCTTAATAACAAAGTCCCAACTTGGGTTATTCTTCAAAAGATGACCTTTGCAAGTCCAGGGCGGTGTGGTATTTATCAAATTCAAGAGGAGTCAAATTTCACTTAATCATGAGTTGTCCATACACTCATCGGGTCTTGGCTGAGGTAACATGTATCATTGGTGTGATAGGTATATGGATTGGGGATTCCAGTGAAGAGGGATTGAAGAAGTGTTGTGATCATGCAGTAATAAGGAATCAATATAATGAGTTCTTTTAAGCAACAAAGAACTATTTAAACTTTGAGAGTGATCAAAGAAAATATTGTTGAAAAAATTAGGGCTTGAGACTATTTCGATAGAGCCTCCCAAGGGGAACCTCATATATGTGATGGTGGTGGGATATTACATATATTAGAGACTCACTCTACTAGTTTCAAATTAGGGATTGGTCAAGGTTCTAACAATCTAGTAGGGTTGTGGGATTTAAGGCTAAATCTTACATTGGTAGCAAAATATGAACAATATTCTATACAAGTCTTTGGTTATCCATTGTTGGTAATCAAATGGACAAAGAAGGAATATATGACGAGGAACTTCCATTTACAACCTTAATTGGATGCGATAATTGAAATAATTACTTGGCAATTTTTTCAATAACTTATCATTCAATCACATTTTCTAAGAATGGAACCAGGAGGCGACTGCTTTGTCTAAGGAATCTCTTCACCTTCCCTAGGGGGATTGGTTTATTCTGGAGTTAAAGGACGGTGTGAGATTTGAATTTTATCATGCCTCCTTTTATAATTACTAAGCTTAGTATCATAATTATTTTTTGACACAATCTCAGATACTTTTTTTTTCTTTTTTTTTCCTTTTTCTTTAATTTGATAAATTAGAGTCCGTTTTTTACATGTAAGATAAAATACACATA
Organism: Larix kaempferi; assembly: GCA_027924585.1. Taxonomy (NCBI): domain Eukaryota; kingdom Viridiplantae; phylum Streptophyta; class Pinopsida; order Pinales; family Pinaceae; genus Larix; species Larix kaempferi. The sequence continues at coordinate 1,079,907 of BSBM01001382.1, forward strand.
AAAGATATATGATTGTTAGATGATTGTATCCATTGCCAATTCTATTTTAGATTGTAGGAAAAAATTAATATAGGAAAAAATTAATATGATATATGACACTTTGTTGTCAATCATTTTAAGTTGTTCAAAATAATTTGTTTACATGAATATTTTTAACGCATCTAATCTAATATAATTTTAATTGTAAAGTACAACGTTTTGATTTTTTTTTTTCAAATGCAAACCTTAAAATGGATTTTTTTTTTCAAATGCAAATCTTAAAATGGATTTTTTTTTTCAAATGCAAATCTTTAAATGGATTTTTTTTTTTTTGCAATTAGGATAGAAGTAAGTTTCAAAAGAAAGGCAACCTATCCTTAAAAAAGAAGCAACATAAATTCAGAACCCAAGTGACCCTCGTAAATCCTTAAAATCCCCCAAAACATTTAACCTTATCGTATAAAATATACATGATAAAACTTTTAGGCATCCCATGAATGAATGCACTGAAAAATAACGCTTTATATAGGAACTACGCTAGATGTTGAGGCTCCGCGTTTCAAACTTTCACGTACCCAAGAACATGGGTGATGTCAAAAACTTAAAAACAAGATGTTTACAAAAAGGTAAATTCATTTAATTTTCAACCCAAAAGTTAATTGATTTCTGTTTTGGTTCCTAAAGAAGGTATGAACCTAATGTATGCCAACGCCACATCAATTTCTTTTATTAAACAACTTCTTTGAACTTATTACGTCGTAAGGCGTTTTTTAAGTGAGAACCACTCTACGAATTTTTGATGTGATATGTTTTACATCGTGGGATCAAGTGTCCGATGATTGAAATGTTTTAGGCTCTTGCATGCCATCGTGATCGCCTTCATCCATCTACTTCCACCGCTTTATCTTAACCGATCGACCGTCTCTTCCTTGCCATGGTGGCCGCCTTCATCCATTTGCTTCCACCGCATCATCTTAACCGTTCCTTTTGCCCAGTTCACCCATGGTGGTTGCCTTCATCCATCTGCTTCCACCGCATCATTTTAACTGATCGCCTTCATTCATCTACTTCCACTGCTTTATCTTAACCGTTCCTTTTGAAGGATGGAGGCAGAAATAAAACAAAGATAATGTGGAATGAGCTATGGCTCTTCAATCTTTATTCATAAACGGAGATCAACTGATGTAATACAAACAATAATCTAATGTTTATTTAAACACTTATGGAAAACCCTAAAAGCTCTAACCTAACTTTTGCATGCATGCAAAGCATGCTGTTGCATTTATTAACTGAACGTCTAAATAGGAACTGAATGTAAAAGCTAAGTTAATTGAAGTAATTACTATTTCTAACACTCCCTCTTAATTACTACTGCTGACTTACTGCTGACTACTGCAGCTTTTACAATGCCTAAATTATTTCTATGAATTTCAAAAATATCTTTTGCCAATGGATTTGTGAATATGTTAGCCAATTGGTCAATCGATTTACAATGCTCAACACGAACTTCACCATTGTTCACAAGTTCTCTTATGAAGTGATATCTGGTATCAATGTGCTTTCTTTTCTGGTGAAAAACATGGTTCTTGGATAGAGCGATTGCTGAATTGTTGTCACAATAAACTGTGGTTGGTCCTTCTTGTTTCTGTTGAAGACCTTCTAAGACTCTGCGTAACCAGACTGCTTGACATGCTGCTGATGTTGTTGCTACATACTCTGCTTCTACCGATGAAAGTGTCACAATGGGATGCTTCTTGGATGCCCATGAAATCACCCCTAATCCAAGATGAAAAACATGACCGGAAGTGCTCTTCCTGTCATCCAAACTTCCTACAAAATCACTGTCAGTGAAACCTGTCAAAACATCATACTCAGTGCTTGAGTATAAAATTCCATAGCTTGAAGTCCCTGCAACATATCGTAATATCCTTTTTCCAACTTGCCAATGCGAGTCTTTGGGAGACTCCACGAACCTTGAAATCAAGCTGACAACAAACATAATATCAGGTCTCGTAGCTGTGAGATACATGAGACTTCCTACAAGTCTCTTATACAATGTTGGATCTACATTGGGACTGCCATCTTCTTTGCTCAACTTAGTACCTGTTGCCACTGGTGTAGGTGTTGTTTTGCAATTAAGCATGCTGAATCGCTTAAGAACTTCATTAGCATATTTATTTTGAGAGATAAATATACATTTTTCTAACTGTTCTACTTATAGGCCAAGAAAGAACCTCATCAATCCAAGGTCTGTCATCTCGAACTCTTTCTTCATAGTTGCCTTGAACTCATCTACTGAGAGGTCACGTATAAAAATCATATCATCAACATATAAACAAACTATTAAAATTTGTCCTTGTTGATTTACCTTTGTGTAAAGTGTTGGTTCGCTGCTGCTTCGGCTAAAACCATTTTTGATCAGATAAGAATCAATTTTGCTGTACCAAGCTCTTGGAGCTTGCTTGAGCCCATATAGAGCTTTCTTCAACTTGTAAACTTTATCTTCATGTTCTTTTATTTCATACCCATGTGGCTGCTCCACATAAATTTCTTCTTCAAGAATTCCATTCAAGAATGCCGACTTGACATCCATCTGATACACTTTCCATTTATTCTGAGTTGCAATTGCTAGGACTGCTCTTACTGTGTCCAATCTTGCCACTGGTGCAAAATTTTCTCCAAAATCAATTCCTGGTTGTTGCGAGAAACCTTTTGCTACTAACCTTGCCTTGTACCTATCAATCTCACCTTTTTCATTGAGTTTGGTTTTATAAACCCACTTCACACCAATCGGTTTCTTATTCTTTGGTAGGTCAACTAGATCCCATATATCATTTCTCTCAATGGAATCTATCTCTTCGTCCATATCATTTACCTAATGCTCTTGTTTTACAGCCTCTTCATAAAACACAGGTTCACTAGCAATAAAAACATAATTGGTATTTGCATCCAATTCATCATAAATATCTATCAATCTTCTACTATTTTTATTATTGTGATTAGATTCATTACCTGATTGCGGACTTGATGCTTCACCTCGAACTGAGTTTCTGGGTGTTCTTTCTGAAGTATTTGCTACTGGTGAAGATGCTACTGGATCTTGTTGTCCAATTAGATCCTCATCTTCTCCATCTTCTGGTTGGGGTATTGCAGCTCCCATACCCTTGTCTATGGCTCCATTCCATGACTCTTCCTCATTGAACAAAACATCTCTGCTGAGAATAACCTTTTTGGTAATAGGGTTATAGAGCTTGTAGGCTTTAGTTCGTTCACCGTATCCAAGAAATATACATTTCTCACTCCTATCGTCTAGCTTTTTTCTTAGATGTTTAGGAACATGAGCATAAGCAACACAACCAAATACTTTGAAATGAGAAACATTACAAGTCATACCTGACCATGCTTTCTCTGGTACTCTGTTCTTCACAATTTTGGTGGGAGATCTGTTCATCACATGAACAGTACAAGCCACTGCGTCTCCCCAAAATTCATGGGACAAATTTCTTCCTTTCAGCATGCTCCTTGCCATATTCATGATGGTTCTATTCTTGCGTTCTGCAATACCATTCTGCTGAGGTGTATATCTTGTAGTGAATTGCCTCTTGATTCCATGATTTTTGCAGTAATCATGAAATTCCTTTAACTCATACTCTCCCCCTCCATCAGATCTCAATACTTTGAGTTGATAACCACTCTGTTTTTCAACCAGAGCCCTAAATTCCTTGAACTTGCCAAAAATTTCAGACTTCTGACGAAGGAAATACACCCATGTTTTTCCACGGAAATCATCAATAAATGTAAGAAAATAATAGCTTCCACCAATCGATTGAGTTTGCATTGGTCCAACCAGATCAGTATGAATAAGATCTAAAGGTGCATGTTCCCTTCAAGACATACCTTTAGGAAAGCTATCCCTGTGCTGCTTTGCAATGATGCAACACTCACAACTGCTTTCTAGCTCCTTCATAGGGGAAATCCCTTTAACATCTCTTTCTGCTGCAAAAACTTGAGACCACCAAAGTGAAGATGTCCATATCTAAAATTCCATAACCAGTAATCATCCATGCAAGTGGTTTTTTGAGAAAAAGAGGTTACCTTGCTGCTGCAATCCATGACTAGTGGATACATCCTATTCCTAGTCACTTGTATTTTGATGATCAACTGTCGATTTGGGGGTTTGTCATAAATTTCACAGTCTGATCCATCAAAGATAAGTCTGTATTTCTTTTTAATGAGTTTCCCAATGCTAAGCAGATTATGCTTCAATCCTGGAGCATAATAGACATCTGAGATTGTCTTTTGTTGGCCTTGTTTGGTCAGAATGTTGACCACTCCTTTTCCAAGAACTGGAACAACCTCATCCATGCCAACTTTGACCTCTGTCCTCACTGATTCATCTAGGTCTGCAATTAGACCTCTGTCACCTGTCATATGGTTGCTGCAGCCACTATCTAAAAGCCAAAGTCCCTTTGGGCTTTCATGTGCAGCATGACATGTAAGAAATAACATATCATCTTTATCCTCAGAGGTATTAGTCACATTAGCATTATGATTTGCTTGATCATCCTTTTTCTTTTTGCATTCATGAGCATAATGCCCAAATTTATTGCAATAATAACACTGAATATTAGATTTATTTGACCTTTTTTGGTCGCAGTTTCCACCTTCATGGTTATGATGGTGATCTTGATCTCCATTGCCATTACTTCGGCCACTTCTGCCTCTTCCTCTTGATCCTCCTCTGCCTCTGCCTCTTGAGAATGAGACATGTGCTTTGAAAGCATTCTCTAGAGAGGATTCTTCATTCCTGTTGAGTCTGGATTCGAATAAAAGTAAAGATCTGGTCAACTCGTCTATAGAGAGAGTACTCAGATCCTTTGCTTCTTCAATCGTTGAAACTTTCGACTCAAATTTGTGGGGTAGGGATCTCGGAACCCTTTTAATCACCCTTTGATATTCCATCTTTTCACCATAGATATTAAGCTGATTAACAATACCCATGACTTTGGTCATGAACGAATCTATTGAGTTTGATTCTTTCATCTTCAGATCTTCAAAATATCTTCTCAGATTTTGGAGTGTAGCTGTCTATACCTTACCAACACCCTGATAACTGGTCGCCAAGGTATCCCATGCTGCTTTGGAATGAAATGACGCTGATATCTTTGGAAATATTCTACTATCCAAAGCGTTCAATATGAGATGCAGTGCCTTTGCATCCTTCTTCCTGTGCGCTCGCAGGACATCATTTTCTGCATTTGAAAGGGCTTGAAAAGTTGTATCATCTGCAGGTTCGGAATAGCCATACACGACATATTCCCATGCATCTTCTGACCTGAGATAAACCGCCATCCTCGTGGCCCAAACATCATAGTCCTTTTTCCCTGTAAGAGGAGAAATCTAAGATTGATTGCTGCTAGAAGCCATAGACGCTACGGTGTCCTTCACTGGCTTTTTCAGAATAATCTCCTTCCTCTTTTTTCAAAATAATGTCTCCCTCTTAAACAATATTTGAAAAATATCTTCTTCTTTTGTAAAAAGAAAAATTCTTACTCAAAGAATCTCGTAAATGAAAAACAACTTCGTGAAAGTAAAAAAAATTTCACTCTCATGAAATAACAAAGAAAATATCTTTCTAAAAAAAATATCTTCTCTTGCCCTAAGTGCCGCGGGTCTTCACTAACTACCGCGCTTTGGCCTATAGGGAGGCCGCGGTAATTCCAAAAAAATTTGTTTTTTTATAATTTCTCAAAAAAAAAAGAATTGTGTGAAACTTCTTCAAAAAACTTACAAATTCTTCAAAGCCACGGCTTTGGCTTCTCCGGAAATTTATGCTACCAATTTACCAATTTGATCTTCTCCTAAGCTCTGATACCAAACTGAAGGATGGAGGCAGAAATAAAACAAAGATAATGCGGAATGAGCTACGGCTCTTCAATCTTTATTCATAAACAGAGATCAACTGATGCAATACAAACAATAATCTAATGTATATTTAAACACTTATGGAAAACCCTAAAAGCTCTAACCTAGCTTTTGCATGCATGCAAAGCATGCTGTTGCATTTATTAACTGAACGTCTGAATAGGAACTGAATGTAAAAGCTAAGTTAATTGAAGTAATTAGTATTTCTAACACCTTTTGCCCAATTCACCGATGGTGGTTGCCTTCATCCATCTACTTCCACCTCATCATCTTAACCAATCGCCTTCATTCATCTGCTTCCACTGCTTTATCTTAACCACTCCTTTTTCCCAGTTCAGACTCCCATTGTTTCTCGACATTGTAAGCACATAGTATGATTGTTCAATGTTGTTGGCAACTTGTTTTCTTATCGCTGTGATAGATTTTTCAATGCTGAGCTTGTTTTCTTTTTTGTTTCAATGCTCAATTTATTTTTTTCACTGTGATAGATTTTTCAATGCTCCAGTAGATCATTGTTTATTTTCATGATTGTTCGAGGAGATAGAGATTGTTCGAGGAGACGAAGCATAGATCTGAATACTATTTTCTCTATGGCCAGCGATGAAAATTATGATCATTGAGCAGAGAATCGAGTAACCGCCATAGTTCCAGATGTTGCTGGGTGAATCCACGAATGTCGTTCACCCTTTTTGGCGGATTGCATGGTGAAAATAGATTTTTCGGACCCTTGATCGAGGTATTTTATAGCCCTCGATCGAGGTTTTAGATGCTCGATCAAGGGTTTAAAAATACCTCGATTAAGGGCTCTCAAATACCTCGATCGAGGGTTGTTTAAACCCTCGATCGAGGTCTAACCAAACCCTCGATCGAGGGTTTGGTTAGACCTCAATCGAGGGTATGCGACAGGGAAAAAAAACAAAACAGGGCCCGATCGGCCCTGTTTTTGTGCAGCGATTGACAGAGACGCAGACAGGGACCTCAACCGAGATCACGGACACCTCCTCACCACACGGACGCCCCCTCGCCATACGGACACCGCCATGTCATCTATTCCACCAGGTAGGTGGAATTCCTCATTTTTTTTGTTATTTAAAAAAAACCTATATTTTGTATTTGTTGAAAAAAAAATTGTTTTTGATTAAATTTAGTTTTAGTTTGGTTTTCTAGAAATGGTTAGGATGTAGGCATTGAAACTAAACCAAGATTGAAACCGAAACCACCATTGAAACCAAATTATTTGAAAAAAAAAACCATTTGATTTAACTAAAACAAAAACCCATTTCAAACCAAAACCATACAGAAACCACCATTGAAACCAAATTAATTGAAAAAAAAACCATTTGATTTAACTAAAACAAAAATCCATTTCAAACCAAAACCATTGGAACTTTGAAAAAGATTTAGGGTTTTATATATTTTGTAGTTATTTGCTTAAATTATTTGATTTATTTGTGTTTATATATCAATCGGTAGCATTTCACTGCATAAATGCTACCGGTTTTATTTTAAAATGTGAGTTTACAAGCAAAAATGCTGCCCATTTTTTTTCAATCCTCCGAGAACGCCAAGAGGATTGAAAACAAAAATCATATATTAATATTAATATTATAATATAAAAATTAAAAAATGAATATTAATAATATATATAATCATATATTATTTATTAATTTTTACTTAATTTATTTTAAAAAAATATTTAATATTAATAATATAATATAAAAAAATAAAAAATGAATATTAGAATTTATATAATCATATATTATTAATCATAGGATCCCCTCTTAGGCCATGAAAAATATGTCCACAATGTGAGCATCAATGAAGATATGTCCTCGGAACAATGTTGAAAATTTTAATGCTTTCCATTATGACCCATTTGATGAATTATTATACCATCCCATAAGGCATATAAATACTAGCCTTAGTAGACAAAATTGTTCCATGGTAAACAAGATCATTCAAGCACCAAAAGGGGGAAAACTTAGGACTATGAGTGACGAGGGATTGATTCATTTATCTGAGTACTACGAGGGTAGAACCTAGGATCTCGTTGAAGAAATATTGATAGATATTAGTTCATGTTTTAGTTCCACAATCATTCTACATTACAATATTTAGTCTAGTTTATTATAATGCATGTGCTTTTATATATGAATGAGTTAACAAAGTATTATAAACTAGATTAAAATTATACGTAACAAATAACGTATTACAAAAATATAACAACTATTATAATACCTATATAACATGAGTAATATATATAATATAATACATACATGAAATACAATAAAATGAATATGAAATTGATTGGGTTAATATAAAATATATGTTTAAAAAGGTAACAAATTAAATTAATCTTGCATATTATATTATAGGCATGTGAATCACTCGGCCGCAAGTTTGATATTAATTAAGAATTACATATATAAATAGAGTTAAATAAAGGGAAAGGAAAACTATACCATCCAAATACTTTTGGGCACATCACCACATGGGATGCCTTCTACCGAGTCATAAAACATAATTTTTATCCTCCATCATATCTCTCCAATATCATGTCACATTGCTTGCAACTTCACCAAGCCTTGGGCTAGATAGTTCAACAATATACTAAGGTCTTCACCAAGATACAATTGCAACTACAAATCTGAGACTCCGAAGGGGTACTACCAATTAAATTCAAATTTGGTTGGCTACTTGTTTTTTGTAATGAGGTAGTATGCTTTAGAGAAATAAACTAGATCAATCTTGTATATGTGCCCAAGTAGTAGAACATAAATTTGTTAAACATCCCTATCTCTTTCCTAACCACAAACCTCGTCCCAACCCTAGCCCTATCCAAACCTCACACTCTTCATCCTCTTATGCCATGTCTCATCCTACTCAAAATTCCTAACTACCTCAACAACCTACTCCTACACATATCGTTGTCCTAGGGACTTCCACCTCTTGTCACTCCCCCCTCCACTCTCTCTAGTGTAACTATCACAAAATATACACACACAAGACCTCTAAATGCAACCTTAAACCACCAAGCAGCCGGGGCTAGTAAGCTCATCTCTCAATCATGCTTCTTCCTCGTAACTACAAATATTCTCCCTTTCCAAACCTAATGTTGTAGACACCTCTATGCTTAATGACTAAACTTATTCACAACACTTCGCGAATCACCTCTTCACTCACAATTGTCAAGTCAAGGATCAGCTTGCCACCATCATCCTAGACAATGGGAGCCAAAAGAATATTGAATCCAAAACCTTTTTAAAATGCATTTATCTTCTTATTGCTAGAACTACTCTATCGGTGTTGAACTCTAGATGTGGATCTTGATTTAGTGGAACATTGTTGCAAGTGGGTGTTAGTGATACGAAACCATGCAGTCTTCATTCATATCCGAACCTTTGGTACAATTCTACCCATGTGAATGATTTTGTTAAATTCGAGCATGGGAAGAAACCATGGATTACTGGCCATTGACGTATGACGTTAACCAACGTGAGACAACTTTAAACCAATAATGAAAATGAGTGTCAAGGTACCTTAGTGCATTTTGACAGGTATGAAATGATATATTGAAATCAATTCCCCCGTAGAATATGATAGTCAAAATTAAAAAATTACAATGTTCTCCCTAAATCTGATCTAAGTATGTGATATTCTTGGTGAGTGTGTCTGTGGTGAATTTATGAGTTCACCCCACAAAAAATATTCTATACCTATCTCTTAGATCTTAAATATGGTTTTTAAACAACTTGTTCCCCTATCAAGAGATCAATGTTCCCCCATCAAGAGATCATGCACTCATGAATTGCAAATGGATTTAATTTTTCAGAAAACCCCGACAGTAGAATTACAAGTTGATATAAAGACTTGTATCCATATTTTTCCTTTCTAATCTTCCAAATCACAACTAGACATAGGAAGAGAGCATACTCATGAATATGGTGACTCTCTATATTTTGAAATCTACAACTTTAAAATCATAGTAGAAAAAAATTCGCCTCGTATGCAATCCTCAGACTTTTAGCTCTTGAAACTCTACTTGTTTTTCCTCCTTCATATGCATCCCTTCATAATTTATCCTTCCAATGGTTAGTGGATGGGGTGGTTCTTACTGCACCACCAAATGAACTTGAAATAATTAAAAACTACTCTACCATTTATATTCAAATGAAATAAATCTATAGAAAACACACCCTGATTAGAAAATTCCAATGCAAAACTAATCATGTATTTGTATGCCTTCATGCTACTAAGACCATGTTGTCACCAAGTTCTCTATTGACATGAGTTGGATTTGTACTTATCAATCTGGGGTGTCTGTAAAATTATGAGATGTCAACAAAATATATGCAGAACTAGGCATCTAAACTAATGCAACTTGCTTAATAGATCATTTCCAGAAGTCAATATTAAACATTGAGGCTATATTCATTTAGTTCACTCAACAATTCAAATAAATCGCTTAGCTCTATCAGACACCAAATTTGAAAAAATAAATCTTGCAAAATTGAATCCAAAAATCTAAAACAATGATTGTAGGAACCTTCCTCTCATTCGATGGTTGAAGATCAATAGGAGCAAACTCTAGTCTAGTGGTGGCCTTGAATTTGAATTGGAATTGAAATTGAATTTGGAATTGGATTTGAAATTGAAATTTGAAATTTGAAATTTGAAATTGAAATTTGAATTTGAATTTGAATTGAATTTGAATTTGAAATGTGAAATTTGGAATAGAATTTGAAATTTGAATTGAATTTGAATTTGAAATTGAAATGTGAAATTTGGAATAGAATTTGAAATTTGAAATAAATTTGAATTTGAAATTGAAATGTGAAATTTGGAATAGAATTTGAAATTTGAAATGAATTTGAATTTGAAATTGAAATGTGAAATTTGGAATAGAATTTGAAATTTGAATTGAATTTGAATTTGAAATTGAAATGTGAAATTTGGAATAGAATTTGAAATTGAAATGAGAAAATTTGAAATTGAAATGTGAAAATTGGAATAGATTTTGAAAGAAAATTAGAATTAGAAATTGAAATGTGATGCAGATAGTCTTGAAGAGAGAGATTCAGTGCTTCGTGCTCCGTGAAGCATGAGAGGATCTGACGTCGCCCGACAGGGCGGCCATCGGCAACGCTCCCGTTCACCGAGGAGTGATGCCAGGTCGGGGTCGGCTGCCACTGGTGGCGGCAGCAAGAGAGATAGTGTGTCATTTCATCCCGACGACATACATGTGGATCCCTAGGAGGAGGATGTGCAACAAGACACGAGTGCATCAGGTGCATAATTTTTGTTAGCACATTTTCAGTCAATTTTTAGTATATAATGCATTGAATTTCAGCTGCAAGTTATAATATATATATTTTAGTAACATTTGTGTTTTGGTTTGGATCGCAGGTGCCCCATCAGGGGGATCATACGATGATGAGGTCGCACAGATCACTCTCATTGACATCATTTCCCAGTGAGAGTGGGTGAGCTCATGTGTGAGCACTTTGAGGGAGGATTCTCCCACCTGGTGATCTTTGTCGATGATGTTATCAACAGTTGATGAGATGTTGACGCTCTACAGGAGGGTAGGACCTCTCAGTGACATTTGGAAACATTCATGCCAGAGGAGGAGAGATGGTGTCATTGGGATCCACAAATGGGATGATTTCAAAGTCGCCATAAGAGGGCATGACATCAAGGGCGCTTTATTTGACATCCCTCCTGACCGAGCCCCCGATCAACTACTTAGACTCAGGGAGTTTAAGTTGGAGGTCCCTGCACCACATATATATGATAGATTCGTGGGAGCGTGGGGCATGTTCCCCCACCATGACCAGGTCCCATTGTACTTTGAAAAACGTGTTTATGCAGAGTTTGTTTTGGACATGCACCCGGATTACACTAGCACAGGGTCCCAGTTCTATGGGGCTGGTAGGGGACGCTCCTACCAACATCCTGGAGCTCGGAGAGACCCTGCCTTCGTGCCACCCGCTCCGAGGTTGGTACCACTTCCAGACAGGGTGGTTATCAGGTTGGGGGATGTGGCACAATCATCCCAGCTTGCTGCAGAGGCTAGAGCTGACCTTGCAGACTCGTTGTTCACTACCTTGGGCAGTGTTGCTGTTGCTGCGCATGGAGAGGCATCTAGACCACCCTCTCCACCTGCAGAGCCAGAGATAGAGCATGTCTCTAGTGACATGCTCAAGAGTTTCGATCGTGAGACCCTACTACGGTATGCTGAGTCAGCACGAGATGCATACTTTCAGTTATATCGTAGATGCGTCGCTACACGACAGGTATACTTTTGTACAATTATGTATATATGTTCTTCATGTTACATCATATCAATGTCACAAATTGAATGGTCAATAATACTTAAGGGAGTTGTATTCTATTGATCCATGCAGGGGACCCCATTCATGGATCAACTCTTTGCTAGTGAGCCATCGATTGGTTCGCCAGTCGGGGTAAGTTATAATTTATGTTCCAATTTAATTTTTGTTTGAATATTATTTCTCAGTTTAAATAATTTGTGTTTTATTTCTTAATTTTCGAGATTTTATGTTGTAGATCTTAACTTCAAATGAATTTCAAATTGTACAGGGCAATGGAAAGGCGGTAGATCCTGATTATGGATATGAGGACTGCGAAGGTTCTGACGAGCCGGGTTCAGAGACACATGTGAGTTTTAATTTATGTTCCAATTCATGTTATTTAGTCACATTTAGTAATTGCTTTTTGTACTTTATGTTTCAATTTTTTACGGATAGCTTTTAAATTATGTTAAATTTAGTTTTAATTTTTAATAAATCTAACTTATTACATGTAATGGCATATTACATAGGCATCGCAACAGGTGGGTGTCAATGCTGTAATGGATTTCACACATAATTGGGATGTAGCTCGAGTACATTATCCTGATGAAGGGCCATCTACCTATATTCCTACCCAGATCCTGGATATCACCATTGACACAACGGATATGGCGCAATTCCTTGAGGGTTTAGAGTCTTGGAGACAGCAGCGGCCTGCTGCACAGGAGGGCAGTCAGAGGGACGATCACAGGCCTCGTGGGGGTAGTGACCGATGAGTTGTTGATCTATACATTTCCATGTTTTGGATATTTTCATATTTTATATATTTTCATGTTTTGGATGATCTATATATACGTTATCATGTTTTAGATATGGATTTATATCATTTATACATGGACTTTTATCATATATGGACTTTTGGATATTTTGTATATTTTATCATATTGATGTTTTCATGTGTATTTTGTATATGATTTGAAATCAATTGTTTTTTATATTAGATCTGGGCATAGTTATTACAGTTACAAATTTATGTTTTGTCGTTTCAAATGCAAATTTAATGTGTAGTTACAATTTAGTTCAATTTAAAATGCAAATTTCGACTTCATTAGAGAGCATCTTCCAAAATTTAGAATTGAATACATACATTACGTTTTAAAATTAAAATTACAATTCCAATTCAATTACAATGTAAAATTTCCAATTTAATGTGTAATTTCAATTCCAATTCAATTGCAATTTAAAAGCTCGTTTTCAACTACATTACAATTGCAGAAATGAAATCAACATGTAAAATTAGAATACATTTGAAATTAGTAATTGAAATTTTGATTACATTATGTTGTCTACACATTACAATTCAATTACAATTTAAAACTAAAATCTCAAATTTAATGTGTAATTTCAATTGAGAATACAATGTGTTGTTCCAATTTACAAGTTCAATTTCAATTACATTACAATTGCATTTGAAATAAAAATTTTAAATTATGATACATTGTACAATCTAAAATTTAAATTTTACAATTTTACATTGTATATAGATGTATTTTAAATTCTCAATTTTGTATTTGAAATCAAAATTTAAAATTAGAATACATTTGAAATTGAAAATTGTAATTGACATTTTGCATTATGTTGTCTACACATTACACTTCACTTACAGTTCCACATTCCAATTCAATTACATGGAAAATTTAATGTGTAATTTCAATTGAAAATTCAATGTGTTGTTGTATATAAGAATGTTTTTGTCCATTGAGAGAGTGAAATATCCCTTGAAACAAAATTATATAATTACAAGTTATATAGTATGTAGGTAATCTTTGTGTTATTTTCTTTTAAGTGTGTGCTCTAATCTAAAGTCATAAAGGTATGGTTTGTTTTCTTGGCAATGGGCATAACCACCTAGTTAATATAAGAAATGAAAATATGTTGATAGCAGATGCTTGTACAAAACTATGTTTGTACAACTATTTCATATGATTTATGTTTTGATGACAAATGGAGATAATGACACCATTTGATCCAACTAGGTAAGTTGCATATATGAAGGCATGTACAAGTTATTACCTTTCCATGTATTATGCTTGTATGTTGAATGTTCACATCAACATGTACAAAATAACTTTTTATTGAATGCAAGTATGTAAAGTTAATGAATGCTTACATCAACAAACAAAATAATGTTTTTGTGAGACTATGCTTCCCAACTACTTATGACAAAATCTTACAAATCATTTTGATGATATGGACGATGTAATCCTCATCTCATCATGGCTTGCACTTGATGCCATCAAGAACATAGTTCACCATGATACAAGATTATAACAAATAAAGTTAAGAATTATGTGAATTATAACAAGTGTCAAGCAAAGGGATTTTCAACCACCAAATCACCATAACTAAATGTCACCCACGAATGTAAAAATTCTACTAGAAAGGTCAATCTAATTATTAATCAATTGCTTTGGAAGGAAATCAAATTGAAGGAGTGTTTTGGTTCCCTTCATTTCCCTTAGTAAGCAAAATTAAAAACCATGGATTGATTGCGGTCATGTCACAAAAAATATAGCTAAGGAAGAGTCACATATATACCACACAGGGTATGTATGAGACCTCTGGTTGAAGATTCAATGATAGACTATGAACAATCAAGGGAAACACAATAGTCCTAAATAGCAAAAATTCTAGGTTATCAATACAAGAATGTGTGGTCCAAACAATAATTATAATGCCCAAAATTTTCTAAATTCACATATTAAAGAATGTTGCACAAAATGGTAATCATTGTACAATTCAAAATTTAAATTTTACCATTCCACATTGTATAGATGTATTTTAAATTCTCAATTACATTACAATTGTATTTGAAATCAAAATCTAAAATTAGAACATGTACATGTTCAAGTGTATTCACATTGGAGCACCATGACCCAAATTTCACAAAAGCCTCCCATCTGGTATTTGTATTCCTGACATTAAAGCATCTACAAAAATACATTTATAAAACAACCTCCACAAAATCTCTAAAAAAATATTACACAAGACAACATGAAAATTATGCCAATGATGCAAGTGGCATACATGTAACTCATTCATTTTTCCAATGGGTTATAGGAATGCAACTCTCCATAATACGATCATGGCCAGCTTCTGTCATCTTCCATCTCTTTGGATCACCTCTCTTCACCTTGATTTTTGTTAGAGGTATCCGAGCTGCAACCACCAAATGACTGTATTGACATGATATATATTCAAGCATAAAATCTCTGTAAATAATGTGAGCACCCTGTTTTTTCACTTTTTCAAAAAAGTGTCCCATTAGAACCATGTCTCCAACCTGGTATGTGAAGTCCCCATCTTGGTAGGGTCGCACCAATCTACTCTTTATTTGCGTGCACCGCATCAAATAGTATGCAACATTTTCTTGGTTGTGGAGGGGTGCAATGACAACGAATACATCACCTACAAGATACATTACAAATATTATTCAAATGTCCTACGTGCAAATTTCTACAACATTTGTATATGTTTAAGATATAATAAACTAATTAACTTAATGAAGACTCTTGTACCTTCCCTAACCATATCGGAAACTCGATCATAATCTAATGAGACCATTGCCTCTTCAGTGTGCATCTCTTGCCATGTTGGAATTGGATGTGGGCCCTTTGGATTAAGAGATACATATTTCCATGGTTTGACATATAAATCATTTTCACAGTGATCAAGCCCGCATCCATTTGCATCAATGCAAAAATCGCAAAAGCAGACATACTTCCTCGTTTCAATGGAAAATATGTCCCCCATATCTTTACTTCGAAACAGAATGCAATTCCCTCGTACCAGGGATGGTGTCACAATACCATGGCATGGATCTATTAACATCTCCAAGGGCAACATCCCAGAAGAATCTACATGGAATTCAGTTTGTCATATGTAAATTCCTATCGAGTACATGTGTTCTTTTGGAAATGTTGATATTGAATGTTATTAGCTTATTAATTGAATTTGGAGTTTATTACCTACACACCGACCTTGCTTGTTCGCGACCCTGATGTCCCAAATAACGTGTGCACCAATCAACTATTTCAATGGAGCATTTGAGTCGGGTTGCACTATGACTCATCTGGTACCTCCGAAGTGATCGTTTCACACATGCACCTGCGCCATCATGTTCACCCTTCCCATGCCCTGTCTAAAAAAAGCTCCAGGTGTGTCAGATTCTTGTGTGTTTGTGTAGGCGACTCAACCAATAAAATGAGCGTGCCAATTTGAATTGCCCTGCACACCCATCTGACCAAATCCAGTGTTCAGTAAATGATACGCCTCTCTGCCTGAATGAATCATAAATCAACCGAAAGCAGTGTTGAACGAACAATGTGTCATGCTCACAATCATCACTAACATAAAAATGGTACTCCTTGATCACTTCACGTGACTGAGGAGTGCTATCCCTACCATCAATGTTTTCCTGAGCATGTCTGTACAATACATGTACGAAGATAGACACCAAGTCGGAGTGATAGTACTCACTCTGTATCTCTCTCTGAGGAGCAAAGGTGTAGTTCTCCGCAAAGTCTACCACTGATAAGATTGTGCCCGGCTCAAATAACTCATGGGAATGTTTGAATTCTAAAGCTTTCCACTTGGACCTATGGGAGTGCTTTATGTATTTATAAATCTGACTTTGAAACTTCTCCATGAAATATGAAACAGGAATCTCATCATCGAGCAAGTCGATCCTCTTGGATGGCACAAATGAAGAAGGTGTTGGATTCATGGTGACGTACTCGTACCTCTTCCACCTAACGGTGATATCTGACAATCCATGGTGTGTTGGATCGATAGGAAAGTTCCTATGGAACAATGTCAAATCACCACATTCATGGCATTTTCTTCCACCTACACACCTCTTATTGAAAAACACGTGTTTAGGATTCCTGTTGCACAGTATCATACAAATAAAATCTCGCACTATGTGAGGAGCTAGTACACCATTCCAGTGCCTTTTGCAAAAATCCAGAAATGTGTCATAGTATAGTTGAAATTTAACATGGTACCGACAGCAACAAGTGTCGCGAATCGTATTCGGCCTAATATACCACGGTTTCAATTTGTTGAACATGTTAAATGATATTTGAACACCAGGATTGGTTTCTTGGAATTCCTCGTAAAGTGCAACTATCGTCATCTCCATCACATGCTTACAATGCTCCTGATAAATGCCTCTGGATAAACGTTGTCACAGGACATGCTTTGGATCTGAAATAGCACGAGAATGACTATCCCAAAACTCTATCACCTTCTCTCTAATGCCTGTTGCCATCCTATCTCGATAGGGTTCCCTACAAATAAGAGCCCAACAAGCAGCTTCATCACTTTCATCTATTCGGACCCTGAATTTAGTATATTTGAGCAATGTTCTTTTTGAAACATTGATCAATGATGCCATTGTTGATACCATTTGATTTCTTGAGGTGCTATGTGCCACAACAGCCGTTGTAATTTCCTTACGAGCAGCTCGGGTATCATTGTTTCTTGATTTTCCAAATGAAGATAATGCAATTCTTACATTCTCTATTGCATTCTCGCATGTCTTTTTTGTTTTAACATCTTGAAAACCCAACAACTTTGTGGCACGTTTCAATTTTTTGTGTTTTATCAACCCATGTAGAATTTGAGCTTGTGCCATCGTTGAATGTTGTTCAAAATATGACTTGATTATGTTATTAACATGCTCTCTAACTCTCCGACCAGGGATCGAGTTCCCAATCTCTTCTTGTGCAGAAACAACTGCACAATCCTCTAGAAAATTTCCACCCCTTCCAACCCCACTGCAACTCCCAATTATATCTTCAATATGAGAGGGAAAGGTGTCATGTGATGGCTAATCAGGATCATGAGGGGGCACAAGGTCATGTGATTCTTGATCACCATGATGTGATGTCTGACCATAATCTCTCCCTGCATAACATGTAAATTAACAAACTGAAAATTGGTTACTTGAAAGTTGTGCATTGAACTTTAAAATTGTTAGTAACTTGAAATTTGATGTGGAAATTGAAAAATTGAAAATTGCATGTGAATTGAATTTTCCAACTAATACATTTAGCTTGAGAATTGTTCTAAGTAAAAATCGAAATTGCTAGTAACTTGAAATTTGAAATTGCTCAAGTGATATGAACCGTTACACCAAAACCCCGAGGTGTTAGTGAAATGGCGCGGAAGTGATCGACAACAGTTCAACTGAAAATAGATATGGACCCCAGGTATGTTCGGCTTCCTAAAAATTTAGGTTTTTCACTCGGCCACCAATGCTGTCTGATGGCTTGCGTATTGGAGAAGTACCCCTCACTCCACGGCTCAGGTAAAACTGATAACCGCTTGGCCACAAACGACAGCTCTTGGTTTACCTCACGAGAAAAAACTAGTCAATCAAGTAGGGGTCGTTGCCCTTTTCGCTGGCAGGTCCTCTCAATGCGCCAACTACTCTGGGGTTCCTGTGGTACTCCTCACAATGAGTTTTAGGGCTTATGCCCAAGTACTTCCCACAGTTAAGTGGACAGGGATTATTCTCAGATTTGAACTTGCAACAGATACTTGTAATTGCTAACTTAATTAAACTTGAGAATTGTTCTAGAACTAAAGTTTGAAATTCCCAGTAAAATTTGAAATTGCTTGTAATTTGAAATTGGTAGTAACTTGTACATTTAACTTTAAAATTGCTAGTAACTTGAAAATCAACTATATATATTTAAGTCAAGATAATTATTAATAACTTGATAAAAATTATTGTGGGCATACAAATTAATATCATTTATAATCATCACATTATATATTTGTGGGAAAATTTTCTTTATGCAATTTATGTCCATTTTACTTTTACATTACAAGAAAAATGTTATTTTAACTTTATGGTATAATTTATAAATAAATAAATATTTAAAATACAAGTTGCAAATCACCATGCAAAGAATAAATGATTACAACACTTCTACCCTAGAATTTCAAGCACAACATCATGCATCCCATGTTGTATATACATGAAGTAAAAATTTAAGATTGATTTTCTACCCATGATAAGATACCTATTAGACTCTAAATGTGGGGAAAAAAACATTGATTTAGAGATAAATACAATATTTAATTAAAAACATTACATAGTGATATGATTGAAGAGAAATTCATAATTTTTAATGCAAAATAACATTTTCATTAGTTGATGATTTTGCAATTTCAACAATAGACAATTAAATGGAAATTGTAATTTTATCATAAATTGCAATTTAATGATTTTTTATCAATAATGCTTCACATATCAATGCAAGGTTGCAAACATTGCAAATTTAATTATTTCCACTTTGTCCTAACCAAATATATGATTCTAATCATTAATCTTATCATGATGATATGTCATGTTAAATACAAGTTGTACATTTAACTTTAAAATTGCTAGTAACTCGAAATTTGTTGTACATATAAATTAACAAATTGAAAATTGCTAGTGACTTGAGAAAAATGTACAAGTATTGAAAATACATTAAAACAAGAAAATTGTTTGTACAACTTAATTTCAAAACAACTAAATATGTACTTGCAACTTGAAATTGAATATTTAGTTTGATAATTACTAGTAAAGTTTGAAAATAAAGTATATATATTTAACTCAAGATAATTATTAATAACTTGATAAAAATTATTGTGGGCATAAAAATTAATATCATTTATAATCATCACATTACATAATTGTGGGCAAATTTTCTTTATGCAATTTATGTCTATTTTACTTAAATACATTACAAAAAAAATGTTATTTTAACTTTATGGTATAAAATAAACAAATAAATATTTAAAATACAAGTTGCAAATCACCACAAAGAATAAATGATTACAACACTTCTACCATAGAATTTCAATAGTTGATGATTTTGCAATTTCAACAATAAACAATTATGGAAATTGTAATTTTTATCATAAGTTGCAATTTAAAGATTTTTTTATCAATAATGTTTCACATATCAATGCAAGGTTGCAAACATTGCAAATAATTATTTCCAATTTGTCCTAACAAAATATATGATTCTAATCATTAATCTTATCATTGTGATATGTCATGTTATATGTAAATAAAAGTACATGTGATTGATGGAATTTTTTTAAAGTAAACATTATAATTAAATAGCTCTTTGAACATTCATTTGTATTCAAATATTCATTACTATAAAAATATTGTCAACCACCATAACTATGAAAATATTCATTCATTTGTTTTCAAATTGAATAAATTCTAACTAATACGTAACTATCACAACATGTTCATTACAAAATATTCATTCATTTGTTTTGAAATTGAATTTTCTAACAAAACAAGAATTGAAATTATATTTAACTTGAAATTGTTAGTAACTTAAAAAATTGCAATTAGTTAAATATGTACAATTTAACTTGAAAATAATGTCCAAGTGTACATTTAATTTGAAAATTATTCTAATAACATTGAAAATTGTTAGTAAAGTTTATAAATTTGAAAATAGTAAATATGTACATACATTTTAATTTGAAAATCAAATCTACTTGTGTACAAATTTCATTTGAAAATTGTTGGACAATAAAATTGAAATTTGTTAGTAACTTTGAAATAATTTGAAAATTGTTAAAGCAACTTTGAAGCATAATTTGAAAATTGTTAGCAACTTTGAAATAATTTGAAAATATTTAAAAATATGTTCATATGTTAACAAGAAAGTAGAATCTAAATTTACATGTTTCATTTCATTTGAAAATTGTTCTAATTTAGCATTTGTTTAAAGCCACTTGAAAATTGTTCATTTAACATAAAAATTGTTGCAAACTTTAAAATTTAAATAACAAATTGATGAAATAAATAAGAATATCATTACAAATAAATATGAAACAAATTAAATTGTGAAATTTAGTTAAATTTATTGGAAAATTGTTACTAATTTTGTAAATTATGTAGCATAATATTTAAATTATGATAGCATGTAATTCAATACTTTACCTTGGTTGTGCTCCATTGGAATTTGTTGCACCAAATGTGCATCTTCTTCTTCTCTCAACCTTGCTCTTTGTTGTCTCATTCGTTCTCTATTCTTCTCACATTCTTCATTGGCATTTTGTTGTCTAGCATGTTTTCTTTGTCTTTTTTTTTTTTTTATTCCCCATCAATCTACAATGAAAACAAACAATTTTTTTTCAAAATGTTATGACAAACAACAATATGTTAGTATGAAATGTTCAAATATGCCTACAAAGAAATCTTACATGAATCAATTTACAATGAAAACAAACAAATTTTTTTTCAAATTGTTATAACAAACAACAAAATGTTAGTATGAAATCTTGAATTGTGCCTACAAAGAAATCTTACATGTCTAATTAGATTTAATTTAGCAATATGAAAATTATAAATCTCTAATTCAACAAGCTCAAATTGACAAAGCTCTAATGGAGAAAAAAATAGCAGTGAAGTAAATTGTTGTTTGTGAATTCTTGTTTGTTGGTTATATACATGTTTATTTATGTTTTTACGAGGGAAGGGTAGTTGGCAACATTAATTGTTGCCAACTCTTTTCGCGGTTTCGCCCCGGTGTTTATAGATTTTTTTTATACACACGAACCCTCGATCGAGGGTTTAACAACACCTCAATCGAGGTATTGTTAAACCCTCGATCGAGGGTCTGTTGAGCCCTCGATCGAGGTATTTAAAAAAGCTCGATCGAGCAAATAGCTTGATCGAGGGCTTAAAATACAGGCCGATAGCCCTTTTTCCTACAAAATGGTTTTTTTGTCTGCCTTCCACGGAGTTAAACCATGTCATTAAATGCTCATTAATGAGCGGACTTGATACCATTGGATTCGTCAATGAATCCTCTATCCAGATAGATAAAATTTACGAATTTTTATTTTCATATGTCTTTTGTTTTTAAATTTCTACTAAAAGTTGCTCTAAAAAACTATGCCGACAACTTCGATTGAACTCAAAGATAAATCCATAAAATTCAAAATACACATCCAAAAAATTTAAAAAAATACACATGCCCTAGATAAACGCGTCATCTTCAAAAGGGTATTTTTATTTTTTCAAATTATGTAAAAAATTAAAAGATTTGGTGCACGAACACACATATGTGCAAAATGCGACCGAAATATTCATTGGTCATTTTCGAAAAATAATAATAAATATATTTTTTCGAGAAATATTAAAAGAAAAATATGTAAGCCCTAGTGAATTTTGTCTAGATCATGTTCACATATTTCATTTTTTTTAATTATTACTTTAACATTAAATTATCGTGCACGAACACAAATTACTTGTTAATTGTTCTTCAAATTTTTAAGTACACACGTTTCATTAAATGAAAATTCGACACGATAAATGACATTGGAATATTTCAAAAAAAATATCATTGGAAAGCCAACATAATTCTCTATATTTCATTTTTCAACCGCATGTCAAATTCATTTGGAAAATATGAGTTTCAACGGCTTCAATTTAATACATGGATAAAATTTCCATTTTTCACCGTCATATTTGGCCAAAAAGAGTTACCCATCTTCATGAAATCACCCTGCTTCCAACAAATGATGTTTGTGGTGATAGCAGGAAGAAAATCCCAGGGTTGTGCAGGTAGGGCACTGAATGGGCCACCGGTTCTCCCCCGAAAATGTAACTACCGGTCCACCTTGTATATGATTTCGGAGATGTCATTGTCGTCTCTATGTCTCCCGACTTCGATGGCTTTCTATCCGAAAGTGGGTCAGAGATACTGGGTGCCTTCACTCAAGATTGCACCAAAATCACTTTGTTTCTATGTAAAGTGCACACCCAAAATGCGTAGAACAAACATTGCAAACACCAATCAAAATTTTGCAGAGGTAATAGATATGGCAGCTGCCTTGGGAACCCTCGGGCATTTGTTTTTCTTTTAATCTCATCACATTTCCACAATTATTCCAAGATATTGTTTGACACGGCTCTATTTCTTGTGTATATCTTCTATTTGTTGCTACAAAAAAATGGAGAATTTATGCAATTTGATTTTGTTGTATTTATCTTACTCATCTAAATTAATTTTTGGGTTGTCCATTGGGTATTTTACTCATTATAAAAGACTACCTACAGTGAATGCAAAACAAATTATTTCAGAGTAGACATGCTTTTTGGAAGAGAAGAGTTAACGTCATATATATTGAATTGAAGTTCTAACATTATAGCAATCAACAAGTTCCTCGTTGATGTGTTGGAAATGCATTCAGTGTCCAGACAATACTAAATGCAATCTGAACTATGCCAATACTGGCATGCAAGATGCCTTTAAATTGAAGTAGTATTTTAAAAATGCTAATAGGATCTTCTTATAGAATCCCAGTGTTGATTCAATCCACTCACTTCTACTCTTCTAGCCACAAACTATGTTCATTACGGAGCAAATTTTGGCACATATTTTCAATGTCATCAGAGATATTCCTTCATGTTTGGGTATGGGAGCAACATGTTGTTTTGCTTCTGCAGAAATGATGAAAGTACGGTTCTTCTGTAACTCACTACACCTTGAAAGTTTTCGTAAATGCCAATAGCTTTTAAGATCTAACACACCTTTCTAGATAGTTGCATTGTTTCTTAGGTTTTAGAATTGCCCTAATATGTGTCAAACTCATTTCAATGAAAGACTTTGGATTTAGTTCAATGGTTTTTCTTATCATTGTACTTGTGTGGGCATTAGGAGAGTACACCTTGCTGGCTGATGTGGTTGTTGGCTGGTTGAATAACTTTATAATCTCTTTGATTACAAACAAAAGTCATGTGAAACGAAGTTCGAGAATCATGTTCTTCTTGTACAATGTAGATAAATATAATATTTTTAATAATTTTAAATATCAAAATTTCTTAATAATAAGAACATAAAATAAAATATATTTAAGCAATCCATGATTGATGAATATTCAAGTGACAAGCCCAGGCCATTGGCCACTTGCAAAGCCTTTATTTTTTCCAAAAATTGTAATCTATTGTGATTAACATGGGCAAAGCTTTTGGCCTGCAGAAAGCCAGCCTTGAAAAACAACATAACAAAAAACAAATTGATGGAATATGCCCACGCTAGATGTGTAAAGTAATCACATAATCACAACAAAATCAGACAGCTATATGAATTTTGTAGTGTTCAGTGTGCAATATTCGTCAAAACTTTCTAGTAAACATGAAATAATCATCAGCGTTCAAGCCAAGTTCCAACATATATATATACATAAAAATAAAATAAAAAAATAAAAAATAAAAAAAATAAAAAATAAAAAATAAAAAATAAAAAATAAAAATAAAAATAAAATAAAAAATAAAAAATAAAATAAAATTAAAATAAAATTAAAAATAAAAATTAAAAAATTAAAAAAATAAATTAAAAAATAAATAAATAAATAATAAAAAATAAAAAAATTATTCCATACGAATCCGTTAGGCCATCTGCCATCGAAAAATCAAATTATTTTTTATACGAACATGAAAGGTTGGATGTATCACAGACCTGCTCACCTTGAATCAGTGGGAGACTCTTCCTTTCTCAATGCCTTCGTAGTAATTGCAGGGATCTCCAATACGAGAAAGAAATCTAAAAACCGCTCTTTAAAAACATTACATGAAAGAAAATTTCTCAAAATTTTAGGTGAAAATGAAAAGGTTATTATAACCTGGGTAACAATTAAACAAGATGTACAAGAGAATGTGCATAAATAGATGTATTCTTCATAAACATTTTTTTTGGGTGGTGAAAACCCATAATATATAGAAAGGAGTCACACAATATCAAGTACAAAAGCTTGCAGCACATGGACCGGCGTTCCAGCCAGTTGTTCCATGGCCCAAATAAATCGAGGTTCCAGTTTGTTTTCCATGGCCCAAATAAACTGAGGTTCTAGTTTGTTTTCCATGGCCCAAATAAACCAAGGTTTACCAGGAAGGCACATACAACCACACTAACCAGTTTATGGTTACATCATCAGACAAATTTAATTCCAGCTTATAAGTCATAAAATATTCTAACCTCAATGCCAAAAGAAAGCATTCAAGCATACATGAAAGAGTTAAGATCGAAATAATTACTTTAATTAACTATTAACATCAAAGCACTACAACTGATAACTCAAATTAATTTCTTTTTTAAAATAAGAAAACAACTGGAGTTTGCACCAGATCGAATGCTTTTGATCGCATGGATTAGCTGCTGTAAATCAGGGCAAATACATTGTGATGATGGATCGTTGGAGGAGATCGCTGGACAAATCAATGTGTTGACAGATCATTTGTCTCGTCTATCACTGGTTCTATTGAAAGAGCCATGCCAAATCGTTGTTTTTGATTTCTTTTGATCATTGCCTTTGTCAGCGTGGAGACATAGAACAGAGGCAAAACACATGCAGATCGGTGTAAAAACGATGCAAAAGACGTAGTGCACATATCTTGGAGGGTGATTACTGTAGATTTTGAATGCCAGATTTGTTTTTGGCTCATTATGCTCAGACTGATGACCAGATCCAGGCTGAGAAGAAAAAATTCGTTGACACTAAGATGGTTTGCACCAGATCACAATAGTTCTCTTACAACAGATCATTGGAAACTTCATCAACAACAAATCGCAGCAATCCAGCTTGCTCCAAAGCAGAATGCAAGGAGGTGATTGCTCGGATCAAGATTGAAATGCTGAGATCGGTGATGGCTCTTGGCCTATTAAAAAACTGGATCGCTGATTGATGATGTTGAACTCTGAGTGCTGGCTTATGCTGATGGCTCACAATGCAGATCTCTGACTTTGGTACTGCAGCAGTCTTCTGAGGTTTCTGTTTATCTGGAGGTTATGGTATTGGTTGGCTGCTCTGGAACCCAGCTGGAGACAATGGATGTACGGGAGATGCCAGGTGGAGGACTGAAGGAGGGCTTGGTGGAGTTCCCAATGCTGGGATCTGTTGGGAATGCTTCTAACGGGGTGGGGGAATACCTGTCCTTCTCACCTCAAAACCCACTGCCGGATACTTTGGATTTTGATGTTACGTCTGTGGACATTTTGGGTAGCTCGATTTGGAGGGGGGATGGAGCATTTTTTGATCGGAATCTAGGGGTTCCGGCATCTGGGGTGCGGGAGGGGTTTGAAGTGGTGGAGGGTTTTGGGCGGATTGCGGATGAAGGGGTGGCCCGTCAGGTTCAGAAGATTTGTGGGACGGATTGTGGTGGATTTGCTGTTGATACGCGTGTGCCTTTGGAGTCTTTTGAACATCGTGGATTTGAAAGCCCTCCTGTGGCTGCTTCGACGTTTAAAGGAAAGAACGCATCAGGGGTCGGGGATATACAGAAGGGATCGAACAAGAGACGGAAGCGGAGCTGGATTAAGACTCCCATTGTGGGCAGTTATGCTGTTGGCGAGGATATTGCCTGGGACCGTGTCTTGGATATGTCTAAGATGACGCTGGTAGGAAGGGTTATGGGCAGAACTTTTGCTCGACCGACTGTGATGGATTGGGTGGAATCACACTGGCGTGAGGTGCTTGGATACACTCCTGGGGTGGACATGCTGCTTCGAGGATGGTTTGCGGTGGTACTTCAATCTGAGGTAGATCTACATAAAATTCTGGACCGAAATTGGCACCTGGATCATTCGCCAGTTTTGCTGAAACCCTGGCATCCTCTCTTTGATGCCAGTCGGGAGAGGGTTGATTCCATTCCGGTTTGGGTCAGATTACCGGGACTACCATTGCATTTTTGGGATATTAAACACTTTCGTAAGATTGGGGATATTCTTGGACATTTTCTGGAGGCAGATCTCTCTTTTCTGGAGACCCATTATAAACAAGTTGCTAGAATTCTGGTCAATCTAAATATCCGGGAAGGATTACCGGAGGTTATTAATTTGGAGTGGGGGCCTGAATGCATTACTCAGTTGCTGGATTACGAGAATGTTCCTTTTAGGTGCAGGCGGTGTCACATTTACGGTCACCCGGCGTCTGCCTGCCATCTTTCGGTTCGCACTCACCTTGGGGGTCCCCGAAATCACACGGATATGAATGTTCTGGATGCAACTAAGGAACCTTTGTACTCCTTTTCGACGCCGGAGAGGGAAGGGTTGGATGAAGACCGGTCTGTGGAGGTATTGGATCCTGGTGGCAAGGATACGGAAGTTCTGCGGGACATATTAGCAGATGTTAACTGTGCACCTGATGAAGAAATACACTGTTCTGCACAATTGGATGTGACTGAAGTGCTGGGACCTTCAACCACGGGTATTCCTTCTCTTTCTGTTACGCCCTCAGTTAACGTTTTCTTAAATCTGTGCACTGTGGATGGGATTGATTGGTTTGAGGGGTTGAAGCAATTATCTTTGTCAGGACACCCTGCGACTCTCCCGATTACCCTCTCCTCGGGCCCTTGTGGGGATCCTATTTCTCCGGTGGTTGAATCCTCTATTCAGCACCTTGATTTACCCCCACTCATTTTGGAGGACAAATTGAACCTTTTGGAACCTGATCCTGGGAGGGTGGACACTTTATCTGAACCCTCTTCTCCTGAGTCTTCTGCTTCGGGATATTATCTGCGTTCTTGCACTAAACTATCTGGGGGTGGATTAGGAAAAGAGATGGTGCCGACGCGGAGAGGCAGAGGACGCAGGTCACTTTTATCTAAGGCTCAGAACAGGGCCGATTAGATCTGCGGGCTGGGAAACAGGTTTCGATTGAGAGGGCACTTAGAGCAGTGAACGCCCGGACGCATGTTCGGTTATGAAGATCATGTCCTTTAACTGCAGGGGCCTGGCTGGGTCTAAAAAGAAAAAAACCTTCATGAGGGTGCTTACTCTTGAACACCCTGATGTGATTCTGCTACAAGAGACTTTAGGACTAGGTTTTATTGTCAAGGAAAAATTGGAACTTTGGATGGCTGGCTGGACCTTCGTGACTCTGGACGCTCGGGGACGCTCGGGGGGTTTAGCTGTGGGATGGAATAATTGCGCGCTAAAACTCATCAATGCATGGGGGATGTCTTCTGTCTTGGGCGCAGAATTTCTCTCAGTCGACTTGGGTACTTGTTTCACCGTGGTTAATGTCTACGAACCTTATGATAATCGGGCCATTTTTTGGGATTCAATTCTGCAGGATCCGCTCTTGGATGGTGAATCGGTTGTGGTGGGAGGAGATTTAAATTTCACTTTAGGGCAAACTGAAATCTGGGGCCCTCGAGCGCATGTGGATCCTATGGCTGGATACTTTCAACAGATGCTGGTTCGAAAAAATCTTCTGGATATTGAACCTATCAAGCTGAAACCTACCTGGAGGAATAATAGGAGTGGTGAGGCTCGGGTGGCTAAGAGACTGGACCGGTTTCTGGTGGCTGAGAGGCTGGTGGACAGGTTTTTTCAACTCAGACAGTGGGTTGGGAGCGGTGGGGATTCTGATCACTTCCCTATCTTTTTAGAGATTCAGCGAGGACCCAACAATCCTCCAAGCTCTCTTAAATTTAACAAGAACTGGTTAAGAGATGAATCCTTTAAAAATCTTTTTCTGGACCTATGGAGGACGTATGATGCGGCTCATGAACGCACTGCGGCTTTTCAATTTGCTGAGAACATCCAACGATTAAAGGGGGCTGTCAAATTGTGGGCTATTGATAAGAGAAGAAGGGAGGATACTGCATTGAAACAGATTGAGGCTGAATTACTACTGATCTATGAAGGGGATGGAGGAGGACTATTATCTCCGGAAACTAAGGCTGCTATGGTCAAATTGGAAAGTACTAGAAATAAACTTTTGCTGGAACAGGAGGAAACTTGGCGACTCAAGAGTTGGGCGATTTGGCTGGAATGTGGTGATGAGAATACTAAATTCTTTCATGCATTTGCCAGGGGAAGGAAGTCGGTCAATACTATCTGGAGCTTGAAAGATGAATCTGGCATTGAACATTTTGATTTTGAAGATAAGGCTAGATGCGGGGTGGGACACTTTCAAAATTTATTTAAGGCACCCGCCCAGGCCTCTATCGCTGAAGTTATCAGGGTAGCTCAATTATTTCCGAGGTTTGCTGAGGAGGAGGACAACTGGAGACTCATGTGTGCTATTTCTGAGGAGGAGTTAAAGGAGGTCCTTGGTAGCTTCCAGAAAGACAAGAGTCCTGGGCCGGATGGTTGGACGGTGGAATTTTTTCTGGATCTTTATGATGTATTGGGGTTGGATCTTCTACAGGTGGTTGAAGATACACGTTTAAATGGGAAGATACCGGCTTGTTTCAATTCTACTTTTATAGCTCTCATTCCAAAAACTGATTATCCGACTAATCTTTCTGAATTCAGGCCTATTTCATTGTGCAATTGTATCTACAAGATTGTATCGAAGGTCATTGCTCGGAGACTTAAGGTCAACTTATCAGCAAATATTTCTGATGAACAATTTGGCTTTCTTGAAGGTCGTCAGATACATGAGGCTATAGGAGTGGCTCAGGAAGGTCTCCACAGTTTGAAGACTCAACACATCAAGGGTGCTATTCTAAAAATTGACTTGTCCAAGGCCTACGACAAGGTGAGTTGGATTTATATCCGGCTTCTTCTCATGCATTTGGGTTATTGTATCAATTTTATAAGGTGCATCATGTCCTGTATAACTACTGTATCTTTCTCTGTTTTATTGAATGGAGCGGCTACACCTTTTTTTCATGCAGAGAGAGGCCTTAGGCAGGGCTGTCCACTTTCCCCCCCTCCTTTTTCTTCTGGTAGCAGAAGGTTTGAGCAGGGCTATTCTTGATGCTAAATTACAGGGGAGATTTCGTGGCATTGGCATTGGTGATCAGCTATCTGTTACACATCTGTTATTTGTGGATGACATTATCATCTTCTGCTCTGGAGATAGAAGAGATACTAGAACTCTGAAGGAGATCTTGGTACTTTTTTCTAAAGCTACGGGGATGGATATAAATGTTGAGAAATCCACACTTACTACCCATATGCTGAGACCGGATGAGGAACGGGCTCTATTTGAACAGTTTCCCTTTAAGAATACTGGGCTGGACGAGGGATTGAAATATCTGGGATTCTCCCTTAAAGCCAACGTATATTACAAGAGGGATTGGAGATGGCTCATTGGTAAGGTGGAGAAAAGACTGAAAGGCTGGAGTCTTAAATGGATGTCACGAGCTGGCAGGCTGGTGTTGGTAAAGTCAGTACTGGAAGCCATTCCAGTCTACTGGATGTCTTTGTCTTGGATACCCAAGGGGATCCTTGAATCTATCAGGCGGTTATGTTTTAGATTCCTGTGGAGTGGCAAGAAGGAGGGTCAGGTTACCTCGTGGGTCAACTGGAAGAGAATTGCTGTACCTAAGGGTCTTGGAGGGTGGGGATTAAAAAACATCTTTCATTTTGCACATGCGTTAGCAACCAAGGGTGGTTGGAGACTTATCAAAACTAACAGTTTATGGACCAGGGTTATAAAAGGAAAGTATCTTTCAGGAATGAGCCTGGATGAATGGATTAGGAGCCCTCAGAAGTCTCATATTGGGGGATCCGTGATTTGGAAAGCGGTGGTTAAATCCTTCGATCTGGTGGAGAGTTACCTGGCGTGGGATGTTGGTAATGGCGCACAGGTGAGAGTTGGCAGAGATCCTTGGATAGGGAGTGAACGCTCTCATTTGTTGCCTGATATGGTTGTAGATTCTTTGGAAACTAGGGGCATATACACTCTGAACCAGCTGGCTGTACAGCGACCCGTGGACCCGTGGATTCAACACTGGAAAAATGCTGCACTTTTGGGATTGGAGGAACCTGTGGCTGCGCTTTTAAATAATTATATCAGTGGACTGAACAGTGCACAGATACATCTGACGGATAAGGAGGATAAGCTGATTTGGGAACTCGATCCGGCTGGAATCTACACACCGAAAATGGGATACTCAGTGCTCAGCGCAGGTGATATGATCGGGGAGGAGGTCTGGTGGTGGCGACCTTTGTGGAAACTTAAATGCCCATCCAAAAACCGTTTGTTTATGTGGTGTGCTCTTATGAATCGGGTACCGACCTGGGATAATCTGCAGAAGAGAAATTTCCAGGGACCGGGGTGGTGTGTCTTATGCAAGAATGATTTGGAAACAGTCACTCATCTTTTCATACATTGCCAGTTTACGATTGCTGTGTGGAAAGAATGCTCTAAATTGATGGGCTTTGATTGCAAATGGGAAGGAAACTCTGTGGACATTGCATGGGATAACTGGTGGAGACGGACAACTGATAAAAAACAGAAGACCTTACCATTGTTGATTATATGGGGGATCTGGCTGGCTAGGAATGGGGCGATTTTTAAGGAAAAATCTTGTATTCCGGAAATGCTCAGTGCAATTTCAGTGGGCATTTATCAAGCTTGTCCCGAATACATTAGGGCTGCTAAACAGAGACGGGACTTGGCAGTTGAGATAGATAAATCTTCTCCTTGGGGATTCTTTGATGGTGCAGCTAGCAATGAGATTTGTGGTGGGGGAGCAATCTTATACATATCTGATTCACATTTCTACACTCTCACGATGGGTCTTGGAGCGGGAACCAATAACTTTGCTGAAGTCATGAGTTTAAAATTATTACTCATTTTTGCAAATGAGCGGGGTATCTCTAGGTTGGCGGTCTTTGGAGATTCGATGAATGCTATTAATTGGACCAATCAAACTCAAGCCTGCAGAGTTCTTAGAATTGCAAATGTTATCAATTCTATTCAGCTGGTCAAACAATCCTTTGAAACATTCATCTGCCGGCATGTTTACAGGGAAAATAATAAGCTAGCGGACCAGGCATCCAAAGATGGACAACTCATGGTTTTCGGCACTTGGAAAGTAACTGAAGAATTCAATGGACAGCGAACTGATTTTTTTCACAGACCCTTTATTGAATGATGAGTACATTAATGTAGTTTCATAAATTTTTGAAAATGAAGTTTAAATGTTTTTTTGAGAAGATGTAAAAGCAAAATAGTCCGGTGGGACAGATTTATCTAGATAAAGCAGGAAATAGGCAGTTTTGACAGAAGACGTAACAGTCTCATCAAGTGAACCCATATTAATTGGGCAAGGTTAATTCACTTTAAAGTGAATACTAAATGTAATTCGGATCTCAAAGGATGAATGGAATTACGCTTTTTTCTTTTGGAAAAAAAAGAAAACAACTGGAGTCATTGTAATCCATCGATTTAGCTCGTATTGTACATAAAGCACATCGACAATAATTGCAACACATGGGCAGCCATGCACCGAATTGAACCAGTTGACGCTACTCAACACATGCAAAGAAAATGGATGAAAACAAACTCTTAGGAACCAAGAGAATCAATATTACAACAACGCATGGAGAAGAAAATGGATGAAAACAACCTCTAATTGGGAACCCTACGCATCAATATGCACATTATTTCTTAGAACCCTTGTCGAGTCTTTGAGAGCCACGCGGACTGTGTGACTTAAAAGCATGGGAAAGCATGCATGCATGCATGAAAGAATGCAAAAAAAATTGTCACATACTATGCTATGCAGCCAACTCCTAACTTCCACGACAATTTTAGTGGATATATTAAACGAACCCTAACCATGAACATATTTTATGAGCAACACATCAGAGGAACCTTGAAGCCTCGAATTTGAAAACCAGAGATAAAAATACCAACTAACAAATATAATTTAGTCATTAGAGTTAGACCTCCCAATTGTAAACCAATATAAATTCATGTGGGAAAACTAAATATCAAATTGAAAAGAAATATGCAGGGAGATTAAAAAACTGGCCTCATAGAATTATCACCTCGTCCAAACTCTGCAACGCAAATCAGATAGCTCATCGTCGAAGAAATTGGATGACATTGAGAGGTTTAGGTAGGGCAGAACTCTTTATGGATTTCAACATATTTTATATTTGTGTTTACTTTGACAGGATGACATTTGTCTCTAGAATGGTTTAGTTGGCGCAATATGTTTAATTCATACATAACAACGATGGAATTTACTCTGTCGAACATATAGTTAAAATGTTATAAACTTATCCAAAGGAAAATGATGACTTAATGAACTATGTGATGATGAATGGTACCACCCAATAAGGCCCTTGTTAACTCTATCAACCAACAATTATAGATCCTTTTGGAATGGTAAGTACTAGGTTAATTTGGTCAAATGGTAGTTGCTATGTTAACTTGGTTTTACTAATCAAAAATTTTCTTGGTCTTGGGTCTAAGTTCAATTGGAAGAGTTGGGGTACCACCTAATAAAGCCCTTGTTAACTCTATCAACCAACAATTATAGATCCTTTTGGAATGGTAAGTACTAGGTTAATTTGGTCAAATGGTAGGTGTTATGTTAACTTGGTTTTACTAATCAAAACTTTTCTTGGCCTTGGGTCTAAGTTCAATTGGAAGAGTTGGTGTTGCTTAAATGAACCCCTTTTAAGTCTAAGTTCAATTGGAAGATTTGGTGTTGCTTAAATGAACCTCTTTTAAGTTATGGTCTTAAAAGACTTTTTTTGGTTGAATGTTGATAACTAAAGGAGTGATAAATCGACAAATTCCATAATTGATAATTGATCATATGGTCACAGTTCTTACTTCAATCCACCACAGGTAGCTCAGATTTATTTACAGACCTTCAATGTCTTTACAGTCCCCTTCAACAGAGCTATGGCCCTTCTTCTTTCAGGCCTTCCACTTCACATTTCACACAAGGAATGTGACTGCTCAATGATCCGCTCAAGTTTCCATTTATTTGAGATTATATTTATCTTAACCTCCCAATATTTTAATCATCTTAATCTCTCTCATCTATTTAGACAAATTAAATTCAGTCAAATTGGACTGTCATTACTATTTTTTTTTATTTTTTTTTCCGATAGGACTGCTATGATTATTTGAGAAATGATTATTGGTACCAGTTGATGATAATCAAATAAATAATTTTATATTTTAAAGTTAAAAAATATTTTATAGATATCATGCATCAAATATATGTGTGTTCGTTTGGATATGATTTATTTAAAAAAATAACCTATTAAATTGGCGTTGTTAGGGATACCATGTTCCCCCCCAAAAAAGATATAATCGTCAAGCTAAAACTCTATAATAAACGATTTTTGTCGGTAGATTATGTTAATGGTATTATTTTTAACCATTATATCTATTCAATATTTTCATTTTTTATTATTTTTATAAAAAAAAAACACTTTTCTTCTCTTTTAATTGATCAAATTAAGTGACTTATTATTATATTTTATCGTGTTCAAATTAATAGAAAAATATTCACCTACTATATATTTTTTCTCCTCTATTTTCCAATCTAAACTTGTATTCAAAACATATATACATGTTTAACTTTATACTTCATTCTTAACACTTTACACCATAAGTCATTTCCAAGTGAGAAAGACGCCAAATTTTGGCTTTTAGCATTATTGTTATGTTGATGCCCTGAAAATCCTAACATCAATCAGCAAGGGATTCTCCCCGGTAAGCAAGCCCAATTAGATTGATCACCGTTTGGTATGGGGAATCCGTCCGGTTAACGGTCCGACTACCATGTAAGATTTAAATATTTGTTTTCTTTATACCGGTTGCGGTCCGATCCACTGTTTATGTATTTTATTTTTTAAAGAGGTATGCAAGTGCGCTAAGCTAAATGCAGGTAATTAAGCAAACTAATCTAAAATTGTTTAAGCAAATCTAATCTATCCTTGCAAGGAGCAAACTGAAAGTATGAGTAATAAACTGAAAGAAACATCCAAAGATCTCACAGATAGCTATTCAATCGTAAAGATGCATTTCCAGCAGAAGGTAAAAGATATCAAAGATAACTTTGATTGAATTAACACATTTCATTACTCATTTGAGATATACATTTATGCACAGAAAAATTATGAGAACATTCATTACAAAGAAGCAATTCATAACAGCAAGGAAGGATCTCACAGTAATGTATAAATGACATAGGAATAATCTAACAGACATTCAACACATCCTTCAGGAAAAAACGCAGTCCCCCAGTCTTCCTTTAGGCAAAATGGAGTTTCTTATATATGCAGTAAATCAATTCATGTACAAGACAGAAATGTCCTTTCACCTGCCAAAAGTCTTTCTACTAATCTCTATTCATCTATATATAGCTTTACAAAATGCTCCAAGAGCTGCCACGTGTCCCCATCCCAAAGAAAATTTTAATTTTCCTTTTAATGTCCCTTTACAAAATTTGAATAAGCCCCAAAATCACTTTACAAAAGAGACAGAAAACTAGCTGCCTTTCAATATTTACAACCGAAATATAGAAAAGGAAAAAACAAAATCCTCATAATTAAACAGCGCTGAAAATCCAGATCAACTCCCAGCTGGCGCCTCTAATGCAACTGGCGCCTCTGATGCAGCTGGCGCTTCTATCTCAACTGGCTTCTCCCTCTCTGCTATATAACTGACCCACATGCCTGTGTCTCGCACAATGGTGTTGACAGGGGCAGGTATCAGGAGCTTTCGGGAAATCACATGCTTGGCTAGCTCTGTTTCGATGTCCTACACCTCTGCTGCTATCGTCTGGAGAATCTCTTGAAATAGGTGAGCGTGTATGGAGGGTTGCACGATGCACTGGTGAATATCATCCGCTGTTAACACATCTATCTTCCTCACGTACTCCATCTCTGAATGTAGTTCACCTTTCAATTCAAACAAGCACTGCTCTTTGCTTGGAAAGTATTCAAGAGTCTGGGACACCCCCACCTTGCACCTTCCATGAATTTCCTGGATCCTTTGATAAAGACCGCTGCATCTTTCGATAGTGTCTTGGATTACAGAGCTTAATTTCACACCGCAGTTCTTGCAGAATTCCATGAATCCTATATCTTCTTTAAACTTGGCTACGGATTTGAGAGGGAGGTGTCTAGGAAACTCTGACTTCCCTTCTCTCCACTCAATATGCTTTCCAATGTCGTCTTTTACTCGTGCATATTTCTTCTTGAGCCTAATGGCTTCGGAGTTGATTTCCTTCATCTTGACCACCATAGCCTTCAACTTGCAAATTTCTTCAGTAAGAAGTTCCTGTGACTCGTGCATCTGCTTGAGTATGTCATAGGATTGCTCATGAAAAGGCCTTAAGTCAACTGCCTTGTTGTTTGCTTGTTCTAACTACTCTATCATCAGCCTTTTCTCTTCTTCCAATTGAACGATCCTAGATTCAAAATCATTCTTCTCTCTCTCTCTCCATTATTATCATCTGGACCTCCAAATTGTCCTTTACTTCTTCCAGGTGGTGATACTTAACCGACAATTCCCTTTTTTCAGCTACAAGGGCATCATATTTCTTCACCATTAATTCTCTATATGCCTGCTCTTTTACCAGAGTGAGCTGTAACCTACGTGCTTTCTTCTTTCCTGAATCCACATCAGCTACTAGCTTGTGGATGTTGTCTTCGCTTGCTTTGGCAGCAGCTATAGTGGTGGATGCTATAAACTCGGGAACACTCTGTGTGCCTTGCATGACTGTGGTTTCCTGCTTGGAGATGATATCCGGCTGAAAAGGTCTCTTCATCCTCATTTCTGCATGTCTCACAATGGATTTCCTTTTCTTGTCAAAAACAAACTTGCCCCAATGGGTCACTATGTGAATCTTTGATGGGGTAAACAAGACAAGTGGAAGCTCTCCTATGGGGAAGTCATCCTCCTGGGTCGGGGTCCGAGTCATCTGGGACGAGTCTAAATCCATGTCTTGCCTGCTCAGGCTTTCAGCTTGTGCATCCTCCTTGGATTTATTGCTATGAATATTATATATATGTTAAATAAAGTTATTAATTATTAAGTGAAAGGGTGTAACCCTTCACTATACACGCTCAAGCTTATAAAAGCGAGCCTCATTGTAAATTATTAAATTATTCCATCATCAATTATATATTATTATTTTATCAAATGGAGTTATTTTCCATTGGAGGATTATTCGCTTGAATAATCACTGAGTATATCCGGACACGGATATAGCATTGGTATCAGAGCTTCGTGCTAGATTCCGGCCTTTGGCTGTATTTGGGCTTTTAGCCATTAACCAGGGTTTCCCTGAATTTTGGTCTTTGACCATAAAGTGGCCTGTGGCCAAAACCAGATTTTCTGAACTCTCCCTCACATCTCTCTCCTTTTTCGCTACATCTCTCCTCTCCGCCACATTCTCTTCCGCCTACTCTCACTGCTCCCGTCAACACCCCCCACCTTGACAACTCTCCCCTCCACGTGCTCCAGTCTTCTGCTGCTCTCCACATCCACCCTCTCCATCGCTTGACTCTCCTCGAGTCTCACTCTCCACCACTCTAAACCTTCCCTATTCCACTCACGCCACCCCACTTTCTCTGCTCCTACCACACTTCCATTCACACCCTCCTCTCTTCATCTCTACGCAGCCACCCCTCAGCTCGTCCCTTTCTTCCCGCGTCCCTCTCCTTCACCCTCATATTCCTCACGCCGCCTCTTAACTACGTTCTCCACCTCCTCTCGCCCCCATTTTTCCCTCACTCCATCTTTCGCCACCTCCACTCGTGCTGCTCCCTCGTCCCTCTTCCCTCCATACTCCTGTTCCTCCTACCTCCCTCGTTCTCCACTATCGCTCCCGCCTCGCTCCCCTGCTACGACTCCTGCGCCCTCCCACCATCTCCACGCCCAGCCCCACCTCTCTCTGCGCACTTGCCGCCCACGCCACTTACTTCCAGCATCACCACCACCAGCTCCGCCCACCTTCTCGATACCTACCACCGCCTCCTCCTCTCCACGTTTTCCCTAATTCTCCACGTACCAATTATATAAAAAAAAGCGGTACTTTTGTGAAAAAAAATATAATATAACTATTGTTATATAAAAAAATAAAAATATTGGAAATCTGCATAATAATATTATTAATTTTTAATAATATTTATTATCAAAAAAATATTAATAATATTATTATTATTATCAAAGAAACAAAAAAAATCAATTCTTTTGAAATAAGAATTGTTTGAAGAAACAAAACAAATTTAAGACAAAGAAGACCAAGTCAAAGAAGAAATTAAAGACAAAGTCCAAGCAAGACTCCTTATCATCAAAGAAGTCGAAGAACACTTATCATCGAAGAAATCAAGTCAAATTAAAGGAAGGCTCATCAAGAAGTCGAGACACGTTAACGACAAGGATGACCAAGTTCGACATTATGAGCAAGGAACAAAAAATGTTAAACCAAAAAATGACGCAGAACCATAATACATTAATGGAGGTGTTACAAAGACTAAGGCAAAAAAAGGACCAAGTTGGTAGTCCAAATGTGCTAGATGCCTCATCTCATATTTCCACACAAGAAGCACTTGCCAAAAATCAAGATATAAAGAAGGAAATAAATAATTACGAAGCAGAAATAATACGCTTGAACAAAATCGTTAGCGACAAAGATGAAGAACTAATGCAGTTACGACATAAACTAGAAAGTCAAGAATTAGAGGTCGGCCAGTGTCGACAACAGATAAAAGTTCTTCAACAACAAAATGACGACTCTAAAAAGACACATAAGTTAGAGATCGCGAAGAGTAATAAAGCATTATCTAACAATGCTGAAGAAATTTTTAGACTAAGAAATCATAACAAGATACTAGTCACAAAAATTAAGAAGTTGAAAAATAGTCGGAAGATAGAACAATCTTTGGACGACATTGAAGGGAAACTTCTAGACAAACAGGAAGAAAATAGTTGTATCAGAAGTCATAATGAAGATCTTAAGGAACAACTTAAGACATCTGAAGATGACAGAAAATCGCAAGTCGAATTGATTAAGAAGTTTCAAAATGATAATAGGCAGTTAGAAAACAAGTTGGAAAAGATACAGAACAAAAACTTAAATCCTCAAGAGATGAAAATACAGCTTCCAACTCAGATCAATGATCTAAATGCGACATTCGTAAACGAAAATGACATCGTGAAAGTTCCTTATCAACACCCCAACCATAAAAATCGATATTTGAAAAAGTGGGAAATGTCGAAAGATAATGGTACTAATGTGATCAAATTTCCTGACGACACATCAGTAGGGAATCCCATCAGTCCACAACAAATCAATTTGGGATGGATTCATCCATCGATGTATCGGAAGTTATGCTCTACACTTAGCAGTTCGTGTCGACATGTTTCATCAGCCATGACATCGCAAAGAACAATGAGACAAGGTTATAAGGCTTTGAGGACAAAGCCTTTCTAAGAGAGTGGCAATGCTATGAATATTATATATATGTTAAATAAAGTTATTAATTATTAAGTGAAAGGGTGTAACCCTTCACTATACACGCTCAAGCTTATAAAAGCGAGCCTCATTGTAAATTATTAAATTATTCCATCATCAATTATATATTATTATTTTATCAAATGGAGTTATTTTCCATTGGAGGATTATTCGCTTGAATAATCACTGAGTATATCCGGACACGGATATAGCATTTATTTTCTTCTTCGGCCTTCAATTGTCTCTCTTCTTCTTCAGCCTTGAGCTGCTTTTCAAGTGCTTCTATTTCCTCTTGCAGCTTGGCAGCCTCTTTCTGTTTGATCTTTTCTGATTCTTCATCCCGAAGTCTTTGAGCTTCCTCTTCTCGGAGCCTATCCTCCAGCTCTTTCTGGGCTTTTTCTGCTGCTTCCTTTTGGTAGCTCTCAGTTTTTTCTTTGAGCCTAATTAGCTCTTCTAATCTAAAAGCCTCAATTCCTTCCCTTTCTCTTAGAAAATCTGCTTCCTTGACAGCTTGGGCTGCAGTGGAGCTAGAGCTAGCTCCGCCCTTGAGGCGAAGGCATTTTTTTAGTTCAGTCATATTATTGACCCCTCTTAAAACTTCTTCGTCCTCATCAAAATAGTGAGCATACTCAAAGTGTGCATTAACAATTCTGCAATGATCTACGACTTTATTAAGCCTGTCATTCTTTGCGAAAATCCTTTCTCCAAAGTGGAACTCCCTTAGTTCCTGAACAAACTCTTCAGCCGACTTGACTTTATAAAACTTGTATGCTCCGACATAAAAGGGCAATGCCAGGCAAGATGCTTTTTTCAATCTTTTTAGGAAACCACCAACTCCATCTATAAACACTTGTCTCACTGCCTCTTTGTGAATCACGAAATCTGTAACATACCCTGGTAGGAGAAGTGGTGCGTTGGAGCCTCCATACATCCTTATGTAGGTGCCCTCCTCTGACAGATAAACATCACCATACTTTTCCATGACTGCCATAGCGTTCTCAAATAGGCAAATGGGTTCTTCATTAAACATTAGTTCATACAGTGGCATAATGAATTCCTCACATATGAGCTTATAATGTTGTTTATAATTTTGGGCCCATGGGATTTTGTAGGCAACATAGACTGGGGTGTCATATTTGTTCCATATGCATCCCAACCTTGGGAATGGGTGTCTTGACAGGATTAAATCTACCAAATATGATGACATGTAAAACTC
Organism: Larix kaempferi; assembly: GCA_027924585.1. NCBI lineage: Eukaryota > Viridiplantae > Streptophyta > Pinopsida > Pinales > Pinaceae > Larix > Larix kaempferi. The sequence continues at coordinate 1,120,612 of BSBM01001382.1, forward strand.
TAATTTTTTCCGAACCAGCCCTTGCTTGGCAGCAGCTATGGCCAACGATATATTGTCCGATAGAATGTCTTCCCAATTGAAAACCATGCCTTTGAATGCTACATAGTGGATTATAGGGATCCAATGCAGGTTATAAACTGTTCCATCAACTCTGCCAAATATCTTGCTTAGCATGAGGGCGATCATCCTGAAAGGAGGTCTGAGTGTTTGAACCTCATATTCATCACTCACCTTCAGTATCAACTGCTTTCATTGGATTAACAACTTTCTGTCCATTTCTAAGAAATCCATGTTGAGACCTTCAAGCCAAGCATCGTTCAAAAGCTGCTGAGGCCGAGGCAATTTGTAGGTTGCCGCAATATGGGCTGGGTGGAACGAGGCGAATGCCTCTCCATTGTTGCAAGATAAGACTCTTGTTTCAATGTTTGCATGTGCTAAGATCCATCCAATAAATTCGGAGCAAGGAAAGAGTTCTAGGCGCGTGGCTGCTTTAGTGATGCCAGAGCTTCTAATGTTTTGGTATAGGTACATCTCCTCCAGGACCGATCCGGGGATATCCTGATCCCTTATCATGTAATTCAGCTCCCCCCACTTAAATTCAGGAGCAATGCCCATAATTGGCTTGGTATCCTCATATAATTTTTTGACTCTTCTCTCTAGAGTCGCTTCACCACCTGATTCGGGCTCAGACATTTTTCGACTTCTTCTTGCCACCTTTCAGCATTGAGCTTTAAACCTACCCAAAAACCATGCATGAGTAGATAAATGATAAAACAAGAATGCAGACTAAGCATTGAACCAACATTCATCACTACAACAAACATAGCCTGGATGAGAAAGTACTAGCAAACAAGTTCGAAAGTGATATTACGCTTCAAATAATATGCAAGCAGTATAATAAACGAGTTCATGATAGGCAGCCGCTAAAAAAGCTAGTCAAAATAGCTTTCCCTATTAGCGTTAAAACTAAACTTATGATGCTAAGGTTTAACCTTCTAACTAGGAGCTTTGTGATGTTGATAACAGGATGCAAGCGAGAGCAACTGGGAGGTTGCGGCCGGGTACGGCCACCTACAAGGTTCGGGTCACCAAAGCTTCAGATGGAAAATCGGATGGGTAGGGTACAGGGTCCAGTCGAGCTTCTTCAATGGCTTTGGGAATGACCAGACGGTGCAAAAACTCCAGCATGGACGAGGGTGGCCGCGGCGAGGGACTGCTAAAACGGTATTAACGAAGAAACAATAAAGTTGGGCTACTGAAAACAAGGCAGAAAGGCCTGGTGGTACTTACCTGGCAGCGGACGATTGGGTTCGAAGCGGATGACTAACTGCAGACCTGGATGTCCTTGATTGGCTAGCGTGACCTCAAATGGGGTTCAAAAATATATAAACAAAACCCCAAACCCCACACTTTCTATATATAAAGCACCTACACGTGCGAGCAATTAATCCCAAGTAACGGGGCAGATGCGGGCATTAAAAACGTCGTTATGGTGATGTGATTGGTGTCCTTTTGGTGCCGCTTCGGCATTAAATGCGAGCCATCGAATCAAAATCTCTCGGCGAGTTTGAGCAACCAGTGTCGGCAACATTAGCTGAGTGACTACGCAACAGACTGGTTCACTTTGGCAAGTTTGGCGTTAAGCCTAAGCGCACACTATCTTGTTTTGGCAGCTCTTGCTGAGTTTTGTCGGCTGCCTTCAAGTCACTTCTTATCGGAAGGACTCAAGATTCAGAGGCGATAGTTTCGGCGAGATAGGCTGAGTTCTGCCAAAAAAGCCTTTAAAAGCTTGATTTTGACGAAGTGCCAGCCGTTTCGGATCGCGCTTGCAAGTTACCTGGCATGATTCGCCGCAACACAAGACTTTAGAAAAGACAAGGCAAAGGCCACGTTTCAGATGGTCTAGGTGAGTTGGAGCGACCGTTGCGGCGGAACTGGGCAAGTTCACCCGAAAAAGGATGACTTTAAAACTTAACAAAAAGGCTCTCTTGTTGCGGCCCAACTCGGTGAGTTGTGCCATAGTTTCGGCCATGAAAGCTGAGTTTTACTTAGAAGAAAAAAAGGACAGACCAAAGGACTTGCTCTTTTCAGAAAAAAACTAAGTATATATATATATAAATACCTTCTTGGAAGGGACTTGACTCCTAAGCAAAATTTTCTCAAAACTAGAAGGAGGGGCCCCAATATTTTCAAAATTTTGGGGGGGATGTTGCAGCAACAACATGTTAGTTGGATGTTTTGTCTGACGATTGGAGTCATTTACTTCGTCAATTGTCTGTGGGTGACTACGTAGACCTGCTATCAAGTTGAAACCTTTGCAATGATGGGAATGTTGTGTACTTTCTCTCTCCTTTGTACCTACACCTGTGCGTTTTGAAGGCTTTGCCTATCACTGATTCATGGTCCATCATCAAGAATCCAGTCAATGATATATACAAATTTGTACAATCTTAACTCTCTCCTCATAAAACTGCGCAGAGCTCTCTCTAGTGAAAGAGATAGTGCATTCATGTTGCATTTATGCATTGAAGTAAGAAGAGAACATGATTTTCCAGATTTGCACCGTGACCCCGCCCTTTCGATTTCCATGTGGCCAATTTCTTGCTTTTATTGATGCTTCAGTAGAAATTGTCTTTGGTTGAAAGCACAAACTAGAGGTGTGCAAGGGTAAAGAAGATATATTTTTTCCAATTAAAGAACATCTGGAAACAAAACAAAAAAACAAATTTCCAAGCTGGTGTTGCAGATGATCTCATGGTATTATATTGTTGTGTGTCATTTTTTCTTATTGAACCCGTGACATTATGGAAACAACTCTCGTAATTCAACACTTCAAATTGTAATTTTCATTCCATATGTCTTCTTTGGATGCACCTACTACATTAACTTGCTTCACTTACAATATGTCTTCTTCTCCGAATTTGTTTTTTATTCATTTTCAGCGATTAGATGGGTTGTCTGGCGATTGCAAAGAAATGGTCCATTGATTCTAGATGGACTTGTAAAAGAATCTATTAGTGTTTTAGGGTTCGACTCTAGGGTTATTTTCTTGGTTGCTATAGATAGAATAGTTTGCAGAACATTTAACGCATATACTCGTTTGCACTTGTTTAACGGTGAGGAAGACCAACGGTATATCCGAGTGCTTGAAGTTGTTGATGTGCTCTGGCTAGATACCCGAATCATCTGCGAGGGGATGGTGCTTCGCCGTGCCGATTAACATCTCCTCCGAAATAGAAAGACGAGATCCCACTATAAATGCTACAAGTTCCAGGTACTTAAACTTCCCTCCACCAAATTTAGTGGGAAACCATGGCCAAGTCTGAAATTCCCATGGCGACCGTGCGTAGTTTGTGATTGTGGTGAAGAGATGTCGGAGACCGATGAACAGAAATACCTCCCCTGGAAACACATGGCCGATGAAAGTGCCCATCGATGGGTGGATAAATTTAGCTACAAAAAATCACCAACTGAGACAAAAAATAGAGCAACCTTTGGAACTTATGGAATTTATATGCCTCGAGGTTGTATTATAGACTAGACAAGGTTGGAGGGTGGTGTGTTGCTGATAAGTAGATCAATGTCCTCAAATCACAAGTTGGCATCTCGATTAAAGGGATGGCCATACTCTACATTTTAAGGATTTGGAAGGTTGAGGTTGCCAACCGCGACTCCTCATACTCTCGTGTTGTGCATAAGGGAAGCTATAGAAGGCCCATGCCTTCCCATGGGTCATTCATTCCCATTTACTCGAGGAAGTTAGAAAATCATACTCTGGTTCATGCATATTTATGAATATGTAGGTCCAAATGCTATCCAATCGTCCATGCTTCACTTTGTCTAACATCACAGGCCACATCCATAGAGTATTACGAGGGTAGTGAATGGATATCGAAATGAGAAGCCTTCGTTGCCCATCGAAGATCACATAAGCTATGTTGTATGTAACTAGGGTTCTGAAATTATTTCCTTTTGAGCACAAATATGGAGACCCGCAAGTAGAAACATGTGATTTCAATGGCAGTGTTGCTTGAGATCACGATGAATGATGTGTTGTTTGGAGGAAGCGATTGTTGCACCTTGATTAGGTCAACCAACTCCCATAAAGGATGGCTCTCTTTCAAAACAGAAATAGTGATTTGCTTCCACGCACATTTGGCATGAGGATTCATTGATGGAACAGATGTGTGGTGTGAGGCATTAGCTTGCAGGGCTCCTTCGTGGCTTGGGCTTGGTCTTTGACCCGAGGCATAGTTCAATGCGATGTGGGCTTGGCTTTGGTATTTGGCGATGTAGCTTGAGAGGTCACCAATTTTTAGTTGAGAACACAAGATATCGTTCAAGTCTTGGCAAAGAATTCAGACCGGTATAACTTGGAGCTTGACTTGAAGATCGTCCATGAGCGTAATCTGTGAGTTGCAAGGGATGGAATTTTGTTACTGCCAAGCTTCATCTTGGACTCTGGCGAGGTAACTCAGGCTTGGTTATAGGCTCTCGGCTGGTAAAGAGAAACCCTTTGTTTCCTCCCTGTGCTCGCAAAGGGGTTAGCCATTGTGAATTTTTTAATGATTGCTCGGCGCTGGCATATCATTTTGTGGCATTGGATTACAGTCATATGGATTTCCTACATGATGAAACTAGAGGGGCCTCTGCAAGAATGGGGTAGCGCGAGAGCCCATGTGATGCAATTATGGTTTATTTTCTCAACGCCTACCTGATAAAAGATTTCGAAGCTTTCAATGACCTTCTTGCACGCCCCAGTAGATAATCTCTGATATTCAAGCATGACTCTACGACCTGCCCATATCCATTCCCTGCAATATTTGGCGGATTCTCTATGTCAAAAGACTGCTAATATTACGGTAGATAGGCATACGTTTTTACTTAAATTGAAACTGGTCTAATCTTTTATACATGTATTTTTATGTATAAAAACCAACATTACTTATCTTGTGAGAGCATCATTGCAAATGAAATTCCTTGGTTTTGGGGTTTAGCATAAATAAAAATACCCTTTAACATAGACAGCTTTAAGATATTGGGTAGATGGATTCCATAGATACATTGGGATTGAATTTCTATTTATTATGTGTTTTGTATATGTAGAATACAGGACAATTTTAGTTGACAATTATTGATTCTACTTTGAGCGTGGAATTGGTGAGTTCCTATATTTCTTTCAAAATGTTTGAATACAGAGTTATTACCAATTTATACCTTTTCATTTGTGCCCGTTCAAAGAGTTCTCTTGGCTTCCTAGTTCATTATTCATACTCCAAAACTAGATTCTCAATGTCTTGCCCAAAGTATTTACTTCCTTGAGAAAGGGATGAACATTGTGTAGTGTTGTTGGGGAATTTTGACAAATGGAATCTTTATTGCTGCTAGGTGATTTATTCCTATAAATGCTTTCTGAGGAAAAACGTCTTCCATAAACTTTTGATATTATGTTCAATTTTGGATTTTAAGAGAACAGATTAACTAATTAATTTCATGTATCGGTATCTTTGCATGTTCCAACGTCGACTTAGAGAGGGAAGATTGTTGCAGCTGCAAAGCTGTGAGGGAAGGTGGTTGCGGTAGGGAGGGTGGTTGCGGGTATACTTCACTTAGATTTACATGATTGAAAAACTATATAATAAGTAAATTGACATAAATATGTTAGAATTGATTTTGATTTTGAATAAAATAATAATTTATAACTCTTGTATTAATTATTTCATATTACAAAATAAAATATTATATGTTTTTGTGATCTGAGTTTGTGGGCATTTTAGATTGAAGATTAAATTAAAAATATTTTGTGATTGTTAATTTGGATATTTTTTATTCAAAAATTAATTTTAAATTAATTTATGTATGGTAATGAATTTATAGATTGTAACAAAATCTTACTATAATTTATTAGCATTAATTTTAAAATGTTTCTAAAGTTTAACACAATTTCCCTATCTGACAATTGAAAAGATTTATTTATGTACGGTAATGAATTTCTAGATTGTAAGTAACGAAATATTACTATAGTTGACTAGCATTAAAATTTTAAAATGTTTCTAAAGTTTAACACAATTTCCCTATCTGACAATTGGAAAGAGGCAGTCCATAGATTCTCAACACGAATCCCCTTTCAATGTAAATATCTTTTGCACCTGTGACTTCAATGTTGCACCTGCTACTTCAATGTGGATTGACTTCAATACGAATTGGGAACTCACATCAGTACTAAACATGCTCCCATCGCATCCCTTCAATCCACATTCTATGTTACGGATCTCCTTGCTTCATTTGCAATACGATGTTCTTTTATTGCACCCCGAGGTGAAATTGCTAGTTTAGTCCAATGAAGAGTGCGATCTCAAAAAGAGTTGGATAGGTTCTTTATTGTTGAAGGTTTAGCATAAATCATTTCCATATTTAGAACCTGGTTTCTTAGTTTCATAGTTTCTGATCATATCTCCATCTGTTTTCAATCGGATGTAAGTAAGCATCGGAAATTTCCCTTTAAATAAAATCACATTTGGCTAGAAGATGAGGCTTTTATTAGATTAGTAGGGGATTTGAGTGTGCCATTACAAAAATACTAGATAGGTTCTTTATTGCTGAAGGGTTGGCATAAATCATTACCGGATTCAAAACCTGGTCTCTTAGCTCCAGAGTTTTTGATCATATCCTCATCTATCTCCAATTGGATGTTAAAAGTAAGCATAATAAATTTCCCTTTAAATTCAATCACATTTGGCTAGAAGATTAGGAATTTATTAGACTGGTAGGGGATTTTTGGAGATCCTTTGAGCCAGATCCTGAAGACATAGCCATGCATGGATTAATGACAAAACTTAAAAAGCTCAAACAAATTGTTGTCAAATGGGAAAAGGATAAGAAAGTAAATCTAAGGCAAGAACTGCTTCAAATAAAAGAAAATATTTCTTCTTTATTATTTTTTAACTCTTCTGGTTGTTTCACAATGGAAGAAAATGATGAATTATGTAAGATGGAAGCTAGGGAAATTAACATTTTCAAAAATGAAATGGAATTCTGTAGATTGAAGAGTAGAGCCATATGGATTAAGCAAGGGGGCTGCAACTCTAAATTCTTTCACAAATATGCTAACCATCGAACAAATGTAAATACAATTTGGGATATGAAGGACTTCAATGGCAATGTGATTTTCTCTCAAGTTGATCCAGAGAATGAAGCAGTCCATCAATTTGAGCATATATTTAAAGATCCATGTAATTCAAATAGAGATGCACAACTAAAGGTTATCCAACATTTCCCTGGATTTTTCACATATGAAAAAGGAAGACATTTGGGTAAGGGGGTCTCCTTGGGTAGATTGAAGCAGTATTGAAGAAATTGGCCAGAGATAAGAATCCGGGCCTTAATGGCTAGACATTGGAATTCTTCTCTAATTTTTTTGACATTGTTGACAAAGACCTATTAGCAGCGGGGAGGAGTCTAGAAAGAAGGGGTATGTTTTTGGATCTTTAAATTCTACGTTCGTTGCTCTTATCCCAAAGAGCTCAAATCCATAATCCTTTAATGACTATAAACCAATATTGTTATGTAATCTGGTGTATAAGATCATCACCAAGATTATCTCCAATGGGATCAAGCCTTTTCTCGCAAAATGTATGTCAAAGGAACAATTTGGTTTCCTATCAAATAGGCAAATTCTAGATGCAATAGGGGTTGCATAGGAGAGCCTTCACTCAATCCAAATTAAGAAATTAAATGCTTTGATTCTGAAAATGGATTCAATCAAAGCTTATGACTGGGTTGATTAGGTGTACCTGAGGTTGTTCTTCTTCAAATTAGTCTCCCCTTGGATGTTATTGAATGGATTATGTCATGTATTTATTCTTCCAAGTTTGTTATACTTGTCAATGGTTCTCCTAAATTTTTCAAGAGCTCCATAGGGTTCAGACAAGGGTGCCCTCTGTCACCTTTAATCTTCCTCTTGGTAATTGAAGGCCTCAGTAGAATGATTGGTCAAGCTAACATAGATAATAATAAAAAATGGGAGTAAAGGTATCCAGAAGATATCACATCACCCACTTACTTTTTGTGGATGACGTGCTTATAATTGGGAGAGGTTCAACTGAGGAATAGTATACTTATAATAATATCATAAAGCTCTTTTGCATAGCTTCTGGGATGGAGGTGAGTCTTCATAAATCTAGTCTTCTTCACAATGAAGTTAAGGATGATGTTCTACAGTAGGTATGTTGATATTTCCCTTATCAGTTGGACGTTATTGACAAGGGATTCAAGTACTTGGGTTACCTTTTAAAGACAAACTATTATTTCACTGAGGATTGGTTGTGGTTGCTCAGAAAGGTGGAGAAGAAAGTTAATTGTTAGTGTTATAAATGGTTGTCTCCGGGGGCAGGTTAATTATGGTAAAGTTTGTTCTTGAAAATATTTCAGTGTAATGGATGTCTTTGGCCAGGATTCATATTTCTATTTTGCACGATATTAGGATGAAAATGATGAATTTACTATGGTCTGGAACAATGGATAGAGGTAAGTCTCATTTGGTTCAATGGGAGAAAATATGCTTACCAAAATGTATAGGGGAGTGGGGGATTCAAAATCTGAGTTGGTTTTGTCAACCTTTGAGTCTGAAAAGTCTCCAGAGAGGCCTATTGGTATAGGTTTGTCGAGAAAAAATTTTAGAGATAAATATTTAAAGACTTCTGCAATGGAGAATTGGGCAAGGAAGGACAATAATTCTTTACATCGGGCTTCTAATATCTGGCAGGGTTTTTCAAAATATTTTAACTGGTTAGGCATGTGGCTCTCCTGGAAGATTTGTAATGGTGTAAAATTTGTATTGGGGATTGATCCATTCATAGCAAGAGAATTTTTTTATAAACTCTCAAGTGCATTGATCTCCTTTTTATCAGATATGGGTATTAATAAATTGGCACATATCAGGAATCCTTTGGTTGATATCCATGCTTCTTCATATTGGTTTTCAACTTCAGATTTGGGTTTAAATGGTGTTTTGGCTATTGAATGGTCAAGTTACATTGCAGGTCTTAGGCACTTCGGTATTAGACTCGGGCATGTGGAGTACATCTTGTTTGGTCTTTAAATAAACGGTCTGGTAAGATAAGTGCTAAAAATGCTTATGAGGCCATTACTGTGTCCTCTCTTGTTTCTGAGCCTAACTGGTGGTATAATATGCTATGGAAATGGTCCTTTCCTTTAAAATTAAGTTATTTTCCTGGTTGTGTCTGGAAAATCGAATATTGGCATGGGATGACCTTAACAAAAGGGGGTTCAATGGTCCAAATTTTTGTATCTTTTGTAGGTGCACGAAGGAGAAAATTGTTCATCTTTTTGTTGATTGTATGTTATGTCAGAAGATCTGGACAAAATTTCTGGATAGGCATCAGGTTTTTACAGTTGGACCCTTCCCTCTTTAGGAGAAAATTAATTAAGCTAGTGTAAACGATTTCCATGTCTCAAAACAATGCCTTTCTTCATGATGTGGGGTATTTGGAAGGCTAGAAATGCCTTGATTTTTGACAATATCTCTCATTTTCCTACAGTAATAGGCCTTAAATTTTCATATCTTTCAAGGAATTTAGCAAGCCCCTGCCTTTAAAAGGCCCTTGTGATTTACAAGAACCTGACCTTGAAGATGGAGTTCCATGTGGATATCTTGATTATGCATCCAACATGGAACGTTGTGGTGGAGGCATGGTTTTAAATCTAGCAGATAATCATCATATTTTGCTAAAAATGGGAAATGGAAAAGGTACAAACTCCAAGGATAAGTTACTAGCCCTTTGGGGGCTTTTAAAGTTTGTGTTCATGAAGAACATTTTGTAACTTTGGGTGTTTGGTGACTCAAGGGTCATGGTGGAATGGGAAATGGGTATTTCTTCCCTAGAGGTTATCTTGCTTGATTAGTGGCGTGACGAAACAAGGAAGCTCATGGATTAATTCAATGGGATTTTTATCAAGCACATTTATAGAGAATGTAACTCTTTGGCTGACATCTTGTCAAAAGAAGCTATCTAGCTACCTGAAGACCTACTAGTTTTTTAGGAGTATAAGGAATTTTCCTTATTCAATTCAGGCTATTTTTAATTATATTGGAATCCATTTTCTGATCGTTTTTGTCTTTTAATTGTTGTTCACTAAGATAAGAAGATCTATGTAACTTAGTAAGTAGGAGGTTGTGTTGATGCAAAAGAATGAAAATCCTAAGACCAACATTTTCGAATTTTACTAGGCTAAAGTAAAAAAGTCAAGCATGTTACCCTGATTTTAAAGCCTTATTTAGATCAACTCAACCAGACTACATGTATGACTTACTTATATCTAATGTTTCATTTTTAATAAAATAAAATACATATATATGAAATTTACAAAAGATGCAGAGGAAAAATCAATTTTGAACAATGTTATAACAACAAACAAGAAAAGACATAATATATAATAATGTAGCAAAATCCAAAATGAGATAGAAATCAACAGACTTTATTGAAGAAAATATTTGAGTTACATTATGAAGAGTTTCTTTACAGACTTCAGTGAAAGTGAGGACCAAAAAGACACTTATAAGTTTAAGATGGTATTCATCTCCATACATAAACTTCTGACTGTAAATAAGAATTGAAAATAGACTGATACTAGATCAGATAGAGATGTTGGAGCCACTTCTTGGTTCTACAAAATCAATTCCTATCAGTACCTGAAATATTAATTCAAATCCAAATAAAAATGAACAGACTATCAAATATGCAACAACCTTCTAGCATGGATAAAAAAGTTGTAATAAGATCCTCTCGTGCCACCTTTAGTGTTTTTCTGCTACCAACAAGATCATCTTCAACCTTAGGAGAACTCAGAGATGAAGGAAAAATAGAAGAATCTCAAATTGATCAAGAGCTACCTTTTATCATAATTATTTTCTCTCTCAATCCTTTCCTTGAAGATTCCTTGTATCCCCCTTTTATTATTGGGGAAAAGAAGTTTGGGCAGTTTAAAAAACTACTTTTAATTCGAAGTAATTAAGATAATTAGGCAAGGTATTATAATAAGATTAAAGAGTAATAATATTAATAGTAATAGGTGGGACCCCTTAACAACCCTATAGTATTCTCTTTTCACTTAGATTCCCCAAGTAGACATAACATAACAATTAATCATAATATTCCCAATTAGAATAAAACATCACACCATGCCTTTATGAAGTAACTTAAACTTGGGAATAAGGTCCAAAACTAAAGCTTCTCTTTTAAAAGTTTCTGAACAATGCAGTAATTGTCCAAAAATTTCACCACTTGGTCACAATAAATCCAAAAACATATCTAAAATATACATAATCATCAAGATGAAAATCACAATCAAACTAAAAGACCAGTGCTTTATGAGAAGCAGTAGGCATATCCCCACTTCTAGCTGAAGGCATCCTTTTTTCAAATTGTCCCCTTTGCTCTATTGACTGTACTACTTGATTTGTTTTTTCAACATCGGTATCAATATTGTTCTTTGATTGTTGAAGGGGATGTGAATTTATATAGTGTGATGATCCTGCTAAGGAGCTATGACTTGAAATTTCAACCGACTTCTTACTTTTGGTTTGTAATGATAAACATAGAGTAGCCTTGGGTGACTCAACTTTGGGTAAATCTTGGTCCTGAGAAGCAACTGAAGGCACCTTATTATCAGGATGTTGATCAAGTGGGGGTGGCTGAGGAAGTGGCAAAGATAAATCCAAACAACCTTTGGCACTTGAAAACTAGTTTGGAATGCCTTGACCCCAACCATCATGTGGCTTTGGTTTCATTGAAACATGCAGTGGGAAAGGTACCCCATGGATACTATGTTGTGACTGGGCAAGAGGTGGCCTCACAAGAGGCTGGTCGGGGAGAAATTGACCTTGACCCACAAGGTTGAGGAAACTAGTTTGCAAAATCTGTCAAAATTCATTTGAATCAACATCAAAGTGAATGGGAAATCTCATTATTTTATTTCCCCTTCCCTGCCAATCAGGCTACTGACCTCTATGCTAGTTACCCCTGTTACTTCTGTTATTTCTTCCTCCACCCCTACTAAATAATTTCATCTAATGGTCAACTAAAACAGATCAGCATAATCATCAATAACAAGAAAAAGATCAAAATAAACTTGCATATAAAATAGTTTATAAGTGGCTTTGTTCAATATTTATTCATGCATACATAAAATAGTTTTAGGAATAGGGAGAAGGAACTTCATTACATGCCTCATACAATTTTCATTAGCAATTAAAAACCTTCAATTTTGCTACTCTTTTGAACAAGGGGAAAGGGTAAAGTTAGGGAAATGAAAAGGAATGAGTGGAGGGATGGTGAATAAAGAATGAAGGGAAAACAAAATGAAACTCATTCAATATTCTATTTCAAAATCAAACCAAGGTTCCAAGTCCCACCAAAAACCTCCAAACATCTCCAATTTCATACATAAGTTTGAAGCTCTGATACAATAAAGGAAGTTTACTATGAAGCTGGCTCGAATTCAATAATAGCTTCTGTTTCTTTTGAATAAACTTATAACCATCATTCTCAGTAAATAATGCTTTGCATATCAATAATGAATAGAGCTCTATAAAAAGATTGTGTTTCAAAAGTGTAAACATGAATTACTAATTTCCAATACAATCGACCATGCCCAAGTGTGCCTCTGAAAACCATATAATAAAACTGTTGTATATTCTGAGAAATGCAAGATAACTTAACTCATGTGCAGTAATGAAAATATTTCCCTTTTAAGTTTCTTCCCTAGATTTTATTTATTTGATGATCATTCTATCAAATATATTTTGATATTTGAGCTTCCAAAATCTGAGTTGAGGATACATTTCATAAACAATATAACCGTAAAGATCTTCACAAAGTTTCAACCTTTAACCAAAACTTGAAATATTTCCTCTGAACATTCAACATATGTTTTAAAAATTCTTAGGGTATAATTTTCAACAACAGATACCAGTTAATATTAAGTTCTATTTATTTTCTAACTGAAGAACTCCTCGGTAATATTTTTTTAATTTCAAACCATGTATTCTCATTTCTTCCAACAACTAAGCCATGAAAGATTAAAACATCTTACTTCAACATTTTGAGCTAGGGTATTATATTAAAAGTACTTCAAACACCTTCTTCAAATCGTATTCAACATTGAGTGTAATGCACTACTGAAACTGAAACTTAACCCAAAAAATGCTTCAAACGTTTACCAGATCGTAATATTGACTCTTGAATCCAACTGATATCTCTACATTTTAATAAAATCATTTGGGAATTGAACCACTTGTGCTTTCATTTCATTTAAGGAATATTTCCTAACTTCAAATGTCATAGACAAATCACCAATTTTGAAGAGGAGAAGAACTAAGTTGTCAAACTCAAGCTGCAAAGTTTCCATAGACACGCTTTCACTAGAGAAGTATCAACAAAATTGAAAACAAATAACAATTTCTAAGGTTCCCCCAAAACTTTATTACAAAAGGAGCATGCATGCATAAAACATTCAAACTGAGCCACTATAAACTAAATTGAAAGTTTAAGTTAGTTGATAAAGAATTCGCTACAGATGTACATAACTCTCATGAATTCTTAGAAACCTTTCTTTATCAACATCTCTAAGCAGTTATGGCCTTGAATACAAGCTTCCAATTGATGGTAAATGGTAAGTTTTTGGAGTGAGAATGATAGATTTTACCTCATAAAGTGGTGAAAAAGGCCAACAAAAATGGCATTCAATATTCATGTATTGCTACATTAACTCCAGGATTTCATATTCCTCCAAGTTTTATTGACTTTCCAAATGATAACATTGTCAACAAACGAGTTTGCAGGCTTTTGCTAAACTTAAACTTAATACCATGTAGATCATTAACAAACATCACCTTTTGCCACATTGAGAGAGATTGATGGTCTCATTTAATAGCATGATCATTTGTAATACTTTGAAATCTTACATTACATGTAAGTTTCATAACCATACCGCCACTCCATAAATGCTAAACTACTTCAAACATAACCCAATGCCATATAATGTTGTCACTCTTGAACTTTTCAAATGGTCAAAATATTTTAATATAACCATATACCATATGTCCAACCAATCAATGTTCTTACCATAATGCCGATCATACCAAAGCAACCCATACGTTGGTGGATAGGAAAGAGACTTAGTAATGTTGTGATTATAATGACTTTAACACCTTCTTTGTATTACTCTAAGTTGTATCATAAACCTTTTTGTACAGAATGAAATGAGGTGCTCTACAACCTAGTATTGGGGAGATGTTATAACATGTGTGAGTGTGTCATGTAACGTTTGTTACTAACAAAATAATTAAAAAAATTCATATCGTTCATAAAATAAAAAAATTAAATTATGGAAAGTATTTAAAAAAAATCCATGTTCATTTATAAAATAAAATATTATGAAAAGTAATTAAAATAAAAATTTAAAACTTAAACCCGGATCTATCAATCAAGGGAGATCAAATTTTCTGAGTTTAAATTTTGAAAAAGAAATACACCTCAAGAAATTAGATCCCTCTCGATACTTGATAGATACTAGTTTAAGATGAATCTATGTTAATTTAATAAAAAATCATATTGATGTTGTTGGAAGCTTAATGATCATGTACATATATAAATAAAAGAATATAAATAGGTTAAATAGAAAGAAGAAAAAAAGTCACTAACGTAGCCGAACGTACCCTTGGAAGTTGAAAACCAAAGGTCTCAAAAATATGTATATATTCATATGCTTGGTGAATAGAAAATCAATCCGGAGTTAATTTCTTTCCGTTGGTATCAGATGGCGAACATAACTCCTGTAGCTGGTATTCTGTCCGTTCTGCCATTTTGCCAGAGCTGCCACAGCCTACCTTCTGCAGCATAACTCCTGCGCTCCAGCCTCCCATTGCTGTAGCCTGCCCATATTTGGCACTGCGTCCTTATCAGGTCTGAAGACCTACCCTCTGAGCTCTGCGTACTTCATTATTCTCTGAGCTCTGCGAGCTGCAGACCAACGTCTCTCTGTCCATGGGCATCATTGGTGTAGTTTCCACAGTCTCTCCTTCGCACAACCCTAGTCACAGTAGAAAACTTGAAGGGCCGCATGTCTGGAGTTGAAGCCTGCGTATGTGTTCTTGCTACGGACATTTTGAAGCCTAAATACTACAAAACCCTAATTCCTCTCTTCATTGAGGATCGTTTCGACCTTATCTCTCTCCCTGCGACTGCGTGGAGCTGCAAAAGGCTAATGCTCGACTTTCAGAGCCGTCGCGATATCTTTGTTCGGGTCTATGTTGCAGACTATTGAACGAAGCTGCATCTACCCTAGCTCCTCATCCATGAAGTGGTTACGATTGTTGTGAACTGCTCTCAATCGCAGTGTTGTAAGTGTGGGATCTTGGTATTAAAGTGTTGTATGTTTGTTCACATTTCTGCGACCCGTAAAGACAACCCTAATCTGTGCCTGCGACCTGTGGCATCCACCTGCGACTGGAGGAATCTCCTTCAAATCTGCGCGTGAGCACCTGCGACTGGAAGTCTCTCTTCACATTTCTGCGACCTGTAAAGACAACCCTATTCTGTGCCTGCTGCGACCTGCGAGGTCTCTCCTTCAAATCTGCGCGTGGAGATTACCATCAACGTGGAGAAGAGCTACGCTGCGCGTGCTGCTCGACCATGAAGCTAAGAGCTGCTGCATGTTGAGATAATTTGGCCAGAAATCTATCTTTCTGCATGTGAAGTCTACGATTCCTCATTCTATGACTGACTGCAATTGTGTGTGGAATCCACTACATGAAGCATAAAGGTATTGAAAGTGTGGATGTCATATTTGGAAAACCATTATTCTATATAGTATATTGTAATAGTATCTAAAGGTTCGATAGTAGTGCTTATTGCAGCCATGTGCCATTGTAAAGAATTATAGAGGGTGAGAATCGATAGTGAGAAATATTGTAATTGTTGAAGAGTTGAAAAATAAATAAATAAATAAAATCGTAGTGTTGCATAATTGAATTGCAGAATTGACTTGTAATCAAAGAAGGGGAAGAAACCCATTTTATTTCTGCCCTATATTATTCCTAATAGTTGGAGGTGCAAGTTCAACCTAAATGATGCACTCAATAGCATCAGTTGTTGGTGCTACACTCACCAGAAAAGACACATTTCCAAAATGGTGGAGAAAGATTAAGGCTGCATTTGTCTACAATGACTTGTGGGACGGTGTTTGCGAAGGAAAGACCACACTCACCGAGGAAGGCACTGTCATCTCTTCATTGCCAAAGCCTCCAACATTAGAGAAAGAACTTGCTATTTGGCAGTCCAGAGACAAGAAAGCATTGCCCATGATTTATGCCACAGTAAGTGAAGAGGTGAGCCAACATATTCTTCCTGCAAAGTCATGTTATGAATCGCTAAAAACTCTGAAAGACTTGTATGATTCACACTTAGAAATGGATATTATTCAGTTGATGTTAAAGTTATTCAGTCTTGAAGTAAAAAATAATGACCCCATGCTTGTAGCATCAGAAATAAAATCCATCATGCATAAGATTCAAGCTTTTGGTATGAAACTAGACCTTCCACTTGCAGCATTTGTAAAATCTCTGTATCCCACACATTCAAACTACCTTGAATCTCTATAAGCAAGCGACAAGTTCAAAGACCTCACCTCTGAAGTTCTGGTAGAAAAGACTGCAAACAACGAGAAAGCTTTTGGGAAGAAGACAAGTGAAAGTACCAAAGAAACTGTTTTCTTTGCTCAGAAAGCAAAGAACAAGCCTAAAGACTCTTTCACGGAAGATAGCAGCAAAAGATGCAGAGGAAGAAAAAATTTCAGAGGAAGAGGAGGAAGAAACAACTCAAGCAAAATACCAGATGTGAAGTGCACACGTTGTGGCAGGAATGGACATGAAGCAGATCAGTGTTAAGCATCTTGGAACTCTATCAAAGGTAGATGGGATAAAGAAGATAAGAATAAAAACCAAGAAGGTGGTAAAACCCCTGATTCTGCCCATTGTATTGTTGCAAATTGTAATCTTGGAATTAATGAAATGACTTCTCTTTAACCTTACAAAGATTGTTGGTTGATTGATACTGGTGCAACAACTCATATGACATTTAGAAAATATTGTTTTGTAGAACTGAATGACATTGCGAATGGCATAGTATATTTTGCAGATAAGTCAAACCTCAAACCACAAGGAATTGGCTCAATCAGGCTAAAGTTGCCTAGATTCCCTTATTACATATTAAAAAATGTTCTCTATCTTTCTCAGTTGCGGAGAAGCTTGATGTCCTTGGTGCAGATTCAACAGCAAGGCCACTCCATCCACATGTTTTATGGGATTGTGGAGATAAGACAATCCTCTGACAACAAGGTCGTCATGACTGGTTATGAAGATGGACAGCTATTAAAGTTGAGATGTTCTTCTGCAAGAGTTCAGAACTTTGCCTATATCTCTCAGCATGAAGAAGGTAATATGTCATCCAGTTTATTATGGCATGCTAGATTTGGTCATCTTAATTACAACAGTCTTAGATTGTTAAGAAAGAATGGTGTATTTGGCTTGCCCACTATTCCGAAGCAAAGGAACAAGTGTGATGCATGCATACTAGGCAAACATAGTAAGCAGCCATTTCCAGAGTCAAAATTCAGAGGATGTAGAAAGTTAGAACTGGTGCATTCTGACTTATGTGGCCTCATGCCTATTCCTTCTGCAAATGGAAATAGGTACATTATGACATTTGTTGATGATTATAGTAGAATGTGTTGGGTGTATTTGTTGAAGAAAAAATCTGAAGCATTTCAAACTTTCAAGAAGTTTCATGCATTGATATAAAATCAAGCACAAGTACATATTGGTACATTAAGATATGATAATGGTAAAGAATATAAATCTAAGGAATTTGAAGACTATTTTTGCAAACATGGAATTAAACATCAAACAACAGTTCCCTACAATCCCCAACAAAACAGTGTAGCAGAAAGGATGAATAGAACCCTAATGAATACAACACGATCAATGATGTTTTTTTAAGAATGTGAAGTTAATGTTTTGGGGTGATGCAGTCCTATGCGCAACATATTCGAGAAATAGAAGTCTTTCATGTTCTAGAAGATAAGACTCCACATGAAATGTGGTTTGGCCACCTTCCTTCGGTTAGGCATCTAAGAATTTTTGTTTCTGTCTGTTATGCCTTAATACCAAAGGAGCAAAGAAACAGGCTTGGTGATCGAAGCAGAAGATGTATTTTCTTGGGGTACTCAGAAATATCCGAGGCATATCATCTTTATGATGAGGTAAACAAAAAGTTGTTTATTTCCAGAGATGTCATTTTTCTTGAAACTAATAAAAATGACAAGTTTATTGAAAGACAGCTTGATCATCTGGAGAGGTTTTCTCATCTAAAGACATATTATGAATGTGATAATGAAATTCCACATATTGAAGGGGGGATCCCTATCTTGGATCAATCCATGGAATTTCCATTTGAAGCAACACCAACAACCCTCGATGAAGAGAATGATGAAGAAGAATTTCCTGTCACTTCAACTGAACAAGAGACTCAACTGGATGATGTAATTGAAAGGATTGGAAGATTGAACCTAGAAGAGAATAATGCACCACCAGTTGATTAACCTGGACCATCAAGGAGGATTCTGAAATGGGCCACAAAGACACTTGAAAGTGTCCATGCAGATGAAGTAGGAAAGACAGGAACAAGAATCTCAACCAGACAAGAAGATTGAGGAAATGCAGAGAACTCAGGTGATGACATGGATGTCTCATTTGATTGTGAATTGAATTATTCTTCTAACATTGAACCAACTTCCTTTGAAGAGGCTACTACTCGTGATGAGTGGAAAGAAGCCATGCAGAATGAGTATGATGCATTCATAAAGAATGGAACTTGGAAGCTGGTTGATCCTCCAGTCGGAACCAAACCAATTGGAAACAAGTGGGTGTACAAGAACAAATACAAATCAGATGGCTCACTTGACAAACATAAAGCAAGGCTCGTGGCAAAAGGCTATGCACAGAAAGAAGGAATTGACTATGAAGAAAAGTTCTCTCCCACAACAAAATGGGGCACCATCCGCACTATGCTTTCCTTAGTTGCACAAAATGGTTGGACAGTCTATCAGATGGATGTAAAGACTGCATTCTTGAATGGAGACTCGAAATAAAATGTCTTCATGTCTCAACCTGAAGGTTTTGTTGTGAAAGGATAAGAACACAAGGTATGCAAAATTGTCAAGTCCTTGTATGGCCTGAAACAAGCACCTAGAGCATGGTATGAAAAGCTAACCGAGCATCTTCTAAAGCTGAATTTCAAACACTACAATCTTGATGACGCAACACTATTTGTAAAGAAAGTTGGAAGATCCATTGTGTTTCTTGTAGTATATGTGGATGATCTTTTGATGACACGGATCAATGAAAGTTATATAGCATCCATAAAGAAAGACTTAAGGAAAGGCTTTGAAATGACTGATCTGGGATATCTTCACTATTACTTAGGAATTGAAGTGACTCAACATCCTAAGTACATTTTCATTTCTCAGGAAAAAAAAAAAAGAGTAAAGTATATTGGAGAACTGTTAAAAAAAATTGGGATGATAAACTGCAATCCACTCTCAACTCCAATGGAACAAAAGCTAAAGCTCACATCAAGTGAAGGAAAAGAATTCAAGGATGCAACCAAGTACCAACAACTTGTAGGAAGCCTTATCTACCTTACCACCACCAGACCAAATATTTCATATGTTGTTAGCATTCTTTCATGGTTTATGCACAAAACTTGTGAAGGACATTGGTCTGCAACAAAGAGAGTTCTAAGATACTTGAAAGGGACTCAAGAATTTGGACTCAAATATTCTAAGGTGGATGATTTTAGACTTATTGGGTACTCTGATTCAAACTTCGATGATGACAAGGAAACAAGAGTATCCACTTTTGGATACACAATGAGTCTTGGATCAGCAGCTATCTCCTGGAGATCACGCAAACAATTAGTTCCAGCAGATTCGACAATAGAGACAGAATATGTAGTAGCAACAGAAGCAACCAAAGAAATTGTGTGGCTCGGGAAGATACGTGAAGATTTGCAGGAGAAAAAAGAAGACTCCACTCCACTTTTGACTGACAACACTTATGCAATCAAGTTGGCCAAGAACCCTAGATTCCATGATCTCAGAATTCAGAGTGAAATAGACATTGTATACATCTTTTCACTATTGGTATTCACCCAATGTTGAGGGAAATTATTTCTGAGTATTCACACACACAAAATAAGATCCGACAAATACTAGAGAGGAGTAGCGCTTAAAGCCGATGAGTCTTGGGAGTAACGCGTAAACCATCGATAAGCCTTTAATTGCTCATCCTTTACTTGCTTATTTCGTGCCCACCCAGAAAGGACATATCGGCATTAAACGGTGAACTTCAATAATCCAACCATACAGCTTAAAATGACTAGTCTCTCTTAAGGCTGTTTCCAAAGTGAATGGACTTGGCTTTAACACCACGATGGAACTCTCTGAGGTGAGAGAAAGAAAGGTAAGTTGCAGGTCTCATTGTGAGAGGGCCGCTTACAACACTTCTCCACGCATGACTGCAAACAATCTATTGAGAAGTTGTTCAACTTGTTGCTATCAACACTACTACAACAAGGTCATTTACAGACGATAGCCAGTGGTCAGAGCTTATAGCTAGTCATTGTAAGAAGGTGGTCATTGTTTATAGCCAATCATAGCCATACTCTCCGTGGTTTCATTGATCTACCATTACATTACATTATATAGATACATAACCTCTGTCTACATACTAAATCATAAAAGAGCTTGCAAAATTTTGACCATTCGTCAGTGCGACCATTGCGGCAATTATGCAAAACATAGAATCTGCAGCCCACAAAAAACACAACTAATGCATATAACTAGATTACCATTACTTGATGGTCTGACCACTTCCCTATTTTTACTATCGTTGAGCTGAGATGGTCCACCTTTATTTCCATTAGTAGAGACTATGGCTAAGTAATTTGTACCTGAAAAAATACATAGAACTGATCATTTAAAGGATGATCATTCTAAGGACTAAGGGCAGGTTACGACACTGACTAAATAAAGTTAATGCAATTCACAAACATTTACAGTATATCACTTCTTCTAGACCAAAGTTTAGGTTCTGCTTATGTTTGGATCACATGCTCAACATTGTTCTTCCAATTATATTTACATTTTCTTAATGCAAAGAGAACAAACACAATAGCAAACATAGGCATTTAGTGAATAGTTTGCTAGTATGTTAAATTGGGTATATACCTGTTATTTCTGCAGGAAGTCCATCTCGACTAGTCTTTTTAATAGAATAGGGAGCTAGCCTGAGGCAATTAATTCCAGATTTAGAAGAGAATCATTTTTGTGTCTATTTGTTGTGACAAAGACCTAAAACAAACACAATAGAAAACAAAAAGGAAATCAATAGACACAGATCAGGGGGCAGGAACAACCGCAGCAAAAAGCACAGGAGGGAAGAGGTCTTCCACCTTCTCAACCTTTGCTTCTCCAAGGATACAAACAAGCCTATTGACCTCTCTATGAGGATAGGGTTCTTTTCAGCATGCTTCACTAATTATTTTTCCCTCCCTATAGCATCATTCTGCATAAGAGCATCAATGAAGCCTTTAGCAACATGGGCAAATTTGATCGCTTCTAATCTTACTGCATCAAGGTCATCTATATGCACTCTCAAATTCCTCATATTGAACCATGAAAATACAATTGGGAACATCAATTTCTCAAATTCCAGTGGCAAACAATGTCAAGATCGAACGTATTCACAAAATTATAAAGATTGATTTGTATGTGAGCAAAATCACATACCCTAGCACATACATATATGCAGGTTATTTAATACCCAACCATTTGTCAATCTCCAGATCGTCAGCTAGGAGCTTACCGACAGCATTCCATGTGCCTATTGATATTATGCAAAATTCCCAAAAAGGATAAAGGCCATTAAATATTATTTCCAATTGGTCATGATCTCAAAATCTTAAACAAAATACACCAAACAAACTTAATCTCTTTAGTGTCTATGTATTGCACTCTTAGGGTCTTCGACTTGTGCCTCTTGATCTTTGTAAACAAAGTTTTGATGGGGTTACTGCATAAAAGGATAAGCATATTCAAAACTAACAAAAACAGCATTTCATCATGTACATAAAGCATTAACTAGATTGTTCATTGCGTTGTGAAAGATTTAAGACACAAAAGTCTTGGATTGTTTTTGAAGCCAATAAATGGATCAAATTGATAGAAGAAAAATCTTGGAAACAAATTTCAGTTTTTAAATTGCACATATACCATGAATTTCTTTGAAGGTGGAGATGTCTGTTTGGCAATAAATGTACGGTAGAAGTTATCCATACTGTAAAAAGATGCACCCAAGTTATTAAGATGCACTGGTCTCTTTAGCTTTTTAACGAGTTCATTACACACTGTATTGAGGTGAGAGATAATGGTAAAGTTTAATATTATAGCCTGGTAATACTTCTATTTTCTATAATAGGATACGAGAGATAAACATGTGATTTCATGTGAAAATCGAGGTGTGAAAAAGTGAGGTCACCGAGAGATAAAAATGTGATTTTAAGAAGAGAATTAGAGATAGATTTCCAACTAATGAGAATGCATTTTTTAGGATCAATGACGCGGGATTTTCTAGGTTTGTCACCTACATTACATTTAGTTGGAAGAACGCCTTATCTTCTGATGCCGTATTTGCTATGAGATTAGAGGGAGCTTCAATTGTCTTTACAGAGAGTTGGGAATATTCCTAACCACTGCATTCTAATACTCGAATCGGTGGGCTCAATGTAACAACCCCAATTTTCCAGAGAGTAAAATTCTCTATAAAATCTCGCCATTATAATATGTATATGGGGATTGATAGGATGGGAAGAACATTTTTCCTTTGCAGTTTACACCATGTTCAAGTTGCATTGGATAGCACAGTCCATAGCTTATAGAGATATTATTGTCAGGTAGGGGCATTGCCCCTTAACCCCACCCGTCAAGAGCAATGGAAGACCACTAAGAGCGCTTCTTGCTATACATTTGTATAGATCTATCCCTCGTATTACCAATAACGAAAATGAATAATGAAACGCTTGTGATACCATAAAGAAAAATAAAACAAATAATGAAACTCTCAAAACAACCCTCCCTTACCTGCAATGGGTGGTCCAATATTTCTTCAATGGCGTCGAATTGATTGGGGAATTCTAATTTTTTCCCAATAATTTTGTACAGAGATCGGAGGCCACAGAAACTCATCTTCTCTGCTAATTTCTTGAAGATTTGAACAAGCTTTGCAAGCCACGGACCTCTATTTGCAGTAGATCTCATCCCAGTCGAGAGTGGCTTTCCAACCCTAGATATTCTTTGAAAGCTCCAAATCACGAACCCTAGATCGCCTCAGATGCTGGTAAGATCTGCAAGTTTCAGGTACAGCTTCAATCTCTCACCATGGCAAATCATATACCCGAGGTTGCGGATGTCCATATCAAATGCTTCAAACGTAGAAGAATATTGCTTCAATACCTTCGCGGTAGATAGAGGTTGAAGACTGCTTTAATACTCTCTTTTTTCTTTTCCTTATTTTTGTTGTTTTTTCCTTATTTCCTTATTTTATTTATTTATTTTCCCTCCTTTTCTTATTTATTTTTTTATTTTTTGTTGTTTTTTAAAATTTATTAATATTAATATATTAAATATAATAACTATATTATAAAATATACATATTATATTAAATAGTATATTAATATAAAAACTATATTAACTATATGTTATATTAACATATGTAGTAACTATTTCATATATTAATATATAAAATATTTAATGTTAAGGTGAGGAAATACTATAATCACGGTAACTCTTTATTAGTCGTAGGGACTATATGTTCCATGTTTACCTATTAATTGGCATCAATATTCTAGTTTTATAAAGTTGTGTAAAAGTTAGGCTAAAATTTGTATTTACCAATATTTTTTGAGAAAATTGTATTGACATTTTATTGGTTGAGAGGTCTTGAATTGATCATTTTTATCATTGCAGAGATTAAAAATAATTAAGAAAAAAACAAAAAATAAACTTACCTTAACTTTAACCTTACCTTATTGCGATTACTCGGCCCCCAAGTAATGTTCTGTCCTCTACCATGGATTTGATATTGCTTGACTTGCAAGTAAAATCAGATTTGATATTGCTTGGCGTTTATATAGCTCTTTATACCATCCACATAAGTTGATTTGACATAAATGAATGCAATAGGTGACCTTTGAAAGACACATCCTTTTTGTTGAAAGACACTTGGGTGCTGGTACATAGATTTGGGAGTTGGTACATAGATTTGGGTTTGTACTAACAATTAATCCAACTCACAATTTGCCCTCTAGAGTCTTCTTTTGGCATATGCCCTCCCAGGAGGGTTTTCGACTCCATTCTCGAAATTCCCTTTTCATTGTTCTTAGTTTAATGGGGCATGCTTATCAGACTTTTTCAGTGTTGTGTGAATTCCCTTTTGCTAATCTTTTTGTTTCGTAGTGTTGTAATAATTCATTCCAGATGTTGGTTTCATGCATAAACCCTTCACCACTATTTGGTTTCATGGCTCAACACAACTAGAGATTTTGAGGTTAAACTCTTGCACACTTGTAACATTTTTGTTCACTATATACATGTCCTAATGGAGATTAACCTTTGGCTCTAGTCCATGCAGAAAGTTAAAGGTAAGTCTCATTCATTACATATTGTTTTTATTTTCTCCATTTAAAAGTTTTGGAAGGATTTTCACTCGTTCTTTCTGTAATTGCTTGTAGAAAAACCCTGGAGTTTGTGATAGCCAACGCCGTTGTGGGTGGATACCTACTTTTATCTTTTCCCATATCCATCCTGAATGTTGTGGGTGGATACCTACTTTTATCTTTTCCCATCTCCATCCTGAACATAGTGAGACCCTGTGGAGCAGCCACAAGGGTCTTTCTCATCTTATTTGATGCGGTGAGTATGCTTGCTTCATATTGCTCACTGGTTTTTATAATGTGTGGATTTTGAAAGTAGTGAGAATAGAGATATTGTAATTGCAGGTGATGGTGGCTGTGAGTACATCTGGAGCAGCAACGGCAACATCTATAATGTACGTGGCTCAAAAAGGAAACAGCAGCACCAACTAGTTTGTCATTTGTCAATGGTTTGATTCATTCTGTACCCAGTAAACCGGTGTTATCGCTGCCTCCTTCGTTGGGGTGGTGTTGCTGATTTTTCTAGTTCTGTTATCTGCTTCAACTTTCTACAGGCACCGATCAGAGTTTTAGGCTCAGTACAAATCTGATTAAACATCTGTACTTTTGTATTTATGTGTTGTGGTATTTTTATGTATGCAAGGTACTTGTGAATCCATCACTTAGTGTGATGTTAGGGTTCATATTTGTGTAGTATAGTATATTTATGCAATGTACTTGTGAATCCATCTCTTAGTGTGATGTTAGGGTTCATATTTGTGCAGTATAGAGTATGTATGTAAGGTACTTGTGGGTCCACCTCTTAGTGTGATGTTAGGGTTCAACTTTGTGCAGTGTCGGGTAACCATTAGGCTTATGATTGGAAGGATACTAAGGATAATCACATTCACTGTAAACTTCATCATGTGCAAATTTATATGGAAATCACTGCCCATCTGGTTGTATTTAAGCATGTTCTTCTTTCTCTAGATGCATTGAAATAAATAGCTCAAAACTGTCATGTCCCTGTATCAAAGTTTTTTTTTAATTTCAAAATTCAGTAGATGTCAGAATATTGTTCTGACATTTTTTTTTCATAACTTTGAACAATGTATTGGATGCTATTGACAAAAATACAAGTAAGAATATAAGACAATTCCCTAAATAGTTCTAGTAATTATCTATGCAGGTATTCAATCTTAACGCTGAACTTATAACTGTATATAATATTTATGATTGCAAACTTGATCATTTCCAAGTTCATATTGTATAAACTCTTTCGTTGTGTCATTAGAAATTAAAACAATGGCGAATCCTTCCATATCTCCATTTTCAGCCATTAGTGCTAAATAGAAAGCCAGATTATGATCTGAAATTTTAACTGTTTGATTGTGTATTATTTTTCAATTTGTTTGGTTTTGTCATTAGAAATTAATGCAACTGTGAATCGTGATATATCTCCATTTTCAGCCAGGTATGCTCGAACTAAACTAAATTGTGATCTCAAAATTCAACTATTTATCGTTATAGTGTATTATTTCTTAATCGTTTAGTTCTGCCATTAGAAATTAAAGAAATGGGTGAATCCTGTCATATCTACATTTTCAGCCCATGAGTGCTCAAAAAAGTTCATCCAAATCGTGATCTCAAATTATAAAATGTCTATCTTGACTTGATTCTGTATTGTTTCTTAATTGTTCCTGCATAATACTCGATAAAAAATCTTCTTGATAACCTTTTATAACACTACCTGTATAGTCACTATGAATAATTCTTGTATTTAAAATGGGAGTTCACTAAATAGTACAACGTTTGGACTTTTTTTTAGTTAAAATTATTGTAATTTCGTGTAAAAAAACATTTGGTG
The DNA here is from genome assembly GCA_027924585.1 of Larix kaempferi. Taxonomy (NCBI): domain Eukaryota; kingdom Viridiplantae; phylum Streptophyta; class Pinopsida; order Pinales; family Pinaceae; genus Larix; species Larix kaempferi. The sequence goes on from BSBM01001382.1 coordinate 1,147,306, forward strand.
TTCAAAGGGTTTAAATTTCGTTTTTATTTTGCATCCTCCAATATTGTAATAATAAAAATTGCTTAATCTTAATAGCATATATAAAAGAATTTCAACCATTATAAAATACCCCCAAAAAATCATAAAATGATCCAAATCTTCCCACATTTATACTATTAGACTATTCTCTTAGAATATAACTTCATTTCAACCTTGTAAATTTAAAATTTTGTTTTCTATTGGATACCAGAACGAGATTAGACACCTCAATCATATCAAGATTTTCATTAGGTAACCCAAACGAATTTCTTTTTGCTTTGGAATTTGCAAGATATTTCATAATTTTAAGAGATTATGAAATATTATGAAAGGTATTTCATTCCAAGTATTCTCTTCAGATGCAACAAATTATGAAATATTTCATAACAAACATAATGACAGCAAATTCACGACATGATAATGCCGAGAGGAAAAGACAAAAAATATCTAAGACTTGACTCAACCACACTACAATGATGCAACATGGCGGATCCATCGAAGAGATAATATAGAAGCAAAAATGGTGAAATAAGATATGGACATGATAAGCACATCGAATGAGATGTGACGGTATAGATGAAAGGATCTTGCAAAAAAGTTCAGTAGGTTCTCCTATGGCATCATGTTTCGACACTAGCTCGTGTCTATGAATCCATCTACAATGTTACAATTCATTATCAAAATTATAATTTTCCATTGCCGAAATGTCACAACTAAAAATGACCACATAAATGACCAATTCTTATGTGGTCATTTTTCATTTAATTCTTATCTCGTGACCAAATTGGTCATTTATCTTGATCATTTTTAGTTTAGTTCTTATCCCATGACCAAATTAGTCATTTATCTTGGTCATTTTTAGTCAATTCACTTAAAATTTCTCAATTTTGGTCATTTATCCCTTGAAAAAGCTATGGTGACCAATTTTTTTGGTCGCTTGGTCACTTATCTCTCATTTTGTACTAGTGTAGCCATGTGTGGATCTCTGAGGTCCCTATCCTCCAGTGGTACCTAACGACGCAAAAGGGGAACCCGTTCCAATAAGAATGAGATCACTATCGATCCATAGCCAAACTGTTTGAGCTCTCCTCGCCGACACTTTGTCAATTGAGCTCGTATGTTTGCGAGGACTCCCCCGCACCAGTTAAATATCTTCGGAGACATACAGTCCTCCGCATAAAGCATCTGTGCCCTGGTGGCTAAGTGAGGAGCTTGACTCCCCGCCATCCTCGTAATGGTGAATAATATGGCGTATAATGGACACCCCTGTACATCTTTGATGGGAATCTTCCCACTAAATGCACGGGTGTTGGGACTACAATGTTGTCGGATCATATCTTCCACGATCCGATCACTCCCACGTGATCCAGTAAGTAGCACATTGTCCCCTCCTCGGGACAATCCGGTCAGAAAGTAGATGTCCTCGACATCTATGGTAAGCTCGTGCTCACCGATCACGAAGTATTGCTGAGCAGCATCCTAGCATCGGAGCATATGATTCAATAGTGGAATTTGGGATCTCATCCCCTGGATGCAGAAGAACTTGAGGAGTCCACAGTCCCTCAATGCTTCCACACAACATGGATCATTTGCAGCTTGCTCAGCATCTAATTCATGTTCCCTTTCCCTCCATTCCAAAACCATTTTGGATGCTTGGAACCTTCCAAGAGGAGGTTTTTAACAATGTTAGAACTTGCTTCAACCATTGGAAGTCCTTTTTTGAGTTTGGTTTGAGTTTGGGGATGGACGTTTCCGCCGTCGCACCCCGTTTTTGCAAACAAAGCGATGTCGTCGCAGTCCAGATATGTGACCTTTGCGATGACCCAGTCTCATCGCAGTTCCCGAAAAGGCAGACTGCGACAAGCCGAGGGCGCCATGGCCCTTACCAAATCAAGCTAAAACCCAAAAAAATGACTGAAATTAAAAAATGTAAACCACTACAGACATGCTGGATGAAGTTTAGGGTTACCTGTTCTTGACGGCGGGTGAAATGGCTGATCGTGGCTCCCGGAATCAACGAGTGAAGTTTTGGCTCCAAATGGCACTACTCCTCCCAAATTTGGAAAATAGAACAATGGTGACTATGTTTGGTTTTTATTTCTATTTATAAACAAAATGGAATATTCCTTTTTCAAATATTTGATGTCATTATGCCATTTGCTATAGTTTGGATCGATTTTATTATTTTTTGAACGTTCGGTTGACTATTTGAACTAGTTTCTGAGTGTGCAGGAGTTGTGAAGTGTCTTTCTACGCCATTTTCATATTGGAATGGTCATCTCAAGTATGAGCACCTCTTGTGAATTTTTGTCATTTATCTTTTTTCGATAGATTGCAATTAATGAGCTTACTCTTTGTTCTTTCTCGTTCTCTTGAAACTATGAGAATACGTTACCAAGTTACGATTTATCGCTTTTCCGGGCTTGTTAAACTCCTACGGAAAAGGAACCCCCCCAGAGTCTATCTTTAAGCTCTTTTCAGGCTCTCGAAATACGAAAATATTGCCAAGCGAACTTGTCGCGTTCACGCTTGTAAAAGAATTTGAATGGCCGTCTTCCTGGTGATAGTTTACCCCTTTTTCAGACCAGGGGGCACTAGTTACGAAAAAGGTATACTCCAGCCAATCATGACTGGAAGAGTCCTCTCCCGCGTTGTTTTACCCTTTTTCGGGCGATGAGGCTAACTTTACGAAAAAGGACCGTTGGATTCTTCTTTAGTTCTTTTCAGACTCTGTAAACATGAAATGACGATCGATTTTACCGTCTGTGGACTCGTTAAATTCTTACACTGAAGGGCCCACCATGGGACAAACCCCTCCTATCCCAGGTTCGGAAAATATTTGGGATTGGACTCATCTATGAGATGAGCTATACCGAGCATCTGGTTACCCTCATCAAGCTTGTAAAAAACACATGAGGCACTCATCATTCATGATGGGGAAAAAGGAAAACTTTTGTATTACACCTTTATCAGTGGCAGTACCTAGTCATTCTTGAACATGGCACTCATTTGCATTTGCATGCAGCACTTGGATCATCTGTTTGTCCTCGAGTTCCGCTTACTTCCTGAGTCTCGTTACTCCTTCGATTCATTCAAAGAAAGCTTCCATCATCAGTTGCATTAGGAATTTGTGTCATACTCGTCATGTTAATACTGCCAAGTCATGCCATGCCCATGTTCAAGAATATTTTTGCACTATTCATTATTTGCAGTCAATACACCTTCAATCATGTCGGTCTACTCTAAGTCAGTCTCACGTATGTACCATCCGATCCACTCTACACAACCTTTGGCATGTTTCATGTCGATGATGGGGGATTTAGCATGGCCCTCCTTTGACGAATTCATCCTTGTCGAGTTCAACACATTATCCAAGGATTGAATCTAGAAACCAACCAAGTACCTTGGCCCTGCATGCCTCAATGGCAAGTTACCTCGCTTTCAACATGGGTTTACATCATTGACTCTTGATCAAAATATTTCATCTTGCGTTCGACTTCAACTCATTAATTCGCACTAGATGAGATGTACTGTGATACCTTGGGGATCATTGACACTAATGATGATTTCCCTCGTACTTGTTAACAGTATACATCAATGACTGGTAATCAAGTGGTTTCTACCATGTTCGACGTCAAGACATTTGTAATCACATGGATAGATCCGTATCATTGCGGGTTCAGTTTGAAGACCCTGGGGAATCATATGTTACCTAGGTTGCGATGGAGTTTGTATTGAGTCATATTACACGGATCCACATTTGTATTGGTCGTGGCTGTGTTACCATCTCATCATGGATCTACGCTTGTGTCCAGTAGCCATGATTGTGTTCAATCGGTCATTACTACCATGGATTTGCATTGTATTGGTCGGCATCCATGTTGTACATCATATGAGATTGTCAGTTCAGATTCAGTTGTACTGCAGCAGCGTCCTTCATCTGACAAGTCCATTTCCATCTCTTTCTGTCAAAGCATTTCACCTGTCCAATCTTTAAATAGCTTCATGCTTTGGGGGGCATTCTATTACACCTAAAATCTTACCACCATTAGATTCAATGTATACATCCCTGAAGTTCTATTGACTAAGTCATTTACTTGGAAAGGACTTTATTTCTAGGTTTTGAGAGGTCGTCGCAGGCTGCACTCATGCAACCTCTGACGTCGCACCTTGCTCCATTACAGGGTGCGACGAAGTCAGTTAAAAGGAAAAAATAGCTTCTTCGAGCTCATTCTCGAAGGTTGCTGACTTGGATCCCTATCCCTAACCTATTGGGGGAGCTGGCCTTCGGTTCCTAACCTATGGGGAGGATCCCCTATCTCTCTCCTATCATATCTCAACCTACCATATCCATATCTTATCCACTTAGTCCTATATAAGTGAGGCTCTACCCCTCTCCAAAGGGAGGAAGTCTATGGTACTCTTATGCTGGTGAAATTAGCTTGGTAGATTAACACTCTAGCTTGAGGAACATCTACTTCTCTCTAGGAACTTTGGCATGGCTTGTCGGAAGGAGCCTGCAACATTAAGGAAATGGTTGTGATCCTCTTTTCTATTGTACTCTCCACTTTTCAATACAGTTAATACAATTGCTTTCCATAAATATTGTCGCATTGATAATGTTTAGAGTTTTCCTCCTTAACTGTTAACTTAGATCTATCATATGAAATATATGCTTTCACTATTCTTGGTCTGCCATATGTTCAACAAGGTATAGCTATTTAAGATCTGGCAGCGCTAGGGAATTGGATCAACGAACAAGAAAGAGATCTGCAAATCTAAGATAAATGATCTATAATTACATTGGCATTTCTATTTGATCTAGGAAAGTATTTTGTGTTATGTCCTATTTGTTCTAGACTTACGTTAAGCTAGGGAGATCAGGCCTTGAGTCCGCTCTCGGTAGATTGTCCGTCAAACAGGATGCAAGTGCAAGTGCAACCTCTTCTTCCTTTTCCAAATTCTCTCAGCATGAATTTAAGGACTTGGCCATCCAGGTGAATGAAGAACATTACAATCTATTAACTGAATTGTTTGGCACTCTGAATGAGATCCAGGAGACTCACATTGCCTTTGGAAAGATGTATGTTATTCTTAATGCACAGATAGATAAAAGAGTGCAATCCTCTAAGGCCAATGATGATATTGTTGAATGGTAGAGGTATATTAAAGATAAACCAGAAGGTATTCCTGTTCTAAGTAGTTTCCAATTTAGGAAAATCAGAATTGTTTTGCGTGCTTGGCATGATCTCAATGATATGGTTGAAAATACCATCCATAAGGCACGAGATATTTGTGGGAGGAGATGGTATGCTGTGGACAACATTATGGAAAAGTTGCAGTTCCCTACCATGGACCTCATTGAAAATGCTTGCCCACCGAAATTGATGATCGAACGGGTTGAAAGTTGATGCGAGGAGGTCAAACAAAAGATCCAACAGCTTGAGCATATCCAAATTGCACATGTGGATCAATTCATCAGGCAACCTGTCGCTATGGATGGGAAGATCCACATTTTCATGCGGATTTGACATAAATTGGTAAAGAATGAAATGGAAGGTTTCACATGTGATGCCCAGGTGGGGCTTGACTCAGCAAATTACCCAGATTTGGATGAAGTATTAGAGATAGCAGCCAAGTGGCAGAATTTTCTTGGTCATTAGTCTAATTCGATTTTTGTAATCCCTGTTTATGGGGAATTTACCCTTTTGTAACAATATTGTAATTATTATTTAAAGGAGTATATGTCTCGTAGGCGGGGGATGATGTATTTCGAGGGAAGAAAAATCGCCAGAGAAGAACTGGAGAAACCTTGTTTCACATAAGATCTTGTAATTTCTTGCAGAGTCGATGAATCAAAGTTAGTTTCTTTTGGTATCTTCTTTGTTCATGTTGTTAAATTTCTTTAATGATATTTGATTTTCCCACCTTGATCATTAGACTGAATACTGTTGATTTTGCAGCCAATTATTAATGCATTGATCTATGATTCAGATTTGTCTTAATTCATAGTCTTTGTGTATTCATGTTTTAATTGAATTTATTTAATTAAAATCTTTATCTATTTCTGCAAATGATTTACAGAAATCATTAATATATGTTAATTTTTCAATTGACATTCAAGTTACAGGGTAAATTTGTATGTGCTTAATCCTCAGATCATTATCAGTTAATTTCCATTATCTGATTATGCTTTTGAGTTAATAAGTGTTGATCCTTTTTCACATTTCTATCAAAACTGGTGATAAGGCTTATTAAACATTTAAAGCAAGTTATCCTGCACACAAAAAAGATACACTCTCTTTAGTTTAGATCTGACTTAAACTAGACTTCCTAATCTTAGTTAGCTTATATTTCTTTCTAAGTAGATCCTTGTCTAGAGTTAGCACACTTTGTTCTTCCTTTCACGGGAAGACAGATCCTTTTGGATCAAAACCCATAAGTGTCAGCGGAGGCCTTTGTATCCGTGGGAGATTACTATTCCAAACAGGCTTGGAATAGAACTGTCCTTGCGCGGGACCTTTTGAAGCCTTTCAGTCTAGGTTTTCACCCTCTGTTGTTAGCCTTAGAACCCATTCTAGCAACCTACACATCTGAGGCTTCAACAAATGGTGTTAGAAGGAGGGCATTGAACCGGCACATTGCCCATAATAAGAGCTAACTTTTATTTATTATGTCTTCATTTCTCTTCCCCAAATCCCTGCATGGGAGTCTGACACTGCGTTGAGCCTACAAGGGCCTTTACATGAGCTCCCCAAAAAGGCAGTTAAGATCTCGTCGAAGTTCGATGGTGAAGGTAATGTTTATGTCACCGAGCATATTAGAAGGTATGAATCTATTTTACGTTTATTTAATGTCATACAAGAAGATGTTGCTTGCAGATTATTCCCATTTACCTTCGAAGGTAAAGCTTCTCTTTGGTTTTATTTTCTACCTTTGAATTCAATTTCTAGTTGGTTAGAATTTAAGAATGTTTTTAGAGATTCTTTTGAAGATTATGATGTAACTGAAATTCATCAAAATCCGAGTCACATGCAAGTACATGATGGAGAGTCAATTGGAGATTTTAATACACATTTTCGACAAGTGTATTATAGCTTACACAAAGAACATAGGCCTTCAGCACAACTCACTTTTTGCTGGTATGTTAGATCTCGTCCTAAGACTATGGCTTTGTTCATTTTAAGGGAAGGGATAACAGATTTCAATGAAGCATGCAAAGAGGCTCAAAATCTTGAGAAAGATTTGAAGAGGTACCCTTTAGATGTTTTTCATCTTTCTGTGTCATATGATGTTGAATCTGTTGGAAAAGAATCAAAGGTTTCGCAAATGATTCAATTAAATAAACCAACTAATGATTTTTACAATGAAGTTATGTCCATTAAAAATGAAATAAATGGTCAAAATACTTTACATGATTTGGGACAAGTAGTTTTTGCATCTAAAAATTCATCTTCCTTAGACAAGAAAATAAAATTAGGTGCAAATTCCAATCCTGATTTTTCTCCTTCAGATGGGTGTAAGTATGATGAGTGTTTTACATCTTCCCTTCATTGTTTGGAATCTCAATCAAAAACTGTTGAAGAAAATCTTAATGTTGATACTTCCAATCTATGTAATGAACAAATTGTTAAATCAAATTTTGAACATTTTCCTTTTTCTCAATTTGATCATTCTGATCCAACTAGTTATAAGAATGGAAATTTTGAGAATTATGAAGAGAATTTCTCATATATATCTAATGATTTAAAAGGTTCTCCTACTATAAGTAATATTCATTCCTCATCATTTAGTCAAACAATGGATCTTATCATGGAAGATTTTGAGGATACTAATTACACTTCGTATTTTGAGGAACATGTTCATTTTCTGAGATCTGAAAATTCTTCTTCCTTCAATTCTGATTGTTATGAACAAAATGAGAATGATAAGTCTTTAGAGGATGAGTTGGCTGAAATAGAGATTGAATTTCAAAATATTTGTTCCAAAAATACTTTTTCTATAAATAAAATTTTAAATGAAAAGTTAGTTCAGTCATATAGTTTGAGATCAAACATATCTAATGCACTTGAAAAGCATAAACATCTTAATGAAAATCAAGAAGACAAAGCTAATCATTCGCAAGATTCAAATTTCGATGTTTTCCTTCAATAGAAAAAACATGATATTTTGAAAAGGGAAACATTCTCAACTCTCAATTTTTATGAAACTATTTTGAATCATCATTTTAATAATGTCCAACCCATTTTTTATGATCCAATTTGTTTAAGGTTGGAACAATCATTTTTTAACCATTTTTCATGTCATTTTCACACCTTTGTAAATAAGGAGCTTAGTTTAGTCTTTCCAGTTTTTGGATCTCCATTTTTAAAGTTTTTATTGCTAATACATCATTTGTTTTTATTTGCAGGTTTAAAGTTACTAGATTGGCTCCATTGGAAATTTGACAACACCTAGTTTTGTTACTTTTAGAGTAGTGTAGGAGTAGGTGTAGAATGGATTAGTTTTGATCATTTTACTTTTGTTTTCTTCAATAAAGTATTTGCGATGAAAAACGAAGGCCAGGTTCAAAAGTTTGATCCTAGTCCTGTCCGGTTGCAGACACTGGAAGGCATCACACATGCCTACCCAGCAAATGTGCGATTGATCAATGGTATTTTGTTTGATTCAGCAGGTTCAATCATTTTACATGAAGTGTGGTTTGTTTTCTTTTTCTGCTTTACTTTTCATTTTGATTTCTCTTTTGTATATTGGTTTTATTTTTGAATAATGCCCACACCTTTTGGCAAACGTTATTGATCAGTATGTCTCAGGACAACTTAAGTCTGAAGTTTTAAGGTAAACATTGTCAGCTGCCATCCCTCTTAGCTTGTGGTTGAAAATGTTTTCCATGAAAGTAAAACAGTCAATATTTGCAAAGATTTGATTGATACCTTTTCCACCTTGACCAATATCCTTATGGATGTTTGGCTTGATTAATTGAAGTTGGGGAAGTAATTAGTTTTTCTTGCCTTATGTTTCATTAGTGAATGGCAACATATTTTCATAGTCTTGTTAGACTTACCTATTCCGAATCCCACTCTGATCACCTTGAACATAACTCATTTAATAATTATAGATTACAAGATGGGTGGTCTTATTACAAGCCATCCCATTATGTTCATAGACGTTTAAGTAAAATGACATCTCCACGTCAAGCCACCAAACTTGGGGGGTGACTTTTAGCTACTACTGGAAGGTGGAAGATCCTATCACAGGTCGGTCCATTCATGATCTACAAAACATCGGTGAGTAACACTACCGTTATGTGGTTACCAAGCCATGGTAGTGTCTTGTAATCTATGCATCAATAAATTTTGTTTTTCTTTTCTGAGACAATTTGCTGTATATAAGGATAAGGGGGGTCTTATTGCAAGCCATCCCTACCATGTTCATGAGTCTGATTTTGGACTGAAATTACCACTTATGGTCACCAAGCCATGGTAATTTCCTTTAGTGTCAAAAGCTAAAGGACAGGGAGTCTCCTTACCGAGCTAGCTTGTTTAGTTTCCAGGTCAGGCTTGTGAATGACATTGCCAATATCTGATCACCAAGTCAGGGCAATGGCCTTGTATCAACATAAGTCTTGCTTGAGTTTTTTTTTTCTCTAAAAAAAAAAAGGAGAAAAGAGAAAAGAAAGTGTATACTTTGTAAATAATGCTTTTTGTACATAAATGAATAATTAATAAATTTTAAGGTGATTCAAGATTTGGGGACCCAGAATGGCTCTTAGTCTATTCTAAGACTCATTACAATTGCCTTCCGATGACTGCATAATGGTTAGGGGATCCCTATTTACTTCTCAAACTGCTTTGTCATATGAACGTCATCACTAATGGTTTTGGATGGGGATATATCAATCATTTTTCTTGACTTTACTGTTTTGATTGTGTTTTATGAGAACATTTTGTAAATTACAGGTTAAAATATCAAGCTTGCTAACATGTCTTCCTCGTAATTACAGATTTTATTTTCAGAGATAAGTGGTTCGTACCAACCAGTCGCCATTTGTTGTAGGTACAACAGATCCCATGTTTTTTATTAAAACATGGGAGCCCCGAATTATTATATATGCAAAGGTAATGATCAAATTCCATGGTCATTTTGGGGTTTTCGTCATGTTTTCATTACTTTGCTTTGATTTGTTTAAGTTAGTGAATTTTCCCTTTGAAAATTCCTTTGATTTTGTTTGTTTTGGGAGTTGCGGAAAGCTTTGATTTCCCAAAAAATCAAGTCTTTCCGTAACCCGCATTGCTTCAGTTTTGCAAAGTTTTCGTTCCACAACACAAATTTGTGGATGCAGAATCTTTTTAAATAATCACAGTTGTTTGCGCCCGTAGCCCGCAACCTGCAATTGCGGATTGCAAGAACACCTTTGTTTTTCATTTTTTTGCACTTTAAGTCCTTGCAGCCCTCAATTGCGGATGGCAGATTGTGGAGTGAGTTTGAATAATGAGTTCGCGTTTTGCGTTTCTGCAATCCGCAACCCACAATTGCAGATTGCGGACTATGGAGAGGTTACATTGTTATATTGTGTGGTTTGTATTTCCGCAACCTGCAACCCGCAGTTGCGGATTGCGGATTGCGGAAAGAATGTATAAAATTGCAAAATAAACGCCCGTAATATCTTTTCCGCACCTCACTTAATTTGATCTCAACCGTCGATCTATTTTCATCTTGCGGCCCAAATTTTACCCGGTGAAGTTAATAAATATGTCCATATTTTCTATTTTCTTTTATCATTTATATTTTCACAAATTTACTTGCTGCTTGGATTTTACTGTGAGTTTTTACCAAGGGTCACTTTCGTCGTTTTGCAGTTCGCACAGGTTGGTTTCGTGTCGCTTTATTATTCAATTTGCTTACGGTTTTTATTAGTTTGAATTATTGTTGATTTGTGTTTATTCATTTATCAAAATTCACCAGTTTTCATTCATGTCTCTCAACACTCGATCCAAATCTGCACAGAAAGACCCTTTGAATAAGGACCCAAACTTCGGCATTTTTGTCAACACCGGTGACAAGGTTTCAGAAACTTACCAGCTTGATTGGTCCAAGATTTACTCTATTTTTGACAATGATGACCTATCCGACATTCAAAACGACCGGATCGCCTATGAAAAAATTAGGGATTCCCAACTCCATGCTATAGCAACCAGACCAGCCATACTTCCCTATACCGACACGGTCAAATGGATTATCAATCATGCTAACCCTAAGGACCGGTCTTTTAATGATAGCGCAAGGTCCCAACTGACTACATTCTGCCCTGAGGTTTTTATAAGAGCATACGCCCTAAAACCAACTGTTCAACCCCTTAATCCTGCATTCCTAAATTCGACAGCAACTAGGTATAATTTCAATGAAATGCTGAAGTCGTGGATGCATAAACCGGCTACTTTCATGCCTAGGGATGATAATTTATATCTTGTTTCATGGTTTAAGGAACCTTACTCCCTGCTGACAGCCATGCTTAGCAGGATTTATGGCCTTCCAAATTGATCAGTTTTCAAAGATGAATGAGCGCCCATAGCTCATCATGTCTTAACAACCGGGGAGTCGTTTCCCTGGGATTCAATTTTGTCAACCGAATTGAAGACAGCCATTGAGAATTACCAGAAATCACCAGCTTCAAGGAAGCCACATTTCTTCTTCTCGGCTTATGTGATCGATGTATTTTGCATAGAATTCCAATACCCCAACATGGGATGGAACTGGACTCTATCAGCCCGTCCTGTTCATATTTATTATTCAGCACTCTGGGAAAATAATTATGTACCCTTGTTATATGATTTTTGCGACCACTTCTTTGGAGCTGTCTCTTCTAGATATTCAGAGAAGAAGCACCTTCTTTCTCAGTTGATGCCAGAAATTTGATTTCTACAATTAGGGATTGGTAGGTTGGAGAGTCCTTCTCATATATCATAGTATGGGGAAGTAGTAATGTCCATCTACTACCTAGAATAGTTCCAGGCAGGTTGGTAATTGAGGAATTTTCTTATCAAACTGTTACTGATGGGGTTTACCTCAAGCTTACTGGTCCCAAAAGGAGAGGATGGCCTAAGTTTCCTTTAAATCTAGGGCCTTTGGTTATCCCAACCTCAACCTGGGCTATAGTTCTGGGAGACAAGATTGCTTCTCTGAAATTGGCGTATGCTTCCAAAAAGATGCATGACCCTAAAGGATTTATAGATGCTCATTTTAAGCAGTATCATACAAAGATTAGCTATGCACATCAAAATGTTCCTAATGATTCTATCTATCAAGGGGTTGATACTTTCTCTGAAGTCCTGGAATGGGCCAAAAGCATAGATGAACAAAATCATATACTTCAGTATCAGAATGAGCTTAAGACCAAGGTGCTGAGCTACAGAAGTATGGAACTTAAAATCATTAAACAAACAAAAAGAGATAGGGAGGAAAAAGAAGCTCAAAAAGAAAAAGCTCCATTGATGCTCACTGGTCTGGATGGGGTCAAAGGCAAAGGCCTTATGGAAGATCCTCCTAAGTTAAGCATTGTTGCAGAATTAAAAGTATTAATGCAAACATCTTAGCAATCAAAGCAACAATTGGCACAGATGACTTCGGTACTGGATACCCAAGTAGTTGCAGTAGCCAAACCCACTGCTGATATCCAAGTGGTTGTTACAACCAACCTAATTAATGATGTTCAAGTGATGGATGTGAACAATCCAACTAAAAGACAAAAGATTCAAGTTCTTGCCTCTCAAATCACTACATTAAACATTGAATATAGTGATGTGGAAGATGAGATTCCTCCGTCTGTGCCTTTGACAGAAGAAGTAACTGAAATTTCTCAGGTAATGGCAGATTTTTTGGATGCCATAACAATGGATGATCCTTTTCCAGAGCAACAGTTTCTTGAAACCACCACTGTTGTTGATACCACAACTTCAGCACTCTTACTTTCATCCATACAATCTCTTTCAACTTTATCAGCTGCAGTAACGCCACCATCTGCCATGTACCAACCATTTCATGCACTGACCACCCTCATTGTCCCATTTCCAACACTATCAATTCCATTTCACATTCCATCATCAATAGTGGCAGAGACCCAGTCTTCGATTGTCCCTCTGTCATCACCATCATCTACTTTACCACCACCAGTGGGTGTTGTCCAAGTCCCAGTTGTTCCTTCCTTAACACCTATTGATGGCACATCTATTCCACTTTCTGAATTTTTTACTTCGATTCCTACTCCAACCTCTGTATTATCAGTCCCAGAAGGTATCGCTTCTTTACCAACCACTTCTCAAATCATTATGCCAATTCCTAGCTCCACTATCACTGAGACCGTTCCATTGGTTTCTACACCAAATGTGACCACGTCATTTACTGAGCTGGTAGTTGATTTTGAAGAGGATATTGTAGTCCCCCTTGGAGACTACTTTTATAGTAGGGCAGCAAAGGTAGTGGTGAGGAAAGGTAAAAAGAGAGCCAGAGATCAAGGTGTCTTGCAGGCACCTGTTCCTAATCAAATCATTTGAGCTAAACAATCAGATGACATAAAACAAGAAGCATTGGATTCTGTTGCTCCCTTGGGAGCCTTTGCAGGTGCTAATTTTGACTCAATGAAAAAACTGAATAAATAAATTGATGACCAGAAAGAAGAGCTCAGGAAACTTCAAGAACAGTTGGTTAGAGCTAATGAACAACATGCAGTTGATATTTGTGAACTCAAAAGAGAATTTGGAGATAAGGTTGGAGATCTTCAAGGGTAGAATGCCTCTCTGCAGACCCAATTGCAGGATGCAGAAGCTTGAATGATGATAATGAAGAAAAGATAGGTGTCTTGGAAAAGAAGCTTGAGGATGAAACTGCAAGTGCAACCTCTTCTTCCTTTTCCAAATTCTCTCAGCGGGAGTTTAAGGACTTGGCCATCCAGGTGAATGAAGAACATTACAATCTATTAACTGAACTATTTGGCACTCTAAATGAGATCCAAGAGACTCACATTGCCTTTGGAAATATGTATGTTAAATTCTTAATGCACAGATAGATAATAGAGAGCAATCCTCTAAGGCCAATGCTGATATTGTTGAATGGCAGAGGTATATTAAAGATAAACCAGAAGATATTCCTGTTCTAAGTAGTTTCCAATTCAGGAAAATCAGAACTGTTTTGCGTGCTTGACATGATCTCAATGATATGGTTGAAGATACCATCCAGAAGGCACATGCTCTTTGTGGGAGGAGATGGTATGCTGTGGACAACATTATGGAAAAGTTGCAATTCCCTACCATGGACCTCATTGAAAATGCTTTCCCACCGAAATTGATGATCGAACAGGTTGAAAGTTGATGCAAGGAGGTCAAACAAAAGATCCAACAGCTTGAGCATATCCAAATTGCACATGTGGATCAATTCATCAGGTAACCTGTCGCTATGGAAGGGAAGATCCACATTTTCATGCGGATCTGGCATAAATTGGCAAAGAATGAAATGGAAGGTTTCACGTGTGATGCCCAGCTGGGGCTTGACTCAGCAAATTATCCAGATTTGGATGAAGTATTAGAGATAGTGGCCAAGTGGCAGAATTTTCTTGGTCATTAGTCTAATTGGAATTTTGTAATCCCTATTTATGGGGAATTTACCCTTTTGTACCAGTATTGTAATTATTATTTAAAGGGGTAGATGTCTCGTAGGCGGGGGATGATGTATTTCGAGGGAAGAACAATCGCCAGAGAAGAACTGGAGAAACCTTGTTTCACATAAGATCTTGTAATTTCTTGCAGGCTGGATGAATCAAATTCAGTTTCTTTTGGTATCTTCTTTGTTCATGTTGTTAAATTTCTTTAATGATATTTGATTTTCCCACCTTGATCATTAGACTGAATACTACTGATTTTGCAGCCAATTATTAATGCATTGATCTATGATTCAAATTTGTCTTAGTCCATAGTCTTTGTGTATTCATGTTTTAATTGAATTTATTTAATTAAAATCTTTATCTATTTCTGCAAATGATTTACAGAAATCATTAATATATGTTAATTTTTCAATTGACAGTCAAGTTACAGGGTAAATTTGTATGTGCTTAATCCTCAGATCGTTATCAGTTAATTTTCATTATCTGATTATGCTTTTGAGTTAATAAGTGTTGATCCTTTTTCACATTTATGTCAAAACTGGTGATAAGGCTTATTAAACATTTAAAACAAGTTATCTTGCACACAAACAAGATACACTCTCTTTAGTTTAGATCTGACTTAAACTAGACTTCCTCTTAGTTAGCTTAGATTTCTTTCTAAGTAGATCCTTGTCCAGAGTTAGCACACTTTGTTCTTCCTTTCATAGGAAGACAGATCCTTTTGGATCAAAACCCATAAGTGCCAGCAGAGACCTTTGTATCCATGGGAGATTACTATTCCAAACAGGATGGGGATAGAACTGTCCTAGCGCAGGACCTTTTGAAGCCTTTCAGTCTAGGTTTTCACCCTCTGTTGTTAGCCTTAGAACCCATTCCAGCAACCTACACATCTGAGGTTTCAACAAGTTCTACCTCGATTTATGGGCCCACATATGCCTATATTTATTGATGTACGGTCTACATTTATTACTTAGCCAAATTTCTTGGGATTCATGCCAGTCTTCTAGGGATTCGATCCCACACGTGTGGCTGTCTTTAATGTTGTTGTACGACTGCTGCAAAAATTGTGTTGTTCCTCTCTCTTGGAAATCGTGCCCTTCTTTGCTTGGGAACTCTTCTTGGTCTTCAATCTCCCTCTTACTCTCTTTGATGCTGAGTGTAATCTCAATGCCCTTTCTCTTCTTTTATACTTTGTCTTTTTGTAATTAATTCTAACTACCCAATCGGGTTGAGATTAAAATACAAAATTTAGGGTCTAAAATACATGTAATCACTTTTTAATAATTAAATCATTAATTATTAAATATTTCACTTGAGTGAGACCTAATCTCATAAAGTACAAAATATGACACTTTATTTATATAAAAGTCACTTTTTACATAAATGTACAAGGAACAAAGACTTTAAGTCCCCCTTATCACACCCACACCAAAAATATGAGGGAGGACCTTTAGAGTTATCTTTTCAACAAGGTCCACGTCATGGCCACATCAACCTGTAGCCTACCACATGGTACCTAAGGATGTTTCCACATCGATGTATGATCCAGTTGTACAAGCCATGTGGAACCCTTCCATTGGTGCCACGTGGCACCCCTTTTTTGCCATTTTGTCTCTTTTCACATAATTTCAGAACGTGATAGCTTTTACATTCGGAGTCTGTTTTGGACGAAACAAGCGTCGTCGGAAATATCTTGACGAGCTCTTCATAATGGCATGCTTCTGTTCAACATTTGAATATTTTGATTCTTTTAGTCTTTTGGGAGATCCTCCTGGATCACACATCATCTGAATTGTAGGATGAGTTCCATATTAGGAAGTGGAAAATTATCTTTAACATTAGCCCTGTTTATTGCATAGAAATCAATACATAACCTAATATCTCCACTATTTTTCTAGATAGGGACAAGATTAGATACACATTCATTATATTTAACTGGAAAAATTATATGTGCATAAATTAATTTTTCAACTTCCTTTCTTATAGTTGCTTCTAGAGCAGGATTTACAGGTCTTTGGCTCTGCCTAACAGGTTTTGCATCTTCCTTGATAGGAATTGCATGTTGGATTACACTAGGATCAAAAGCATGTAAATCTTCATAGGACCAGACAAATACATCTTTGAATTCTTTAAATAATTCAATGAATTTTTGTTTCCATCTTCAAAACACTAGGCCCCAACTTTTAAATACTTATGATTATCTGGAGTCCCTATGTAACCAGAAATTGTTTCACCGATATTTTTTTTGGATTCTTCTTGTTTTTTCATTTTTGGGTCACCTATATCACTAGGAGAAAGATAATTTTTTAGAGGGGGTAATCCCTTAAGAAATTTATCATCTTCTAGAGAAATAAGTTATTTTTGTTTAAAAGATTTATTATGTACAAAGGTGCAAATACTTTCATCATCAGAAAATACTTGCCTTGAATCTATGTTTTTTTTTAACTAAAATGGATAGATGGTATTTAAAAAAAAAAATGGTTGAGCCATGGCTAAATCCAAATATGGTTGAATACAATGGTCAAAAATTCCGTAGCAAATTGCTACGAGATGAATTTTTTTCTTTGAAAAAATTGATTTCTGTAGGCCATGATATTGATCTTCTATTGATTTTGAAATCATATGGATTGATCCATAGTCAAAGCATATATTTGAATTTTGACATGTAGACGATTCAGTCAGTTGATGTAGTTCAATATCCATTGTGTTTTCCTTATAACCAATTGCATTCAGATTATAAATGCATCATATTCTCATTCTATGAGGCAGCTGCAAAATAGCTCGGTATCTTTTGTTCTCTGCATGAAGGCATTTCCAGCTAATTGCATTTCCAGCTGATCTAATCGCATTCCTTGGACCGCATCCTCATTCTTTGAGGCAGCTGCATAATAGCTTGGTGCCTCTCTGAACTCTGCGTGAAGGCGTTGATGCATTGCCATCCGATCTGATTGCAATCCCTGGGTCGGCTTCATGATGGCTCGGGGTATTTATACCATTTGCTCATGATTGTGTATTTCCAAACAAGCAAGATCCTTCACTTCATTTCATGGAGAAATCGGATTCTTCGATTGGTATCTGCAAGAATGGACAGCTCAGGGGATGTGGTGATGGAAAGATTCTTTATTGGAGAATTCAATTTTTCTGATTCAAGATTACTTCCGGCATTTGCTTCCAAATCTGCATCATAATTTAGATTTCTCATAATATGATATTCTCTGAATTGATTGAAGGAGTTTGCTATTCGTTGAATTTGATGGAAAAATCTGTTTTAGTGCCAGATTGTTGAAGTCTGTATTCAAATTGAGAGCTTTGATAATTACCATAGAATATCCAAACACCTATATCCTGTTAATTCTCTTTTCTTTGGCGATCTGGAAGCCTTTTAGCAGAGCTAAGGCTTATGCGAAGTTGTTAGAACAAGTTCCCAATACCCATCTGAATCTTAATCTCGGCGAACCTCCAGTGAACAATAGAACCCCCCCTGCTCCTACCACTCCGGGATTTCGTTTGGATGACCCATCAAAATGTAGATGGTCCATAGTTTGCTTGTTCGTCCAATCTTGAAAATCAGAATTGGAAAGTCTGATTTTCCAAGGCGGTGAATATCGAGATCGAACATTAAGATTTTTTTTCCCGGGCATGGAGAAATGGTTTCGATCCAATTCAATTCATTTGTGCCGATATTTGTATCCTTCTTGAGGTTGGAGGCAATCATGCATTCTATAAGCAAGCCCTTGGATTGTCTAACGACTTGCAAGGGGGCATAATGGGTTTCATGAAAAATGGCTTCATTTCAGGCAATCCATATTTTCTAGCAAGTAAATTTGCGGAGGGTTATCTAGATTTGGGACCAGAGATTTTTTTTTGGAAAGGGGAAGAGTATAAATGGATTTCCACTCTTTGAATAGGCAAGTGATGGTATTGAACGACAGCAAGGAGATATTAAGTTCATGAAGCATAAGGTTCCAAACAATTTTTGAGAAATGGCAGTCGAGGAAAAGATGATCTAAAGTTTCATGATTCTTGCAACAAAGGGGCATCGGTGTGGTCCGATGATTCCTCTTTTGATTAGGTTGTCTTCGGTAAGTACCTTCCAGTGTATAAGAGTCCAGATGATGAATTTTATCTTGGGGAGTCCAAATGGGTTCCAAATTGATTTCCATAAACTTTTTCTTGAGTCTTCATGATTTTGAATAGCATTGAAGCCTAAGACAGTAGTGTAATTTCCTTTTGGACCCCATCCACGTTCATCCTTGTCCTGAAGTTGAGTAGGATCACATCCATTTAATTTTTCAATGAGGAGACATCTGGAGGGTTCAAGATTGGCTGGAATTGATATGTTTTTCCAACTCCACCATGCACCGAGAGTATCCCAAAGATTGAAGTTGTTGGCTCTTCTACTGTTCTTTAGATTTTCAAGATAGACCTAGGTTTTGCGCGGTTCAGGGAACCAACAAAACCCCTTTTCACCGGCCCTTTCGACAACAGTATGCGAGCAGACTAAGGTCTCACCCGAGGCGAAGTTATGGGGAGGTTGTGGAATCAGTTTTCCACAACCGGGTGATGCGCGATTCGAACTGGCTTGCGACACAGAGATTCTTATCCTCTAGATCTTCCGACTAGAAAACAGTGTGCTACAAGACTCGCGCTATGGAGATACCAAGCATGCAAGGTAGCCATGCTACCTAGGACTGCGCAGATGGACACTTAGACACTTTCAGCATTCGTCATATCTGTGCAACTATGCAAGTTATGCCTTTAACCATACACATTACTTAGATTATTCTGCATCTAAGGTCTTCTGAAGGGAAATATGCATACATTCACAAGAATTGAATGCTTGTATATCTGACTTAGAACAAGATTACTTAGACTTCGATCTTATCATTCACATTCCAGGCATATAAACAATAGCGCAAACATGAAAGAGAAAATGTGCATAAGAAAAACACAACATCATAAGCAACAATCACATTCACATAAACTTCATCACACAACACAAGATTTAATGTGGTTCACCCTCAGGATGGGAGCTATGTCCACAAGAACTGTTGTTTATTATAAATGGGAAGGGTTCAACAGTTCCAGTCTGTGCACTCAGTTGCAGACCCTCTTCTCTCTTCAATGGGCCTCTGCGCACGCAGCTGTAGAGCCTCTTTACAATAGTCTCTCAACAGATATCAATATCTCAATACAAAATCCCACAATGACCAACCCTTCTCTTACAAAAATTACCTTGTTATAGATCATGCCCTTAGGTCATGTCTTTACATTCATGGCGGGCTAAATAAAAACCCTAAGGTACCCAAAATGGTGTGGTTACCCCGCTAACCAACTCTGTTAGGCTATGATAGCGACTCATCGTCGTGGCCGCCCTTATGCACTGTCTCCGGCTTCTGGCATCTTCTGACTGCACATGGTCATGTCGCTTTCAGTTGTTCTGCTGAGCACATGCCGAAGGGTCGCTTTCATCCCGTCGTTCCTTCTCTAACAGTTTCGTGTACCTGGTCCGCTTAGTGCTGCCTTTGTTCGTGTGATCAGTCACTTTCCTTCTTCGCCACTCCTTGCCCAACTACTGGGAATCTCAGAGTATCTTCCCCAAAATAGATCGTCGATCGATCTTACCGGAACCTGTATTGTTTCCCTTCCAAAATGATGCCATGCTCGATCTTCGTGGCGCTGGATCTTCGCCGCGCTGTACCTCCGCAGTGCTGGAACTTCACAGCTTTGTAGCTTCTACTTTGTCGATGTTGTGCTGTGGTGTAACTTCGCAGCTCCAAAAATGACTTGTCCAAAAATGCCTTAACTTGGGATGCGCCCAACAGGCCCCTAACACTTACATGTGGCTCGTCCCCAAGCCACTTTCAGTAGGTTGAGTGTGCTGCGCTTCTCCTTGCTGAGCTATATTCGCAAGGAATTCTTGATAAGTTGCGCTTAGCTTCGCAACTATGTCTTTAGCTTCTTACTCATTGCCTTGATAGTTTCCAACATATCTGGTGTTAAGTCTTCCTTAACTTGTTCTTGTACTATTATCTCTGACTCGCGGAGTTCTTGGAGTTTCTCTTCAATCTCTTGCAAGATGGCATGAGCTTCTTCCTACAGGGGTTGTGAATTTTCCCCGATTTCAACCTCCCTTTCTCTTAAACCTATGAGTTCCCTCTTAAGTTCTTTGACTTCCACAAATCGTCGGAGTCTCTCTCTCGTCAGCAGGGTCTTCATCTCTCGCCTTTAGAGAATCTAACTGTGCTTGTTTTTCCTGTAAGATGTTTTGGACCTGGAGCAGTTGAGGGTCCTCTTGTAGCACAGTCCTGTAAAATTAGTCACAGCAGATCTAATGAACAAGTAAATCAATCACAACAGATGAACATAGAAAATATGGTGTAAAACTATGCAAAACATGCATCAGTGCTCAATATCCCAATAAGGGTGAATAATTACAATACAATCATCTGACAATGAGTGAGCAATTTGAATTGACTAAGTAGGCCATTCGAATTACTGAATGGTGTAGCTTGGCTCCAACTAGGAGTCATCATCATCAATTAGTGGTGGTCATCAATGCACAAGAACCAGTCATCCAGGTGTCAATCTGAGTCTAACTGAGTGTAACAAGTGTAATTGAAGTGTGTAGCATTGATATAGGGAAGGAGGCTCAGTGGAGGGTGCATGGGAGGCTTAACTGAAGTCAAAGCAAGTCATCTAGTCAATCTGGAGGTCCATTGGAGTGAAACAGTCAGTCAGGAGTGAAACTAGCCTCAAATCAAGGAGAATCAGAGCTAATTGAGTGTAACTGAAGTGGAACTGAAGTAGTAGGTGAAGAAGTGCACCCTTCTCTGGCAGTAGGTGAGAAGTGGGCGCCTTCCTGACTAGGAGGGCTGAAAATTTGATGTAAGAAGCTCCCGGGAGCTAGAATGAAGTGGCTAAGGTGCTGGAGACATCAACCTGGTGACTGGGATGCATGCAAACCCTAGAGTTTGCATGCAAGGTCCTGAAAATGATGACGTGGATATCCGAACACCCCCCCTCAAGCTAGACTATGATGTGCAAAAAATAATGTAGGGCCCTGGTAACTAAGACCAAAGGTCACCCCAATACAATAATCCAAAAAAAAATGCTGAAAATAAGCTAAGTGAGGAAAGAGGGAAAACCCAGTGGGAAGAAAGCCCCCCCCTCAAGCTAAGAACATAATAATGGATCAATTTGTCTCCACCATTATGGAACTCACCCCCAACAGTGAACGGAGGTAAGAGAACTTCTTCTCAATGAATCTCTTGGTGAAGATGTCTGCAATTTGCTCATCGGTAGGGCAATATTGCAGAATGATGGTGCGATCATGCACCAACTGTCGAATGTAGTGCATATGAATCTCAATGTGTTTGGTCCTCTGCCGTTCAACTGGATCTGTGGAGATCTTGATATCACTTTGATTGTCACAAAAGAGGACAGTCGAAGTAGTGCCACCAAAACCAAACTCGGAAAGAATACCCTGCAACCAAACTGCCTGAATGCAGGCATTGACTGCCCCTCGATACTCTACCTCTGCTGAAGAAAGTGCAATGGCCGCCTGCTTTTTGCTTGACCAGAAAATATGCCCATGTCCAATCATGAAAACATAACCAGAAGTGGACTTCCGATCTATGCTATCACCTGCCCAATCTGAATCAGTAAAACCAATGAAATCTAGCTCAGAATCTGCAGCACAATGTATGCCAAAATGTTTCGTACCTTGCACATACTGCAAGATCCGCTTGGCTGCCCGCCAATGAATCTCATGGGGCTATTGCATATACCTTGACACAGCACTCACGGCATATGAAATATCAGGCCTTGAGTGTGTCAAGTAAATTAGTGAACCAATCAACTGTCGATACATACAGCAATCTGCAAGCGGTGTAGAATTTCCCTCCTCAAGATTGATTCCTAAGAGGAATGGGAATGGGGATGCATTACATTCATCCATATTAAACTTCAATAATAGGTCGGAAGCATACTTTTTCTTATATATAGTGATCCCATCAAAATTTTGAGCAATCTCCAAGCCCAAAAAGTGACTCAGCAAGCCCAAATCGCTCATGTCAAAAGCTAGATTTAAGGCAGTTTTTAGCTTGTTTATTGAAGTAAGAGTGCTACCAGTAATGAGAATATCATCAACATAAAGTACAATAACCAACAAATTACCTTTAACTTGCTGAAGATACACATTCGGATCAGATACGCATCTTTTGAAATTCTGAGAAAGAAGGAAGGAGTCCATCTTTGCATACCAAGTTCTTGGGGCCTGTTTTAACCCATACAAAGATTTCTTCAATCTGCAAACTAATGATGGATCTGATGTGTAGCCTTCTGGCTGCTACATATATACCTCTTCAGCAATATCTCCATGTAGAAAATCACTCTTCACATCCATTTGGTGCACTTCCCAGTGCTTGGATGCGGAAATTGCCAAAACAAGGCGGATGGAATCCATCTTTGTAACCGATGCAAAGGTCTCAATGTAGTCCACTCCTTGGACTTGGGAGAAACCTTTTTCCACCAACCTTGCTTTGTATTTTCTGATAGAGCCATCAGCAGCAACTTTCCTGTGGTATACCCATTTACATTTGACTAATTTTCTTCCAGGTGGAAGAGAAACTAGCTCCCATGTATTGTTCTTTTTAAGAGAACTGTACTCTTCATCCATGGCACTTTGCCATCTCGGATATCGGTGGGAATGATAGTATGTTGTGGGATCTAAACCAGTCATCAAATAAAAACTCTCAAGAAGTAATGGATCAGAAATAGAAAGAGCCATACCTACTCTTTGAAAGTCTGCTCTTGTTTGTCTTGGATCAGCAGGATTTCCAATGTTCGAACCAGCAGATTGAAGAGTGTTTTGGGCCCACTTCGGTAACTGAGGAGGATCATAATGGTCGAATTCCAAAACTGATATGTCATGATCATCATGTACTGCTAAAATATCAGAAATATCAGAACCAATACCTTCATTATCGTTGCTCGAATCTTCTTCTGGTGAAAGCGGTGAAACAACAGTTTCTTCCTCGACTAGTTGCAATTCTTGAAGCAGTTCTTCAAATTGCACACTGCGCTCTATGAATATCTTTTTGGATCTGATATCCATGAGTTTATATGCTTTTGATTCTTCCCCATATCCTATCAGTATGCACTCAATACTTTGTGGATCCAAAGCTCGTCTCTTCTTGGAAGGAATTATAGCCCATGCAGTAGAGCCAAAAACTCTCAAATTTGACACATCCGGTTTGTGACCAAAGAATGCTTCAAAAGGAGTCATACCTTTCACAGATGAATGTGGAACTCGGTTCTGAATGTATGCAGCAACATTGATTGCTTCAGCCCAAATATTTGCAGCCAAACCTTTTGACTCAATCATGCAAGTTGCCATCTCTTGCAATGACCGATTTTTCCTTTCCGCTACACCGTTCTGCTGGGGTGTGTAGGGAACTGTATGTTGGATCTGAATTCCGCTTTCAGCACAAAGTTGCAGCAACTCAGCCTTGATATATTCTCCACCATTATCAGATCTAATAGCTTTGATCTTTCTCTCAGTGGCGGTCTCAACAGAAGCCTTAAAATCCTTGAATTTTCCAAGCACTTCTGACTTGTTTTTGAGAAAAAAAATACCCATGTGAAGTGGAAAAAATCATCAATAAATGTCAAAACATACCTTGATCCATTTAATGACATATTGGGTAGCGGACCACTGATATCAGAATGTATCAGCCCCAAAACTGTAGAAGCTCTGCTAGCTTTGCCGCGGTCGAACCTGTGCTCGAGGTGCTTCCCAATAATGCAACCAGTGCATATTCCCTTCGAGGAACGGAGTTGTGGAAGACCATCTACCATGGATTTGTTTGATAATAGCAGCAAATACTTATAATTAAGATGTCCAAATATTTCATTCCAAATCCTACTAACCTCATTACCATGTGTGCGAAGAGCAGTGGGCTTTGCAAGCGAAATAAAGTGTGAAAACTCATAGCATTTTGCAGTGTGGTTCGCCTTTCTGACTGCAATAAGTCTTCCACTTTTGATATCATAAATTTCAACTATATTAGGGTTGAATGTAACTTGCTTCAGTTCACCAGTGTGTGTCATTTGATACATAGAAAGAAGATTTGAAGCCAAGGAAGGCACATAGAGAACATTCTGAAAGCTTCCATGATCTACATGGATTGTACCTTTGCCCTTTGAAGAAATTTTTGAGTCATCTCCCAAATGGATGGGGATGGAGCTGTTTGGATCGAATGAAGAAAAAGAATCAATATTTTCAGCCATATGATTCGAGGCACCCAAATCTATCAAAAGAGTAGTGGGCTTCGAAACAGTTTCCATGAGTGCTTGTCCTCTTTCATGATCATCATTCCTATCCTTATTCCTTGCACCGTCAGGAAGAGTTATGTTATTCTTTTCCAAAAGGAGGGCCATTTGATCTATAGTCTTCTTCATGCATGAACTTTCGGGATGAAAGCCACGGTTGCAATAAGTACATTTAGATTTTTCCTTACCCTCTTTACCCTTTTGCTTGAACTTCGAACTGGATGGTGCATCCGTCTGCTTGCCTTTCTCTCTTTGCTTGTGAGGTTCGAATTTGGGCTTCTATTTCTTTTGCTTTCCTTTACCATTCGAATTCTTGGGTCCTCGAACAAATAGGGCTGAATCTTTGGAGTTTATAGACCCCATTTGAATCAACTTATCATTCTCTTTTGTGACGGACTCAATGAAGGCATTCAAGGTAGGCATCTTCCAATTCGGGGCAGTTAGCCGACCGGAATTGAAAGTAGAGACAAATACCGAATAGTCTTTACCATGCTTGGTGAGAATAGAGAGGATCAATTGCTTGTCCTCTTTGATAACTCCATTGTTCTTCAACTGCAATGTCAAGTGCTTGAATTTTGTGAAAAACTCATTGATGGTCTCGAAATTCTTAGGACTAAGAGCAATCAATTCATTCTCTAAGAGCAATCAATTCATTCTCTAATTGAAAAGCCCTAAGCTCATCCTGCTTACCAAAAAGTGTTTCAAGTTGCTCCCATATTGCTTTTGGAGTCTTCAATCTGCTGAGATGGAAGTGAAGATCTTTGGAGATGGAGAGACAAAGAAGACCATAAGCTTCATCAAGCTTGTTGTAGTGTTTTGTTCTTTCTGACAATGTGCTTGGCTCCAATTCGAGGCCAATTGTGACTCTATAGTATCCTTTTGAACGTAACATGATCTCTATGTCTTCTTTCCAATCAAAATAATTGAAAGGGGTGAGGATAGGCTTTGAAGAAGAGTATTCCATTGCTAGGAGCAAGTGCACTTTGATGTAGAAAGGCTTGCAAAGGCAAGGTAGTGAATGCAATTGAAGGAGACAATAACCTACAAATCACAATGAAAACAATCACTGTAAGGTCGAACAATCCACCCTTTTAGAGTTGCATCACACCTGGTATTGGATATCAAGCAATGTTGAATGGGTCCAATGTATCAAATCCAGGATTTATGTGGAAACTCAAGCTTCTGGAGTGGTATTGGAAGTATTTTTAAGCTTTGCATGCATAGGAGCGAATGCTCTTGAGATCTTTCATGCCAAAATTTTTGTAATTTTGAGTAAATTCACTCAAATCTCCTTTTAGAACACCTGTAGAAAATAGATCTTGTCCCTACAATGGCTCTGATACCATGTAAAATTAGTCACAACAAATCTAATGAACAAGTAAATCAATCACAACAGATGAACATAGAAAATATGGTGTAAAACTATGCAAAACATGCATCAGTGCTCAATATCCCAATAAGGGTGAATAATTACAATACAATCATCTGACAATGAGTGAGAAATTCGAATTGACTAAGTAGGCCATTCGAATTACTGAATGGTGTAGCTTGGCTCCAACTAGGAGTCCTCATCATCAATCAGTGGTGGTCATCAATGCACAAGAACTAGTCATCCAGGTGTCAATCTGAGTCTAACTGAGTGTAACAAGTGTAACTGAAGTGTGTAGCACTGATATAGGGAAGGAGGCTCAGTGAAGGGCGCATGGGAGGCTTAACTAAAGTCAGAACAAGTCATCTAGTCAATCTGGAGGTCCATCAGAGTGAAACAGTCAGTCATGAGTGAAACTAGCCTCAAATCAAGGAGAATCGGAGCTAACTGAGTGTAACTGAAGTGGTAGGTGAAGAAGTGCACCCTTCTCTAGCAGTAGGTGAGAAGTGGGCGCCTTCCTGACTAGGAGGGCTGAAACTTTGATGTAAGAAGCTCCCGGGTGCTAGAATGAAGTGGCTAAGGTGCTGGAGGCATCAACCTGGTGACTGGGATGCATGCAAACCCTAATTGCATGCAAGGTCCTAAAAATGATGATGTGGATATCTGAACAAGTCCATACTCTAGTTTCTTCATCCAACAAGTTCTGACACTTAGCTATTTCAGTGGATATATTTTGTGCGGCAGCCTTCACTTTTGTTACTCTAATCTCAGTTTGATCTGGCGGTGTCTTAGAGAGGTTTTGTGCTTCCATGTTGGCAAGCTTTTCTTTGTAGTCTATCTCCATGTCAGTCATTTCATCCTTAAGATCGCTTACTATAGATCTGATCTTAATGATGGTATCTGCGAGCTCTAGTTGCTCATCGTACTCTGGTATTTCTGCGCAGACCGAAGCAACGGTCTCCTCTATTCTCTAGCGCTACTCTTGTGCACTTTCAAGTTCCTTAGTCTTTTGTGCACTTTCTTCTTGCAATTGTTTATAGTTTGCTTGTAAGTCCTGGTGTTGGCTCAAAGTGACCATATCTCTGTCATGGATTTCCTCCACAACCTGCAAGTGCAGATTATGTAGACCTTCCAGTGGCAACATTGCGATATCAATATCCACATGTGCTAAGTTTTTTGCGGCTTCAGCTAATTCATCACTTGGAAATTTTACGCTTAGTGGGTCCATGCGGACGAGGTGCGGTTGTAGTGCCATGGTTAGAGCTAAGGGCATTTTCTTTTGCTAAGATGTATCCCCTGATCTTCCTTCTGACTCAGATTCTCAAGCCAAGTCCCGCTGGACTTGCTCTATCTTTGCTACTATACCCTGCAAGGTGGTGATATTTTCTTGTAGACTAGCTTGAATCTCCTCGTTTTCACTATCTTTCAAGGATAGCGCTATTTGACAGACAATCCACTCAAGCGGACACGAGCCGGATATCCTTAGCTCAGTGTGAGTCTAGAACAAATAGTACAGACTATAAACCCCTTTCCTAGATCTAATTAAGGATCAAGTCACTAGATGTCTTACCTTAAACAGCTTGTAGTCCTTTCTCCTGGATGTTGCTCCACGCCTTGCGGTCGTCAGATCTTAGCTGCAAGACCTGTCAAGATACACAGAACAATGCAAACAAGTAAAGAGAATCTATACAATAATAGATCTAAGTAAACAGTTAAGTAGGAAAACTACGCAATACTATCAACACAACAATATTGGTGGAAAGTGTTTATATTACTGTAAATATAGGGAAAGTACATAGAAGAATGAATACAACCTAGGCTTAACGTAGCAATCCTTCTCCATTCAAGCCAAATGACATATCCTCCCAAGGAAGTGTGAGTCTCTCAATGGATGAGTTAGAGATCTCTCAATGATGATTTCACCAGCATGTAGACACTATAGACTTCCTCCCTTTGGAATGGGAAGGAGCTTCCTTTATACAGGACTAAGTGGATAGGGTATGGATAGGGTAGGTTGAGATATGGTAGGAGAGAGATAGGGTATCCTTCCAAGAGGTTAGGAACTGAGTGCCAACTCTCCCAAGAGGTTAGGGATGGGGATCCATGTCAGCTGCTTCGAGAATGGGCTCGAAGGAGCTATTTTTGTCCATTGACTGACATTGTCGCACCCTGCAAGAGAGCAAGATGCGACGTCGCATGTTGCATGAGGGCAACCTGCGATGACCTCTCAAAACCTATCATAAATGGGTTAAATCCCTTCCAGGTTGATAACTTCGTCAGGGAAACCTTAGGGATGTATACACTGAATCTCATGATGGTAATATTTTAGGTGTAACAAGCGCTTCTTCCAGATGTGCGCCGACCCTGGACGCAATGATCTCATAATCATCATCATGCAGCTTTACTTCTGATGGGTCCTTTGTGGATTTCTGTGTAAAATTAGTCACAGCAGATCTATTGAATAAGAATATCAATCACAAATATGTAAAACAATTTGGAGTAAAAACTGTGCAAGAAAGATGCATCAGTGCTCTATAATCCAGAATGGTAGAATTACAATACAATACTGTCACAATGAGTGAGCAATTCGAATTAGCCTAGAAGGTCATTCGAATATCTGCATGGTGTAGCTTGGCTCCAACTAGGAGTCCATCTCATCAATCAGTGGTGGTCATCAATGCACAAGTAACTGTCAGACAGGTGTCAAACTGAGTCTAACTAAGTGTAATAAGTGTAACTGATGGTAATGTCACTAAAATAGGGATGGAGGCTCAGTGGAGGGCGCATGAGGAGTTAACTGCACTCAGAATAGGTAGTCAAGTCTCATCGGAGGTCAATCGGAGTGGTAACAGCAGTTATGAGTCAATCAGTGGTCAATCGGAGTGATAACTGAAGTGTAACTGGACTGGTAGGTGAGAAAAGGCACCCTTCTCAAGTGGTAGGTGAGAAGTGGGTGCCTCCCTGACTAGGAGGGCTAAAACACAGTGGAAAGTGGCTCCCGAGTGCTAGAAGACTAGGGACTAGGTGTTGGATGCATCATACTGGTGACTGAGCAGCATGCGGGTGCATGCAAAGTACATAATTGAATGATGAGATATCCTAACACCCCCCCTCAAGCTATACTATGATGTAAAAAATAAAATGCAGGGCCTTGGTTACTGAGACCAAAGGTCACCCCAATACAATAATCCCAAAAATGCTGAAAATAAGCTAAGTGACGAAACAGAGAAAACCCAGTGGGAAGAAAGCCCCCCCTCAAGCTAAACATAAAAATGGATCTAATCTGTCTCCACCATGATGGAACTCGCCCCCAACAGTGAATGGAGGTAAGAGAACTTCTTCTCAGTGAAGCTCTTGGTGAAGATGTCTACAATTTGTTCATCAGTAGGGCAATATTGCAGAATGATGGTACGATCATGCACCAACTCTCGGATGTAGTGCATATGAATCTGAATGTGCTTGGTCCTCTGTCGCTGAACTAGATCTGTGGAGATCTTAATAGCACTTTGATTGTCACAAAATAGGACATTCGAGGTAGTGCTACCAAAATCAAACTCGGAAAGAATACCCTGCAACAAAATTGCCTGAAAGCAGGCATTGCTGCCCCTTCATACTCTGCCTCTGTTGAAGAAAGTGCAATGGTTGCCTGCTTTTTGCTTGACTGGAAAATAGGGCCATGGCCAATCATGAAAACATATCCGGAAGTGGACTTCTGATCTATGCTATCACTTGCCCAATCTGAATCAATAAAACCAATGAAATCTAGCTCAAAATCTGCAGCATAATGTATGCCAAAATATCTCGTACCTTGCACATATTGTAAGATCCACTTGGCTGCCCGCCAATGAAGCTCATGGGGATGCTGCATATACCTTGATATAGCACTCATGGCATAAGATATATCAGGCCTTGAGTGTGTCAAGTAGAGTAGTGAACCAATCAACTGTCGATACATAGTGCAATCTGCAAGCGGTGTGGAATTTCCCTCTTCAAGACTGATTCTTGAGAGGAATGGAAACGGAGCAGCCTTACATTCTGCCATATTAAACTTTAATAGCAGGTCTTCAGCATACTTTTGCTGAGATAATGTGATCCCATCAAATTTTTGGGCTATCTCCAAGCCCAAAAATTGCTTAAGCAATCCCAAATCACTCATATCAAAAGCTAGATTTAAAGCGGTTTTCAGCTTGTTAATTGTCAGGAGAGTGCTACCAGTAATGAGAAGATCATAAACATATAAAACAACAATCAACAAATTACCTTTAACTTTCTATAGGTACACATTCGGATCAGATTTGCATCTTTTGACATTCTGAGAAAGAAGGAAGGAGTCCATCTTTGCGTACCAAGCTCTTGGGGCCTGTTTCAATCAATACAAAGATTTCTTCAACCTGCAAACTAATGATGGATCTGATATGTATCCTTTTGGCTGCTTCATATATACTTCTTCATCAAGGTATCCATGTAAAAATGCACTCTTCACATCCATGTGGTGCACTTCCCAGTGCTTGGATGTGGAAATGGCCAAAACTAGGCGGATGGAATCCATCTTTGCAACCGCTGCAAAAGTCTCAGTGTAGTCCACTCCTTGGACTTGGGAGAAACCTTTTTCCACCAACCTAGCTTTGTATTTACTAATAGAACCATCAGCAGCAACTTTTGTGCGGTAGATCCACTTGCATTGAACTAATTTTCTTCCAGGTGGAAGAGAAACCAGCTCCATGTATTGTTCTTTTGAAGAGAACTGTACTCTTCATCCATGGCGGTTTGCCATCGTGGATCTCTGTGGGAATGATAGTATGATTTGGGATCTGAACCAATCATCAAATAACATTTCTCAGATAATAATGGATCAGAAAAAGAAAGAGCCATACCTTCTCTTTGAAAGTCTGCTCTTGTTCTCCTTGGATCAACAGGATTTCCAATGTTTGGAGCAGCAGAATGTAGAGTGTTTTGGGCCCACTTTGGTAACTGAGGAGGATCATTATGGTATGATTCTGAACCTGATATGTCATGGCCATCAAATTTTGATAAAATATTAGAGATATCAGATCCAATTCTTTCTTCATATTCTCTCGAATCTTCTTCTTGTGGAGGTTGCGGATCGGCAGTGTTTTCCTCGACTAGTTTCAGATCTGGCAGCGGTTCTTCAAACTTCACACTTCGCTCTATGAATATCTTTTTGAATCTGATATTCATGAGTTTATATGCTTTTGATTCTTCCCCATATCCTATCATGATACATTCAATACTTTGTGGATCCAAATCCTTTCTCTTATCAGAAGGAATTCTAGCCCATGCAGTGGAGCCAAAAACCCTCAAATTGGACACATCCGGTTTGCGACCAAAGAATGCTTCGAAAGGAGTTTTACCTTTCACGGATGAATGTGGAACTCGGTTATGAATATATTGAGCAACATTCATGGATTCAGCCCAAATATTTGTAGCCAAACCTTTTGACTCAAGCATGCAGGTAGCCATCTCTTTTAGTGATCGATTCTTCCTTTTCACTACACCATTCTGCTGGGGTGTATAGGGAACTGTATGTTGGATCTGAGTTCCGCTTTCGGCACAAAGTTGCAGCAACTCAGTCTTGATATATTCTCCACCATTATCAGATATAAGAGCTTTGATCTTTCTCTCAGTGGCGGTCTCAACAGAAGCCTTAAAATCCTTAAATTTTCCAAGCACTTCTGACTTGTTTTTGAGAAAAAATACCCAAGTAAAGTGGGAGAAGTCATCGATGAATGTAAAAACATACCTTGAACCATTCATGGACATATTTGGTAGTGGACCACTGATATCAGAATGTATGAGGCCCAAAATAGTAGAAGCTCTGCTAGCTTTGCCGCGGTCGAACCTGTGCTCGGGGTGCTTCCCAACAATGCAACCAGAGCAAATTCCCTTCGAGGATTGGAGTTGCGGAAAACCATTAACCATGGATTTCTGTTGTAACAGCAGCAAATACTTATAATTAAGGTGTCCAAACATTTCATGCCAAAGCCTACTATCCTCGTTTCCATGAGTGAGGAGAGCAGTGAGCTTTTCGAGCGGCACAAAGTGTGAAAACTCATAGTATTTTGTAGCATGATTTGCCTTTCCGACTGCAATAAGTCTTCCACTTTTGATATCAGAAATTTCAACTTTGTTATGGCTGAATGTCACTTGCTTTGGTTCACCAGTGTGTGTCATTTGATACATAGAAAGTAGATTTGAAGCCAAGGAAGGCACATAGAGAACATTCTAAAAACTTCCATGCTCTAAATGGATGGTACCTTTACCCTTTGAAGAAATTTTTGAGTCATCTCCCAAATGGATGGGGATGGAGCTATTTGGATTGAATGTAGAGAAGGAGTCAATATCTGCAACCATATGATTCGAGGTACCGAAATTTATTAGTAGAGTGGTGGGTTTCAAAACAGTTGCCATGAGTGCTTGACCTCTTTCATGATAATCATTTCTATCCTTCTTCCGTGCACCGTCAGGAAGACATATGTTGTTCTTTTCCAAAAGGAGGACCATTTGATCTATTGTTTTCTTCATGCATGAACTTTTAGGATGAAATCCACGGTTGCAATATGAACATTTAGATTTTTCCTTACCCTCTTTACCCTTTTACTTGTTCCTTGAACCGGATGGTGCATCCGATTGCTTGCCTTTCTCTCTTTGCGTGTTTGGTTCGAATTTGGGCTTCTCTTTCTTTTGCTTCCCTTTGCCATTCGAATTCTTGGATCCTTGAACAAATAGGGCTGAATCTTTGGAGCTTATGGATCCCATTTGAATCAACTTGTCATGCTCTTTGGTAACGGATTCAATGAAGGCATTCAAGGTAGGCATCTTCCAATTTGGGGTAGTTAGCCAACCGGAATTGAAAGTAGAGACAAATACTGAGAAATCTTTACCAAGCTTTGAAAGAATGGAGAGGATCAATTGCTTATCCTCTTTCACAACACCATTGTTCTTCAACTGCAATGCCAAGTGCTTGAATCTTGTGAAAAACTCATTGATGGTCTCGAAATTCTCAGGACTAAGAGCAATCAATTCATTCTCTAATTGAAAGGCTCTAAGCTCGTCCTGCTTGCCAAAACATTTGTCAAGTTGCTCCCATATTTCTTTTGGAGACTTCAATCCGCTGAGATGGATGTGAAGATCCTTGGAGATGGAGAGGCAAAGAAGACCATAAGCTTCATCAAGCTTATTGAAGTATTTTGATTTTTCAATGAGAGTGTTTAACTCCAATTCGAGGCCCATGGTGACTCTATAGTACCCTCTTGAGCGCAATATTATCTCCATGTCATCTTTCCAATCAAAATAATTGAAAGGAGTTAGCATAGGCTTTGAAGAAGTGGAATCCATCATTGAAAACAAGTGCAATTGATGAAGGAGAACCTGCAAACCACAAGGTAGCGAGTGCACTTGATGGAGAAGATTATCCTGCAAATCACAATCAAAACAAGAACAGCAAGGTCGAACAATCCACCCTTTTAGAGTTGCATCACACTTGGGATTGGAGATCAAGGAGGCTTGATTGATCCAATGTATCAAATCCAAGAATTCCGTGGAAAACTCAGGCTTCTGGAGTGGATTGGAGAGTATTTTTCAGCCTTGCATGCACATGAGCGAATGCACATGAGATTTTGCATGCCAAAACTTCAGTAATTTTGAGCAAATTCACTCAAATATTCATGTAGAACACCTGTAGGAGAGAGATATTGTCCCTGCAATGGCTCTGATACCATGTAAAATTAGTCACAGCAGATCTATTGAACAAGAATATCAATCACAAAGATGTAAAACAATTTGGAGTAAAAATTGTGCAAGAAAGATGCATCAGTGCTCTATAATCCAGAATGGTAGAATTACAATACAATACTGTCACAATGAGTGAGCAAGTCGAATTAGCCTAGAAGTTCATTCGAATATCTTCATGGTGTAGCTTGGCTCCAACTAGGATTCCATCTCATCAATCAATGGTGGTCATCAATTCACAAGTAACTGTTAGACAGGTGTCAAACTGAGTCTAACTGAGTGTAATAAGTGTAACTGATGGTAATGGCACTAAAATAGGGATGGAAGCTCAGTGGAGGGCGCATGAGCGGTTAACTGCACTCATAATAGGTAGTCAAGTCTCATCGGAGGTCAATCGGAGTGGTAACAATAGTTATGAGTCAATCGGTGGTCATTCAGAGTGATAACTGAAGTGTAACTAGACTGGTAGGTGAAAAAAGGCACCCTTTTCAAGTGGTAGGTGAGAAGTGGGCGCCTCCCTGACTAGGAGGGCTAAAACATAGTGGAAAGTGGCTCTCGAATGCTGGAAGACTAGGGACTAGGTACTGGAGGCATCATACTGGTGACTGGGCAGCATGCGGGTGCATGCAATGCATGCAGAATGCAAGCATGCATGCAAAGTACATAACTGAATGATGAGATATCCTATCATTCTGCTTCTTTTTCGTCCCTTTCTCCTGTACAGAGCTTTCTGGTCCCTTCCTTTTTCCTCCTGGTGTAATCTGAGTTTTGCTGAATTCTTTTTGTTGCTCATTGTCGGTTTCTTCAATGATCTTTGTCGTGGATGGGGTACTTTATTCTGAGTTTGAGTCGATGACCATTGGTCCTTTCACCTTCCATTCGTCTAACCATTCTTTCATGAGCAGATCAATACCAGCTTCATCAAGGTGATAGTTCCCTGGGAACCAGTCTGGATTCTTCTTCTGTGCCTTTAGTGAGATATAAATACAATGCATGTCAACTTTAAAGTTCAGGGTGAGGATATTTTGTGGTTACCTGCTTGGAGATGCGCGATGTGCGAATGATAACATCGCACAACTGTTCGTAGTATGTGAACAGTACTTCGTTTGATGCGCGCTGTCAATCTGGTTTCAGATTTGCCCAGAGATTTATATACTTGGGTCCTCGGCAATCATTGATGTTAGAGGTGAGACCAACATAATACTTTAGTTCTTTCCAGCCTACAAAGGCGATCAACACCATTAACCAACTGTAATGAAAGGAGGTGCCATGGACTTTAGTGTCACGGACATTGTCCAAAAACTCGTTTAGCAGATACTGACACCAGTTAAATCTTACTCCATGCGTTGCCTTCGCAGCGAGGTGGATTGCTCCGGCTGGTACTTCTGTTGGTCTGGCCTTCCGTAATACTTTTCCTCCAGGCAGTTGCACTACAAACCGTGTAGCATCATCTTGTAGCTCATATGTGATGAAACCTCGCTTTCCTTTGGTAATATTGAATTCCTCCTTCATTTGCGCGGCGATCTCTTTGTCCCTAGTTTTGCCCCCAAAGAACTTATGAGGGTCGTCACCTCACTTATTGAGTCCTGTGATCCTATGAATCAAGTCTATGTTGAGATCGACATTTCTGTCTAGCCAGAGGTAACCTTGGTGTGTGAACGATATCAATGTGTGCACCACCGCATTGAGTTCAAGACTCCTGTCAAAGTGTGCAATCCGTAGCAGGTTCAGAAGCACTGATTCTACAACGTCGAAAATCCAAATCTGCGCTACCAGCAGTGGGTTGTTCTTCACGTCCATTTTTCGGCACATGTACCTATCTGGTTGAAACTATGGGTATTTCGGCTCGTCAGGATCCTTTTGCTGTTGCAGTAAGTCATAATCCTCAAACTTGAAATCTGCGAGCTTGGCCAGCAAATTTTCTTGTGGCTTGACATGATTGGACATCAACGGAAGCGGTATTTAATACCGGGCGTTTCTGGCAAGTTTTATGGCTGCCGCGTCCTGTGAACGTGGATGAATATACTCTGGCGTTAAGTATATGGGCAACTCTTCATCTACTGGTGGAGCTTCTGGTATCTTAGAGTCCATTGCTTTCACTTTTTCTTTCTCAGCTACAGGTTCCTTACCCTTGTGTTGCATTGCTGCAGGATGGCGTGGTGAACGGCGTGAACCCTGGACTTTTTCTGTAAATACCTTCTTGGCAGGGGTTTTCATCAACCCTTCATTCCCGGATTGTTTAAAAACCCTCACAGCCTGCTCGACTGTGGAATCCTCGGACATTCAACTGGAACATGCTCTGTAAGTTCTTAGAATTACTTAGCACTCACTATAAAAAAAACTAAAGCTATGGCTTGCGGGAAAATTTGAAACTTTCGGTAAAGCCCGCGAGTCTAGTCTTAGCGGTACTTATAGGCGCATCTGAGCTTGGCAACGCCCATAAATGACTAGATAAGCATTAAATGTCATGTCCATTGGCCAAATCCATCGAGTATTTCAGTCCTTTCCTTCATTAACTGCTTCAGAACGACTAATTTTGCGTTAAATGCTCAAATGATCGTCGGCAAAATCACTGTGTAATGGCTAGTTTTTCGACCGACAATTTAGCGGCTATATTTGGGGTGTTGCATCGAACTGCGCGGAGGGTTGTCACCACTCCCGGCGCGGTTAACTGCACGGTGTTATATTTCTTCATACCGAGCTTTGCATCCTTCCTGTTTCATTCGATCTGCGCAACTGCAATTTGAGCGTCCCAACGACGCGCTTCTACTTTTCTTTTTCTTTTTTTCTTTTTTGTTTTTCCTATGCAGCTTCATTTCACTGAAGGTTCGGTGAAGTAGGACTATCCCTGTAGGGTTTTAGTCTACTTCCATTTATCAGACCTGGTAATTTTTCTCCAACTAATGTGGCTAACTAAACTGCGCCACCGTTAGTAACATGCATAACAATATATGGCCCTAGCCAATGCATTTTAAAATTTCCAGGGAATTTCATGAATTTACTATCATACAGGAGGACAAGGTATCCTACCTGAAAAGACTTGCTCTTGATGTGGCGATAATGCCATGCTTTTTCTCTATATTTCTGTACTTGTTGGTGAAATCCTGCAATGAAGCGATCTTCCTCCAATCCAACCAATTGTAGTAGTCTTTCCTCTATTGTTTCTTCATCTTCCGTGCCTGTGAATGTTGCATTTATCAAACTTGGGACTATGTACTCCATTGGCATCACAGCTTCCTATCCATATGTTAACCTGAAAGGTGTATGGCCTGTCAACTTCTTGCAAGTTGTCCTGTATGCCCATAATACAGCTGGTATGCGTAGATCCCAATCATCTTTGTTTGTGTTACATACTTTGTTCAGCGCATTTTCCAGCACTTTGTTAAATGCTTCGACAGTTCCATTGGCTTGAGGATGGTATGGTGTACTCTTCTGATGATATATATGAAATTCTTCAGTCAGTGCTTCAATGGTTCTGTTCATGAAGTGAGTTCCTTGATCACTCATTAGAATTTTTGGGCATCCAAATCTGGTAAGGATATTCTCAAAGATGAACTGCATGACAATGACTGCGCTACAGTCCTTCACTGGTTTAGCTTCTGCCCATCTGGTGAGATAATCTATAGCGATGATAATATATCTCGCACCAGTTCTCTTGCCTGGTGGGTTAATAGGTCCCACAAAATCAATATCCCACTTATCAAAGGTTTGTAGAGTCAGTTGCGGTCTTAATGGCACTTCATCTCTGCGCGATGGCTTTCCTGTTCTCTGGCAAACATTGCAACTTCGACAATGTTCCTTGGAGTCTTTATGTAGTGTAGGCCACCATAGCCCTGCTCTTAATATTTTCTGCGCAGTAGCTCTTCCTGCGTAGTGACCTCCCGATACTCTCGAATGCGCATTAGCTAGTATGAATGCTTTTTCATGTTCTAGCACGCATCTGCGCAGTACTTCATCTGGTCCTAGCTTGTATAGCTGTCCTGTGATGATGGTGAAGTCTGTTGCCTTTACTACCAGCTGCTTCTTCTGCTACGTAGTAAACTCCGTAGGTTCCAACCCTGTAGTCAAGAATTCTACAATGTATTTGTAATAATCATCTACGATCTGGATGGCAAATAATTGCGCGTCTGGTAGATTGTCTTCTAGGTTTGTAGATTCCTCGCCTGACTCAATTCTTGAAAGATGGTCAGGTCCTGAATTCAGCCTTCCTGGATTAACCATAATTTCAAAGTAATAACCATCTGCAAATTCTCCCCCCTAACATTGGCTTATTGACCAGATACTTTAAAGTTGAATGGTCAGTAAACATGGAGAAGTGCGCACCCAGAAAATATTGGCTGAATTTTTGCAGTGCATACACCATAGCTAGACCTTCTCTTTTTGTAGTTGTGTAATTTTGTTTTGTTGAAGATAACTTCCTGCTCGAAAAATGCAATGGGATGGTCAATGCCTCCCTCACCTGGCTGAGCAAGCTCCACGCCAAGTGCAATGGATGAAGCATCGACATGTACATGGAATTGTTTGCTCCAATCCGGAAAGACTAGGATAGGTGCAGTTACCATTTTCTCTTTTGGTGTATCCAATCCTTTTTGGCAGTCTTCAGACCATAAGAACTTCACTTCTTTCTTCAGAATTTTCTCCATCGTGTGCGGTTATCTACGCATAATTCTTGATGAATTTTTTGTAGTATCCTGTATGTCCCAAAGTAGTGCGAAGTTGCTTCACTAAATTTGGTGCTGGTAGGTTCACAATGACTGCAATCTTTGCAGGATCAACCATCAGACCCTGTTTACAGACAACGTGTCCCAATAGAATTCCATAGGGCACACAAAAGATGCTTTTCTTTAGGTTCATGGAAATTTTTTGTTGTTTACACTTTGACAACATCATTCTGAGGCTTTCATAATGGTTCTTTAGTAAACCGAATACAGTCCAATCATCAAAGTATACTTCTAGGAACTTATGAATAAAATCCTTGAATGCAGCAACAACAACTCTTGAAAATATAGCAGGTGCATTCTTCAAACCAAATGGCATAACTGTGTATTGGAATGATCCCAATTTAGCAGCAAATGTAGCTTTATGTCTATATGCTTCGTCAATATTGATTTGATGGTATCCAGAAAATCCATCAGTGAAAGACTAGGCCTCATTTCCTCCAACATTATCTAATACTTCGTCTATGAATGGAGTAGGAAATGGGTCATGTAGTGATGCATCATTTAACTTTATGAGATATACGCAGATTCTGATTTCCCCTTTTGTTTTCTTATCCTAGATAACCATAGGGCTTATCCATTTTGATTCTTCGGTAGGCTCAATGATTCCTGCATCAAGCATCTTATCGAGCTCTTCCTTCACTCTTTCCTTGTATCTGGGACTCATTTGATAAGGCCTCTGCTTAATGTGCTTCGCACCTGGATTGAGAGGTATCTTCATGACTCCCAAGTCACCCAAAATGCCTTTCATTTCAGAGAAATTTGTTGGAAACAAATTCTGATACTCACGTAGAAGGTCTGCAATCTGCGAGACCGTTTCTTCATCCCAGTGATCCCCAATAGATGCAAACTTTGGTTCTTCACTTGTTCCAATGTTAACTTTTCTTTTTTTGACATGGCTGCTTACATCTAGAATTTCTAATGGCGGTCCTTCGACTTCGTGTTCTCCTTTTGTCTCAGGTATATTGATATTGCGCGGATCATCATGCTCTTCACTTTCTTCTTCGTCATCACTTACTGCGAGGTTATAGAATTCCAACTGTTTTTCCCATTGTTGATATGCAGGTTGTAATGTGTCATAAAATATCTTGTTTTTTAGAATTTGCAATGCTTCATTAATATTTGGACAATCATTCTCAAAGCTGAAGATTCTTTGGAAGTTCGCGGTCATGATAGACCAGTCTGTTGTTCCTCTGCACAGTTCTGTGTCTATGTACCAGTTCTTTGGGATCTGCTCCTCTAATGTGTGTACAAACAGATGAACCCATTCTGTCTGAGGTCTATGTTCCCATTTCTTTGAACAAATCTCTATGTGATCTCTTGGGTTCGTTTGTCCATTGTACTTTATTATTGTAAGCGCAACTTTATCTGTGAATCTGAGTTCTGTGCTTGCATTGTTCCCATGTTTTCAGATTACCCTTATGTGTGGCCCACCATCTAGCAGGTGTAGCGCGCAGTGTTGAATCTAATGCTAACAGCTTAAATTCATTTGGAATTACAGTATATTCTTGAAAAAATACATGAATGCTAGTCAAGCCATCATAAGTAGGAATTGGACTTACCTCTGCTCCAACCCAGCGTAGTGATTTCATGATCTACACACATCGCCTGGCAGACACTTCGTGCATTCGTCTTTGCCAATTCTCCAGTCCTGCATCGGAGTCTGATATGCAAGAGCTATTGTAGTTCCAACTGAACGTTCCATCAGCCGTAGGATTGATGTAATCGGTCTGATTTGTAGTCATCGTGTAGATGCGATCAAGGTCTTGTGCTCTGCATTCTTCTTGTATTGGTTCACTATATCTTTCTCCTTGTGAAGGGTCCAAGGGTGCGATGACCCTAATATCCTATCCTTCAAAGATCATCTTTTTGGTTTTTAGATTGATAACCGCAAGGTTATCCATCTCCCAGTCTATCCCCAGTAATGTTGGATATGGGTTATTGTCATCGATGATCTCGATAACCTCAAACTTTGCTGAACTTCTTACTCCATCAATGTCGACAAGTACATTCGAGAGTCTTCTAAAGGGGATAACTTTTTGCTAATTAGCTAGTCTTAATTGGATAGGTGACCATGATAGCCTTGGTTTCCCCATCTGTTCCCATGTCTGCTTAGTCAAGACATTCACTTCTAATCCCAAGTCAAGGATGATCTAGTCCATTTCATAATCTCCAATCTGCACATTGAGCCTCATTTCTCGGCCTGTTCTGTTATGGCTCTTAATATGGTGAACTGTGCTATGAACAGTACTTGTGCCAGTGCGTTGTTCATAGTGGTTTATTAAGTTTTGCAATTCCACCAAGGCATCTTCTCTTTTTAGTAACTTCATACAGCTTCGTAGGAACTGCGCAACAGAATTCCATGTTTCTGTGGTGGTACATGTTTTATCATATGCTGCTGGCATATCCTTCGTATGCGCTGTTTCACTTCGTAGTTTAAATCTCGGTGTCACAGGCTCTGATTCTTTGAAGGTCTCCCTTGCTTCTGCGAAGACTTCTTTGTTTTTGTCCAAATTGAAAGCAAGTGCTTTCCCAGTTGCTTTTCTTATCCATGCCCCTTCAGTAGGTGTCTGTCTAGATTGGTGGTCTTCAGAAGTCGAAGCTTTTGCTCTTTGATCTTGACCTGTGGTAGCTCCACTTCGCGTCACAGCGTTAATGTTTGGATCTCTAGTTATTTTCTCTGTTGCGA
Source organism: Larix kaempferi (assembly GCA_027924585.1). NCBI lineage: Eukaryota > Viridiplantae > Streptophyta > Pinopsida > Pinales > Pinaceae > Larix > Larix kaempferi. Next base: position 1,188,837 of record BSBM01001382.1, read on the forward strand.
TCATATGAACGTTCGGATTTGGTGCTTTTGTTCTCCTCTCTTGCATTTTTTCTTGCAAAATAGGACATGCCTCAATGACATGATCAAAAGACTTACAGTATCTACAGGTAGTACAAGCATTGGTGCAGTCTCTGGAAAGATGTCCAGATTGAGTGCAGTTATAGCATATTATCTTACCTCTTCCTCTTCCTTGTCTCGGACCAGCGTTTCTTCCTTTTCCTCGGAATCCACCATGTCCTCTGTATGCGCCCTGATCATACTGCGCATTATCATTGTTATGCGGTGTTTCTTCTTGAACTCTGTAAACATCATGCTTTTTTTCCATCATTAGCTCATATGCTCTACAGTTGGAATCATCATGGCCAACGGATTTACAAAATGTGCAGTATAAGTTCTTGGGTGTTCACACATACTTCTGAATCAAATAGCAATCCTCTGGGCGATGTCCTATACATCGGAAAATTTCACACCATGACCCTTGCTGTTAATTTAGTGGATTTTGTGCTCCACTCTCGAGGTAATCTTGAAATAAAGGATAGCGTTCCTTCGGGTGTCCTTCTCCCTTGCATCTTGTACACCATATTTCTTCTCTCATTTCTTTTCCCTTCTTAATGTCTTCTAATTGTAATGTTAGGTTTTCTAGCTAGTTCTGTATCTGAACCATTCCTGTGCTAGTATCTTCTATTGGCGAAGCCTCTAGTTTCATCGCAATCTTCAGGGCCTCTGTCTGCGACGCAACCTTCTATTGCATCAATGGCAGTATAATGTGTGGCAACCATGCAGCTATGAACCACTCTTGGTGTTGTTGCGGTGCGATGTCAAAACTAACCTGATCTAACAATGTTTTGAACTTCTGATCAAATTCCCATATTGACTCAGTCATTTTCTGTTTAATCTCTTTTAGTTCTGTGATGCATTGTGACTTTGACTTAGGTTTCTTGAATTCCCTTAAGAGGGCATCCTTAATATCCACTAGAGTTCTATTTTGTCCAGCAGAATACTTCATAAACCAATTCAAGGCTCTATCCCTAAATGTAGTGACGAGCTGTGCTTGCTTAACAACATCATCCTGAACTTGCTTAACGTTCCACACGGGTTCACATAGAAACCAATGTTGCTCAGGGTCTTCTAAACCCGTTCCTTTGAATATCGGTAGTTTAATATCGTTTGTCATTCTCCTTGTAGGAGGCACAATGTTATGTGATGTGTTAGGGATACTACTGCGCGGAATGTTCTGAGTACTCACGCCTGCGGTGTTACTAGTACTGATGTTATGTGGATTAACAGTATTATCAATTGGCGGATTCTGCGGAGTGATGGGCTGATAGGCCGCTACGCGAGGTTCTGTTCCACTATCAGTCTCGGCTTGTAAATCAGTTTCTATGCGAAGTTCATGTTCACTAGGATTCTTCTCGGTGTTATACTTATATCTTTTTCCACTTCTTAAATTGTATGTATCTTCTTCAGTGTCGCTATATGTGTTGTTGACCATGACAGACTCAAAACTTCTAGGTATCTTACTACATTCTTAAAACAACTTTCTCTACTAACAACATTTTAATGTATAGGCTTAGATTGTTCATGTACTTACCTCTAAATCCTTTGACGAAATATACATCTGCTGCGCTGTAGCGCTTCAGTGTGTCCACAACAAATTCTATCACATAGTCTTCTAATATGCTATCCAACCAGAAGTCTACTGCTCTTGATATTGGGATTTCCACCGCTTTAAGTCTCTGGATCAGTTCTGGAATCCACAGCATGGGTTCTCCTCCCTAATAGTAGGTTTTATGTTCTGCGAGTCTCAACAACCACTCGTATAGATTGTTGTTGAATGCTGTGAAGAAAATTTCATAAATATCATAATATAGGTATCTTTGCAACCATTCTTCGTCAGAGAAGCGTGGATGTTTGTTCTCCTTTCTTGCAAACTCCTCTGTATTGTCCACCCAGTTTTGTATTTCTGTCCTCTCGGGCTGCCAATATTGAGAACACATCACCAGTTCAAGCACGGCAACAGAACCATTTGTTGGCTCGTCTACTGGTCTTTAGCTTTTCAAGATAGACCCAGGTTCTGCGCGGTTCAGGGAACCAACAAAACCCATTTTCGTCGGCCCTTTCGGCATCAGTATGCGAGCAAACTGAGGTCTCACCCGAGGCGAAGTTATGGGGAGGTTGCGGAATTAGGTTTCTGCAATCGGGTGATGCGCGGTTTAGACTGGCTTGCGACATGGAGATTCTTGTCTTCTGGCTCTTCCGACTAGCGAACAACGCGCTACAGGACTTGCGCTGCAGAGATACCAAGCATGCAAGGTAGCCACGCTACCTAGGACTGTGTGGATGGACACTTAGACACTTTCAGCATTCGTCAGATCTGTGCAACTATGCAAGTTATGCCTTTATTCATACACATTACTTAGATTATTCTGCATCTGAGGTCTTCTGAAGGGAAATATGCATACATTCACAAGTATTGACTACTTGTATATCTGACTTAGAACAAGATTACTTAGACTTCGATCTTATCATTCACATTCCAAACATATAAACAATAGCGCAAACATGAACGAGTAAATGTGCATAAGCAAAATACAACATCATAAGCAACAATCACATTCACATAAACTTCATCACACAACACAAGATTTAACATGGTTCACCCCCAGGATGGGAGCTACATCCACAGGAACTGTTGTTTATTATAAATTGGAAGGGTTCAACAATGTCAGTCTGCGCACTCAGTTGCAAACCCTCTTCTCTCTTCAATGGGCCTCCACGCACGCAGCTGCAGAGCCTCTTTACAATAGTCTCTCAATAGAGATCAATATCTCAATTTAAAATCCCACAATGACCAACCCTTCTCTTACAAAAATGCCCTTTTTATAGATCGTTCCCTTAGGTCACGTCTTTACATTCAGGGCGGGCTAAGGAAAAACCCTAAGGTACCCAAAATGGTACGGTTACCCCACTAACAACTCTGTTAGGCTATGATAGCGACTCATCGTCATGGTCTCCCTTATGTGTTGTCTCTGGCTTCTGGCATCTTCTGATTGCGCGTGGTCACGTCGCTTTTAGTCGTTCTGCTTAGCGCATGCCGAGGGGTCACTTTCATCCCATCGTTCCTTCTCCAATGGTTTCGTTTACCCGATCCACTTAGTGCTACCTTTGTTCATGCGATCGGTGGATTTCCTTCTTCGCCACTCCTTACCCACCTGCTGGGAATCTCGGAGTATCTTCCCTAAAATAGATCACCGATCGATCTTACCGGAACCTGTACCATTTTCCTTCCAAAATGCTTCCATGCTTGATCTTCGCGGCGCTGGCACTTCGCAGTGCTAGATCTTTGTCGCGCTGTAACTCCACAGCACTGGACCTTCACAGCATTGTAGCTTCTACTTTGCCGATGTTGCGCTGCACTGTAACTTTGCAGCTCCAAAATTGACTTGTCCAAAAATGCCTTAACTTGGGTTGCGCCCAGCATAAGTCATTCAAAGTTTTGATTCCATGCTATGTAAGCCATTGGACTATGTCGTTGAGCTCTTGGGTATCCTATAACGGTTTGTTTCCCATTACTATGTCAGTGAATATGTTAATTTTTCTTCCATCTCTAGGAACCCAAGAGATCTCTTGAGAGAAGAATCCCCATGCGGCTTTGCATAAGGACCATACCGAGGTTCCTTTAGACGTTGGCCTGTTGTCTAGGCATCTCAGATTACTGCAATTGAGATATTTCCTTCTTAACAACTGACTTACGTGATGCTATCTATGATGCAGAATTTGCCAAAGCAATTTTCCTCCCAATTCCAAGTTTGCCTGGAGAGGATCACGAATTTGGAGTTCGCCCGAGAGTTTTGGATGTTTTATAATGTTCCAATTCACTAAATGAATTTTATTTTCATTGTTTTTTCCTCCCGTTCAGAGTAAATATCTAAATACTTTATTGATTTGTTCGGATACTCTTTTAGGTTCCAGGAGGATGGAGGATTGGTAAATAGGTAGAGCTGATAAGACAGGTTTCACTAAAATTAGCTTTCCAACTGTGTTGAGCCACTGTCCTCCCCATCTTCTGATTTTGGATTTAATTTTACTTATCGTATCATCCCAAAAGTCCGGAGTTTGTGTGTCCCTGTGTAATTGGGAGGCCCAAGTATGTAAATTTGTCCCATTGCTTGTGAACTTTGATTCCAAGGATCTTGCCAATGTTGGCTACGGTAACGTTGTTCATATTCCATCCATACCCTGCGCTCTTATGAAGATTTATCTTGCCTCCTAAGGCATTGCAGTACCAGGTTAAATTTTGTTTGAATTTTCAGGCAATATTGGAAGAACCTCCTCCAAATAAGAGAGAATCATCGACAAAGAATGTGTGATTGAGAGGCTTGGAATCAAAGGCTAGATTGAGACCTGGTAAGAAGCCTGAGTTTAGATCAGAAGTCATTTTTCTACTGAGAGATTCGGCCATAAGGATGTAGAGGAAGGAGGACAAGGGGTATCCTTGTCGGATTTCGCGTGTGACTTGGAAGAAATTACTGGGTCAACCATTTACTAGGGGGGTAATCCAAGGTCCTTTTATGTAGGCTGAGATCCAACTGATAAAGATTTCCCCAAGTCCAAATTTTTTCATAACTTTAAATAAGAATGAATGATCGACACGATCGAATGCATTGGCCATATCGAGTTTCATCAACATACCTTTTTCCTTGCGGATCTTACTGGAATGAATAGCTTCCTGTATTAGAATGACGTTGTCGAGGATTTGTCTTCCCTCCAAGAAGCCTCCTTGATTATCTGAGATGATTTTACTGAGCAGAGGCTTCATTCTGTTTGCTAGCATCTTGGAAATTATCTTATATGATTAATTACACAATGAGATAGGTCAAAATCTACCAAAGGAGTTGGGATTTGTCTCTTTTCGTATGAGAGCTAGGAATGTGGAATTGGTGCATCCACCGATATTTGCTTTTGAATGGAAGCTCCTGACCATTCTCATGTAGTCTTTTTTAATATACTGCCAGCAGGCTTTGTAGAAGTGTATTGAGTATCCATCTGGCCCTGGCGCTTTGTCAGGATCAAAAGACCAAATGGTATTGATAACTTCATGCTCTGAAAATGGCTTGAGAAGAACATCATTGTCTTCAGGCGTGATGTTGTTCGAGATATGCTTTAGGATAATTTGCTCTCCTTATTCTCCAATATTGTTGTCCTCTATGTATAGACTTGAGAAATGGTTGTGAGCTGCGATTTGATGTTTTCATGTCCATTGGCATACAAGCCATTTTTTGTTTTAATTTCTGAGATATAATTTAATTGAATGCCTGATTTCGGTTTGCTTTTGCAAATACGAGGTATTCCTGTCGCCAACCTTGAGCCAGATGCTTCAAGATTTTAATCTCCAGAATTCTTCTTCCTTACGGAAGGCTTGGTAAGCCTTAGTTTGGTGCCTGGATTCTTCCTGGAGCATGGAGCTATCGATGGGTTGGTCATCCTATAGGATTTGGATGGATTCCAATTTATCAACCACTTTCTTTATGAGATTAGACGGTGGGGGGAAATTAGATTTGGCCCATTCCTTTAGAGCCTTTTTGGTGACGATAAGATTTTGTTCCAAAACAAATCTAGGGGAGCCTGAAATGGGGATTTTATAGGATTTGTCTAGTGTGTCCCAAAAACTTGTCTAATCTTGCCATTGAGGACTAAATCTGAAGGGAATCGGGCCAAGGTATTCATTGTCTTGGAATTGGAGATGGATCGGCTTGTGATCCAAAGCCAAGTTTACCATAGCTTTTGAGATGATTATTTGTCTATCGTTCAGAAGGCTGCTTTGAACGAGAAATCTATCCAACCTAGCCATTATGTTTCCTTTTCCTATTTGCTTGTTGGACCAGGTGTATTTTCCTTTCTTGGGTTTGATGTCAAGTAGGTCCCATTTCTGAATGAGAGATTCTACTTGAGATCTGAGTATCTCTTTTCCAATGAGACCTCCCTTTTTTTCAGTTGTGGAGAGGGTAATGTTTACATCGCCAGCTAGAATAATATTTTGTGGAGTATATGCATCTAGGAAATCTTCCAGGAGCTTCCAACAATATTTTTTTTCAGTGTAAAGGTTAGGAACATCCAGATTGAAGAGTGCAATTTGATTGTTCCTTTGGATGTGAGTGAGCTCTGTGTAGATCCAGTGTTGAGTGGCGAAGGAGCTGTGCAATTGGAATTTTTTTTAATACCATAGGGTTGCTAGGCCGCCAGATGCCCCTATGGCGCTGATAATAATTACTGTATTTTTCTTCAATTTTTCTCTTCCAATGGCAAGGACAACCTTTTCATCGAGTTTGGTCTCTTGGAGTAGGAGGATGTTTGCCATGTCAATTTTTTGGAGATCTTTGACTACTTCTAATTTGTTGGGATTGCCCGGTCCTCTGCAATTCCAAGTGTTGGAATATCAAGCAATACTGAGAGGGGTGTGAATCAGTATTAGGCTATCTTTTAAAAATTTATCACATTTAAAACATAATCAACAAAGAAGATACAACACACAATATTATCGTGGAAGCCCGATTGGGAAAAACCACCAATACTTTCTATTACTGCAAAATTATATTTACAAATAGTTTGCAAGCACCAACACCCAAATTCTCAGCTACAACTGAAGGATGAACCAACACCTTGTTTACCAGCAACAACTGGAAGGAGGCTACGACCCCCTACAGGCTTGCAACCTGTCCTTGCACCTCCCAACCACCCTTGTCTTGTGTTTTAAGAATATTCAGAACTTCTTCAAGAACAGTTGTTACTCTTCTCTGTCTTTAACCTTTGTTTTTGATCTGCTCATTGGAGCCACAGAGACCTCTTCCTTCAATTCAATCTTTTGTTTATATCTTCTTCATCTATCTCATATTTTTCAGGTCACATCTCTTCATTCTGAAGTTCGTGTCTTTTCACGTCGTGTCTTTGCAGAAGAATTAGATCTTGTTTATTACTTAATTAGATCTATGTTTAATTTATTTATGTATACAACTTGTAAATATTTCGAGTATATTGTAACCTGTGATCAAATTGTAGAGCCTACGGGCACATACAAGAGTCTACGACCATATGTATGAGCCCTGCGGGAAGATATATGAGCCTGCGGACATATATATGAGCCCCGCGGGTATGTATATGAGCCTGCGGGCATATCTTTAAGCCCCATGGGCATATCCTTAAGCACTGAGGGCATACCAGTAACCCCTACGGGCATATCTTTGGGCCCCTTTGTGGGCATTTCATTAATGTCTTTGCGGGAATATATAAAGTGTGAATAACCATATTTTTTCTCTGTTTTGGTAGACCAAGATCTTACACGTGTGACCATCAAAAAAGAAACCAAGACCATGGCCAGATGGAGAAATCATCAAGTAACAACCTCATACCATTTGATAAATTTATTTACAAAACGAGAGCATATGGCGAGCATTTATAAATGGCCTTTTAAACTTCTGGGTTATACGCTTAGACATTTTTTCAAAACCTAAGTCAACATGAGGTGATTTTTATTTTCACCAATATTGGAAATATGAAGCATCCACAGCATGGGGGGCCATCATGTAGATTCCATCCATGCCAATCTCATCCTCTAAAAACTCATCCTCTCTCTTTGGCGGGCATTTTACTGGAGCAGTGCAAATCAAGCCAGAGGCCACTTTTGGAAGACCTATAACTTTGTCATAAAACACTCTTTTGGAGAAATGAGACCATGGTCAGATCACTTCAACAAGCTATTGCCTGATAGGATGGTGTAGGCATTTTCTTTAACCAATGAATTATGGCAGGCATTTTCTTAGGGCAATTTTGACTAATTCTTCCATACTTTGTCAATTTCCAAAATGTTACAAAATTGCCATACTTTTCCAAAATGATGTCAGATTGCAACACTAACTTCATGATAGCACCATAACAGCATCATGTGTCTTTCCAGCCTCATCACACATGCCACATCATCATATATTCCATATCATCATATCCTTTGTCATTAATGAATACTTTTGGCATCAATGACAATTATACTCAACATTCTCCCCCTTTATAATTGATGACAACAACTTCAATTTTTTTCCTCCCCCTTTTTTACATTATTGACAAAGATTCATAAATCTCCCCCTGTCACTATTTCTCCCCATGTCAACTATGTCCCTTTTGTGACAGAGTTACAATCTTCATTTTATTTTAATGAAGGGAGATAACTCCCAGTTTTTCCCTGAGATATGCAAATGACTCTCTAGGCAATGGTTTAGTAAAAATATCAACTAGTTGTTCCTTTGTATCAACATAATCCAGTTTGACAATCTTTTGTGATACTTGGTCTCTTAAAAAATGATATTTGATTGGAATATGCTTTGTCTTGGAGTGCATGACAGGATTTTTGGATATGTTTATAGCACTTGTATTGTCACAATATATAACTATGGGATCTTCATATTTTACAAGTAAATCTTCCAATGTTTGCTTCATCCAAATGACTTGTGTACAACATGATGCAACAACAATATACTCAGCTTTTGCTGTAGATAGTGAAATGGAAGACTGTTTTTTGCTTAGCCATGACACCAAGCAATTTCCTAAGTAAAATGCTGCTCCACTAGTGCTTTTTCTGTCATCAATACTTCCTGCCCAATCTGCATCAGTGAATGCTTTTAGAGTTTAGTTATTGTTTTTTGGAAACCATAGTCCATAATCCATAGTACCTTTTTGTTGTGGGGAAAAATGCACCTATAGTTCAGGGGAGAAACTACCAACTTACGGTGATAAAGATAGACTTACAAGCATTATGCAAGTACAACAAATAAATGAAGAGATTAGGGTTTAGAGATGTAGGCACCTCATTTAGAAGTTTGATCCTAGCTTTGCCTCCCTCGCTCTTCAATGGTTATCCAGTGTCTCAATGCCTAGACCTGCAAAACAACTTGATACCTTTCTCAAACACATTTTACTACACATAAGACTGATATGCATAATAGAAGAAGACATCAGATTATAAACAAACTGTAATCAAATCTGAGACACATTAATAGGTCATATTTGGAAAGAGAAGAACGTCTGATCTTTATTAATGAATGAAAGCAAGTACATACAGTTATACCTTCTTTCAAGCTTGGCACTTCACAAAACCGAGATTCAAGGTCTCCTGCTTCCGTTCTCCAAGGATTCCAGCCTCTAATCAAGTGTGCTAAGGTTTACCAAAAACTAAGCACAAGAGAGGGGGATGAGGGTCTCCATTCCTCCAGCATAACTTTGTAATTGGGATTAGTCCCCTCACATGGCCCTTCTACCCTCCTTATATAGTCAATGAGGAAGAGGAAAAGAAGTTATAACCGCTCAAGAGGTTTCCCAACCAACTTAACTTACTCGAATTTCGAGATTTTGACCAAAACAGGGGTGTACGCTACTCTACAGTAGACAAAGTCGTGTACACACGCTACTATTTCAACAGTGGATTCGCGCTCAGTAGAGTATACACGCTACTATCATGCCTGTGTACCAGCGCTCATATTGAAAAATGGCCAAAAACAGGCTTTTCTGCTCATTTTCAGGAGATGGTTTGGTCTGGAAAAATGTTCCTAAGGGTCATATACATCAAATGGGTCAAGAATGAGGTAATTTCAACCATTTTTAGTGTCCCAAATGACTCCTCCATCCACAAATGTCCTGTTGTGTGACTGAACTTGATCTCAAGAAGTGTCGTCATGCGACCAAGGGAAACAAGTGTCGTCACGGACGGAGAGGTGTCATTTCAAGCTATAACACTTTTAGATATCTAAGAATTATTTTTACTGCAACCACATGTGTTTCTTTTGGGGCTAACTAAAATCTGGCAACCAAACCTACAACCGGCATTACATCTGGTCTTGTAGTTGTTACATATAATAAACTACCAATCATTGACCTATACATAGTATGATCTACTTCTAAGGATTCATCATCTTTGCTTAATTTACAACCAGTAGCCATCGGAGTACTAACAGGTTTGGATTCTTCCATTTTGAATTTTTTCAACATCTCTTTGATATACTTAGTTTGAGAGATGAAGATCCCTTTTTCTGATTGAGATACTTGTAAACCTAGAAAGAATGTTAGTTCCCCCAACATTGACATTTCAAATTCCTTCTTCATTTCTGAAGCAAAGTTTACAGTTAGAATTTGTAGATCACTTCCAAATATGATATCATCTACATAGACTACAACAATAATCATATTTTTGTTTTCAAACTTTATGTACAAATTACTGTCAGTAGCCCCTCTTTTATATCCTTGTTGTTTTAAATACGTGTCAAGTCTTTAGAACCATGCTTTTGGAAGCTTGTTTAAGACCATAGAGTGCCTTCTTAAGTTTGCAAACATAATCTCTATTTTCTGATAAGAGAAAACCTTAAGGCTGCTCTACGTATACTTTTTCTTCAAGTTATCCATTAAGAAATGCGGATTTTACATCCATTTGATACACTTTGAAGTCCTTGTAGCATGCAAAAGCTGAGAGCACTCTAATGGCTTCAAGTCTTGCCACAGGTGCAAAAGTTTCTTCAAAATCAACACCTTCTACCTGAGCATATCCCTTGCATACTAATATGGCCTTGTTCCTTATCACATGACCATCCTCATTGCACTTGTTTTTAAAAATCCATTTGGTCCCAATGACATTCATGTCCTTAGGTCTTGGGACAAGTTCCCAAGTTTGGATCTTTTCTATTTGATCAAGTTCATCATTCATAGCATTGATGCAATCCTTACTTTTGAAATCTTCTTTAAATTTTTTAGGTTCTACTATCGAAAGCAGTGCTTGTTCTTCATCATAAAACAATTTTCTCCTTGTTTAAACTCCTGAATTTTTGTCACCAATAATCTAACTTTCAGGATGATTCTTTTGAACTCATCTGGATGGTGTTCTTGTATTTGATATGGGGGAGTTTTCATTCTCTTCTTTTTCTTCTTCTTCCTTTTCAGGAATATCTTCTTCTTGTAAACTTTCTTCTTTTTCTTCATCATCAGTTTCTTCAACATCCACATTTTCCTGGATTTGTATCCTTCTTGGTTTAGTGTCATCTATAGTTACATTTGCACTTTCTATGATCTTGTACAACCTTAGATTATAACATCTGTATGCTCTTTTGGTGGAATAATATCCCAAAAATATGCCTTTCATATGTTCTAGAGTTAAACTTCCCTAGATTATCATCATCTCGTTTTATGTAGCACTTACTCCCAAAAACTCTAAAGTATTTAACTATAGTTGGTCTTCCAAACCATAGCTCATTAGGCATTTTTTCACTATTTACTCTGAGTTGTCCTTTGTTTTGTACATAGACAGTTGTATATATTGTTTCTCTCCCATAGTCTTCAGGAAGTTTTGCCTCATTTAGCATAGTTCTAGTTGCTTCTTGAACGATCTTGTTTTTCCTATTGGCCACTCCATTTTGTTGAGGAGTTCTAGGGGCTGAAAATTGTCTCTTGATTCCATGAGTTTCACAAAACTCATTGAATTCATTTGAGGTGAACTTACCACCATTATCTGATCTTAGACACTTGATCTTGAGATTAGCTTCATTTTCAACAAGTGCTTTGAAGGCTTTGAACTTCATAAAAGCTTATGATTTTTCTTTAAGAAATACCACCCAAGTCATTCTTGTATAATCATCAATTAATAACATGAAATAATATTCACCTTGAAATATTTTAGTCCTTGTAGGTCCACAAATATCAGTGTGAATTATTTATAATGGCTGAGAGGTTGTATGCTCTTTGACCTTGAAGCTTGTTCTTGTTTGCTTCCCATGAAGACAGTGTCTACAAACATGGTTTGGTGGTTTTATGATCTTTGGTAAATTTCTTACAGCTCCCTTCTTACTAACTTTTACAAGATTGTCAAAGTTCAAGTGTCCCATCCTTCTATGCCATAGCAAACTTTCATCAATTTGACTCATATGACATTGTTCTTCATTTTCTAGAATATACACATTGCTTGGAATTCTCACGGCAGTCCCAACAATTTTTCCTGAATCCTTTTTTCTGATTTCACATTTCTTGGAATCACATATACATATGTGTCCTTGATCACATGTTTAGCTTACACTTAAAAGATTTGGTTTTAAGTTTTTTACAAGCAAAACATTTTTAGCTTTCATCTTGTCTCTAAGAGCCATTGTACCCTTCCCAATTATTTTAGAGGATAGGTTATCTCCAAAGGTGACTTTTCCTTTCTGATTTCTTTATAGACTTATACATTTTTGTGGGTCTCCGGTCATATGTTTTGAACATCCACTGTCTACATGCCATATATTATGTTTTTCAGTTGCACATAGAGCTATTGAGCATTTCAAATCTTCCTTCTTCTTTCAAACCTTCTTTTCCTCATTGTCTTGAGGTTTTGTGGTATCATTCTTCATAGGTATCACTAGTTTATAATTTCTAGCTATATGTCCTAGGTTACCACATTTGTAACATTCCATACTATAATTCTGGAGCGGAGCAAAAGAGTTGTAGTTTCTTCCTTTTGGATTACTTCCAGTGCCATTCTTCTTATACAACAAATATTGTGATGTAAGACCTTTCCCAATAGGAGCATTTAGTTTACAATTTCTAGATATATGTCCAAAATTGTTACAGACATAACAATTTCCCAAAAAGTGTTGTTGATGTTTACTTGGCACATTATCTTTCCTGCTTTGAGAGTGAGCAAATTTTTGATTGTATTCTTTTACAATTGGTTTCATAAGTGCATCAGCATAACTCATTTTATTTCCTTCTTTATTCATGAAAGAGGATTGTTTTGACTTCTTTCCTTTGTCATAACCCAGTCCAGTTTTATTGTTGAATGATCTTTGACAACTTAGGATGTCATCTAGAGTTGTTGAGCTGCTCTTAAATTTGTTTGAAAGGATTCTTCATAAGTCCTCTTTCTAAACAAGATTATTTCAGCTTCGAACTTTTCTATTTTTTCTTCTTGTTTCTTAAGCTGTTGTTCTAGATTGTATTTGTCCTCTCTGGTTTCTTGAAGCTGATTTTTTAGGTTAATAACAATTCCTTCTAATTCTTTGACAACACTTTCAAGTTCCTTTTTTAGATCTACCACACCTTCTTCTTCATCTTCAAATATTTTATTTTCTACTCACATGAATAAGACTTATGCATCTTGATCTTCACTAGACTCATTTGAGCAGCTATCATCCATGGAATATAGGATCTTCTTTTTGTTTTACTTAAGAAACTTTTTTCTTTTTCTTGAATTTATCAAGGCACTCACCATCTTCTTCTTGTTTGGGATAATGACATTTGGCAGCAAAGTGACCAATTCCCCCATAGTTAAAACATTTTAAGGACAATTTCCCTTTGAACTTACTAGTACCTCTCTTAATATTTTTGACTAGAAGTGCTTCTTCATCATCAGAGTCTTCTGATTGAAACTTTGTTTTAGATTTCTTATCTACTTTTGATGCTTTAAAAGTTGCTTCCTTCTTTTGAGAATTGTCTTATCCAATCCTCATTTCTTAAGCTATGAGAATTCCATATAGTTCTTCCATGGTGAGTTTGTCAAGATTTTCTCTATCTTCTAGTGTGGAAATCTTAGGACTATAAATAATTGGAAGTGATCTTAGTACTTTTTCAGCTATTTCTTTTTCTTCCAATTCTTCTCCTAGCCC